>CM062818.1:127702075-128902075 GCA_031772625.1 Pinus tabuliformis
TTTGAAGCACCAGAATCTACCAAACAATTGTGCACGTTTTTGTTGAAAATTTCGTAAGTGAGAGGAAAAGGGGGAGTGTGAGACCTTGATCTCCCTCCAATCAAGGCGATGTCATTTGGGTCAATCTTATTGATCATGTTGGTTGGAGGTATTCCTGTGTTGTGGGAAGCTACAGCTGTAGGCAGAGATGTAGTAGGCACAACATGTAATTCTTTCATCATTATCTTCTGTTGATGTTTCAATTTGCTCAACTCATAAAGAGTGATATTAGCCCTAGTCTTTTTCATGTCATCAATAATGTTATACTCCATTTCATCCAACACAATCAGTGTTCTTGATGGAGGTGTTTGATCTGATCGGACTGGGCTAGATTGAGTCGCCTTTGCGGTTGTTTTCTTTGTTGCGACTTTATCTTTTGCTGCAGGGCTTGCGCCCTTCTGCTTAGGGGTAGTTTGGGGAGGATCAAGTTGATTTTTGCTTCGTGTACTAACCGGAAATGCTTCTTGATCTTCTTCTTGTGGGAGGATGAAATCCCACATTCCTTGTAGTTCCACAACTTCTTCGTCATCGGTCTGCCCTTCAGTGGTATTCTCTTCTTCTTCTTCTTCTTCAGATTCGACATTTGAGATAGCGTTGGGCGGTTTCACCTCCATTGAAGGATTTCTTTTAAAAGCTCTGTAGGGCTTTCTCGAAGAAGTTTCTGCTACTTGTTTTTTTATGTCAATCATCTCATTGGACATGGTTTTTAACACTTTTTGTAATCCTTCCAAATCGAAAGGATCTTTCGATTGTTTCCTCTTGGGGTTTTCCTTGTAGGAGACTTTCTTAGATTTGCATTCCTCTATCGCAGATCTTTTTTCCAGGGCTACTACGCGTTTCTCTACTGCTATCGCCTCTGTCAAATTTTCAACTAAGGTTGTCTTATTTGCCCTGTCCATGAAGATTGCTAAGTTCGATGGTAAGGCAGTAATATACCATTCACATCTCACTTCTTCGCTGGGCTGGGAAGCAGCAGGAATTTTGTTGAGGATTTTATTGAACCGTAAATTAAAGTCTTTGATGGGTTCTCTAGCCTCGGCTTTGAGATTGGATAGGTCATTTATTAACGTCGCCATTGATCTGTCATCACCAAATTTGGTAAGGAATTGACTTTGAAAAATGTCCCAACTTGTGATAGACCCGGAAGGTAATGAAAAGTACCATGACCCGGCTGTTCCTTGCATTGTGTAGGGAAAAAGCCGGACGACAGCATCCTCGTTGGTAACTCCGTTGAGATTAACAGAAAGCATGAAATTATTGATATGTTCTTCAGCTAGCATGCCTGCTTCTGGATTGAATTTGGGTAGCCATTTCTCAAGATGGGCCGGTATTGGTATTGGGCTCAGAGGTGGAGGCATTAAAACTGCCCCAGGATTGTTCCATGGAGACTGGGCCATCGTTGAGCTGCTAGTGAATGCAAGTGTAGAGGATGATCCCTGATGCTGGGAAGATGAAGGTATTATGATCTTTGATGATTGAAGAGGAGGGGTTGTGGAAGATGGATGAATGGTTTGAAATCAAGACGTGGGTGGCTGACTTCACGGTGAGGGAGTTGAGATGGACGATGTAGATGAAAGAGTCTCACTGTCAAACTCTGGTGGTGTTTTCCTTGCTCTTTTCCTAGTGGGAAGAGGGAATTCAGTTGGCTGGATGCCAAATTTTTCACTCTTTAATCTGGTCAGAGGATGAGCAGGATTGTACTGCGAAGTCACGCTGCTTTGAGATTTTTCAGACCTCTGAGTAAAAATAGAAAATCCCTGGAGTTTGCGAATCAAAGTTTGAACTTCAGGGGGTTCAATGATAGATTGGTCTGAAATATTAGGGTATGTAGCAGCGGTTGATACCCGAGCGACTTCTGACTCTGGATTTAATCGTACTGGAGAAGTCGGGGGAGTTGGTGAGGGTGATTTACTCTCAGAATGGTATTTAGATTTTGATTTAGATGCCATTCATAGTTCGGGCCCTCCTTCTAGCACCAAATGTTGTTGAAGCCCCGAAAATCGGGTCGACGACAAGGGGGATACCCACCCGGTCCAGACCTTGGTTGGCAGCTCCTTATCCGTTTGGTATAGCGGGTCAGACTGGGGATATTGGGACCAGTTTCCCAATCTAAGGGGTGTGTGTGTGTGTAGAGTTGAATGATGCTGATCTAGGAGTATTTTAAGCTAATTTAATTCAAACTTCTAAGCTAACTCTATGCTATTGTAATATAATAAAGGAAAAACAACACATCTAATCTACACTAACCCGGGGTGTATTTCTTCTATTATGCGATCTAAAAAGATTTCAAACAATAACTGGTAATAAAGATCATTCAGCTATCATAAGAATAGAAATCAATTAAGATAAACCATTCTGCATAAAAGGTTAGGCAAAACAGTTGAACAACATATCGCATAATAAGTTATTCATATATCAAGCACAAATAAATGACTCCACCGTACAGAAGTGCCAAATGGTAACCCACACATTCATGCATTAACATATAAACAACTGAAAACTGCATATCACTTTAAGAATATGAACAGAAAAGGTCAAGAGATAAAAGTACCATTTATGACTGATTCCACTCATAAGCTTCAAGCAATAACGATTTATCTCTACTTGTTCTAACATCTACTAAGAGTACAAAAGTGCAACATCAGTAGCAGACATTAAATGCAAACATTGATAAATCTCGATCCATCCATTCACCAAAAACCCCCTCCGAGGGTGCAAAAGTGCATGTTCTGAGGACAATTTTTTTGACAAATTTCCGGACCCTTCTCTAAATGCCTGAGAAGGGTTTAAATACTACTAACTAATTAATCTTAATTACATAAATTTAGGACATGGTTTCAAATGACCGCCCTTCTATTAAAGCCAATTTATTTCTAAAAATTGAATCTAATTTCTAACCATTTCTGTATTTGCTCCTTAGTGCTGTAAGCAATGCAACATCCGCCTGGGAAGAGTTAGCTGGTTGTCTTCTCCTTTCATTTGAGTTACGAAAATAGAAACAACAAGAGCTGGCACCGCTTTCTGACAAACTAGAAGATATTTTCCTCTGACTCGGTGTATTCGTTGTGTGTATTCTTGGTAATAACCCAAATTTCTCTCAAACTGATTGTGCTGTTGCTATTTCGCTTTCCGGCCTCGCGAATGACTGAATAAGTCAGGGACTTTGCTCTCTGAACAATTTTCTATATTGAAAACTGCTTCCGTTCTTTGTTCCAGGCTTTTCTGGTGCGTTTTCCCTCTTTAGCGTTTTTCTTTTTGCTTTAACCAGTCTAAGCTTCAGGATCTTTTGTGAACATGCTGCTTTTGTGCGCCTTTGACTCTGAGTCTTGGATAGTCTATTTCCATCAGTCTCTGTTGAGTGATACTCTGGAATCCGCGGTCCTGCTGCATGCGGCATCCGTTTTCGAAGGCATTTCTTCTCTGTTCTCCGAGTATTGATGCTTTCCCCTTTTCTTTAGATGTTTCCTGCACATTGATTTATATTAGTTGTTGTCTTACAGTTTACGCAAAGGAAAAGAGTAACGAAGAAAAGATTGACATGAAAGCTTTAAGCTCTAATGAATGCATAATCATGACACTCATAATGAACTGACTCTTCGAAAAACACAACACAATCCTTCTCGGATACTTTGGCGTACAATCATTAAATTATTTTTAAGGCGCGCGCCTAATTTTGGTCTGCAGATAGCTTTCCTTGAACGCTGTGTCGAGGAAATTTTGCGATGAGTGATTTCTGCGACTCGCATCGCAGTGTCGTTTAAGATGTATCATCGCAGGAATTGGTGATCGCATTCATCGCAGATCGCAAATCACAGATTGCAGTATCAAAGATCGCAATATCGCAGATTGCAGTATCGCAGATCGCAGTATCGCAGATCGCAGTATCGCAGTTAATCATAATCACTATGTGTTGTTTATGCGATGTTGCGATATGCGACGTCGCATATCGGCCGTCGGTGATTCCTTAAGTTTTTCATTTGAGAGTGCTTCACAATATAAGCGATGCGATGAATTTTGCGTCGCTTCTTTGCAGCTTATTATGCGCATAGGAAAACATCTCACTCTCTTCTCGCGATGCGATATAGCTTTTAGGGAGTTAAAATACAAAAATTTTTGATAAAATGTTTTTGGATTTTTGTTAAGGGTCCCCATTTGCTTGGTGTTATTGCTAATACCAATCAAAGAGGGGGGTTTTTGGTGACCACAACACATCACTAGGGCCCCAAGAGGTTTTCAACCCAATAGTGGGACTCAAGCACCTCATGGAGGTTTTCACCTGAGTCTCCTTATTTTTTTCTTCTTAGTGACTTGATGAGGCAGGAGCTAAGACTTGCTCCATTACCATCATTGTTTTATTGATACTGTCAATGAACTCTTGCTTTGACAATGGTCTTTTGTAAACTTTCAATATGTGTCCATTAACAAGTAAAGGAATGGCCTTTGCATATATGGTTTTGATTTGCACTGAACCATTATCATGACATATTTCTATAACATAAAGGCGTAGCCATCTTTTCGTTAACTTGCCCTTAAAGTCTTTATATCTAGAATCATATAACAAAGCCCAATCACCTTCTTGAAATTGATTATCCTTGATGTTCTTATCATGTCAGATCTTCCTCTGAACTTGGGTTACCTCTATGTGTAGGAGGGTATGCATTCTAAACTCATCTAAACCATTCAACTAGAGAAATCTCTCTTTTTGTGCACTGCTGAGATCTAGATCTAGTTGGGCTACCATCCTTAATTTTGTTACACCCAAACTCAATGGAAAGCATGGCATTTTTCCCATAGACCAGCTCATAGGGTGTGAATCTAGTGGTTGTTTTCCAAGTGGTATTATAGGCCCAGGTGGCCTCAACTAGTCTATCTGCCCAATCTTTCTTGTTGTTGTTAACCACTTTGGTCAAGATGACCCCCAACGCTTTGTTGGTCACCTCCACTTTCCCATTATCTTGTGGGTGATATGAAGTGGAGGTTCTATTCTTAATCTTGTGCTAGCTGAACAAGTCTTCAATCATGTTGTAGGTAAACTGGATGCCTTGATTACTGACCAGCTCTCTAGGGTACCCAAATTTGTAAAATACATTCTCCCTTAATAACTCAGCTACCTTCTCCTCTATTGTTTTTTATTTGCCTTGGTTTCGGCCCACTTAGTTAGATAGTAAGTGCACACAATGACGTACTATTTTTGCTGGGAAGGATCATCAATAGGTCCAATGAAATCCATGCCCCACTAGTCAAATGGCTCGAAAGTCACTTGAGGCCGTAGAGGCATTTCATCCCTTGGAGTAGGCTTTCCCATCATTTGGCACCAATCACACTGACTATTATATCTTTTCACATCATGATGAAGAGTGGGCCAATAATAGACTGCTTGTAACACTTTGAATGTTGTCCTCTTTATTCCAAAGTGACCTCTACAAGGCCCACCATGACAGGTCAGAAGGATGTCAAAGACTTCCTCCTCCATGACACCTTCTCAAGATTTGATCTGGGCCAAGTTGGAAGAGATTGCCCCCAATCCAAGTGAAGGGGGTGCTCTTCCTTATAATATTTCTTTTCTCTTTGGAGGACAAGTTCGGTGGGAACTGTGCAGATACCAAATAGTTTGCTATCTCAGCAAACCATGGAGAGAGAACTGAAATGGCGAACAAGTTCTCATCTGGTAACTGGTCATCAACCATTCCCTTCCCACCTGCAGGCAGAGTTAATCTAGAAAGAAAAGTCTACAACAACATTTTCCTTATTGGACTTATCAACAATAGTTAGATCAAACTACTGTAATAAAATTAACCATCTTATAATACGAGAATTCACATCAGGTTTATTCATTAAATATTTGATTGTAGCATGGTCATTATGGAAACATGTTTGGTAACCTGTAATAGAATGCCTAAATTTGTTCAATGAATGCACAACATCCAAGAGCTCCTTTTCGGTCACTATGTATTTTAGTTCGGCCTTTGACATATTCTTATTGATAAAGTAAATGGCATAAGGCAATTTTTCATCTATCTAACATAGGTTTGCTCCTATGGCTTTGTATGAGGCATCAACATGAATATGAAAAGGAAGGGCCCAATTTCGGACTCGAAGAATTGATGCAGTGGTTAACTTGTTCTTTAGGATGTCCAAGGCCTCTTGACAGCTATTTGACCATATAAACTTAGAGTCTTTGGCCAACAACCCAAATAAAATAGAGGCCAACTTGCTGAAGTCCTTCATGAACCTTCGGTAGTATCCAACTAACCCTAGGAAACTTCTAACATCTCTCTACTTTTGAGGAGGTGGGACCCTTTGGATGATAGCTATTTTGTTTGAGTCCACCTGCAGTCCTCGCTGAGATATTGAATGACCTGGCATAGTCCCTGTTGGCTCACTAAGATGTCTATTTTTAAGCAATCTTAATTCCTAGATTAATTGTCTACCCGAGGTAAGTCTTTTTATCTCAAGAGTGTCAGCGTAATCCATGCAGTGAATTTAGAGGTTAGATAAAGGTAAATCATTGCAATATCTAATAACTATCTTTTCAACTTAAGTCACACAACTTCTTAAAGAAATAGCAGAGGAAAGATAACTTTGAAAGAACTCTTAACACACTCTGCAATTTTGTTTACTTACTCCAAAACTAAATGAATCTAAATGTGAATACAAAGAATCATGCTTGGAAATCTTCAAATGGAATTAAAGCTAACTCATTCTATTAAGAAAGAGAATTGTAACAGCTGAACAACAATGTTAATCTATCGCAAATCAGAATTTAACAACAAATCCTAATTGAACAATAATCTTGATTGAACGACAATTCTCAATTGAACAACAATCGCGATTGAATGGCAATTCTCAATTGAATGGAAATCCAGCAAATATGGTAAATGACTTCTAAGAAACAACTGCTTCTATTAGCAAATTTATGGAAATTGATTGACACTACGTCTAAGATCTCTGGTATCATAACTCAGAAGGAACAACAGTCTATTTTGAAACTATTGTAACCAATCAAATCAAAGCATTATTCAGATACATCACACAGCTAAATATAAATCGGAATGAACAACAATATAAGTTGGAATTCTCAATCCTCACAATAAGAAAAATAATATTAACTGAACATTAACAATTAATAAACATTCAAATGGAAATATTATAACACAAGGAAGCAGTAGAACTTCTCTTAACTGGGCCCAAAGTCGCCAGAAGCCTCTGCTAAGGAATACTGAGAATATAAGTGAAGATCAAACGTAGTTTTTCATTAATATGAGTAACCAGATTACAACATCACTGAGATTTCAGTTGGATATGTCTCAAAAAGAATGATTATACATTACATAAGTCTCCACTGAACTTTGTTTGCCTTTCGGCCTTATATATAAGAGTAAGAGGGAAAACTAGATAAAAGTGAATCCTCAGGATCATGAGATCCTGAGGATTTCGCAATACATAATCTGATTCTTTCATGAAATAGTACTGTTCTTCTTGGTCTCTCGCTTCCTTACCTATGTTGGACACTGCCTTCCCTTTTACGGCTTGGTGATGCTCTATCAACTAAACAACAATTGACCAATCCACATCTTCTGCACACGAGGATAGTAAAAAGTCAGTTTCGAGTGCCAGATTTATCTAAATTGTTTCCAAGTGCTTTCATCCAACTTTACCTGTAATTTCCTTTATTTCGGTTCATAAACATATATAATCGTGTAAAGATAAATACAAAATAAAGCAATTATTGAGGAGAAAATATACCTTTTTCTTGACCGAGCAGTCCCTCCAGTCATCACGAATTCACATTTTTTGGTACTAAGAGACAAGTTCATTCCAATGCATTTGTGCAGTGTTTTACCTAAGTTGGACAGAGCCTCCTCTAAATCACATCCATAAGGTGTAAAATCATCGATATAAATTTCTACCCTCATCATGGACTAACTCAGCAGAGATACTTAGGACTTCTCTCTGGCAGGAGCATTGCATAGGCCCAAAAGGAGGGACCCTATAGGCAAAAGATCCCAAAGGGCAAGTGAAGGTGGTTTTATCCTGGTCCTCCAAGCTTATTTGGATTTGATTGTACCTGTTGAATCCATTTAGGAAAGAGAAAAAAAAAATTCCCTGCCAAGCCATCTAGTACTTGGTCGATGAAAGGTAGAGGGAAATGGTCCTTCTTTGTGGCTTGAAACCTTCTCTGATGTAAATGTGGTGAGCACACACTGAGGGGTGTACTCCCTTTACTTCTTTGTAACTCCAAGAAAAGGCATCTAGATGTTCCTTTAGCATGATGCACAACTTCTCCTCTTGGAGAACATAAAGAGATGGATTGATTTTCAAAGTTCTCTCAGGGCCAAATTCTATGCTTTTGAGATGGAGAGGGTTGGAATCAGCCAAGTGCAGATCAATTGGATGGTTTTTCTGGTAGGGGCATCTCTTCTTCACCTCCCTGCATGCTTGAAGCACTTCTCCTTAATCAACCTGTTGTAAATAGGTACATCTTAAATGGCTTGGAGAATTGGAATCTTGACACATAGGTTTTTCAATTCTTCCAGAAGTTCAGTCTCTTATGGGGTAGGCTGGAGTGGTTGAGTTAATCTCTCAAGAAAGGGTGGATTTAATTTAAGAATGCTTTCCTCTCGTTCTTCTTCAACCTCCCTAGGTGGAGGTGTGTTATAGAAATTTTTGTGCCTTACAGCATTGAGCATGAAATGTCCATAATCTTAGGGATCCAAAGTCCCTAAACATGTTGTTCCTACCCCTAGAGGAACAAGGCTAACAAACCACAGCAATTCACATAAGTTCTCCACCCGAAACTGCTCAAAAACAAGTCAATTCAGGATCATGTCAACTGCTCCACTGACCATCTGCGCTGAATGTCAATGGCTACACTGGCTACCTGCGCTGAATGTCAACTCCAACACTGGCTACCTGCATTGAGCGAGATTGGACATGTGGCAGGCTCATTCCTCAAGGTGTCAAAAACCAGGAAGCTTCCAAAATGACACTTGCCTCAGGGAATTCGACTGGTGTGATGAGTAAGAGGTTCCAAATCTCGAAGTGGAAGCAAGAACCTCCAAGTGGACTCAAGAACTAACAGAGGGAGAGGACACTAGTCAGATCTCAAGCTAACTCATCCTCTCTCCAAACATCTATATATGGATCTCTCCTCCATGAGATCCGCAGGCCGGAATTTTGTTATTGCAAAGAATTGTTGTTGGTTTGAGACTGGAATCATTGGGTGCTTAATGCTTTGAAGGGATGTGAAGATAGGAATTCCTTTCTGCTGGGAAGGAGATGCTGGATTGGAGCCCTCTGGGTTGTATCTCTTCCTGAACCTTGTTATTTATCAATAAAGCTATCTTGGTTTTCTCCTATATACTGATGTATCTTTGATGTATGATTGCATTAGTGTATTTGATTTATTTCTAATCCTGAATCATTTATGAATATGAATATCTGCCTTTGTGTTGTGTTCTTCTCTTGTCACAAGTAGTTGTTCTCTTGTCGCAAGTAGCTGTTCTCTTGTGATCTCGTAGGAATCAAGTAGTTGTTCTCTTGGGCAAGCGAGGGGGCAAGTAGCTGTGAACACCCAAAGAGAAAAGGATCTGGATCGAGGGACAAATGGAAGACACCGGTAAGTCCATTGATCTCTCCTCTTTCACATTTCATAAAGGAAGAAACCAGAATAGCTGTCTCTGTTTGTTGCTAAGGCACTGTCACACCTTAGGTGGATAGGATCGTCCTGCATAGGCATTTTTCCCACAACAAATTGGCGACTCCGCTGGGGAGATTTGTTTTAGTCATTTTATTTGTGTTTCTATCATTGTTTACCTCATAGACTCAACAGCAACAATCGAACTGCTTCTGCTATTCTCAGTTGCAAAGTAGACAGTTGCTGCCTTGATCCTTCACTGGATTTTGTCTATGATCTGAACAATGGACTCACAAATGATTTGATGATCCTTTGTGATAGATCTTAGTACCCTCTCAAAGCATCCCTTTGATTATACCTTGCTTGTGTTTCTGATTTGGCCTGAAACTGTTGATTATTGAGCAATATGTGACCCAGAACCTGTGGGAAACGAGAGTTTCTCCTTCAGCGCAACTGCTGTGAAGGCATTCTGCATTTCAACGCAGTTCCCGTGAAGGCTACCTGCGTTGAATGTCAAAACCACAGTGTTGAGGTTGCGCTGAACCAGTCTTGCCTTGTGTAGCTGGGGTTCTCTGCTCTCTGTTGCCCTGTTTTGATCTCTGTTTTTTGCAGCCTGTAACCAGCATAGGTACCAGTCTGATAACTCCTTTCTCTGCTTAAATTTCGCCTCCTTTTGTACAAAAAGACTGTGAGTGTTTTCATGTGTTTGTGGCATCATTTACAGTTTTCCTTTGCATGAGTGAAATAGTCATCCTGTAGCCCTTGATTCAGATCTGTTGACTGTGATCTTAGGAGAGAGTTCATTGGCTGTTTACAGTTGATTATACATTTACTTTTGCTTATTGGTTTGAGTTTGTTTCTTTTAAGTGTCAAAACAAGCTGTTCATTTCGAAAATCGCAAAGTGTTGTAATCTCTTCTACCCTTGTTGATTTCGAAAAAGTAAACTTGTTTGTATCTGTCATTTAAAGAAAATTCAAAGTTGTACAAAAAGCTTTCTTTGTAGGCATCAATACTAAGAAAGCGGAAAACAAACACCTGCATTGTGCATTTGCATTTTGATAAGTTTGCATGCTTGATTTAGGAACAGTGCATTAGAGTGTGCTGATTGCTCTTTGAGAAAAGATGGTGTCTTTCTTTTCCCTTAGTAGCTAGGATTTTCAAAGTTGAAAAGATATAAAGCTTGCTTATCATCTTTAGACTGCATTTAGGAATTTGTATCATACATCTCGTGGTGAACCTTGAAAGGCAAACTTCTAAAAAGATCAACTTAAAATAAACTGAATGAACCTAACAACGCTTTGCAACATAACACACAACATAGAGGTCTAGGCTAGAGACGTGTTCCGACGTCGTTAAGCCTAGTGACTGTCGATCTCGTGGAAGGTGGGTGATTCCTCCTGAGGGACGATAGCGCTAGTACAGATTGTGCTCCCACGTACCATCGCGTATATATTGGGAGACCCCTATAGGCATATATCCTTTATCCTTAGGAAGCCGTGTCGGCCGCCCTACTGATCGCAATGCACTGAACACAGCATTCAGGAAGATCGACCACCCGTACCCTAAAAAGTATTCTGCGGTTTTGCGAAAAGTTTGGCACACCCTCTGCCTAGAACTCCAGAGCAGTTTCTTTTGGCCTTTTTCAGACTCTATAACAGAAAAAGTCCATCCGAGCATTTGTCACTTCGGGCTCGTTAAAACATCGAAGGAGACTAGAGTCATCTTTTGCTTTTTCTCGACTCTTTAAAATTGAAAAAGCAGGTTGTCTCTAAGCGTCGTTAAAATTTATTTTAAACGGAATAATCATCACCATTCCCTCGTTGATCTTCGAATTTAGTCTCTTTTCATCGTAAGTTCTTGTAGAATCGCTAGAAAATCTTTTGGATAGACTAGATATGTCTGAACAACCGTCGACATCCAGGACTGTGTCATCTGACACAGCAGCGGCAGAGCCTCCTGCTGCTACCCCAACGATGTTCGATGGTATACCATCTGTCCCAGCAAGTTATCAACAACAAGCCAGAGTCCCATCAGGGACTGCTTCGACGACATGGTTAGTTCCTATTTCTTCATCCGGATTATCATCTGGTATTTCTTATGTTGAAACTCAACAAATTGATCCAATGTGTCTTCAAAGGCCAATCTACCCTTTAAGTACTGGATTGCCACCATATGGAGGGCAGTATGCCTTTTCATTGTTCCCCCCGGAGAACAACCATATGGGAGTTTACAACAAAGTTCAGGTCAAACTGGAATTACATCCAGCGGATGGGTACCGATACTGCCTCAGCAACCAAGGGTTGCATATTCAATGCAACCAGTCCACCCTGTGTCGAATGTTGCCACTATACCTGGTATGGTGATTGCGTCACAAGTACAAGCGCTACTGTTGTATGTCAACCCCAAGTTTCTCAGGTTGCCATACAACAACCTCTTGTCTCGACAACTCAATCACAACCTCCGGTTAGTGCCTCCTTATCTGGAGCAACTCAGGCTCAAACAAGTACTATGACTCCTCATCTTGGTCAATCATCCAGTATTGGACAACAGCAACTGGTCCAACAACCAGAGCTGGTTCAAACTCATCAACCCCCATTCCAGCAATCATATCGAGGACCTGAGCAACAAGTCTTTGTAAGTAATGGGCAATCGCATTTACAAAGCGGTGACCAACAACCATATTATAATGGTTATGCCCATCAACCTTGTCAAAGTTGCCAGCATCAAATACATTATGCTGGTATGCAAAGACCCACTGCTCAGGCAATTCCATCTTATCCTGGGTATGCTTCACCTAACCTGAATCAACAGTTTCCCTTTGTAGCAACTCTAGAATTACCAGATCTAAACCGGCTGACGAATGATCCAATTTCTTATGCCCCTTGGTGGCCAGCGATTCCGCATAAACTTCCGTCAGATATTCCTAAATTTAATGGAAATCCGGGTGAAGATCCGTCGAATCATGTGATGACCTTTCATCTGTGGTGTTCATCAAACACCCTAAATGATGATTCGATTAGGCTTTGCCTTTTTCAGAGGACGTTAACTAGTCCGGCAGCAAAATGGTATATCGAATTGCCCAGAGCTTCATTCGACAACTTCAGTACCCTAGTCACGACTTTCTTAACCCATTTTCAATTACCCATAAGGTATGAAACGGGAACGGAACTCCTAACCAACTTCAAATAGACAACGGCCACTCACATATCTGATCATATACATGAGTGGCGACGTCGTCGTAGGATGGTAAAAACGTACGTTCCGATCAGCTATTAGCTGAATGGTTTATCAAGTCATTACTTCCTGCCATCATGGAAGATGTGGCAAAGGGGGGAGTCGTAACGGAAAAGCAAGTCATCGCTCGTGCGCAATATCTGGACTTGGTTTACACTCAGTCCGGCACGCTCTACGACAAAATACCTGATGCCCCTAGACCAGAATTCTCAATTCCTCCGCCTCCTAAATCAAACAATGACTCTCATGCCGGCAATGGCGTGATTGGCGCAACAAACATGAAATCGACAAAGGCTATATCTAAAAAGGCCCGTAAGATTTTCGGTCAAAATTCAAATGAGGAACTTCTTGCCTCGGAAGTAAGTGCCGTGTCGGCCGACAAGGGCAAACAATTGAAGCAACCAGGGGCAAGAAGAAAAAGAAAGGGAGAAAAAGGAAACCCCCTGCGGGGTGTCATATATGCGATGAGGATCATTGGACGAGAGATTTTCCACATATAGCTGAAGTTAAGAAACTCTTTAAGAGTTCAAAAACTCCAGCAGTATTGACTGATCTATTTCCAAGCCCGGGAACCAAACTGGTTGCTAATCAAAATGCTTCCCGATCCCAAGTGCTTATGTTGTCTACCTCAAAGCAGCAGAAATGATGCTTTGACAAGGAATAAAGATTACAGGAATCCACAGCTGTCGAATAGCAAGGCTAATGAACAACCTAGTAGTTCAACGACAACTTTGACCGAAGTTGTGCCACCCATCATTCCTGAACCAATGATAAGGTTGCCAAAGGGAGTAGTACACAAATCGACATTTAATCCTCATGCCAAAGTAGCACAGAATTATAATATAGTAGAGGACCTGGCCCAATCGCCGTCCGCTATGTCGACACTTGAGGTACCGCAAAATTGCCCCTCCCAAGAGCAAGCTTTATTATCAGCAATAGGTGGGATTGACCCAATGGATTCCAATCTTGTGGCCTTTGATCATAAAGGATATGACCCTCAGTTACCAGCTCAACTAGCTTTCCTTATTCAAGTGAAAGCCCTCAACAAAACTGTTCATTGAACAATTATTGATGAGGGGGCATCTACATGTATTATGTCGATGAGTTGCTGGAAAAATTTAGGCTCACCACCCTTGTCGAGATCGTCAACAACGTTAAAAGCATTTGATGGACGATCATACACTCCATACGGGATTTTAAGTAACTTGCAAGTTGAACTAGGGGGAAAAACAGTAGAAATTGATGTTGAAGTAATTGATGGAAAACTCGATTACAACATCCTACTGGGAAGGCCCTGGATATATGCCATGGCCGCAGTTGTGTCGACCTACTTCAGGAAGATTGCATTTCCCTTTCAAGGAGGAATTACAGTCGTCGACCAACAAACTTTCCTCCCCGACAGTTCACAAGTTATGGGAAGCATTCCAATGATCCATGGAAGCAATCATTCGCTTCAAAATATTGGAGTAGTAGTCTCCTAAAAGACCCTGCCTTAATGGGTACTTTTGCCCTACCGCCTGCAAGTAATCTGGCAGAAGTGGCCACAGTGGAAACCTACAATATGAAATCTTCTATATCTAATGGATTCGGAAGATTCCTAAACATTTTGTCAGCGTGGATCATCGCCCTAATAGAAATACTGTAAATACAGTGGGCTCCGAGGACGGTTCTAATCTCGTGTCAACCTCGTTAAAAAATGAAACAAGGAGTCATGAGGATAGTTCTTTTACTGTGTCAACCTCATTAAAAAATGAAACAATCTCCTTTCCAAATCTCAAAGGTAAACCTTCATTCCAACCACCAAGTTGAATGCAATAAAGCTTGGGGGGCATGCACCTCGATTTGCGTTGTTATGCTGGGGGCATGCAAACTTAAGATCGAGCAGTTTTAGCACAAAGTTCATGCTCGTTAAAAAATAAACGCAAGATCCGAGCAGTTTTAGCGCATAGTTCATGCTCGTTAAAAAATAAATATAAGTTTGAGCAGTGTTTTTCCGTGTTCAAGCTCATTAAAAAATGAACCTATCCCGGTAAATAACCATTGTGAATGTAACTCTATCAACCATTAAAGCCTTGGTCGTGTTTGCACTGTCACCTCCACTTTTCATTTGGCCGATCGTTCACCTCCATATGATTGTTTACCCATTTTGAGGAACAGCTGCGAAGAGTGATTTCACCTAGCCATCCTTGTGACACTGCCGTGATTAGAAAATTCCAACCTGTACCTGGAATCAACTGCTAACCCTGTTTATCACTCGTTCCTCAAAAGACGAGTCTTCTTTAAGCTCTTTTCAACTGACTCGTAAAATATGAAAAGATTGTCGAGTTTTGGCCTTCCAGCTCGTTTAAAGCGACCGGAAGAGCTATCCCTCCTCTAGATTTTAATCTTTTTGGACCCGAGGGATTATTGCACAAAAAGATCGAGCGCTTGTTTTATTCGGCTCGTTAAAACTATCGAAAACTCATCCCTTTTGTATTGTTTTATACTTTTTCGGACCTAAGGGATTAGATGACGAAAAAGGAATTTTGGAGTTAACTTTATGTACCTTTTTAGACTCTCTAAAAATGAAAATGGACCGGTTTGTCTTTGTCGTTAGACTCGTTAAAATCATTAAATAGCGACAAACTTGTCTTTAGACGAGAACGAGTTTCACTATCGCTAGGCTCATTAAAACATAGCGATGGGCTTGCCCGAAGGGCAAGTTATAGAACAAGCATATGTTATCCTCCTCAAGCTTGACAAAAATAAAGAGGTATTGGTCAGCAATGACTGGGGAAAATTTGGGAGAAACTAAAGAAAACTTTGATGGTAGCAAGTCGCTCTTGAACATGACACTTTTCCTCCGTACCACAATCGGGTTGGGTTGTTTCATTCACCGGTCACATCACCATGGTCTCGCCATACCATCCACATTTGGGGTAATGCTACCAATCCATCACATCAGTGTCGCCATATGTTCAAGAGAAGTCGTTCAGAAAAGAGTCAACCGGTCCCATCCACTGCCATACATTATCCTTCATCCATTCATGACCGCCACTCTGAATCATATGTCACAGATCGTTTTCGCCTCCATTAAAATCATTAGCTCCGTTCCGTGTCACTGATGTGGGATTCATTAAGGCCCTCCTTTGACGGATCGCTTCTTGTCGACATCAGCTCATTATCCAAGAAGTTGATCTAGGAACAACCCCTTCAGTACTTTGAAGCTTGCATGCCTCAATGGCAAGTTTCTCACTTCCGGCGACAGGTATACATCAATGACCTTCGACCAGAAGATTTTGCGTGGTGTTCGACGCCAAGTCCTTTATTCACACCACGTGAATTGTACTGCAGTACCTTGAGGGTCATTATCATTATCGGTGATTCCTCTCGCGCTTGTTAATGGTTTACATCATTGACCGGTAATCAAGCGATGTCTTTCCATGTTCGACTTCAGAACAATTCTCACATGGATCGACTTGTACCTAGAGTGAAGATTGAACGAGTTTGAAGACCCCGGATCTAGTTTCATCCATCCGGGCTGCGATATATATTCAGGAAATATAAAGACATTTGACATGTACATCATTGCAGCAGATGATCATCCTACTCAAAGGATGATAATTTCACCAAAATTATCAGTCTACCATCAGACGATTGTCTGTTCTATGTACAGAAATGAATTTATAAAGCTGAGCATGGGAATGCCCACCTCAGCTAGATCATGAAAGCAGTATGAAAAATAATGTATTGTATTGTATCTTATTACAGGTCTCCTCCCAGCAAATGGATGAACTTCGGACCCTCCTGGATAAAGCATTTCACCCGATAAACGGCCTCATACTTTAGGGGGCAACTGTTATAGACATTTTTGTGCCTTACAACATTGAGCATGAAATTTCCATAATCTTAGGGATCCAAAGTCCCTAAACATGTTGTTCCTACCCCTAGAGGAACAAGGCTAACAAACCACAGCAATTCACAGAAGTTCTCCACCTGAAACTGCTCAAAAACAAGTCAATTTAGGATCATGTCAACTGCTCCACTGACCATCTACGCTGAATGTCAATGGCTACACTGGCTACCTGCGCTGAATGTCAACTCCAACACTGGCTACCTGCACTGAGCGAGATTGGACATGTGGCAGGCTCATTCCTCAAGGTGTCAAAAACCAGGAAGCTTCCAAAATGACACTTGCCTCAGGGAATTCGACTGGTGATGAGTAAGAGGTTCCAAATCTCCAAGTGGAAGCAAGAACCTCCAAGTGGACTCAAGAACTAACAGAGGGAGAGGACACTAGTCAGATCTCAAGCTGACTCATCCTCTCTCCAAACATCTATATATGGATCTCTCCTCCATGAGATCCGGAGGCTGGAATTTGTTTATTGCAAAGAATTGCTGTTGGTTCGAGACTGGAATCATTGCATGCTTAATGCTTTGAAGGGAGGTGAAGATAGGAATTCCTTTCTGCTGGGAAGGAGATGCTGGAATGGAGCCCTCTGGGTTGTATCTCTTCCTGAACCTTGCTATTTATCAATAAAGCTATCTTGGTTTTCTCCTATATACTGATGTATCTTTGATGTATGATTGCATTAGTGTATTTGATTTATTTCTAATCCTGAATCATTTATGAATATGAATATCTGCCTTTGTGTTGTGTCCTTCTCTTGTCACAAGTAGCTGTTCTCTTGTCGCAAGTAGCTGTTCTCTTGTGATCTCGCAGGAATCAAGTAGCTGTTCTCTTGGGCAAGCGAGGGGGCAAGTAGCTGTGAACACCCAAAGAGAAGAGGATCTGGATCGAGGGACAAACAGAAGACACCGGTAAGTCCATTGATCTCTCCTCTTTCACATTTCATAAAGGAAGAAACCAGAATAGCTGTCTCTGTTTGTTGCTAAGGCACTGTCACACCTTAGGTGGATAGGATCGTCCTGCATAGGCATTTTTCCCCACCACAATGTGGCGGTTGGTTATCTCGGAGAACTCTCCCAGATCTCAAGTTAATTTCCTGGATCTCCACAGCATAAGTGGGTTATGATGTCTTTCCATTGTATTCTTGTTGTGCATGTCTGTTGTTCGGGTTTAGATTTGGTTGGGCAGACATGTGGGGTTTTTTAGGTTGAGCAGAGTGTAAAAACTGTGGTTGGGCCAATGGTGAAGGCAATAAAGCAGGAACATTGTTGTACTAGGGCCTCCACCCCTGGGGCGGTGCATTCCACTGAGGTTGTGGTGGAGCATATGGTTGAAATGACTGGTTGGCTGGCTGGGAATGATACTTAGATGCAAAGTACCAAGGAGGAGGTGTACACCTAGAAGGATGAGTAGGGGGTCACCAAGAAGGTATCAATGTGGTCCGGTCGGGGTTGTAATATGCATGGGATGACCCTCGCATGCCCTCCTGGTATGGCCTAGACCCATGAGATCTCCTTGGGTTTATGTAGTAGAGTTGCTCAGCGACCCCTTCAGCTCCTTGATATATGGATTTCAGTCCAGGCAAAGAAGGGTACTTATCTGTGGAGTGTTTTTCTTCACAGACTGAGCAAATTTTAATAGAATTCAAAGGACATTCATTCCTAGGGTGCCTCTTGGTGCATCTAGGACAGAAAATGGCCAAGGCTCTCTCTGCTTCCTCCTGCTTTCTCCTAATGTGCATATTGCCCATCTGTAAGACAATGGTTTGCGGCATCTCACTCTTGAAATCTTCCAGCATGTTTCCAATTTCACCCTTGAATGATGAATTGGAAGAGGATGTACTGACCATAGGTTGAATTCCCCTACCCTTTTTCCTAGCTACCATAGAATGGTTTCTAAAGTCAGTCTTGATATCCTCATAGGGTAACTGGGATATATCTCCTCCCGCTAACAAGTGTAGGGTATCCAAAAGGTCTTCCTTTAATCCTCTAAGTAGGACCAACTTCAGTGACTCAGGGTCATGTTTGCACCTAACCCTTTTGTAATTAAGTTGGAATCTTTCTTCATAATCCTCTAGTGATTCATCATTACCTAAAGTCATCCTAAAAATTTACTCTTTATTACCTTTAGACCTATAGTTGTCTCAATACTTGTTGTTGAAGGTTTGCTGGATTTGAGCCCAAATTGTGATGTTATCCCCAGGTAAACCCATGAACCAGTGCAAGGTTACATCCTTGAGGGTAGATGGAAATAGTTTCAACTTCTACTCATCATTTGTGTAGTCATAGGTTTGGCATATAACAACAAACTCAAATTGTAAAGTGTTGGGATAATATGTAGCCAGGCCATGGAAATGAGGAAGGGAAGAGGGGCTTATATTTTTCATCTTAGTGCCCCATTGGTTTCCCTCATGGGGAAGGCACCCTCAACTCTCTCTCTATTCCCTCCGTCATTTTTGTTTTCAGCCATTGGCTCAGTAGGAATGGGTTCTTATTCCTCTTCTTCTTCCCCTGTATGTTCTTCAAATATGTTTCTGCCAGTTCGCATCCTTCGAAGAAGAAGGAAGGTTGGATGTTTGATGCAGTGGGGGTATTTGGAAAAAATTTCCCTAAGTTATCCCTATTCCTATGAGGCATGAAAGGAGATGTTTTTGGCTTGGTTTTGCGTTCTTTTCAAACTTTGGGAAGTACTTTGCAGAAATGAAATTGCAGATTGAATGAAAACTACTAACTGAATGAAAAACTAATTCCTGAATTCAAATCTGACTTGCAAAATGGAAAGGAAAGCAGAGAATGTAGAATGAAAAAGGAAGTGACTAAATTACTTTTGCAGAAATGAAACTAATGGCAGAATATTAGAAACAAGAAATAGAAGAAAGATAGTAGTAATCACATATTACTGAGACACCTCCCCAGCAACGGTGCCAAAAAGTGATGAGCACCAATATTGCAGCAAGAATGCTACAACTCCTGGGCTACTAGCTTTACTTTATCAACCCGGGGTTCATACAAACATGGAGGTGACAATGATGTATACAAAAGTAAAAGTGATGGTTCCGCCTTTTGTCATTGTTCAGGTGGCAAGAGGCCACTAGGGTTTTCAAATGAGTCTTCTATGGATTCTGAAGAAGCTTGGTTCTTTGATGAAAGAAATAAAAATCTACTCTAAGAGAGAGGTGATCTACTATAATGATGAAAAATATTGAAATTCAATGCTAAGTCACACCATTTCCTAATTAATTGCTAAGAGCTATGCGTTGCAATAATGCTAAATTAACGTGAACAAAATGTTGTTGTCCTAAGAATGGAAGTTAAAAACATCAAACATCACTGTTATGCATGTAAAGGACTGTAATAAATCTGTTTTGTCTTTTTATGCTTTTCATGAACAATCAAGTGTGCAAGCTAATATCTTTTGGGATGCTGGTGGATGGATTGAAGGTTTAGGAGATGGTTGGAAGGTTTGGGAGACCCTTGGGTTACCTTGGGTGGCTTCCTAGAGGTTTTCTCTCAATTCTACCTCAAAACAGGCCACTACAGGAAAACCTATAGGATGTACTAGAAACCTACAAGATTCCCTGTATTTATATAGGATACAACCGAGAGAAAAAAAATGGGTGTTGGAAGTGATTTAAGGCTTAGGGAAGGTGGTTGATGAGTGGAATGGAGTGAGGAAAGTCCTAGGATCACTCAGAACCCAAAACCAAGTTTAGGAGATGGTTGGATTTGTTCAGTATGCTTGGGGGAATTTCTATGTAAAATGATGAAATTGGTGAAGGTCTTGATGAAAACAAGGAATGCCTATGGGTGGATGAAGTTGGGAGGTGGTTGCTTGCTATGAGATCGCTTTCTACTTCTGAAGCACCTGCTCTACATCAAACATGTGTAGTTTCCAAAAAGTCATGTAAACAAGAAGAATTCTCATGAGCTAGAAAATCAGAATTTAATGAACTAACTATTTACCTTATACATGAGGAAATTGCTGAATAAAATGGAGTCATGGATGAGATCTACTGTAATAATGAATATATAAGAGATTTCAATGAAATCCTACACTTGTAAGACTGATCATATGCTGGTTCAAGTACGGTAAACTCTAAATCTTATGAAAGAAATGGAAACTGTCTTTTTGGGGTTGCATCAGGGTCTTTTCCCAAATCATGATCTGAGAAGGAAGAAGTGAGACTAGGACACCTATCGACAGATTTTTGGTGCTTATTTTATCCCTTCTAACCTGCTATTGAAGTAAGGCACAAATGGAAGCAAGCTAATAAACAATTAATCAAATATACACTACTTGCAATGGAATAATTCTAAACACAGTTTAACCATGAATTTATGAAACTAAGCTAAGCATACAGATACAAGAAAAGGAGCCTTTGTTGCTAGGGTTGGGCACTAACCCAAGAGATTAAGCCCTCTGAGTTAACTCAGTGTTAGATCAAGAAACATCTCATTCTTTTTACCAAAACAAAAAATTACATCAAAGTCTTCCACAAGTCTAGACCTCGAAAATAACTAGAGTTTTACAACAAAATTTTGAATCCTAATGAGGCTCTAGGCCTCTCTACTTATACAACTGAAGTCCCCAATGAATTCCTTAAATTTAGGGAGGCTCGACTCCCAAAATTGAGATGAACTAACTCTGTGTCTATCACTTGCTCGGTTGCCTTTTGATCTTCATGACTTGGCTGCTTGCACTCCGAGCTCGTGGGATTAATGGAGGAATATTTGAATGGGGGAGGAGTAAATGAGGAGGATTTACCTCCTACAATCTCTCTCCCTTGTCCCATTCAAGTTTCAAAACTTATTCTTGCCAAAATTCCTTGATTCTCTCTTCCAAAGCTGCATTCAATGCATATTAGTTCACTAGGCATAATATCTCACTTTAACTCATCTCATTAAACAAAATACAATCAAAACATGTAATAAGTTGTGAGAAGAGTTGGTTTGACTAAGCTAGGAAGTGAATTAAGGCCCATATAATTACCCCATGATGAGGCTCATCACCAGGCTCCAAACCATTACCCAGAGCTTCCTAAGGCTTTCCATAATCATAATAGACATTGAAACAAAGCTAAACATTCAAAATTGGAGGCAAAACGTGACCTAGAATTCCTATAACATACTATAGATTTCATCAAACACATGGAAAACGTGTAAGCTACAGGTCATGAGTGCATATATAATCATAATGATCTGATATTCATTTGAGAATCACTAAGAATTCCATATTCCCCCTTCACATAGTTGCAACAATGCTATTAGTCCATGCATTCATCAACCAATTGATAACTAAATTATTCATGACAAGAGCCATAGATTAAACTGTATGGCAATGTGTTCCATCTCCTGAGGCAATATTGCATGATGTCAACCCCCGACAACCTAAACATGTCCTCAAAATGTGTAATTGCTTTCTCTTGGACAGCAAGATACCTGGGAGCAAGCTGAGGATCATTTGCAATTAAATTATGTGTACTGATGAGGGCCATTGGATTGGACTGCTCAGCTTTGATCATAAGAGGCTCTGTTTGTTCTCTTGCCAATGTCTTCTTCATTTCTGCAGCCTTTGCTTCCTCATAGTTCATCCATGATGCCAAAGCCATCAACTGTAAATCTCCTAGCTTGGCATTAGGGTCCCATACATTCATGTCTATTAAGGCCCTGTTATGCAAATAAAACTCAAACATCATTGCCCTATCTTCCAATATACTTTGATCACAAAGATCAATGAACTATCTGTAATCCTAAAATGGCATAATGCCTCTCTTTGCTAGGGTCTTTATTTGGAACTGAAGCCACTGCACCTTAAGGTATAGGGCATAGGATTTAGTTGGCATGTTGCACTAGATTGCTTCCAAAGAGAGAGTGGCCATGGATGCCAATTGATTCTCTCTTTCTTGCAGCTATCCTTTCAACCATGCCTTTTCTGTCTCTAACTGATTTTTCATTATGGCCTCTCTGTCTCTCAAGCTACTTAGTTCTTTGCCCATCTCCTTGAGCTTCTCCTCCATGTGACCAATGTCCTCTACCCCCTTAGGCTTGGCAATATACATCCATCTATGAGTTCTGTCTCTCTCCTTCTTAAGCTCAAAGAATAATGGAATAGCAAATTTTTGTGGAATGACCCTACCTGCTTCAATAAATCTATAGTAAGAGTCAAGGTTAGGTTGGGGCCTAGGTTCCCTTAGCTCTGGGTCCTCTTCTTTAGTTTCTTGTTGTAGGCTTCCTCCTTATCCAATTTTTGAGTCTCCTATAGGTTTAGCAGGGTCTCCTATAGGACTGGTTCTGCTTCCTGTAGGTCCCGTTCCCATAGGATTTCTTTTCCTTTGGATGAGGTGGATCTAGTTACAGGCCTTCTCACATAGGTGATAGGAGACATAGGGGAGGTTTGTGCTGAGGACCCTCTTTCTTGAGTTTTTATAGGAGGAGGTATTTTATATTTTTCTTAGGTGAGTCCTAAATTACAATGGGAATTTTGGTTGGAGTTTGGGGTTTCCCCTGCCTTATCCTTGTGCTTTTCCTTGTTCTGAAATATAAGGGGGTCTACCTTTGTCTTTTTACTTTTTGTTTGATAGGGGTGCTAAGAGGAATGAGGGCAGCTATTTCTTCTCTCTCAGTGGGTTTTGGAGACACCCTAGGTGACTCCTATTTGTCTTTTTCCCCCTCTTTCCCATTTCCCTTTTCTCCTATGTCTTTCCCTTCTCCTTCTCCTTGTAGATCCTCATCTTGTTTATCAGTTTCCTCTTTGTCATCTTCTTCTATTTCTTCATCATCCTCTTTCTCTTCCTCCTCTTCTTCTTCCTCATCTCTCTCCTCATCTATCTCATCTTCATACTTCTCACTGACAGTAGACAAACATCATATGTGAGGGCTTTGATATCCTCCTCTGTCTGCATGTCTCTGAAAATTGACCATTGGATAGGAATTCTGAGGTTGTGGAGGGCATCTTCTATAATGATTCTAATTAATCCATGGTGAGCTAACTACTGGGGGTTTCCCTCCTGCACCTTTATGCTTGTGTCTATCAGTGATTTCAGAAGGAAGTATGGTATGTTGAGCCTATGGTGAGGAGGTGTTTCTGCTCCAAACCTCAATTCTTCAAGAAGCCTAAAGTGATATCCATAAACCACACTATACCTACCCTCACATGATATGTATTTTATAAGGTGGTAGCTCACCTCATTCTAGGGATATTGTAGGCTTGTTCTCCTTACTCCATTCTTTTCCTCAATGGGCTCCTCACCCTCTAAAAATAATTTATTCTTGGCAGTCTGGCTATCTCCCTTGTCTTCCTTTCTCCAAGCGACTCCTAGGGGATGTGTGGTAATTATGCTTATGAGTTCAAGGGTGAGCTATATGGAGAGGCCTCTCACCACAACAGTGGCATGGACTCTGGTCAATGGAATGAGGGAGAGAGAAAAATCTCGGGCCACTTCATCATCATACCCTCTTAATTTTTCAAAATACCCCATCCAATTATGCCTTGTGAAGATTTCTAACACCTGAGGGTGTTGGTGGATTCTCACAATGTTAATGGGATCCCTTCTATTAAACCCCCCTATCATTTTGGTTGGTGAATTTTGAGGAGTTGAGATGGTTGATACAATTTTTAAATGCAGAAGTAAATAACTGAAAGAACTATGGAGACAATTCCCTTACACAGCTGCCAAATTCACTCAATACTAGGGGATTTTCTATTCAATTCACTTTGAAAAATGGAATTAATTATAGAGCCTACCTCCTCATAGTGTTTGTTGTAGCCAACCCCATGTTTTCCCCTCTGAAAATCCTCTCGGCCAATCCTATAGGATATCTGTTTGTATCGTGTAGGATTCCTATGCAATCTTGTAGGATTCCCTATGTAATCCTATAGGAAGTCTTGCATAGGAGAAAGATGGAATTTTCCTCTTCTATAGGTTTCCTGGGTATGAGAGCAACTTTGCTAGAGTGAGCCTCGAGGAAATGAATGCATGAGTGCATGGGGATCGATGATTATTTCCTCTTATGGTTGAGTTGGGTGAGGTGGTGTGCTGGCAGCCGAGGTACGTTTTCCATTTTTGGACCGTTGGTCCCCACTACCACCTCATCATTCCCCTCTCCTCGTAATCAACTCCCACTTCATGCATCCGTAGCCTTAACTACTTTTTTCCTTCTCCTTTCTTTTCTTGACTTGACCGCTGCCACGTGTCGGAGGACCAATTGTTTTGTCTTTGTTGACTGAACGAAGGTGGCCAAGTTAACTGGCCACCTTTTGCTTATAAACCAACTTGCTCGTAACCTTTACATATTTTGACTACATTATGAAAATGAGAGAGTGAAGTGAGATACTTACCTATGGTGCTAATACCTTGCTACAGTTGTTGAAGACCTAAGGTGCTTGTTGTGTGTTGGTTGCATGTTATTTCTCCTTTTTGTTTGTTTGTTTGTTTGATTGTTTGTTTGACGGTTCCCTTGATGTGCAGGTACCTGGTGTTGAAGATGATGGTCTTGCTGCTACTATAGGGCTTTTTCTCACCTTGGATCTTCATGCTGGAAGCTTGCTGCAATCATGATTTGTATTTTGTGGGATAGGTTGCTATAGAATTTCCTACAGGATGTCCTATAGCTGCTTCTCCCTCAGAATTTCTAATCATTTCTTATGCTGGGATTTTCAGGATGATGACATAGATTGAGAGGAAGACTGGGAGAGAATGAGAAATACTGAGGTGATGCTCCCTTCTGCTCTGTGTTTCATTTTTTCTCTCTATTTTTCTCTTGAAGACTGTGAATTTTTTTATTTTTTTTTAACTGATTTTTGTTGATGGTGAATGCAGGGGTGATGAAAGTGGAGACATGTATGGTAATGAAGTTGTGATGTAGGGATGTTATTATTTTGACATGGTAGGTCAATTTCTCATCCTAGGGTCACTTTCTGTAGGATTCCTGAGCCACTGTAATTCCTACAAGATCATCATGTAGGTTTTTAGGGGATCCTGTAGAAAACACAGTCCCCTTGTAAACTAAAGCAAATGATAGAAAAAAATGAAATAAATGGTGGAGTGATGAATGAAAATGGGTGGAAAAATAAACATGGGAGTGGAACAAGTTCCTTTTTTATTCTCCTCTGTTCTCTGATCGTCCTCCTTGCTAACCTGCAAATAGAAATTTTCATGATTTTTTTCTCCTTTTCTTTTTTCTTTTTTTTGAAAACAACTAGTCTGCCTCTAAGAGGTTTTCATCCTAGCTGTTTGCCCTGGGCACCCCAAGAGAGGTTTTCACCCAAAGATCTTTTCATTTTATCTTATTTTTTCTGTTTTCTTTTTTTTTTTTCTCTTTTTCTCACATCACTGGCCACCCCAAGAGGTTTTCAACCCAATAGTGGGACTCAAGCACCTCATGGAGGTTTTCACTTGAGTCTCCTTATTTTTTTCTTCTCAATGACTTGATGAGGCGGGAGCTGAGACTTGCTCCATTACCATCACTGTTTTATTGATACTATCAATGAACTCTTGCTTTAACAATGGTCTTTTGTAGACTTTCAATATGTGTCCATTAACAAGTAAAGGAATGGCCTCTGCATATATGGTTCTGATCTGCACTGAACCATTATCATGACATATTTCTATAACATAAGGGCCTAGCCATCTTGTCGTTAACTTTCCCTTAAAGTATTTATATCTGGAATCATATAACAAAGCCCAATCACCTTCTTGAAATTGCTTATCATTGATGTTCTTATCATGTAAGGTCTTCCTCTGAAGTTGGGTTACCTCTATGTGTAGGAGGGCCTGCATTCTGAACTCATCTAAACCATTCAACTAGAGCAATCTCTCTTTTTGTGCACTGCTGAGATCTAGATCTAGTTGGGCTGCCATCCTTAATGTGTTATGCTCAAACTCAATGGAAAGCATGGCCTTTTTCCCATAGACCAGCTCATAGGGTGTGAATCTAGTGGTTGTTTTCCAAGTGGTATTATAGGCCGAGGTGGCCTCAACTACTCTATCTGCCCAATCTTTCCTGTTGTTGTTAACCACTTTGGTCAAGATGCCCCCAACGCTTTGTTGGTCACCTCCACTTTCCCATTAGCTTGTGGGTGATATGAAGTGGAGGTTCTATTCTTGATCTTGTGCTAGTTGAGCAAGTCTTCAATCATGTTGTAGGTAAACTGGCTGCCTTGATTAGTGACAAAGTCTTTAGGGTACCCAAATTTGTAAAATACATTCTCCCTTAAGAACTCAACTACCTTCTCCTCTATTGTTTTTTAATTGCCTTGGTTTCAGCCCACTTAGTTAGATAGTAAGTGCACACAATGATGTACTATTTTTGTTGGGAAGGATCATCAATAGGTCCAATGAAATCCATGCCCCACTTGTCAAATGGCTCGAAAGTCTCTTGAGGCCGCAGAGGCATTTCATCCCTTGGAGTAGGCTTTCCCATCCTTTGCAACCGATCACACTGACTATTATATCTTTTCACATCATGATGAAGAGTGGGCCAATAATAGACTGCTTGTAACACTTTGAATGTTTTCCTCTTTGTTGCAAAGTGACCTCTACAAGGCCCATCATGATAGGTCAGAAGGATGTCAAAGACTTCCTCCTCCTTGACACACCTTCTCAGGATTTGATCTGGGCCAAGTTTGAAGAGATTGCCCCCAATCCAAATGAAGGGGGCACTCTTCCTTATAATCTTTCTTTTATCTTTGGAGGACAAGTTCGGTGGGAACTGTGTAGATACCAAATAGTTTCCTATCTCAGCAAACCATGGAGAGAGAACTGAAATGGCGAACAAGTTCTCATTCGATATCTGGTCATCAACCATTCCCTTCCCACCTGCAGGCAGAGTTAATCTAGAAAAAAGGTCTACAACAACATTTTCCTTGCTGGACTTATCAACAATAGTTAGATCAAACTACTGTAATAAAATTAACCATCTTATAATACGAGCATTCACATCAGGTTTATTCATTAAATATTTGATTGTAGCATGGTCAGTATGGAAACATGTTTGGTTACCTGTAATAGAATGCCTAAATTTGTTCAATGAATGCACAACAACCAAGAGCTCCTTTTCGGTCACTATGTAGTTTAGTTCAGCCTTTGACAGATTCTTATTGATAAAGTAAATTGCATAAGGCAATTTTTCATCTATCTGACCTAGGTTTTCTCCTATGGCTTTGTGTGAGGCATCAACATGAATATGAAAAGGAAGGGCCCAATTTGGGCCTCGGAGAATTGATGCAGTGGTTAACTTGTTCTTCAGGATGTCCAAGGCCTCTTGACAGCTATTTGACCACATAAACTTAGAGTCTTTGGCCAACAACCCAAATCAAGTAGAGGCCAACTTGCTGAAGTCCTTCATGAACCTTCGGTAATATCCAGCTAACCCTAGGAAACTTCTGACATCTTTCTACTTTTGAGGAGGTGGGATCCTTTGGATGATAGCTATTTTGTTTGGGTCCACCTACAGTGCTCGCCGAGATATTGAATGACCTAGCATAGTCCCTGTTTGCTCACTAAGATGTCTATTTTTAAGTAATCTTAATTCCTACGTTAATTGTCTACTCGAGGTAAGTCTTTTTATCTCAAGAGTGTCAGCACAATCTATGCAGTGAATTCAGAGGTTAGCTAAAGGTAAATCATTGCAATATCTAATAACTATCTTTTCAACTTAAGTGACACAAATTCTTAAAGAAATAGTAGAGGAGAGATAACTTTGAAAGAACTCTTAACACACTCTGCAATTTCGTTTACTTACTCCAAAACTAAATGAATCTGAATGTGAATACAAAGAATTATGCTTGGCAATCTTCAAATGGAATTAAAGCTAACTCATTCTATTAAGAAAGAGAATTGCAACAACTGAACAAGAATGTTAATCTATCGCAAATCAGAATTTAACAACAAATCCTAATTGAACAATAATCTCGATTGAACGACAATTATCAATTGAATAGCAATCTCGATTGGACGACAATTCTCAGTTGAATAGAAATCAAGAAAATATGATAAATGACTTCTAAGCAACAACTGCTTCTGTTAGAAAATTTATGGAAATTGATTGACACTACATCTAAGATCTCTAGTATCATACCTCAAAAGGAACAACAGTCTATTCTAAAACTATTGTAACCAATCAAATCAAAGCAATATTCAGATACATCACACGGCTAAATATAAATCGGAATGAACAACAATATAAATTGGAATTCTCAATCCTCACAATAAGAAAAATAATATTAACTGAATATTAACAGTTAATAAACATTCAAATGGAAATATTATAACACAAGAAGCAGTAGAACTTCTCTTGACTGGGCCCAAAGTCACCAGAAGCCTCTATTAAGGAATACTAAGAATATAAGTGAAGATCGAATGTAGTCTTTCATTAATATGAGTAACCATATTACAACATCACTGAGATAATAGTTGGATATGTCTCAAAAAGAATGATTTTACATTACATAAGTCTCTACTGAACTTCGTTTGCCTTTCGGCCTTATATATAATAGTAAGAGGGAAAACTAGATAAAAGTGAATCCTCAAGATCATGAGATCCTGAGGATTTCGCAATACATAATCTAATTGTTTCATGAAATAGTACTGGTCTGCTTGGTCTCTTGTTTCCTTACCTATGTCGGACACTGTCTTTCCCTTTTACGGCTTGATGATGCTCTATCAACTAAACCGCAATTGACCAATCCACATCTTCTGCACACAAGGATAGTAGAAAGTCAGTTTCGTGTGCCAGATTTATCTAAATTGTTTCCAAGTTATTTCATCCAACTTTAAATGTAATTTCCTTTATTTTGGTTCATAAATAGAGATAATCGTGTAAAGATAAATATGAAATAAAGTAATTACTGAGGAGAAAATATATCTTTTTCTTGACTGAGCAGTCCCTCCAGTGATCAAGAATTCACATTTTTTTGGGACTGAGAGATAGGTTCATTTCAATGCATTTTCACAGTGTTTTACCTAAGTTGGACAGAGCCTCCTGGAAATCACATCCATAAGGTGTAAAATCATCCATATAAATTTCTACCGCATCATGGACTAACTCGACAAAGATACTTAGGACTTCTCTCTGGCAGGAGCATTGCATAGGCCCAAAGGAGGGACCCTATTGGCAAAAGTTCCTGAAGGAAAAGTGAAGGTGGTTTTATCATGGTCCTCTGGGCGATTTGGATTTGATTGTACCTGTTGAATCCATTTAGGAAAGAGAAAAAAAATTCCCTGCGAGGCCATCTAGAACTTGGTCGATGAAAGGTAGAGGGAAATGGTCCTTCTTTGTGGCTTGCAACCTTCTTTGATGTAAATGTGGTGAGCACACACTGAGGAGTGTACTCCCTTCACTTCTTTGTAACTCCAAGCAAATGCATCCAGATGTTCCTTTAGCATGATGCACAAATTCTCCTCTTGGAGAACAGAAAGAGATGGATTGATTTTCAAAGTTCTCCCAGGGCCAAATTATATGGTTTTGAGATGGATAGGGTTGGAATCGGCCAAGTACAGATCAATTGGATGGTTTTTCTGGGTTTCCTTTACTACTTCTAGGGACAATGTACTGGGTGTTGGTATTTGGAGTAAATGTGCAATCAAATCATCTTCATCCTGTTGTCCTACTCCCATGGTTGTTTCTAAGGTATATAGTTGGGCAGAATAAAATTCATCTTCTTCCTCCTATTCCAACCATAAAGGTAAATCATGTTCTAGATATGGTTGAGTAGGCGGTTATAGGACTAACTGCTTGGACATATGCCCATTCTTCATGGTGATATTCCCAGCTCTGCAGATGATGTAAGCATTGGCAGTGGCCAACTAGGTTCTCCCAAGGATGAGAGGGTAACCAGTAAGATTAGCCTTAGGCTGGAGAACTACGAAATCTGCAGGGTACTCCCAAGAGTCAATGGAGACCATCACATCTTCCACAATCCCCTCAAGGGTCACTGTGGAGTAGTTTTCAAGTTGTAGGATTTTTGTTGTATTTCTCAATGAACCTTGGAGGTTGAGCTTGAGCACGGTGTCCTTGGTCATCACATTAATGGCAGCCCCAAGATTGATAAAACTGTGTGGGACAATGGTGCCATTGATGTGCACATCTACTATAAGGCTCCCAGGGTCCAAATACTTTGGACAGATTGTTTGCCCCAGCATTAAGTCAAACAACTGTCCAATGAAATTAATGGTAGGGGAATCTCTTCTTCACCTCCCTAGATGCTTGAAGCACTTCTCCTTAATCAACTTGTTGTAAATAGGTACATTTTGAATGGCTTGGAGAATTGGAATCTTGACACATAGGTTTTTCAATTCTTCTAGAAGTTCAGTCTCTTCTGGGGTAGGCTGGAGTGGTTCAGTTAATCTCTCAAGAAAGGGTGGATTTAATTTAAGAATGCTTTCCTCTTGTTCTTCTTCAACCTCCCTAGGTGGTGGTCGAGGTTGGTTATCTCAGAGAACTCTCCCAGATCTCAAGTTAATTTCCTGGATCTCCACAGCATAAGTTGGTTATGATGTCTTTCCATTGTGTTTTTGTTGTGCATGTCTGTTGTTCGGGTTTAGATTTGGCTGGGCAGACATGTGGGGTTGTTTAGGTTGAGCAGAGTGTAATATCTATGGTTGGGTCGGTGATGAAGGCAATAAAGCATGAACATTGTTGTACTAGGGCCTCCACCCCTGAGGCGGTGCATTCCACTAACATTGTGGTAGAGCATATGGTTGAAATGACTGGTTGGATGGCTGGGAATGATAATTAGATGCAAAGTACCAAGGAGGAGGTGTACACCTAGAAGGATGAGCAGGGGGTCCCCAAGAAGGTATCAATGTGGTCTGGTTGGGGTTCTAATATGCATGGGATGACCCTTGCATGCCCTCCTGGTATGGCCTAGGCCCATGAGATCTCCTTTGGTTTATGTAGCAGAGCTGCTTAGTGACCCCTTCAGCTCCTTGATATATAGCTTTTAGTCCAGGCAAAGAAGGGTACTTATCTATGGAGTGGTTTTCTTCACAGACTAAGCAAATTTTAATAGAATTCAATGGAAATTCATTCCTAGGGTGCCTCCTAGTGCATCTAGGACAGAAAATGGCCAAGGCTCTCTCTGCTTCCTCCTACTTTCTCCTAATGTGCATATTGCCCATCTATAAGGCAATGGTTTGTGGCATCTCACTCTTGAAATCTTCCAGTATGTTTCCAATTTCACCCTTGATGGATGAATTGGAAGAGGATGTACTAACCATAGGTTGACTTCCCCTACCCTTTTTCCTAGCTACCCTAGAATGGTTTCTAAAGTCAGTCTTGATATCCTCATAGGGTAACTGGGATATATCTCCTCCTGCTAATAAGTGCAAGGTATCCAAAAGGTCTTCCATTAATCCTCTAAGTAGGATCAACTTCAGTGACTCAGGGTCAAGTTTACACCTGGCCCTTTTGTAATTAAGTTGGAATCTTTCTTCATAATCCTCTAGTGATTCATCATTACCTAAAGTCATCCTAAAAATTTACTCTTTATTACCTTTAGACCTACTGTAGTCTCGACACTTGTTGTTGAAGGCTTGCTGGATTTAAGCCCAAATTGTGATGTTATCCCTAGGTAAACCCATGAACCAGCGCAAGGCTGCATCCTTGAGGGTAGATGGAAATAGTTTGAACTTCTACTCACCATTTGTGTAGTCATAGGTTTGGCATATAACAACAAACTCAAATAGTAAAGTGTCGGGATAATCTATGGCCAGGACATGGAAAAGAGGAAGGGAAGAGGGGCTTATATTTTTCATCTTAGAGTCCCCATTGGTTTCCCTCATGGGGAAGGCACCCTCAACTCTCTCTCTATTCCCTCCGTCATTTTTATTTTCAGCCATTGGCTCGGTAGGAATGGGTTATGCTTCCTCTTCTTCTTCCCTTGTAGGTTCTTCAAATATGTTTCTGCCAGTTCACATCCATCAAAGGAGAAGGAAGGTTGGATGTTTGATGTAGTTGGGGTATTTGGAAAAATTTTCCCTAAGTTATCCCTATTCCTATGAGGCATGAGAGGAGAAGTTTTTGGCTTGGTTTTGTGTTTTTTTCAAACTTTGGGAAGTACCGTGCAGAACTAAAATTGCAGATTGAATTAAAACTACTGACTGAATGAAAAACTAATTCCTGAATTGAAATCTGACTTGCAAAATGGAAAGGAAAGCAAAGAATGTAGAATGAAAAAGGAAGCAACTAAATTACTTTTGCAGAAATGAAACTAATGGTAGAATATTAGAAACAAGAAATAGAAGAAAGATAACAGTAATCACATATTACTGAGACACCTCCCCGACAACGGTGCCAAAAAGTGATGAGCACCAATATTGCAGCAAAAATGCTGCAACTCCTGGGATACCAGCTTTACCTTATCAACTCGGGGTTCATACAAACATGGAGGTGACAATGATGTATACACAAGTAAAAGTGATGGTTCTGCCTTTTGTCATTGTTCAGGTGGCGAGAGGCCACTAGGGTTTTCAAATGAGACTTCTATGGATTCTGAAGAATCTTGGTTCCTTGATGAAAGAAATAAAAATCTACTCTAAGAGAGAGGTGATTTACTGTAATAATGAAAAAGATTGAAATTCAATGCTAAGTCAGACCATTTCCTAATTAACTGCTAAGAGCTACGCTTTGCAATAATGCTAAATTAACATGAACAAAATGTTATTGTCCTAAGAATCAAAGTTAAAAACATCAAACATCACTGTTATGCATGTAAAGGACTGTAATAAATCTGTTTTGTCTTTTTATGCTTTTCAAGAAAAATCAAGTGTGCAGGCTAATATCTTTTGGTGATGTGGTAGGTGACTTAGGGATGTTGGTGGATGGATGGAAGGTTTAGGAGATGGTTGGAAGGTTTGGGAGACCCTTGGGTTACCTTGGGTGGCTTCCTAGAGGTTTTCCCTCAATTCTACCTCAAAATAGGCCACTACAGGAAAACCTACAGGATGTACTAGAAACCTACAAGATTCCTTGTATTTCTATAAGATACATCCGAGAGAAAAAAAAATGGGTGTTGGAGGTGATTTAAGGCTTAGGGAAGGTGGTTGATGGGTGGAATGGAGTGAGAAAAGGCCTAGGATCACTCAGAACCCAAAACCAAGTTTAGGAGATGGTTGGATTTGTTCAACATGCTTGGGGGAATTTCTATGTAAAATGATGAAATTGGTGAAGGTCTTGATGAAAACAAGGAATGCCTATGGGTGGATGAAGTTGGAAGGTGGTTGCTTGCTATGAGATCTCTTTCTACTTCTGAAGCACCTGCTCTGCATCAAACATGTGTAATTTCCAAAAAGTCATGTAAACAAGAAGAATTCTCATGAGCTAGAAAAGTAGAATTTAATGAACTAACTGTCTACCTTATACATGAGGAAAGTGCTGAATAAAATGGAGTCATGGATGAGATCTACTGTAAGAATGAATACATAAGAGTTTGCAATGAAATCCTACACTTGCAAGACTGATCAAATGTTGGTTCAAGTACGGTAAACTCTAAATCTTATGAAAGAAATGGAAATCTATCTTTCTGGGGCTGCATTAGGGTCTTTTCCCCAAATCATGATCGAAGAAGGAAGAAGTGAGGCTAGGACACCTGCCGACAGCTTTGTGGTGCTTATTTTATCCCTTCTAACCTGCTACTGAAGTACGGCACAAATGGAAGCAAACTAATAAACAATTAATCAAATCTACACTACTTGCAATGGAATAATTCTAAACACAATTTAACCATGAATCTATGAAACTAAGCTAAGCATACAGATACAAGAATAGGAGCCTTTCTTGCTAGGGTTGGGCACTAACCCAAGAGATTAAGCCCTCTGAGTTAACTTAGTGTTGGATCAAGAAAAATCTCATTCTTTTTACCAAAACAAAAAATTACATCAAAGTCTTCCACAAGTCTAGAGCTTGAAAATAACTAGCGTTTTACAACAAAACTTTGAATCCTAATGAGGCTCTAGGCCTCTCTACTTATACAGCTAAAGTCCCTAATGAATTCCTTAAATTTGGGGAGGCTCGGCTCCCAAACTTGAGATGAACTAACTCTGTGTCTATTACTTGCTCGGTTGCCTTCTGATCTTCATGACTTGGCTGCTTGCACTCCGAGCTGGTGGGATTAATGGAGGAATATTCGAATGGGGGAGGAGTAAATGAGGAGGATTTACCTCCTACAATCCCTCTCCCTTGTCCCATTCGAGTTTCAAAACTTAGTCTTGCCAAAATTCCTTGATTTTCTCTTCCAAACTTGCATTCAATGCATATTAGTTCACTAGGCATAATATCTAACTTTAACTCATCTCATTAAACAAAATATAATCAAAACATGTAATAAGTTGTGAGAAGAGTTGGTTTGACTAAGCTAGGAAGTGAATTAAGGCCCATATAATTACCCCATGATGAGGCTCATCACCACGCTCCAAACCATTACCCAGAACTTCCTAAGGCTTTCCATAATCATAATAGACATCGAAAAAAAGCTAAACATTCAAAATTGGAGGCAAAACGTGACCTAGACTTCCTATAACACACTATAGATTTCATCAAACACATGGAAAACATGGAAGCTACAGGTCATGAGTGCATATATAATCATAATGATCTGATATTCATTTGAGAATCACTAAGAAGTCCATATTCCCCCTTCACATAGTTGCAACAACGCTATTAGTCCATGCATTCATCAACCAATTGATAACTAAATGATTCATGACAAGAGCCATAGATAATACACATGATATAATCAACATATAAACATAAAATAACTAGCATAGATATCATGGAAACTTAGTCATAATATCACCAACATAATCACTACAAATACTCATGGATCACAATAAGAAAAATTCTCTTATTAACATATGAAAATAGCAACCAAGTGAGGGACCTCCACGTACCACCCAACCATAGATTGAGATGAACAAAATTTCTATTTCATCCAATCACCCCCACACCATACTCCAAGCATGAATGTGGCATCTCATGGAATAAACAAAAACAAAACCAAAATTGGGCTTCGAGAGGCCAAACCACCTCAATCCTCAACCACAGTGATTCCACCTCCACGGTCAGATATCACTAACACCAACTAGGCTGCTCTTTACCCAAGTTGTCCAAGGCTCCAGGAACTAGTAACTCAACTGACAACATTCCAGCGCTCCTCAGAGTTGGTCCAAGCCGACTCGAGGGAATAGGAACTCAACCCACCAAGGGCTCCAAAGAGTTTGTCCCAATCTAGGCACCAAAACTAATAAGTCAACCCACGTTGTTCTAGGGCTTCTAGAGCATTTGTTCCAGCCCACAATCATAGGGAACATGACCACCAATTAGAAAAAACAAGTGGAAAAACCCACAACACCATGGATATCCAAGAATGGCAAGGAAAGGTTAAAACCATTGCCAATCCAGAAAGATATCCATGTCAATGACAACACATAACGAGATAATCACATGCATAAACCATGCATCCAAAAACTAGCGAGGAAATCACAAATGCAACCTGCAAATCAATCCATCTGTAGTTTTTTCTCCACCTTTTCCCTTGTGCTTTCCTACTTTCCTTTGTCTTCTTTCTCCAAATACAATCTATTCGAAAGTGCTCCAAGGATTCTCCAAGAATACTCTAAGTGTGCAAGAGTATGAGACAATGGGAGAATAGAAGGGAGCTCCACCCAAAATCTACCAAAAGGCCAACAATTGATCCTCAAAATCCTTTTATCATTGAGGCCTCTATTGTCTTCATTTTCCTTCATTTTTCTTTTAATTTCCCTCTCATGCAAATATGTGTATCTTCACCATTTTATCCTATTTTCCTTTATTTCATAGATAAAATGCCAATTAATGCCACTTTGTCTTTGCCAATGCCTTTTCCAATTTCCAAAGCCATTAATTAATCACTAGTGATACCCATCACTATGTTTTTTCCCAACATTTAGCTTGAAGTACATGTCCCATGACCTTGGTCTTATTTTATTTACATAGAAAATCAACCAAGGGTTGTTACAACTTCCCCTTCAAATTCTCCTTCCTCCGCTTCTCCCATCGCCCTCCTTCGCTTTTCCCCTCCCCTTTTCTTTCTTCTTTCTCCTTCCACCTCCTCCTTCTGCTCCCGTCTCATTTTTCCTTTCCCATCTTCTTCTCATTATTTATTTTTCTGTCGTGTCCATGTGTCGTTGTCCTTTACCCCTTGATTATTCATGAAAGATTGATACTTTGGTTAATGTCACCCCACAAAAAATCTATGAACGTGGCATCAAACAAATCACCTTCTTGAAACAAATATTCTATGCCAACTTCTTGAAATCACCTTCAACTCAAAAGAATGATGAACTCCCTTGGATGTCACACAAGTGAGATTAATGGAACAGTGATAAAACTAGTGTGGCAACGTAAGCATAGTCATGTTAAATGGACTCTAATCCCATCTCCAGATTCATTCATGAATGCATGAACTATGAGAATTTTTTATCCTCATTAATGGGTGGAGAATTGACTTTGGTATATGTCTGGTAATTTAGTTGTGGCATCTAATACGGTTGTCTTTAGGAGGCTCTATGAGGAGATTCTTTTTAGGGCCATGACTCGTTTGCTAGAAATTGGGAAGCCATGGGTTCGACACTATTGTTTATGGTTGTCTGGCGTAAGGGGCTTTCAGGTTCACAATGCTCCTTGGTAGACCCTACTCTTTTCATTCTAATTAGTTCCAGTTTGGCTTTAGCTCTTCGACTCGAAGGTACTTCTAAGACCTGTGTGTTGGAAACTTGCTACAGTGAGTGTAAGGGAAGGTTTGAGTTAATTGGTTTCTTTTTTAGGGCTTGAGATGTAATTTGAGATACTTTCCTTTTGTCCACCCATGGAAGTCGGTAGCTCAAAAAATGTTTAGTATCATTGTGGTTTTATTTATGCATTGGGCACTGGGAAAGATGTTGTGTTGTTTGTAATTTGGATGTGGAATTTTGGTCTCTTTTTTATGGACTAGTTGATTATTTGCTGCTCTGAGCGGATTCCAGTTTGTTTGGTTTCTACAATCTATCTTGTCAATATATCACCCGAATGTCCTCTCGTCCCTTGGATTCCTCTTCTGAGGACTATGCTTGTTCGAAATGTTTACCACCCCATGAAGCCCAACAAAGCGATGGCGACGACCTCCAAACAAAACTTTGTCAAGTGTATCATGCTCAAGTTAAACAAGAAGATCACATTTTAGCAATGTGACAACATATTTTGAAGTTGGAAGACAAGATGGACGCACTTAGGATGATAATTTCATACCTCCACTTCGCTTAAGATTCTTCCAACATGCAAAATCAACATGTGGAGCAAGCAATCAAGCTTAATATAGATCTTAACATGCCAACTTTTGAATCTCATTAACTAATATGCACTTAACTTTTGATTTTATGTTCACGCTATTTGTATGAAGATCTCCCTATGGTTCAATTTTGATGTAATAGTGTTGATATATCTATGAAGTATTTTTTGTTTATAGTTCAAAAAATTGATTTATGATTTTTTATAGTTGTAGCACCGAAAATCTCTTATATTTAACTTTTAATCATTTAATTTATTATAATAGATACATTTTAATTCTTCATATTAAAATAATTTTTAACCATTTAATTTATTATGATCCAGGAATTTTAATTCTTTATATATGGAAATATATAACTTTGAACATCACACTTCAGAAAACATCCCATTATAATAAAAATCAAAATATTTACCTATTCAATATTCTTATTTATGATCAATAAAATCTTAGTATTTTTTATTAATAATTTTAAACTTAAAAAAAAGGCTTTTCTATTCGTATTACAATTGAAATACACAATATCATACTTAATATTTACGAATATATATCCAAAATTACTATGATGTAAAGAAATTTTAAATCTAAAACATATGATTCCCTTTATCTTTTTAAAGGCAAAACGATTATTCGTAAATATTTTAACTTTGTAAAACACATTTCAAAAAGGAATTTTGGTTCAAATCGATGGAAAATAAATTCGATATTCTAGAAAGGAGATTAATATCGCAAATCGAGCAACGACAGCTTGCCGTCGGGAGGAAAACCTACCGAAACAAACTCCAGCTGTATGATGGCAGTAAAAAAACAAAGGGATTCAGTACATTTAAGATAAATTATATTTATTTAAGTGGATTTTAACCATACTGCTATTATACCATATTATATTTTCAGAAAGGTGCAAAAGTGCCTGAATTTTAAACATTTAAGATAAATTTTATTTATTTAAGTGGGTTTTAACCATACTCATATTATACCATATTATATTTTCAGAAAGGTGCAAAAGTGTCTGAATTTTTAAAATCAGATGCATATTCAAGTAAATTAAATATATAAATTTTAAAATTAGTTTTTTTGGTCAAGTTTCTAATTTTGCAAACAACTTTAACCTTTAATTTTTTTATATGAAATTTTAACCAATAATGTAATTAGGCAGTAAGGCGTTTCCTTCTGAAAACTACTCTCCCAAATGACGGTGTACCATTCCCCCGATGCACTGTGTAGTAGTGTGCATTATTGGATGGAATGTTAAATAATTGAAGAATTTTACAGTCAGATAAATTAATTAATAGTTAAGAAAAAATTAATAGTTAAAACAGCATTTGGTTTTTCAGAAAAAAGTTTCTCTTACAAGATTGGTTTATTTGTTCATCGGTCTTTCTAGACTCTTCTTCTTGCTTTAAGTTTTCCATTCCAAATTTGGCCATTGTTTCTGAAAAAATATCATTATTTTTAAGGTTAATGTTTGATCTGGATGTGCACTGGCATGAAGGTGAATAGAAGCTGCCATTTCTATGGGTAGGCCAAATGGTTAGATCTGTAGATTTTGGAGCGGAAACAAACTTTTGGGGGTGGAAGGACAAATTTCCTGTGGAATGGAAAATAATTATATGCAGTCAAGATACTCATGAGGTTATTCTCTGAACTTATAAACTTCTTTGGGCTCTTCACCAACTGCGCATTGAAAAGAAAAACCCTTCCCCAATTATAACATTGGATTAATCAATCATGGCGACTTCGAATATTGCCTCTCTGCTGACCATTGTACTAGTCCTTTGTAATTTTTCTTTTGAGCCTTCACGTGCTCAAGATTTCTGAGTGGCAGACTTGTCCTTCAAGCTCACTCCCTGAATATAGTTCAACACAATTATTACATTTTGGAATTTTCATATTAAAAAATGTTTAATTCATTTAAAAAAAATTGTCCTCATGTTAATTTAAATAAATGATATTTTGATTTCTCTTCCATGTGTATAGACTATATTTCCCATGTTAATTTCAAAATATTTTTTATAATAATTTTCAATAAAATTTATAATATTCTCTAGATTGATTTTAAATAACTTTTTATTTTTATTTTTAATTTTATATAAAAAAATGTTTTTAAAAAGAATTAATTTATATGTAAATTTTCAAATCCATTTTTTCTTTTTTCAACTTTTTTCCTTTAAATTGACCTTTTGTATTTTAATTTCATTGTATATACACAAATCTTTATTATAACATATTTTTCATCCTTCACTATTATTATACTATGTTTTTAGTTCTCTCTGAAATTAGAGTAGTCTTCAACAAATTCATCTTTATCATTGTTTCCATATTGAAGTTAAAAAGAATCTGTCATATTTGCTAGGTGATAAAACTCTAGGTTGGTTAGAAATTTTTTCAATATCTATTAGAATTTGTAGGTTTAATAATTTGTCCAAGCCTTTGTCTCCTCTTATATTTTTCCATGTCAATCATTTCCTTGTGAAGGGAAAATATGTCACCATTATTTTCTAAATAATTGAGGCCCCACTATAAGATTTCACTTTATTTCAATACTTTCCCAATTAGTGCTTGAGCTATTCATGAAGTCATTGAGAGGTGGTTGAAATAAGGTGATAATTGTTGATTATGATAATGATTGCCACCACCTATAAATACTAACTTTGGTTGTTTTAGCAATTTGTTTTTATGCTCATAAATATTGGAGAGAAGTTTCCTTAATCTTTGAACTTTTGATGAGTGATCTTATTGGTATCAATATTCTTTGAAATGACTACCTCATTTAATCACAATGGTTTAGCACCAAAGTCTTAGCAACTTTGTGCTAACCCAAGCGCTGACTGAATTTTGAAGCAATCTTAAGAAACCTAATTGTATTTTGATTGTACATAATGTTCTTAGTCACAACCATACTCTCAATGGAAGAACTACCAACTTCTATGAGGAGGATGAAATGTGGAATTTTTCTGTTAATATCAAGATTATAAGTTAAAGAACGCTTCTCCTTTTTTCAATTACTTTATAATTCTTTAGAGATGCTACAATCCTACACTTTACATCCATATCCTACACTTGACATCCATATACCTGTTTCAAGTATTGTTCCTTCAAGCTTCAACTTGCACTAGGCCTCATTCTATTGACATTTCATCCATTAACCTTATGCTCGTTTAGGAGGGTTTATTTGAGTTTGTATATATTCTTTCTTTTTTTTCTTAAGCGAGACTGGGTCCTTCTATTCAATTACCTAAAAAAAGTTACCTAATGTACATAATAAACAAATGAGGTGTGGCCCAGCTATATGTGGAGCCAACCATAACCTTTTTTACCGAGTGAGAATCTCATACACTCGGCCGAGGGCCCACAAAACATTACAAAATATCCTATGTCGACCGTGCGATCTTCCTCCAAAGATCTAACAGTAGAGAAGCATTTCGGGTGGCTAACATGCTTACCCCTTATCCTTTTACTCAGACCCGATAAGACCAATGAACCGACTTTAAGAATAATTTCGGGTCCACCTGGGGAGAAAACCCACAAGCATTTTACCTGCCCAAAATCCACAAGAAGCATGCGATCCCGATGTGACTATGCAACTAGCACAGAACTTAACTGCTATATCAGACCCAAAGCTTAATAAATATCCCACCTAAGTAATTTCGAGTCTGATTTCAATGTTAACCTTCTTCTTGTTATCCACATGAAATTCATGGGATTGTTGTAATTTCGCTGTCGTGCCACCATTTTAAATGAGTCCATGGCCCAATAAATTGAAAGGCCCTTCTTAATGAAATTAGGGTCCATGAGAAGACTAGTCATGTTTATAGTTTCCTGCCTGAGAAGCATAAGTTTATATACTTCTGAGAGCATTTTCCCGCCCGAAAATCAAATGCAGACTTTAGAAGAGTACTTGACCTCCTGCTCGCACTTTTCCATATACTGCTTCCCGCTGTGGACCAAAATTCCTCTGTCTCCATTAGTCTTCATCCTGCTCATTTTCCTTCCTCTCATAGGACTCTCTGTCTAAGGTCGCCTGTCTCGAACATTCTTCCCGCAAATGTCCTTAGGGAGTCCCTATCCAGTCATATCTTATATTGCTCTTCGAAGAGAGCATGCCTTCGTTTGCCAAAATATCCACTAATATGTTGGTTGTTCTACGCACATGGATAAAACTAAGGGTTCTCATGGTTTGCAGGTTGGATTGAATACGTTGATAGACTTGTAGTAACCTCCAATGTCTCGACACTTTGTTTGATGCTAAGCCATTGCCAATTTTCTTGACCGAATTAATTATCAATTCAGAATCAGCTTCAATTATGGTGTTATGTAAATTTAAGTCCCTCAAGATTTCTAGGCAATGCTCCATGGCCATGAGCTCTGCCATATTATTGGTGGCCTTCCCCAAATGACTCCGAAAGATGGTTTTTATGAAACCCTTTTCATCTCTTATGAATCCTCCGTAACCAGCCATACCAGGGTTTCCTTTTGAGGCTCCATCTATGTTGCATTTCATAAAACCCTAAGGTGGAGGTTGCTAGAATTCCTTATCAGCTATAATATGACTTACAGTCTTGTTTGTGCCATGGGGGAAAAGCACCTGCAGACCCAAATTTAGAAGTATCTGCTCCTCCTGATCTTGAGGTTGGTTTTCAGGGAGGTTTTTATGAGGGTTCCTATAGTCTTTTTAAGTTGTCTTATAATCTGAGCCATGATGCTCTCGGGTGACCCAATCCTATTCTTGAAGATTTTTTTGTTGCATTCCTTCCAGACATCCCAGATTATAAATCCTGGAACCAAAGCCCACGCTTTGTTGATTATTTCATTTGCAGAAAAAAATTTCCTCCAAATCTTCAAAGTACTAGTGATGCTGCCAATGTACTTGTTTGTTTGTCTAAAGATTGATGCCACCCAATTCCACAAGGTGGAGGTGAATGGGGAGATGTTGAGAAGTGTTCCATAGTTTCTTCTTGTCATTCACATAGCTAGCATCTAGATGGACCGACTATCCCTCTTTTCCTAAGGTTTTCCCAAGTCAGAATTTTTTTATGTTGCACTAACCACATGAGCAGTTTAATTTTCATCTAGTTTTGGTTCTGCCATAGGTCCTTCCATACCTTATTAGGGTTTGGGAAGTCGAGCCCCAGAGCTATTTGCTTGGCCTCTTTGAGGTTAAAGTTTCCTTCATTGTTTTTACCCCATCTTAGTTGGTCTAAAGATGTTGATTTCATAATCTTTCTCTATTCCAAGATGACTGTAAGAGCTTCTGCCTGGGCTTTCAACGAGGAGTCATCACTATATATTAGGTTCTTTCATATTCTCCATTTTCCATCACTTCTCTCCTGATCCAAAAAGTTATTTACTCTGAGTAACCCTTTGTCGTTAGTATCATTATTGAGATTGGAAAATTCTTCTTTTAACCGTTTAGGTTCCTATTGCCAATTATATTCCCAAAACCAAGCAAGGTTTCCATCTCTAATCTCCTAGAAACTGTGTTTCTTAACTATGGCTCTATTCTCCCAAGCTTTGTTCCAAATGTGGGAGCCTTTGATGAGACTTGATATCCTAATGTAATCCCTTTCTTGCCAATTGTTTGCATATTTTTGTTTCCATACTTTGGCCCAAGGGGAAACTCATTCTTTCAACCATCTCCACCATAGTTTTTCCCCCAAGACTTTGTTTAGGGTTTCAGGGTCATCAAGTCCCAAACCTCCATGTATATTTGGTTTACATATCTTATCCCAGGCTACCAAAGCCCATTTCTTTTTCTCTTCCCCTTTGCCCCAAAGAAAATCCCTTTGGATATTTCTGATGTGTTGCATTACTCCTTTAGGAGCTAGAAGGGCTGAAAACATGAAGATGGGGATAGTTTGTAGGATAGCTTTTGCAAGCACTAGTTGTCCTGCTAAATTCAAAGACCTCGTTGTCCATTTCCAGATTTTGTCCTGTAGTTTATTAGTAACTGGATCCCAAACTACCTTGCTAAGAGGTTTGTCTGTTAGAGGTACTCCCAAATATTTGAAGGGTAGGATATCTCTTTGGAAGCCTAGAATTCTGGTGAGGTTTCTCTAAATAGCAATATCAGTATTAAAAAAGAAAATCTTTGATTTGTTTAGGATTACCTCTATCCCCGCAACTATAGCAAAGTCGTTCAGGATTTGTTTGAGGGCTTGAGCTTCCTTGACCGTGGGTGTACCCTGCAGCATGGTGTCATCCAAAAATTGTTGATGGGTCAAGGCATCCCCATTTATAGTGAGTTTAAGACCCTAGAAATTGCCTTCTACTTTGGCATATTTAATCGCATTGACTATCCCTTCCATCATGAGAATAAAGAGGAAGGGTGAGAGCGGATCTCCTTGTTTGAGTCCTCTCGAGGGGTTAAAGGTCTTGGATGGTGAGCCATTTAATAGGATTGAAAATCTTTTGGTGGTTACAAGGGCCATTACCCATCTTATCTAGTTATGGTCAAAGCCATATGCTATCAGTACTTCCTTGATGTATGCCCAACTCAGCTTATCATAAGCCTTCTTCAGGTCAAGCTAAATGATCATACCTTCCTGCTTATTGCTCTTAAGTGAGTGAACCACCTCGTGATCTTGAATGATGTTATTAAGAATTTGCCTGCCTTCCACATATCCAGTTTGCTCCTCAAACACGAGAGTTGGGAGAAGGGGCTTAAGTCTGTTCACAATTACTTTGGAAATAATTTTGTACACCACATTGCATAATGCCATGGGTCTAAATCTATATGGTGTGATAGCATTCTCTTGCTTTGGAATCTTGGCTATGAAAGAGGTGTTAAGCGCCTTGAGAATAGTTTTGTTTTTCCTTGAGTCCTCCACCACATCGAGGATATCTTGCTTGACTATTTCCCAGCATGCTTTGAAGAAGTCAACGTTGAAACCATCCGGACCTGGAGCTTTCCCATTTTGAATTTCTTTGATGACTTCGCTGATTTCCTCTTCATTCACTCGCCTATTAAGATTATAATTGTCTTCTCTTGTCACTAGCTTAGGAATGTGCTTTGTGAAGTCCTTGATGAATTGTGATCTGTCTATGAGAGGCTCCTCAGCTATGCCTTGGAAACGTTGAACCAGAACAATTTCTATTTCTTGGTGTGTAGTGAGCTGTTTTCCTTGAGTATCTTTAATTTTTGAAATCTTGTTATGAGACCTGTGATCCATGGTAGATTTGTGAAAAAACCTTGTATTCCTTTCTCCTTGTTTTAACCATTGTACCCTCGATTTCTATTTCCAGAAGATCTCCTCTTGCTTGCATAAGCCTTCCCATTCTTGTTGAACATAGTCAGCTTGTTCCTTACTCCCCTCGGTGAAGCCCTCTAGGATGAGGGTCTAGTTAATTTCATCTAGTTTCCGTTCAACTGCTTTTTTGGCTTCGAATATATTGCCAAATTCATTCTTATTACAATCTTTAAGCCTATGTTTGACATGTTTCAATCTCTGATGCAGAAGGAACATTTTAGTACCTTGAACTTGTGTATCTTTTGTCTACCATCTTTCAATATTGCTGATGATGTCACGATGGGTAAGCGAAATGTTTTCAAACCTGAAAGATCTATTTCTTGGAGTTCCTATAAAGGACGCTTCAAGTTGAATAGGCCAGTGGTCTGAGCCTCCAAAAGGAAGTATCATAGCTAACAAGTTATGGCCTGTGAGGATGAGGTCCTCTGAGATAATGAATCTGTCAAGTTTAGAGGCCACTTGAGACGCTCCTCCCCTCTTATTATTCCAGGTGAAGATACCATTACTTGTCTCTGTATCTACTAGCCTCACGTTGTTTATGAAATTTTGAAATTCTATGGAATCTCTGCCTAGTGATCTGGTCCCACCTTTTTTTTCCGATAAAGACCTGATGATATTAAAATCCCCTCCTAGAATCCAGGGGATACCTGGATGTCTTTCTCATAACTCCTCCAATGAGGTTAGAAGTTTGAGTTTATCTTTCGGATTTTGTGGACCATATACATTTGTGGGAAAATAAACTTTGTTGTTCCCCAAAGGTTGGATGACCATTGATAGATAGTTCCTAGATTCTTCAGCATCTAGGATACCAACTTTCTGAGGGTTCCAAAGTGTCAGAATTCCTCATGCTGCTTTGTCTACTTTAACTTCTAGATATTCATATTTAATAAGCTATTTTCTATGTATCTCTCTTATTTTATCTATTGAACATTTTGTTTCCTCGATAAAAACCATATCTGGTTTTCTTCTTTCATTCTGTTGTGGAGATTTCTTTGTTTCCATTTACTTCCTAGACCCCTAATATTCCATGTTGTGAGCTTCATTAAGAATGATTTGTAAATGAGTAACTAGTTAGGTCTTTCATCTTACCTAAGTTGATCATGAGTTTTCCACACTCTATCAGTAGCTCATTCTATTTCTTCCTTCCTCTTTTACTCCCTCGGTTCTTGGGAGCTTATCCCAATGTTTCCTCCATTGTTTTAACCCCTCTGTTGTTCTCACTATCATGGTTTCTTTTGACCCCCGAACCTTTTTCCTGAGTTCTCGAGAGGAATAGCTGTTGCACTCTATTAAACTCCTCTTGAGGTAGCGAATCCATTCCTTTGGTAGTTCCCTACTCCAAGAACTTTTCCAAATTGAGATGCTCCCTTTCAAGAATATCTGGCAATTCATGATCCTCTATTCCCGCTTCGCTCAGGGTCATCTCTTGGTCCCTGTCAAGTTCCATAGTGTTTCGTAGATCCTCCTTTTGTTGGTTGTTTTCAGGTATATCCTCCATGCTATCATCCTTTTCCTTCTCTGCAGGGCTATCCTCCAGTATCTAGTTCACTTTATCGTGCTCCTCTTCTTCTTCTAATACCTTGAACCTATTATGACTAAGCTGCTTTTCCTTGTTGATTTTCTTCTGGTTCTTTCTCCCTCCTTTACCTCTACTCCCCACTTTCTTAAAGCTTTTAGTTTCTTTCATTGAGGTTGCTTTAATTATGCTCTCCATTTTGTTTAAGGGGCAGTCTCTAAAGAGATGTCCGTGTTCATGGCATTTGCAGCATCTAAAAGGAACATGCTCATAGTCCACTGCTTGCACCCATTCTTCATCATATACTTCTAGAATTATTTCATCCAGTAGAGCTCCAGAAACATCCATCTCTACGCATATTTAGGCAAAGGAGGTATATTTTCCTCGCATTGTGGCCTCTGATATTTTTTAAAAATGCCCTAGTTTATTGCCTATGGCTTTTAATGGTTCTGGCTACCAATAATCTAGAGGTAGGGAATAGAGCCTTATCCATACCAGCGCCGAAGTGAATGTCTATGGCTCCAGGACAAAATTCATCACCCATGGCTGTATATAGAGGCGTGCCGCAGCATAGAAGTATGGTCCTCCTTCAAACACCCTGTCTTTATTCTCTATGTTTGTAAAAAATACTGTGAAGAAACCCTTGGATCCAAGGTGCATATCTATATCTTCCTTAGGTTTCCAATGATTCTTTATCCATGCATGTAAAGCCTTCTGCGTTGGCCATAACCCCATGAATTTACATATCACTACATAAGTCGCCATGTGCTCCCTATGCGCGTGTAGTGCTCGATCACTTAACACCACTCGAGGTGTGATGGTTGCCCTAGGCTTACATGGTCCAGTCCTATTTCTAGGGTCAACTTTCTCATTATCTCCTCCTATTCGCTTCTCTCATATGACTTCTTCCTGTGTATCTCCCTGCCCTTGTGAGCTTCTGTTTTCTTGTTTCCCTCTTCCTAAAACCTCGGTTTGAGCTTCCAGTGGTTTCTTGAATCGATTGGAGACTACCTGACTGTAGGAGGGAGTGGAACTCCCCCCCTCTTGCCTCTCCATGGTGCCCAACACTGTTCTCCTACTGCAAAACCTAGCTTTGCGTGTTTTTCTTAAGCTCAGAATCACCCGTGTTCTGTATATATTCTTTCATTTTGATAGCCTTAAATGATATTATGTTTAAATTTATAGATTTTGGAGCCTACTAGTTGTATGTTATATAAATAATAATAATAATAACTAGAAATTGATAAATTCTCTCTACTTTTTTTATATAACTTTATTTTAGTTTGGTTGGCTAAATGTAATATTAAGTTTCCACTAGGCTTTCATAGAGGGTTCCAAATTAAGCCATTTTATTTTCTTTCATTTTGCCCTTTTTATTTTATTTTATTATTATTATTTTTCTCGTATAAACCCAACAATTGTAAAAATTAATTTGGACTTATTTAGTACACATCTTTTGTTATATTTTGTAATTTATTGTATAGACACAATAGCATTGAATATATAGTCTACTTAAATTAATATCAGCCTCACATAAATTTATTCAAATATATAAATTGTATTTTTTGTTTAAGCTAAATTAAAAACCAAGAGTTTTTATTTAATTCGTCAAATATAAATCTGTATTTATTAACACTTTTGAAATAGAAAAATTGAAAAAACCTCTAAATATAGTGTAACACAATTATTACATTTTGAAATTTTCATATAAAAAAAATGTCTTATTCATAAAGAAAATTGTCCTAGTGTTAATCTAAATAAATGATATTTTAATTTCTCTTTGATTTGTATAAAGTATATTTTCCAGGCCAATTCTAAAAAAAAAATTGTAATGATTTTGAATAAGATTTATAAGAGACTAATTTTAAATAAGATTTATTTATTTATAAAATAGACTTTGTTTTTAAAAATAATTAACTGAGATGTAAATTTTCAAACTCATCCTTTCTCATTTTTCAACTTCTTCTTTAAATTGATCTTCTCTATTTTAATTTCATTGTATAGATATGAATCCTTATTACAACATCTTTTTCACCTTTCATTTTTATTATACTATGTTTTTAGCTCTATGTGAAATTAAAGTGGTCTTCAACAAATTCATCTATATCATTGTTTCCACGTTGAACTTAAAAAGAACCTTTCATATTTGCTAGGTGATAAACATTGGGTTGGTTATAAATTTTTGATCAATCTATTAGAATTTATAAGTTTACCAATCTGTCCAAGCTTTTGTTTCCTCTTATATTTTTCCATGTCAATCATTTCCTTGTGAAGGGAAAATATGTCACCATTGTTTCCTAAATAATTGATGCTCCACTCTGACATTTCACTTTTATTTCAATACTTTTCCAATTAGTGCTTGAGCTATTCATGAAGTCATTGACCTGTGGGTCATATAAGGTGATAATTGTTGACCATGATAATGATTGCTACCATTTATAAATACTAACTTTGGTTTATCTAACCTTATGGAAACCATAACAATTTGATTATTTTTGTTTTAGCAATTTGCTTTTATGCTCATAAATATTGGAGAGAAGTTTCGTTAATCTTTGTACTTTTGATAAGTATTCTTATTGGCATCAATATTCTTTAAAATAACTACTTCATTTATTCACAATGGTTTAACAAAATCTTAGCAACTTTGTGCTAACCTCAGTGTTGACTGAATTTTGAAACAATCTTAAAAAACTTAATTATATTTTGATTGTATATGAAATTCTTAAGCACAACGATAATCACAATAAGCACAACGATAATCACAATAAAAATTACAGAAAATGAAATATAACATATTATTTTTAATATCAAAATTATAAATTATAAAATTTTTACAATTCCTTTATAATTCTCTAAAAATACTAGAATCTTATCTTTGACATCCATATATTTGTTTGAAGTATTGCTCCTTCAAGCTTGAACTTGTACTGCCTCATTCAATTGAAATTTCATCCATTAACGTTATGTTGCTTTAGTACGGTTGCATATCCGTTGCGTTCCACATTAACCTATTTTTTAGTTATGCTTCTGAAACAAACCAAAAACTTTTATTGAAACTGAAATATGTACTGGAAGTTGGATGTGTTTTTCATTCAGTAGATTCTCTCCAAACTTTCAGAAGTGATTGGTGAAGCTTTCCTGAGAACTAATTCTGAATAATAAGAACAATAGAAATGTTAGTTTGAAATGATATTATGTTTAAATTTATAGATTTGGAAGTCTATCAGATGTATGTTATATATAAAAACTTTCTAACTAAAAATTATCAATTTATTGTATTCTTTTATAAAACTTTATTTAAGTTGTATATCTTTTTTCATTTTGATAGCGTTAAATGATATTATGTTTAAATTTATAGATTTTGGAGCCTATTAAATGTAAGTTGTATAAAAGAAAAAAATAGAAATGGATCAATTCACTTTTTTTTTTTTTGTTTTTATAAAACTTTATTTGAGTTTGTATATATATATTTTTTTTCTTTTTAATAAAACTTTATTTGAGTTTGTATATTTTCTTTCATTTTATATCTTTTATTTTATTTGGAAATAATTTATATTTTTGGGAGTGAGTTCAGGTTTGGTTGGGTAAATGTAATAGTAAGATGCAAATTGTCTAGTTTTTTTAAAAGAATAGTGGGTTCCAAATTAAACCCAATAATTTTAAAAATTAATTTGGATTATTTATGTAGGATTTCAGCACACATCTTCTGTTATGTTCTGTAATTTATTATACATACACAATAGCGTTGACTATATTGTCTTTTTAAATTAATATCAGTTTCACATAAATTTATTCAAATATATAAATTGTATTTTTTATTTAAATTAATTTAAGAACCAAGAGTTTTTATTCAATTTGACCAATATAAATCTGTTTTTATTAACCGTTTTAAAGTAGAGAAATTGAAAAAACCTCTAAATATTGCGTAACACAAACATTACATTTTGGAGTTTTTATATAAAAAACGATATTATTCATAATAAACAAATTGTACTAGTGTTAATCTAAATAAATAATATTTTGATTTCTCTTTGATTGGTATAGAATATATTTCCATGATAATTCCAAAATATGATATTTTGATTTCTCTTTGATTTGTATAGAATATATTTCTCACGCAAATTCAAAATATTCATAAATCATTTTGAATAAGATTTATAATTTTTTAGAGAGCGGTTTTAAATAAGTTTTTAATTTTTTTTAATTTTATAAAATAGATTTTGTTTTTAAAAATAATTATCTTATATGTAAATTTCCAATCCCATTTTTTCTCTTTTTTCAACTTCTTCTTTTATGTTGACCTTTTATATTCTAATTTCATTGTATATATACAAATCCTTATTACAACATCCTTTTCATCCTTCACTTTTATTATACTATGTTTTTAGCTCTCATTGAGATTAAAGTAGTCTTCATCAAATTCATCTTTATCATTATTTCCATATTGAAGTTAAAAAGAATCTCTCATATTTGCTTGGTGATAAAACACTGGGTTGGTTAGAAAATTTTTCAACATCTATTAGAATTTGTAGGTTTAATAACTTGTCCAAGCCTTTGTTTCCTCTTATATTTTTCCATGTCAATCATTTCCTTGCCAAGATAAAATATGTCACCATTGTTTTCTAAATAATTGATGCTTCACTATAAGATTTCACTCTTATTTCAATACTTTCCCAATTAGTGCTTGAGCTATTCATGAAGTCATCCAGAGGTGGTTGATATAAGGTGATAATTGTTGACAATGATAATGATTGCTACCATCTATAAATAATAACTTTGTTTTATCTAACATTATGGAAATGATAACAATTTAATTCTTTTGTTTTACCAATTTGTTTTTATGCTCATATATATTGGAGAGAAGCTTCCTTAATCTTTATACTTTTGATGAGTATTCTTATTGGCATCAATACTATTTAAAATGACTACTTCATTTATTCACAATGATTTAGCAAAGCCTTAACAACTTTGTGCTAACCCCAATGTTGATTAAATTTTGAAGCAATATTAAGAAACCTAATTGTATTTTGATTGTACATAAAATTCTTAATCACCACCATACCCTCAATGGAATAAATATCAATTTCTATAAAAAAGATTAGATATAGCATATTTCTTTTAATATCTATAAATTATAAAACACTTCTCCCTTTTTCAATTCCTTTATAATTCTCTAAAAATACTACAATCCTACATATAACATCCATATATCTGTTTCAAATATTTGAACTTGTACTGCCTCATCTATTGAGATCTCATCCGTTATGTTGGTTTATTAGGTTGTTACATATCCGTTGCTTTGCACATTATCGTAATTTTTAGTTATGCTTTTGAATGAAATAAAAAACTTTTGTTAAAACTTAAATCTATACTATAAGTTGGATGTTCTTTTCATTCAGTAAATTCTCTCTAAAGTTTCAAAAGAGATTGGTGAAGGTTTCCTCGGAACTAATTCTAAACAATAATAAGAATAGAAATGTTAATTTGAAATGATATTGATGCAGAGCATCCAGCTAAGGGTACCATGACCTAGTGTTTAGTCTCACCTAAGGAGGAGAGGTTCATCATCATTTGGTTTCATTTATGTTCCTTGATTAAAATAGTGTTTAGAACTTGTTTTTATTTCGTTATTAGTTAATGAATATTTAGGGATAGCACAGTTAGGTGAAGGTGGTTACAACCACACTACACTGTTGTTTTTTTTCTTTTATTTATTTTACAGCTCTTTCTTTAAAGAAAAAACAAAAAAATATATATCATCTATGTATTCCACAGAACGAGCAAACTCAAACAACAAAATGGTTATCAACTGTGTAACTGAAGAAACAACTGTAAACAGTTTGAGTAATTGTATTGTAACAATACAAAAGAAAATGTACCACATTGTGGAAGGGGTTCAGGAAAAAGTAATAAAGAAAGAGACATTTTTATTCATTTGTTCGAGATTTACTTTTCTCTAATTATTATCATCCGTAACAAATAGACTAACTCTACATTTTTTTTTACTAGAAATCCTTCCAGACAAGCAAAAACGTGGTTTCAAAACTTGAGTGACAAGAAAGAGGCACAATACTAACGCGAGACCTAGCAGGCGATTCCAGCCATATCGGAGATTCTAGAAATACAAGAACAAGCCACAGCCGTAGCAGTTAACTAAATAAATAAAGTCACAGTGAGATGCATTCACAAGAAAGGTAATCGTGTACCTTGAAAATTCTCTTTTTTCGTTCGTCTTTAAAAACGTTTCAACATCAAGACTGGCATAAAAAGATATATTAATACAAAGTGCTCAAGTCCAACAAACCATAAGGCCGAACAAACCCTCTATGAGGGTTAGGGTTATAACCCTGAATAATTACAGTTTGTCAAAAAACAAACGAGATTATATACTGTTAGTTCCAGCCTTTGCAACCTGTCACGAGGCATCAAAATGGGCTCTTACTATGTTTGGTTTTTAAAGATGTTTTGCACATGATCTTTAGTGAAAATCATATCCTAAGTATTTCCATCAGAAGAAGCTCGGAAAAGTATTTCCAACGGTATATCACACTCCCATAACCAGTTTCTGGATCAGAAGATAAATGAATGAGTGATTCTTGGTTATGCATGTTTTGAGGTCAGTTCGTGCACACAACGACAAGTTTACTACAAGATCAATTTCTAAAATAATGGTAAGGAATTTTTCAAAAGTGAAAGAGGTTTTTGTTCATCACCTACCAAATAACAAAAACCTCCTTCAGTTTATGCACAGGTGTTACTATGTGGGAGATATGTAGTGATATTTGGAGCCTCCATTAAAAACAATGTAAACTATGAAACGGGAACTATAAACTCAAAACGGGAACTTTGGCCAAAAAACCTCGAAAAAACATAAAAAACAGTGCTAAAAATGAAAAGTGTTGATGCTGGAATAACACCTTTTTTTTTCTTGGGTAAATTTTCAACATGTTTTAAAAATGGCGGTGAAAACAAATTTTTTGAGCAAAAAATATCCAAAAATCACCCTCAAAACGAAAAGTGTTGATGCTCGGAGAACACTTTTTTTTTTTCAACAGTAAAATTTCAACATTTAGAAATAATGGTGTAAAATATTTTATCATAAACCCGAAAAACATTAAATTTTAAAAAATAATGAAAACATAAAAAAAAAAAAAAATTAAAAAAAAAATTAAAACAATGAAAAAACACAAAAAAAAAAGTTTAAAAAAAATAACAAAACATAGATTAAAATATATACTAAAAGGAAAATATAAAATAAAAATAAAAAACGAAAAAAAAAGTCAATCATAAAAATGTAAAAAAAACAAAATTAATGATAAGAATTAAAAAACGAAAAAAAAAATAAAAATAAACTATAAACAATTAAATAGTAAAAAAAATATTTAAAAAAATGGAGAGAAAAAAGAAAAAGATTTATCTTGTAAAACATAAAAAAAAATTGCCCAAAAAAAAAATGGAAAAGAAAAAAAACATTTAAAAAAAACAAAAAAATTAAGTAGGTGAAAATAGAAAAATAAAAAATAAAAATTAAGGAAAAACTAAAAAACTAAAAATTAAAATTAAAAACCAACTAGATCTACAAAAATAGAAAATTAACAAAAAAAAGATAAAAATTACTAAAATTAAGATTAAAATGTTGATTACTTAAAAAACAAATATAAAAATATATATAAAAGATAAAAATAAAAAAATAAAAAATGTTAAAAAATATTATCTCACAAACCATAAAAAAATTTGAAAAACAAAAAAACAAAATTAAATATATATATATATATATATATATATATATATATATATATATATATATATATATATATATATAAACTAAGTAAGTAAAAATAAAGAAATTAAAAAAAAACATTAGCAAAACTGAAAAAAAAAAAAAATAATAATAAAAAAATAAAAAAAAACTAATTTAAAAAAAAAAAATAGAAAATTAACAAAAAAAATTGAAAAACTACTAAAATTAATATTAAAAAAAACAAAAATAAATTCAAATTATAAAAAGAAAACAAAAAAACACGTAATTTTTATTAAAAAAAAAAAAATTAATTATTTTTTATTAAACATACATATTTTATTTAAATATATATATATATATATATATATATATATATATATATATATATATATAAATTTTTTTTTTTTTTTTTAAACAACCTTTTTTATTATTTAAAAAAAAATTATAATTTTTTTAAAACAATTTTTATTTTTATTTTTTTTTTTTTCCCTAAAAATACAAATTATTAAATCTACGTTTTATATTTAAAAAAATAAATAAATAAATAAAACCTAAATTAAAAAAAAAAAATTTACATTTATTTTTTTATTTAAAAAAAAATTAATAAAATTAATTTTCTTTTTTAAACAATTCTTTTTTTATTAAAAAAAAATTATAACTTTTTTTTTAAACATTTTTTTTGTTTTTTATTTAAAAATATAAATAATAAAAAAAATGATTTTAAAAAAAAAATTTATATATATTTTTTACTTGAATATTAAAAAATTATTAAAAAAAAAATTTAAAATTTTAAAAAATTTAAAAATTAACATTTTTTTTAATTATTAAAAAAAAAAAATTTACGGGCCGCCCACCGGCCGCCCGTGGCATGCAGCCCCTCCGCCCATCGCCGCGCCACCACGGGCGGCCGGTGGGCAGCCCGTCGATTCCCATAATTTTCTTTTAAATAATAAAAAAGGTTGTTTGAAAAAAAAAAAAAAAATTTAATATATATATATATATATATATATATATATATATATATATATATATATATATATATATATATAAAATATGTATGTTTAATAAAAAATAATTACATTTTTTTTTTTAATAAAAATTACATATTTTTTTGTTTTTTTTTTTTTTTTATAATTTGAATTTATTTTTGTTTTTTTAAATATTAATTTTAGTAGTTTTTATTATTAAATTTACAAAATAATTATTTACATTACATACATTAGAAAAGTTAAAGTCAAAAAATAGGTCTTTTAAAAAAAGGGTCTGATGCAGAATAACCACTTTTTAAAATCAGCATGAAAATCACTACCATTCTAAAACACAATGTATATAAAAAAAATTAAAAAAAATTAGAGTGCCAAAAACTATGCTCTAAAAAAAACATGTGTGTTCTGCATCACCCCTTTTCAAAATTGGGTCACTTTTTTGCTATCTCTACAAAACATGTGTATTCTGCATCACCCCTTTTCAAAATCGGGTCACTTTTTTGCTATCTCTACAAAATGGGTAACAGTATCAGTTCCCGTTTCAAAGTTTACATTGTTTAAAACAAAGAAAAATTTTCATTTATTTTACTGTTTTAGTCATTTTAGTGTGGTTCCATTTTAGAACAGATGGAAAGTAATTTTGAGAAACCCAAGGAGACTTTTGTTAAACACGAGCCATACAACAAAAATCTCTTCCAGTTTATTCACAGGTGTCGTGAATTTGGATATGTGACTAGATCTTTACAGCTCATTTTCACAGATTTAAATTTTTAATGATTTTCTGTTTTAGAGATGATTTTGTGGCACAAATTACGAGCAACTGGAAACGAATTTCCAAAATTTGAGAGAGGTTTTTCTCCAACATGATCTTATCTACAAAAACCTCTTTCTGTTTTGTAACAGGTGCTATGGTTTAGGAGATACGAGTTCATCTTCAACACCTATTTTTAGAAATTCGGTCCAAGTTTAATGTAACTGATTCTATTTTGAAGAAGATGGTTGAGCTCAATTCCCTTAGTACAGGGATGAGAAAATGTATATATTTTATGAATTTCATAGTGTAGAGGTTTGATTTTTGCAGCAGAGAGGTTGTCTTGGCTTTGTGTAAAAATTTTCCTAAATATCATTTTAATAAAGCAGTCTTTTGCCCTTTGGATCTGGGATTCATCACGGTGCTGATGTTTAGTATGTTTTTCCTGTAATTCATTTACACATTATGTTTTTTCTACCTTGTTACAGCATTATCTAAGTAATATGTTAGGAATTCATCCGTAATGATGCTCCTTTCGTGATGATTTTGTTGTTAGTTGTAATGGTTGTCTTATGCAGAATTCATCCTTGCCTAGATGCTCTGTTGAGCAACCTCATGATTCTCTTTCATCTAAAGTTATTGTTGCAGATTCATCCTTTGTATGATGTCTACAAGGCAATAGGATTTCTCTCCTGTACTTCTCACATTTACAATCTTCACTTGGCTGAACATGGCACTTAATTTTCCCCAGGTTTGCCAACAGAAACTGACATCGATTCCATAGTCCAATCACCCTTTCTCTTGTTGTTTTCGACCCGAAACAAATCCAATCAAATCCTCTGAGCTACTATACCTAGCCTAAAATACATATTTGATTGAGTCATCTTGATTGAAATTCACAAGGAGAGAGCCCTCTCCTGACCTAGTAGGGCTAGTTACCATTTAAGCTTGGTTTGTGGTTATCCTAGGATTGCCTCCCTTCAGCGTGAGGTGGATCTAGGCTCTAACATAGTGGCGACCATACTAGGGAAGAGGTGACAGATCTTCTCCGGGAAAGATCATTCAAGTTGCAGATCTGATTGCTGATGGTGGACAACAATCAGACACATATGAAGGCTGAAACATTCACCTTGTGACTCCAACTCACTCCAGAGATTCTAGCGCTCACTCATCTGTTCATGTACTAAAATAAAATGGTAGGGTAAATGGAAAACCCTGTGTTTTGTGAAGTTTTAAAAGAAGTTAGAGATCAATTAGTGGATATTGAAATCGATGAAGTATTTTTCATTACCGTGCTTCAATTTTTGAGATCTCTGAAGTTTCCTCCTAAAGCTAAAACTAGTTTCTTTGAGTTAGTTGTTGAAATTTTTGAGAAGGAGATTCAATATTTAAATGATCGGATCCAATCATATGAATTCCGAGATCCCAAAAAGTTCTTGGAAACTCTCCCTCCTTCAAAACAAGAAACAATAAAGCTACCCATGGATGTTTGCATTGACAGTTTGTAGTTGAAGGTCTGTGTTGAGGAGTTAGGGCAGCAAACAGAGTCTAGTTTCTTTGATCCTATTGTTGCATATATGGATTATTTTTTCAGTTTGAATGATAAGTCAGATTGTCTTTCACACAGCCAAATTTAGTTTGTGCATCGATGGATGTCAGCATTTCCAATTGTGTCCTGGTTCGAGCACTTCCAAGCAGCACCCTTGTCACAGTTACTTGATTGGTTGATCTGGCATTACAACATTACTTGATCTATCAATTTTGCAGCAAAGTAGGGTAGGTTTGTGTAAATAAATAAGCTTCCAAAGGCAACATTTTAGTTTCTGGTATTTGTTATGTACATGTTGCAGTATGTGTATGTTTGGATTGGTATGAGTTGTTTTGAGTTTGCAGTTGTTTGACCGCATTTCCCAATGGATGAGGCACTTAGCCTATGATGTTCTTGACACCTCCAAGGAGTTGCCATCCCCAACAAGGCCGATGTTAGTTCCAGTCTTCGCAGCCTGTCACCAAGGATCAAAATGGGCTCTTACTATGTCTGGTTTTCAGAGATGTTTTGCACATGATCTTCAGTGCAAATCATATCCTAAGTATTTCGATCAGAAGAATCTCGGAAAAATATTTCCAACGGTATATCAAACTCCCATAACTAGTTTCTAGATCAGAAGATATGATCGAAATGAATGAGTGATTCTTGGTTATGCATGTTTTGAGGTCAGTTGCTGCACACAACAACAAGTTTACTACAAGATCAGTTTCTGAAATAATGGTAAGGAATTTTTCAAAAGTGAAAGAGGTTTTTGTCCATCACCTACTAAATAAAAAAAACATCCTTTATTTTATGCATAGGTGCTACTATGTAGGAGATATGCAGTGATATTTGGAGCCTGCATTAAAACAAAGCAAATTTTTCATTTATTTTACTGTTTTAGTCATTTTAGTGCAGTGCCATTTTCGAACATTTGGAAAGTAATTTCGCAAAACCCAAGGAGGTTTGTGTTAAAAGTGAGTTATGTAACAAAAACCTCTTTCCGTTTACTCACAAGTGTCATGAATTTGGATATGTGACTATATCTTTACAGCTCATTTTCACAGATTTAAATTTTTAATGATTTTCTGTTTTAGAGATGATTTTGTGGCACAGATTGCGAGCAACTACAAAGGAATTTCCAAAGTTTGAGAGAGGTGTTTCCCCAACATGAGTGTATCTACAAAAACCTCTTTCAGTTTTGTAACAGGTGCTATGGTTTAGGAGATACGAGTTCATCTTCAACACCTATTTTCAGAAATTCGGTCCAAGTTTAATGTAACTGATTCTATTTTGAAGAAGATGGTTGAGGTCAATTCCCTTAGTATAGGGATGAGAAAATATATATATTTTATGAATTTCATAGTGTAGAGGTTCGTTTTTTGCATCAGAGAGGTTGTCTTGGCTTTGTGTAAAATTGTTCCTTAACATCATTTTAATAAAGCAGTCTTTTGCCCTTTGGATCTGGGATTCATCATGGTGTTGATGTTTAGTATTTTTTTCCTGTAATTCATTTACACATTATCTTTCTTCTTCCTTGTTACAGATTTATCTAAGTAATATGTTAGGAATTCATCCGTAATTATGCTCCTTTCTTGATGATTTTGCTGTTAGTTGTAATGGTTGTCTTCTGCAGAATTCATCCTTGCCTAGATGCTCTGTTGAGCAACCTCGTGGTTCTCTTTCATCTAAAGTTGTTGTTGCAGATTCATCCTTTGTCTGATGCCTATAGGGTAGCGGGCTTTCTCCCCTGTACTTCTCACATTTACAATCTTCACTTGGCTGAACATGGCACTTAATTTACCCCAGGTTTTCCAGCAAAAACTGACATCGATTCCATAGTCCAATCACCCTTTCTCTTGTTGTTTTCGACCTGAAACAAATCCAATCAAATCCTCTGAGCTATTATACCTAGCCTAAAATACATAATTGATTCAGTCATCTTGACTGTAATTCACAAGGATAGAGCCCTCTCCCGACCTGGTAGGGCTAGCTACCAGGTTAATCTTGGTTTGTGGTTATCCTAGGATTGCCTCCCTTCAGCCTAAGGTCGATCTAGGCTCTAACATAGTGGCGACCATACTAGGGAAGAGGTGACAGATCTTCTCCGGGAAAGATCATTCAAGTTGCAGATCTGATTGTTGATGGTGGACAACAGTCAGACACATATGAAGGCTGAAACATTCACTTGGCAACTCCAACTCAATCCAGAGATTCCAGCGCTCACTGATTTTTTCATGCACTAAAATAAAATGGTAGGGTATATGGAAAACCCTATGTTTTGTGAAGTTTTAAAAGAAGTTAGAGATCAGTTAGTGGATATTGAAATTGATGAAGTATTTTTCATTACCGTGCTTAAATGTTTGATATCTCTGAAGTTTCCTCCTAAAGATAAAACTGGTTTCCTTGAGTTAGTTGATGAAAAATTTGAGAAGGAGATTCAACATTTAAATGATCAGATCCAATCATATGAATTCCGAGATCCTAAAAAGTTTTTGGAAACTCTCCCTCCTTCAAAACAAGAAACAATAAAGCTACCCGTGGATGTTTGCATTGACAATTTGTAGTTGAAGGTCTGTTTTGAGGAGTTAGGGCAGCAAACAGAGTCTGGTTTCTTTGATCGTATTGTCACATATATCGAGTATTTTTTCAGTTTGAATGATAAGTCAGATTGTCTTTCACACAGCTAAATTCAGATTGTGCATGGATGGTCGTTAGCATTTCCAATTATGTCCTGGTTCAAGCACTTCCAAGTAGCATCCTTGTCATAGTTACTTGATTGGTTGATCTGGCATTACAGTGTTACTTGATCTATCAATTTTGCAGCAAAGTAGGGTAGGTTTGTGTAAATAAATAAGCTTCCAAAGGCAACATTTTAGTTTCCGATATTTGTTATGTACATGTTGCAGTATGTGTATGTTTGGATTGGTATGAGTTGTTTTGAGTTTGCAGTTGTTTGACCGTATTTCCCAATGGATGAGGCACTTAGTCTACGGCGTTCTTGACACCTCCAAGGAGCTACCATCCCCAATAAGGCTGATGTTAGTTCCAGTATTCGCAGCCTGTCACCAAGGATCAAGATGGGCTCTTACTATGTCTGGTTTTTAGAGATGTTTTGCACATGATCTTCAGTGCAAATCACATCCTAAGTATTTCCATCAGAAGAAGCTCGGAAAAATATTTCCAATGGTATATCACAGTCCCATAACTAGTTTCTGGATCAGAAGATATGATCGAAATGAATGAGTGGTTCTTGGTTATGCATGTTTTGAGGTCAGTTGCTGCACACAATGACACGTTTACTACAAGATCCGTTTCTGAAATAATGGTAAGAAATTTTTCAAAAGTGAAAGAGTTTTTTGTCCATCACCTACCAAAAAACAAAAACCTCCTTCATTTTATGCATAGGTGCTACTATGTGGGAGATATGCAGTGATATTTGGAGCCTGCATTAAAACAAAGCAAATTTTTCATTTATTTTACTGTTTTAGTCATTTTAGTGCGGTGCCATTTTAGAACATTTGGAAAGTAATTTTGAGAAACCCATGAAGGATTTTGTTAACCATGAGCCATATCACAAAACCCTCTTTCTGTTTATTCACAGGTGTCGTGAATTTGGATATATGACTAGATCTTTACAACTCATTTTCAGAGATTTAAATTTTTAATGATTTTCTGTTTTAGCGATGATTTTGTGGCACAGATTGCGAGCAACTAGAAAGGAATTTCCAAAATTTGAGAGAGGTTTTTCTCCAAAATGAGCTTATCTACAATAACCTCTTTCAGTTTTGTAACAGGTACTATGGTTTAGGAGATACGAGTTCATTGTCAACACCTATTTTCATAAATTCGGTCCAATTTTAATGTAACTAATTCTATTTTGAAGAAGATGGTTGAGCTCAATTCCCTTAGTACAGGGATGAGAAAATGTATATATTTTATGAATTTCATAGTGTAGAGGTTCGATTTTTGCGGCAGAGAGGAATCTTGTCTTTGTGTAAAATTTTTCCTGAATATCATTTTCATAAAGCAGTCTTTTTCCTGTAATTCATTTACACATTATGTTTCTTCTGCCTTGTTACATCATTATGTAAGTAATATGTTAGGAATTCATCCGTAATGATGCTTGTTACACAGTAATTTGTCACTGCCTTAATCCCAATCTTCCTACTGTGTCATGAGTCCAAAATCATTCATGCTCATGCTCTCTGATGTTGCCAAATGACCCACTTTGCCAAAGTTTCTACCTCATCGCATCTGTTGGCCAAATAAATGCGCTGATTAGCACTCCAAAATAGTCCAAAAGCACTGCCATCGCGGAAGTACACATGATTCTCGTGATGGTCGAATTTCATGTGCCAACGCAACTATTGATTGTAGTTTCCCGCGATGACATGACTATTTGCGTTATGTAATAGTGATGTCAGCGCGGCAAACCAGTTATGTGCCCGCGATGATCCAATTTGGGCAGATTTGTTCCAATAGTCGGCCTTCCAAGTGACTCCAGACCTGGTTGTTAGCCTTGTTTATGTCACGCTCCTTTCTCTGGCATGGTTGTTCCGTCATTTGTGCTACCTTCCTTGGAGATAAGCTCATCCTCCCACCATTCATGGAGACTCCTTCTCCTATTTAAACTCTCACCATTGCTATGGGCTGCTAGTTTGGAATCCTTAGTCTTTGGAGTGTCGCTGATAGTATTGTGAGTTTGCTAGATAGCTGGTGTGAGTGTGACAAGTGTGGGTTTGTTGAGAGCTTGAGGAAGGTTGTGAAGTGCCTTTGATCTTGTGTAAAACTTGTGAGTGAGAGAGACTTGTATGTTGGGAGATCCATCTTCATAGAGTGAATGCTTGAAGAACATGCTGGCTGGATCCCTCTGAGAAGGCTTGTGACATCAAGACCTTGGTTGTAAGCTTACTCTATTTCATAATTAATGCAATCAAGGATGTTTTCCTATGTCTCGTATGCAATGTACTAGATATCTCATGACTTCTTGACTTTATGAGTAAATAGATCATTTGTTGTTCTGGTTACGTGCTTTGTTGTATTCCCTTTGCATTGTTTTAGGTTGATTACTCTTTAGGAGAAGGAAGCGGAAGCTGGAGCAGCACAACGAAACTCCATCGACCACCGGTTGAGGTAGGCCTCCAACTTGAACTATTTAAGGAGAATTGTTATTGATTTGTCCTTGTTTGTGACTAGACCTGCTCTAGGGCTAGAGGGGTTGCCTCTGTCCACAGAGGGAACACTTTCCTGCATCACAAATTGGCAACTCCGCTGGGGAGCTAGCCTTTGTTCTTTTCTTGTTTACTCTTGCCTTGTTTTTGTTTTACTCTCTTTTGGAGTTTGGGAACTAGTTATCTGTTTTCTGAGTTTCCTGGCCTGATCTGGGAAATGTCCTTATTTTCTTAAAGTTTGATTGTTTTTGATTTGGGAGTTTTTGGTTCACCTGTTGGTGTTTTTGAACATCATCGCGTCTTTTAATTTAACAGTTGTGTTGTCATCGCATCACCCTTTTTGTAATTTCCTGTCCATCGCGTTATTACACCTAACAGTCGCGATGGTTCTGTATATCGGACCATCGTGGAAAAGGCATGTACTTCCGTGCTGTCATCACTTTGTTGCTACGTGTTGTTCTTTATCAGCGCTTTATTGTCAGTATATTGCCCTTGCTGATTGCTGTAGAATTGAATTTTTTCAATTCTGCCTCCTAAATCTGTCAGTCTTGCTAGTCCCTTGCTGTTCGCACTTAGTTGATGATTTTTTTTTCACTGTTTAGAGGTTGAGGCACTCTCTTGTGAGCTTTATTAAATGAATCTTGCTTTTCTTACTTTGTGACCTAGTTTCATTGTTTCAAGTCTTTCAGATCAATTTCACTTGGTTGCCTATTTGCAAAGATTCATTTGATGCTTGCTGTTGGTTTGATTGAACGTTCCCCTTTGCTTACTTTGGGTTGATTGTTTAGTGATTGTTATTGGACCAATCTTGGCATTGTTTTGATTTCTCTTCACTACCCAGACATAGATTACAATTGTTTGGATCAACCATTCTTCCACATTTGTTTGTTGCTTATTGGTTTCTTTAGATTAAAGGCATCAAAATAAAAAAGATTGAATTTCATTTCGCATGCAAAAGTGAATGTAAATTTTCATTTCAAGTTGCATATTGAAAAGAGAATGATTAGATCTCTCATTAGTAGTATCCGTGCACTTTAAGAATTGATGTCTGCTTGCATTGAGTGACTTTTTGTTGCCTTGGTTTTCTTGGTTTGGGAATGATCTCTCTACCCTCCCATAGGTAGGTGTTCATTGAAGAAAAAGGATATTTCATTCATTCTAGCTGCATCCTAGGTTTTGTTATATACATACGGTAAGGCTTGAAAATTGAAACATAATCCAAGATCAACCTTAAAATGAATTGAATAAATCTAACAATGCATTGGAACATAATGCACACATTTAGAGGTCTAGGCTAGAGACGTGCTCTGGTGTCGTTAAACCTAGTCACTTTTGTTTCCACTCAAGGTTGGGTGATTCGTCCTTTTGTGACTCAATAGTGGTCTGGTACGGAATTATGCTCCCACGTGTCATCGAGTATATAGGGAGACCCCACTAGGTTATGATCCTTTATCCATAGGAAGCCATGTCTGCCACCTTACAAGCCGTAACACACCGAACACAGCATTCGGGAATATTGACTTCCATATGGAAAGTCCTTGGTTTTCATATGACTACCAAGGTGTATATGTAGTTTTATGGATTTGTCTGGTAAACCTTTTGCCTAGTTCTCCAAAGTAGTCACTTTCGTTCCTTTTCGGACTCCCTAAAAGAAAAGGTCCATCTCAGCACTTGTCACTTTAGGCTCATTAAATATTCGAAGGCAACTAGAGTCATCCTTTGTCCTTTTCTCAACTCTTTAAAGATGAAAGGGTCATGTTTTTTTCCTATGTCTTAAAATTTATTCGGCCACGATTCACATTTACCCGGTTAGATCTTGTTTGCGTTAGCTTGAGTAGGGTCCTTTCCCATTAGTTTACCTAGGATCTTTTGAAGTTGTCATCCTGGCAAAATCACCGATCCCGTCTCGCGTTCCAAGTGTCCAAGGGTCTCCTTCTTCTGTTGCTCCCGAGGTACAAGTTGTCAGTGACACTCTCCCTGTTATTCCGAGCATCCAACCGATTAACTCTCGTGCTCCAGACGATGAGACTTACAAAATTCACTGGAACCCCGTTTGGGAGCCTTCTGAAGAAGATATCCCTCCTACTCCTCCTGGTGTTTTGGCCCCAATGTCTTCTTCAGATATGGAGGACACATCCCCTGTCACAAGTGAAGAATCCGTTGTGAGGACCGGTGAAATTCCCACCTCAACGGAAAATCGTCCTTTTCATATCACCCCTCTTGGTGTTACGTTGCCTTTACGTTACAAGGCATTAAGGGATGTTATGTCTTCTAGGACTCCATCTACGAGTTCTATGTGGTCACACACCATCACTTCGACCTCGGAATCCTTTATTCCTCAAATTCACAATGTGCCTGTCACTTCCGCCCCGACTATTCCAACTGTTTGTGTGGCTTCTTCAACCCCTATTGTCGGTGTTGTTACTGCATCCTCAGTTGTGACCGCTGCTGCTGGACCTTCTTCAGGGATAGCTTATAGTGGCCCATCAGCATCCGTACCAGGAGTTGTTGACCTTACACCAGGTGCCCCACCTTCCTCTAGTTCTATCCCAGCAGGGGGGGCATACGATGAATATTTGCATGCTCTTCAAAATGCGGACCCTCAAAATCCGTTTCATTATTATGATTCTAGAGGAGCTCATATCTATTACCGCGGACCTTTGCCACCTCAGCCTGCGGTTGAAGTCACGGTCCCGTTATCCGTTGCTTGGACCCCCACTCGTTATGGTGGTGGCCAAGTATCGCCTGCACATACTCAAGGACCACCTAATCAAGGCCAACTGTCTTACATGCAAACCACTCAAGGGCAGCAGTATTACAGACAGTCTTATCCAGGGCAACCTGGAGGCCCACAAGGACAACCCTTTCAGGGACAACCTTCAGCCACTAGCGGTCCGTCTTTTACCTATTTTGCGCAACCTTCTGGTAATCCGGGACAACCTTACATGCAACAAGGTCAACCTGGTATCCAACAAGGTTATCCTTCTAGGCAAGTTGGTCAACCTTATGTTCAGCAAGGCAAATCCACTATCCAGTATGGTCAAACTTCTGGGCAGGTCGGTCAGCCTCAAATCCAATCAGGTCAACCAACTGTCCAGTCGGCTCAGCCATCTAGTCCAACAGGACAACCCTTAGTTGTGTAAGGACAACCCGACACCCAGCAAGCTCAACCTTCTAGGTAAATGGGCCAATCTCAATCTCAACTAGGTCAACCTTCTGGCGAGATGGCTCAGCCTCAGTTCTCTCAAGCACATCCTTCTGGGCCTGCTCAACTGGGCACTCAAATGATTGTCACTTCTCAAGCTCAACCCGGTTTTCAGCCCCAGGCTGGGCCCCAGACCCAATCCAGTTTTCCAATGCAGGTTGGATCTCAAACCCAACTGGCCTATCAAATGCAGCCTGCCTCTCAGGCTCAGTTTAGAGCCCAGCCGCCTTATGGTTTCCAGCAATCCCAAGGGCAAACTCAATTTGCCCTGTATCAAAATTATCAACAACTGCAGGTGAGTCCTTATCAGAATTACTAGCAACCTTATGTTGCTCCTGCAGGCTAAGTTGGTAATCAATAGAATGATGGGGGGCAAATATAGGGACAACCATCCTATAACCCCTATGGACAAAATCCCTACGGACAAAACCCTCCGGGGCCAAATCCGTCTAGACAAAATCAATGGGGGCAACTGCCAGCTGGCTGGAACTCTGGTACCCCTTCCTATCCACAGCCCCAGATGTCCTTTAACCCTCAATTACCTTTTTTAGCGATGTTGGAATTACCGGATGTGTCCAAATTGACCAATGATCCCATTCTTCATAATCTGTATTGGCCACTAGTTCCAACTAAGATTCCGGTGATTGTCCCAAATTCGATGGTAAAGCTGGAGAAGATCCCCAATCTCACGTCATGACTTATCATCTATGGTGTTCATCGAATTCATGGCTTGATGATTCAATCCGGCTCCACCTTTTTCAAAGGACTCTCACTGGCTCTGCTGCTAAATGGTATATTGAGTTATCTTGTAGATCTTTTCAGGATTATAACTCATTGGCTATGGCATTTTTAACTCATTTTCAGTTGCCAATTCGATATGAAACAGGCACACACCTCCTGACATCCTTAAAACAAACAACGGATACGCATATCTCTTATCATATCTATGAATGGAGACGGCATTGTCACTTGATTAAGTTTTGGATTCCCGATCAGCTTCTCACCGACTGGTTCACGACTTCCTTCATCAGTCCGATAGCACAGGACATTGCTGTGGGGCATGTGTAACTGAAGAGCAAGCTATTGCGTGCGCTCAGTACCTTGACTTGGTTTACTCCCAGTCTAGTACGTTATATGATTATTTGCCTAATGCCCCAAGACTAGGAACTTCCAAAGCGCCGCCAACACCATCCGTTGACGGTATCATTGGTTCCATTAATCTGCCCTCAAAGAAAACTTCCTCGAACCCTGGGAAGCAAAAGTCGAATGCTTCGAGCGAAAATACTTCTCAGGTTGTATCCAATTCCTGTAATACTTCTGATGTTAACGTCGTCCAGTCCACCACGGCAGACAAAGCCTCAAAAGGAAAGAAGAAGGGAAAAGGAAAGAATAAAGCGGACCAACCTAAGTAGGATTCCCCTAAACCTCCACCTGAGGAACGCGCCAAACGCAAGCCCAAGTACCATTGTCTTATTTGTGATAAGGATCACTATATAGAAGACTGTCCAAGGTGGTCTGAAGTTAGTCGTTTGTTGAAAGGTGCTCCTGGGACTCCTGCTATGCTTAAAGAACCTTTTCCCTCACAACAAACGCAAATGGTGGCTGATCCATCTCAACCCTCTTCTTCCTTTGGTTCTCAAGTATTTATGGCTTGGACAATTCCTATCCACATCAATACTCGGGCAAAAGAGTATCCGTCGCTTGCCGGGAAAGAGTCTGAGGTCCCCTCTAGCACTCCTCCATCTAGCTCTGGTCCGCTCCATATCGAGAGACCTAGCACTGAGACGCCCGTCCGACCCCCTCCGAAAGGTGTACTCCGGAAATATTCTTACAACCCTAATGCTCATGCTGACCAGCACTACAACATTGTTGAGGACTTAGCCCAGGCTCTGTCAGCTATGTCCGCCTTAGAATTACTCTAGAGTTGCCCCTCTCAGAGGAATTGCTTGCTATCAGCCATCAGTGGCATAGACCCGGCTGACTCGGATCTGATAACTTTTTACCTTGAAAGCCATATACTGAGACTGCCTCACCAAATTTCCTTCCTCATACAGGTCATTATCAATTCCAAAACGATTCATCGTACAGTCATTGATGAAGGCACTTCAACTTGCATCATGTCTGTCGCCTGTTAGAATGCTATTGGTTCTCTGACTTTGAGCCAGTTTCCTATGACCTTGGAAGCCTTTGACAGAAGAGAGTCTCGTCCTTATGGTATACCCCAACGTTTGGCCATTACTTTGGAAGGGAATACGGTCGAAGTGGAAGTTGAAGTTGTTGATGCAAATCTTACCTAAAACCTCCTTCTGGGACATAGATGGACATACGCCATGCGAGCCATGGCTTCATCTCAATTTTGTGTCATTCGTTTCCCTCATCAGGGGAAGATCGTCACCGTAGACCTGTTGTCCTTCTTCGCCTCCTCTTCTGAAGGCAACGTGCCTTTTGTGGAGCATACCTCCAAGCCATATGAGAGTGTGGGAGCTGGACTTTTTAAAGACCCTGCTCTGATGGGCATTTTTTTCACTCCCGCCTCCTAACATTGCTCCTATCAATATGATTTCTGTTAGCTCTGATCCGTGGGTTCTTCCCCCAACTAATCAGGTAGAATCTTGGGGCGATGAGATGACTTTGAGTCCTATTGAGCTCAACTATGTCGAAATTGTTTCTGCATCGGCTCCCCCTTTTGAACCTGCTCTTTCAAGCAGGGCTCCCGACTCGTACGCTCATTCCCCTTGGCTTGGAGATGACGCTTCTTCGGATCCTTTAAAGGAAATATTTCCTTTTGATGAAGCCATTATCGATACCATGTCTCTCGAGGAACCTCCTTGGTCTGATCATCACCATCGTTCCTCATTTCTCCCTGCCCACCGGGAAATGCTTACCTGTCTCGAGCAGTTTGCTCCTTGTCTCCCATCCCAACCCCTTCAGACACCCATTCAAGTTTATCAAGTGTCTTCTGAAGGACATATGGGAAACATCACATAGACCCAGCCCATCGACATCTCTGCGAAACTAGGGATTGTTGAGCATATTCATGTCGGAGTCACCTGCACTCCGGAGGAAATTCAGCTTTATACTGATCTTTTTCGTGAATTTCGTGATGTCTTTGCTTGGTCCTATGAAGAAATGCCTGGCATTGATCCTAGCATAGTGGTGCATGAGATACCCACGTATCCGGGTGCTAAGCCTATTCATCAGTGTCTACGCCCCGTGCACCCCCGAAAGGCTGCAGCCATTAAAGCGAAAGTTGAAAAGCTTCTTAAGGCTAGTTTTATTTACCCCATCCCACTTACAGATTGGGTCTCCAATATCGTCCCTGTGAATAAAAAACAGGGTACCATTTGAGTCTGTGTTGATTACCACGATATTAACCGGGCCTGTCCGAAAGATAACTTCCCCACACCCCTCATTGATCAGCTCATTGATGAGTGTGCTAGGAGTGAAATGTATTCATTTATTGACGGTTTTTCTGGATATAACCGGATCAATATTGTGCCCGCCGATCAGCACAAGACTGCCTTTATCTGTCCTTGGGGCACTTTTGCCTATAAAAATCTCCCTTTGAGTTTGAAGAACGTCGGTGCTACCTTCCAACGTGCAATGTCCTATGCTTTTCATGACATTCGACACCTTGTACAGCCATACCTGGATGATCTACCAGCTCAATCAACAAAATGTCAGGACCATCCTACTCATCTTCATGAAATCTTTCTCTGATGTCGACACTACCACATCAAGCTTAATCCTCATAAGTGTGTCTTTTGCGTTGAGTCAGGTAGACTACTCAGGTTTATCGTCTCCCGAGAGGGCATCCATTTGGATCCCCTTAAAGTCGAGGCAATTGCAGAGCTTGCAGGGCAAAGCGAATTTTTTAAGACGATTCATTCCGAACTATGCCGAAGTGGCTAAAGTTTTCACGCAATTACTGAAGCAAGATACCCCTTTTCATTGGGATGTTGTCACTCAAGAGTCCTTCGAGCTTCTCAAGGGTCTCCTTGTTTCTGCTCCATTGTGCATCCTCTGAATTATCATCGCGGCTATACTATGTATTTGGCCACTGTCGATACCACTATTGGCACAGTTCTGGTTCAAGATGATGATGATGACACTGAGCATGTCATATATTATCTTAGCCGCAATCTTTTAGATATGGAAACTTGATACGCTTACGTCAAGAAGTTGGCACTGGCTGCCGTTTGTGCCGTCCAACATTTCCGCCATTATATATTGTTGCGTACTATGACCGTGGCGTCTGATTGCAACCTGATGACGTACATTCTGTCACATCAGCTGCTGGGGGGCAAGTACTCGAAGTGGATCGTCATCCTCCAGGAGTTCGACTTGGAATTTACCACCGCCAAGTCTAATAAATCCCTTGTCTTTGCTGAGTTACTTTGCTCTTTTCCATCTCCTACCGCACCCTCTCGGTTAGAGGACCATATCCCAGACAAAACTTTGTTCCTAATTAGCACCCTCGATCCCTTGTACGGGGATATCATTGTATATCTGCAAATGTCCTCTTTTTGTCCCAATGTGGCTAAGGACACTCGGCGATGGATTCATCATCAGTCTCAGCCCTATCGTATCATTGGGGACACCATGTACTGTCTCGGTGCCGACTTCGTTCTCCGACGATGCCTAACTTTCGAGGAAGCTGAGCGAGTTTTGAATGACTGCCATTCTGGCGCCTGCGGTGGTCACCTGTCCGGATATGCTACTCCTCAAAATATCCTCCGCGCCGGTTATTTCTCAACTTGTTGTCCACCAGCTCAATGGGCAATATTCTGTCAGAGACCATCGCATTTTAAGGTTGTATTTACGTGTTAAATTGTTAGAGAGGAATTTTGATTTCATTACATATTAGCATATTCCACGATGATTCAACACGTTAACTGATGCATTGGCTAATCATGTATTAGACAGACATTTGCGTAACATATAATGAAAACATCATACAAGAAAGCATGTAAAGCACAGTTATAGACCATAGGAATATGTATATATATATATATCTATATATATATATATATATATATATATATATATATATATATATATATATATATATATATATATATATATCTATATAGATATATAGATATAACGTGTGGCGCACCGAGGCGCTAAAAAATAAGTGTACATGTCCAAATAGAGTCTATGTTCTCCGTACATCTGAGACACATGTCTCTCAAAAATCACCAGCAGGAAATAAAAACCTAGGTGTCTACTGCGGTGGGTTGTGTTCCCTATAGTACACCGTTGCTCGTGCCACCTGCCTCAACAGGTGGTGCATCCTGGGTTCCACCCCTACTGTGTGGATCTGGGACGCTCTGGGGACCTCCTCGATCCCCATGTAATCTGGAATCCCTGCTAGCAGGCCCTCAAGGTTCTGGATCACTGTCTCCATCGTATCATCGTCCAAAGGAGCTAGGGCTAGTGCTGCGACACCCTGCGCATCCCTCCGCTCCTCTAGAGCTAGTCCAAGGGGTATCACTAGTCCTACATCTACATACCATAGTGTTCAACATTAAGACATGTACATGAAAAGATCGAAAACATCATAAAAATAAAAAAATAAAATAATAAAAATCAAAAATGTGTGATCAAGTGTCTTACCACCGTCATCCCACTGCTCTCCAGCAGGTACCTGCATGTCAGGATCTCCGCGGAAGTCCATGCCAGCATATGGCCAATCCTCCACGAAGATCGTCTGTCGCTCTAGCCACTCTCAGAAAAATGTCCCCCACGCCACTGGTCGCCCGCCACCTCCTCGTGGCATGACATGAGCCCATCGCATCGCCCTCATCTCGTGCGGCCTGGGTAAGTCCAAATCCATGTCTTGTAGCTGTAATGTCGGCACCCGCTCCAGCATGAGCGGGAGTAAGATGGATCCATAACCAAACTGCTTTGTCTCTCCTCGATGACAGTTGGTGAGTTGCCTCTTTATGTTTTCCATCACCGTCTCTGCCCAATTAAACATGGTGGGATTGAGACACTCAAGAGCCAACCGGAGCTAAGTCTTCGAAGCCTCATGTTGGGATAAGGAGCCCGCTGCCCGTGTCACCATGAAAAGCATAGCACGAAGGACTACATCGTTCACTGTTGGGATTGCCACCTTCCCACTCCTTATCTTGCATGCCCTTGGGCACACTTGAGCCATCATCATATCTAGGGAATCACCCCCGGGTCGTTGCCCCTCTAGAATGGGCCTCTCCCCTCGACGACACAGCCTGGTCAAAAAATAGATGTCTGTAAAATCGAACTCGATATCCTGACCTCGGATAATAAATTTCCCATCTGTGGGATTCCAGGCCCTGATTAGTAGCTCCAACAAGTCAGGTTGTGACCGCAAGAGTGGAGTTAGGAAGAATTTGAGTAATCCACATGCCCATAATGCGTTTCGGCACCCCGCATCGGTGAAAGCTTCTATATCATTGTTATCGTGTGTGCGTTCTTGCTAGACGAATGCCATTATATCCTATAGAACGAGGAAAATTGAATTAGTACTTCATTGGAAAATTTTGATGCGGAATTTGCATAAAATCATAAGTTCACGGCATCATTGCGACTGTTTTAAAAACAGACGCGATGACGCAATGCATCTAGTTCAAGTTTTTCGCGATCATCATGGAAGTACATCACTTTTCCGCGATGATCGGAGCACGCCTAGTGTAAAATATTTTCGGCCATTGCGGACCCGATAGGGTAAACCCGTGATGACCGAGTGGTGGAATGTGGTTTGAAAACCCGCCTAAACTAACACTTGGCACGGTCAAAATGCATAAAAAGCATTAAAATGAAGTGCAGGGCAATGTGTGTCTACCTGGAACTAGTTTTGGGACGAATGATGCACAAACAGGGCCGAATTTCGCTAACCAACCTCAATGCTCCAAGTTGCTCCATGGTGAATTGAACAGTGATATGGTAAAAATGAATGGGTTAATTCCTTTTTATAGTGATTTTTGCAAATTTAAAAGTTACATTTTATAAATGTGGGTATTATCTCATAGTTTTGCCATATGGATAGTCAAAATATGATGTTTTAACTATGTTTTTATGGATATTGTTCATTTTATCTCGAGCGGGTTTACGTGTGACGTGTTTTTTGTGCAAAGCTTCAGGTGGTGGAATTATGACGGTTTAATGTACACTTGGTCTTGGAAAGTCGTCTTTAAGCTCTTTTCCGACTTAAAAAATGAAAAGATGGTCGAGTTTTCCCCTCGACATGTTAAAACAAACGAGAGGCGGTCGCTTTTAAGCTCTTTTTTTGACCGTTTAAACACAAAAAAGATCGTCAGGCTTTTTTCGTTTCAGGCTCGTTATTGGTTGCGAAACGACGTGCTTCTGACCACTTTTTACCTTTTCGGGTTGAAGTCACTACCCACGAAAAGTACTCCTCGATCGTAAAGGTCAGGCGGTTCTTTCGAGTATCATTTTATACTTTTTTGGGCTCGAGTGACACAACTCTACGAAAAAGGACCCCCCTAGAGTTTTCTTTTCTGTGTCTTTTTCAAGCTCTCTAAACATGAAAAAGACTCTGAGTTTTACCTATGTCAGACTCGTTAAACCCTGACGACATTGGACTCGTCACCATGACAAGACTTGAGCTTCTCCTTCCTAGGGTTCGCTAAACTATTACTAGGTTGGACTTAACAACAGGTTTATCATTGATTGTCTATGGCAGCTAGTCACTCTTGAACATCGACACTTTTGCTTCTTGTCAGGTTGGGATATCCATACATCGTCATTTGGCCTTCCGTGGGTTTTGGGTTGTCATTCTAGCCTCATTCCATTCGATTCATGCCGTCTCCTTCGAGCCTCTGATCCATTGATGCCTGAATGCTGCGAACCCCCCCAGAGTCGTGTCACCGACATGTTCAAGAGTATAATACTTCTGCAGTTTACACCCTCGCCTCCTCCTCTGATGCTTTGTTTCGCCATCTGCCACTTGTTCCTTATCTCGTGTCATTGATGGGGGAAACATTATGGCCCTCCTGCGACGGGTCGTCTCCTGTCGACATCAGCTCTTTATCCAGGAGACTGACCTAGAGATCCCCTTTGGTACCTTATAGCTTGCATGCCTCAATGGCAAGTTCTTCGCACCTGACAGTCGACTTTCATCATTGGTCGTCGATTGGGTGATTCCACGGGTGTTCGACTTCAACTCCTTTTTCACACTTCGTGGATTGTGTTGGACAGTACCTTGAGAGCCATTGGGATTACTGGTGGTTTCTCTCGCACTTGTTAACGGTTTTCATCATTGACTGGTAATCAAGCGATGTTCTATCATGCTTGACCTCAACAAATCTATTCGCATGATACGATTTGTACTATGATCGGATGGGTTCAAGACCCTGAACTCAGGTTACATCTGTTCGAGCTACGTCGATTGGTTTTATGATTACATGACTCATTGATGGATGGCTGCGACCATACCTGAGTTTTCATGGATGGCTGCGACCATACCTTTATCATCATCATGGTCTCATTAGCTGGATGGCTATGTCCATACCACAAACCTATTTTTTATGTCTTTTGGATGGCTGCACCCATGCCTAGACTACATGTAATTCATCATTAGAGATATCAGTTGTACTTGCATGCAGGTTCTTCCGGATGGTGTTCCAGTTCAGTCAGTTTCGTAAAGCATTTCACCCCTCCCTCTCTTTCGGGCTTCATACTTTAGGGGGCATCTGTTACACAATAATTTGTCACTGCCTTAATCCCAGTCTTCCTACTGTGTCATGAGTCCAAAATCATTCATGCTCATGCTCTCTGATGTTGCCAAATGACCCACTTTGCCAAAGTTTCTACCTCATCGCGTCTGTTGGCCAAATAAACGCACTGATTAGTGCTCCAAAACAGTCCAAAAGTGTTGCCATCGCGGAAGTACACGTGATTCCCGTGATGGTCGAATTTCATGTGCCAGCGCAACTATTGGTTGTAGTTTCCCGTGATGACATGACTATCTCCATTATGTAATAGCGATGTTAGCACGACAGATGAGTTATGTGCCCGCGATGATCCAGTTTGGGCGAATTTGTTCCAACAGACGACCTTCCAGATGACTCTAGACCTGGTTGTTGGCCTTGTTTGTGTCGCCCTCCTTTCTCTGGTATGGATGTTCCATCATTTGTGCTACCTTCCTTGGAGATAAGCTCATCCTCCCACCATTCATGGAGACTCCTTCTCCTATTTAAACTCTCACCATTGCTATGGGCTGCTAGTTTGGAATCCTTAATCTTTGGAGTGTTGCTGATAGTACTGTGAGTTTGCTAGATAGCTGATGTGAGTGTGACAAGTGTGGGTTTGTTGAGAGCTTGAGGAAGGTTGTGAAGTGCCTTTGATCTTGTGTAAAACTTGTGAGTGAGAGAGACATGTATGTTGGGAGATCCATATTCATAGAGTGAATGCTTGAAGAACATGCTGGTTGGATCCCTCTGAGAAGGCTTGTGACGTCAAGACCTTCATTGCAAGCTTACTCTATTTCATAATTAATGCAATCAATGATGTTTTCCTATGTCTCGTATGTAATGTACTAGATAGCTCATGACTCCTTGAATTTATGAGTAAATAGATCATTTGTTGTTCCAGTTATGTGCTTTTCTGTATTTCCTTTGCATTGTTTCAAGTTGATTACTCTTTAGGAGAAGGAAGCGGAAGCTGGAGCAACGCAACAGAACTCCATTGACCACAGATTGAGGTAGGCCTCCAACTTGAACTATTTAAGGAGAATTGTTGTTGATTTGTCTTTGTTTGTGACTAGACCCACTCTAGGGCTATAGGGGTTGCCTCTGTCCGCAGAGGGAACACTTTCCTGCATCACAACGCTCCTTTCATGATGATTTTGCTGTTAGTGGTAATGGTTGTCTTATGCAAAATTCATCTGTAGCTAGATGCTCTATTGAGCAACCTCGTGATTCTCTTCCATCTAAAGTTGTTGTTGCAGATTCATCCTTTGTCTGATGCCTGCAGGGCAGCGAGCTTTCTCCCTTGTACTTCTCACATTTACAATCTTCCCTTGGCTAAACATGGCACTTAATTTGCCCCAGGTTTGCCGGAAGAAACTAACATCGATTCCATAGTCCAATCACCCTTTCTCTTTCTATTTTCAACCTGAAACAAATCCAATCAAATCCTCTGAGCTACTATACCTATCCTAAAATCCATATTTGATTCAGTTATCTTGACTGAAATTCACAAGGAGAGAGCCCTCTCTCGACCTGGTAGGGCTAGCTACTAGGTCAAGCTTGGTTTGTGGTTATCCTAGGATTGCCTCCCTTCAACCAGAGGTCGATCTAGGCTCTAACATATACAATTGGGCCCGAAGGCCATTTGACATCAACTAATAGATGGAGACAATAGAGTCTTAGTTCCTAGCCTTAATGACCTACTACCCAGAGAAGAAACCGACTTGGAAAACCCTCAAACAAAACAAATTGTAACAGGGAATGATCCTACTGGTTCCATTTCGAAGGGAGTCCGAGTAGCAATCTAACTAGGAGCCATTCCCAACCTACACAGGGACCACGATAGTTTATTAGTTTTGTCATACTGAAGATAAAAGAACAAACGACGAATAGTTGGGAAGAAGAAACCCCAAATGAACTCACCAGGAGATTAGACAGCACTGGACGAATGAACCCGCATTTGGGTCACAACCACTGAAATGAAGCCTACTCACGAGAAGCAACAATTGTTAGTTTTTAAGAAAACTCAGGAAATCGATTTTAGCAAGGAAGGAGAAATTTACCTTGCCAGAGCTACGACACAGAGGAAAGGGTCCTCCGTGGCCATGACCTGCATTCACAACAAATTGCAGACAAGTCAAACTGAGAACATAATCATACAGGCACCAGAAAATACTACTAAAGAATCCCAGTAGAACACGTTAAGGTAACAGAAGGAGAAACAGTGATCACCAGAAGAGCACCAGACCACAGAGAAAATAGAGTAACCCTCTGTTGGAAATAATACTACGGGGGGGTGGTGAATCAGTATTATCAAATCAAACACTTTTTCATTTTCATACTCAGATTCATATACAGTACTTCAGTTAAGGATACCCGCGTATATACGCAACTATGTTTAATGCAACTAGCGTGTATTCAGTAAACTTATGATTCAGTTAGTCGATATTCAATGAGTGCATCAGAACATTATTAACCATATGAACAGTAAACAGGTGCAGTAAAATAGAACAGATCATCACACATAAGAAGCACACATGAACACCATGATATAAGGTGGAAACCTAATGTGGGTGAAAACCACCTGCTACAATTCGTCTCTATCTTCCTTTAATAAGAAACTTCTTTTTACAATGTTTTTGTACTGGTGCAGTCTTATACCAGTACGCAGGCTTCAACCTGCAGAAGGCTACAACCTTCTCTTTTCTTCCAGGGACCACATTTCATAAATTTTCAGATTGGATCCATAAATACAAAACAATCATCACTGCAATACATTCATCAACTATACCTGCATCATCAATCTTTGAAACACCCAATACTGAATCACTGAAACCATGTCATCAACACACAGTGACCAGAACACTGTCCAAAGCCCAAAACTCTGCAACAATCACTAGAACCAACAACAACTTGAAATATCAAGTCTCATAATGTATACGATACTTGACTGAGTCAAACTAGTGGGTATATGCCCTTTCACCAGAGAGAACCTGTGTACAGATCTGAAAATAATTACTTATACTTTTGCTGCAATTTTCAACTTCAGATATACCCAGAACATAAGATATAAAGGATAAGACATGCGTCAATATTCAGATCTATTCATAATCATACAATATAATAATAATACATTTTAGTCTTCAAGATCCTTGTCCATCAACCTTTATCAACTGCATAAGAGCCTCCTTAGTTCCGCTTGAGCAACCCGTAACCAGCATACTAGATCTCATGTTTGATCACGTATTCATCACTTGCACACTTGCACCCCTCTTGGCCTAATGATCTTCTCCTTATATAGGTTTAGGCTTCTCTCAATACCATGGTCCAAAACCACGTAGAACCAATACCTTCGACCCAATACCTGGGGTCAACACTTCGGACCAAATACCGTGGACCAATACCAAAATACCATGGACCAAATACCACGGAACAAAACTTAGTTTTCCAACATGTACACACCTTTCCTTCTGTAAACCTGTGTGTGTATGTATACGTGTCTTCTGTTCTGCTCATCCGCGTGTATACACATCTTCATCAAGGTTAACGTGCGTATACCTCTCTCTTGACCTACTGCACTAAGATCTGTCATCTGAGTGAGTTATTGCCAAGGAAAACTCCTATATCATACCTCTGAGTGAGCTGCCATCAAGGAAAACACCTGTATCATAATGCCAACAATCTCCCCCTTTGGACTTGATGGCAACCACCACTCCAAGTCACTCTCCCCCTTTGACATCAAGGGCAAAGGGAAGACCAAGAAGTTCTCTCCTTTGGTATACATTTTGTTGTCCATACTCCCCCTGAGTACCTGCTACAATCCCTGATTGAGCTCCCCATTTTTACATGCCAAGATGTACCAATCCATCCATGCTCCCCCTAAGCACATGCAAGGTCTTTATAACAAAAACTAGCAATCTATTCAAGACTATGATAGTCATTAGCCACTATCATACACCATATATGATCTGCACCATAAGCATCAAGTTTCAATCCTATAACCTGCAATACCATTCTTTTGATCAACCATCAAGATGTATCATTTAGCCACATAAGCATCATCACCAAAGACTTCTAACCATAATGCCAACAATGCCTTTTTTGAATTATATGCTCCCCCTAAGCCTATGCCAACCATCATATAGCATGACTGAACCATTTCCTGAGTCTATTCTGCTGCTTTTTCTTTAGAGTTCCATATGCGCAACTTAGTAGCCTCCAACTCACATCTATACGTGACTTTTCTTCATAATATCTGTGTATGAAAATTGGAATACTGAAGGTCTACACTTTCAGTTTCCCCTGTGTCTGTTATGTCAGCTAACTAAGTTATGCCACATCTTTCTGTCTCTAATTCTGTCTTCTTCAGTACTTGGAATTGTGATGATGTATGATCCTCTTGTTTTGGAGTTTGAATTTTGCTCCTGCATTCCCTTGCTTTATGTCCAAACTTGTTACATGCATAACATCTTACATGTTTCATATTCCTCCTATAGCAGTCAATGGCTTTGTGACCAAACATATTGCAAGAAAAACAATATCCCTTGAAGTACCTGGAGCGTGATGATCTTTCTATGTGATGGTCTTGACCCATTTTGCTTCTGCATTTGGTTGCAATATGTCCAAAGTTATGGCATACATAACATTCAACATTATTCATTTGAGGAAATAGCCGACTATCACTTCCATAGTTGGGAGGAAAAGATCTTCTTTGAAGAATTTATTTCCTTGGTTGTTGTTGGAGTTGACCACTTATCTCTTCGTTGATCGTTTCTGATTTTGCATTAGAATTCATTTCCTCACCCTATGAGCTAGATTCACCTTCGACAGTTTCATAAAAACTAAGACCAGTTTTGATAGTAGGGTATCTTTGACTACTAAGAATATCATCCAAAATCTTAGTACTGTCTTGAAATCGTAACAGTTTATATCTTTCTTCTAATTTACCTTTTAAGATATTTACCTCAACCTAATGTTGTTCTTCCTTTTCCAGATACTGCTTCCTTATGTTTTCTTCAGCTTTTCTACCTTCTTCCACTTGCTGCATTAATTCGAACACTTCATGTTCTTGTTCTTCAAGAGCTTCTTTATTTTGCTTCTTTGATTCTTTAAGATATTCTTTTAGATAGAGGATCTTCGATTCAAGTCTCTGAATTGTTATGCTCTGATCTTTTTCTATATCCTGCAGCCGCTCCCTTACTCTGGTTAGTGACTCCAGCTGTTCTTTTAATCTGGTAACTTCTTCTGTTTCTACATCCTTATTTTCATAGGCCATGAGAAGTCTAATGTCTTCATCACTATTGGATGAGCCATTACTTTTATCATGAGTATACTAACTTCTATTACCTTCTTCAGATATATTTCCATTGTTATCAGGGCATCTAGCAACGTAGTGACCAACTCTACCACATGAAAATCATTTGAAAGGTAGCTTACCTTTGAACCTTCCAGATCCCCGTTCAAGATTCTTGACAAAAGTTACCTCATCATCTTCTTCTAAAATGTATCCTGATTCATTGAGTTTTTCTTTTCCATTTGCTGATACTTCAAATGCGGCTTCTCTCATATCTGATGGTCCTCCTATTCTCATCTCAAAAGCAGTTAAGATTCTGTGAAGTTGCGTCATAGTGATTTTCTGCAGATCCTCCTTTTCTTCTATGGTAGACACTTTGGATTCAAATTTACCAGACAAGGATCTCAAAACTTTCTCAACTAAGACAAATTCCTTAATTTCTTCACCCAAATTCCTCATACAATTGACAATCTCATCTATACACAGGAAGTAATTAGATATTCTTTCATTACTATGCATCTCAAGAGTTTCATACCATATTCTGAGAGTTTGAAGCATAGCACGTTTTACTTGATCATCTCCTTCATAGCTTAGAATGATTTTGTCCCATATTTCTTTAGCTGATTTGAACTGCATGACCTTGACAAATTTTGATTGTGACAAACTTCCCAATAAGACAGTAACAGCTTTGGCATTGAGTTCATATTGCTTTCTCTCTGCTGTATATATAGGAATTGCTGATGGAAATGTATATCCTCCTTCCACGATTCGCCAAACATCCGTTCCAAGTGATTGTAGATATGTTGTGGTTCTTATCTTCCAATAGACAAAGTTTCTCCCATCAAATATTGGTGGCCTGATGGACGCCTCTCTTTCTTGATTACCCATTCTGATGGATCTTCCTTTAAGCGATCAAGCTTCTTCTGAAGGACCTGCTCTGATACCAATTGATGGAACTAATACTGAGAGGGCAGGGGGGTGAATCAGTATTATCAAATCAAACACTTTTTCATTTTCATACTCAGATTCATATACACTACTTCAGTTAAGGATACCCGCATATATACGCAACTGTGTTTAATGAAACTAACGTATATTCAGTAAACTTATGATTCAGTTAGTTGATCTTCAATGAGTGCATCAGAACATTATTAACCATATGAACAGGTAACAGGTGCAGTAAAACAGAACAGATCATCACACATAAGAAGCACATGTGAACACCATGATATAAGGTGGAAACCCAATGTGGTGAAAACCACCTGCTGCAATTCGTCTCTATCTTCCTTTAATAAGAAACTTCTTTTTACAATGTTTCTGTATTGGTGCAGTCTTATACCAGTATGCAGGCTTCAACCTGCAGAAGGTTACAACCTTCTCTCGTTTTCCAGCTTATCCTGCAAGGGAGCTACAACCCCCTTAGCTCTTGTACTAGCTGAGGTACTAGTACATAGGTGCTGACCTACAGAAGGCTACAACCTTCTCTTTTATTCCAATGACCATGTTTCATAAATTTTTAGACTGGATCAATTAATACAAAACAATCATCACTGCAATACATTCATCAACTATCCCTGCATCATCAATCTCTGAATCACCCAATACTAAATCACTGAAACCCTGTCATCAACACACAGTCACCAGAACACTGACCAGAGCCCAGAACTCTGCAAAAATCACTAGAAACAACAGCAAACAATGTAAACTTCGAAACGGGAACTGATACTATTACCCGTTTTGTAGAGATAGCAAAAAAGTGATCCAATTTTGAAAAGGGGTGATGCAGAACACACATGTTTTTTTTAGAGCATAGTTTTTTGCACTTTCATTTTTTTTATGTACATTGTGTTTTAGAATGGTAGTGAATGGTAGTGATTTTCATGCTGATTTAAAAAAATGGTTATTCTGCATCAGACCCTTTTTTTAAAAGACCTATTTTTTGACTTTAAATTTTCTAATGTATGAAATGTAAATAATTATTTCGTAACCCTTTTTTTAAAAGACCTATTTTTTGACTTTAAATTTTCTAATCTATGAAATGTAAATAATTATTTCGTAAATTTAATAATTTTGGAAGTGGTCTACTTCTTCATATTTTCTAGTTTTTATTTACTTTTATTTTTCTTTGTAGTGGGGTTTTTATTGATTTGCATATTTGAAGAAGAAAGTTGATATTTTGCATTTTCGATATTCTACATATTTATACATCATTAATAAAAGTTTCAACCCACATGAAATAATTGTCTCTAAAAAACAAATATAAAAATATATATAAAAAAGACAAAAATAAAAAATAAAAAATGTTAAAAAAAAAGATATCTCTTAAACCATAAATGAATTTGGAAAAAAAACAAAATTAAAAAAAAAATAGATATATATATATATATATATATATATATATATATATATAATTAAGTAAGTAAATATTGAGAAATAAAAAAGAAGTATTAGCAAAAACTAAAGAAAAAAAATAAAAATAAAAACAAAAAAAGTAAAAAAAAAAAATTATCTCACAAACCATAAAAGAATTTGGAAAAAAAAAACAAGACTAACATATATAGATATATATATATATATATATATATATATATATATATATATATAGAGAGAGAGAGAGAGAGAGAGAGAGAGAGAGAGAGAGAGAGAGAATTAGCAAAAACGGGGAAAAAAATAAAATAAAAACAAACTAGTTTAAAAAAAATATAAAATTAACGAAAAAAATTAAAAAACCAGTAAAATTAATATTAAAAAAAACAAAAATAAATTTAAATTTAAAAAAAAAAAATGTTATTTTTTATTAAAAAAAAATGCAATTATTTTTTACTAAATATACATATTTTATTTAAAAATAAAAAAAATAATTTTTTTTTAAACAATCTTTTCTTTTATAAAAAAAATATATATATTTCTTTAAACAATAATTATTATTATTATTATTATTATTATTATTATTTAATTTAAAAATACAAATTATTAAAACTATATTTTATATTTTCGAAAAAAAAATAAAAAAAAAAAATTAAATTTACATTTTTTTTTACACAATCTTTTTTTTATTAAAAAAAAAATTATAATTTTTTTCTTTTAAACAGTTATTTATTTATTTCAAAATACAAATCATAAAAAATATTTTAATTTTCTTAAAACAAATTTAATTTTTTAATTTAAAATTTAAAAAATTATTAATTTTTTTTTTCTAAGTTAATGTATAAAAAAAATTAATTATAAATATTTTTATTAAAAATGTTTTTATTAAATATCTACTAATAATTTCAAAAACTATTATTAAACTATTTTTATTTATTTACTTATTAAACGAATTTTTTAAAAAATTATTAAAAATTTTTAATAAAAATTAAATTTTAATTTTTTTTTTAATTTTTCTTTTATTAAAAAATAAATAAATAAATTTTGCCCTCGGCTGCGCCACCACCGGGTGGCGGAAGGGCCATGGGGCGATTCCCGGAATCACTCCACGGCCCTCCTGCCGCCCAGTGGTGGCACGGCCAGGGGCCAATTTTTTTTTATTTTATTTTAATAAAAACAAAATTTATAAAAAAAATTAAAATTTAATTTTTATTAAAATATTTTAATAAATTTTTTTAATAATTTAATTTTTCTTAAAGTTTTTTAATAAATTAAAATTTAATAGTTTTTATTGAAACTGTTTAATGAATTTTTTCTTCCAAATAAAAAAAAAAAATACGTTAAAAAAAATTATATTTAAATTTTTTTTGTTTGTTTTTAAATAAATAATGAAAATTTAATAAAAAAAATTATTTATTTATTTATTTTTTAAATCAAAAAGACTTTTTTTTGTAAGTTGAAAATGTTTTTTAATTTTTTGTTTTTTTTAATTGGAAAAGACCTATATTTTTAAAATTTCGATATTTTTTTAGTTTTTTTCTTTAATAATTTGAGCTTATTTTTGTCTTTTTAGTTTTTTCTAAATGTTTTTAATATTAATTTTACTAGTTTTTAATTTTATTTTTTTTGTTAATTTTCTATTTTTGTTTAATCTAGTTTGTTTTTATTTTATTTTTTTTCTAGTTTTTGTTAATGATTTTTTTAATCTTTCTATTTTTACTTAAATTTATATATATAAATTTTTTAATTTTAATTTTTTTTTCAAATTCTTTTATGGTTTCTGAAACAATTTTTTTTTAAACATTTTTTATTTATTTTTTGTCTCATATATATGTATTTTTACATTTATTTTTTTAAGTAATCATCATTTTAATCTTAATTTCACTAGTTTTTAATCTTTTTTTTGTTAATTTTCCATTTTTTTTTTTAAAATCTAGTTTGTTTTTAATTTTCATTTTTTTTTAGTTTTTTGTTAATGTTTTTTTAATTTTTCTATTTTTACCTACTTAATTTTATAGTTTTTTTTCAATGTGTTTTTTTTTCTTTTCCCAAATTTTTTTATGGTTTACATATTTGTTTTTTTTTTCCATTTTTTTTAAATATGTTTTTTTTACTATTTATTTGTTTATAATTTGTAATTTTTTTCTAGTTTTTTAATTCTTATTTTTTATAGGTTTTTTTTTTTTTTTTAGTATATATTTTTATTTATGTTTTTTTATTTTTTTTATTTTTTTTTTTTTTTGGTTTTGTGTTTTTTCATTGTTTTAATTTTTTTTTTTTTTTTTTTTTTTTTTTTTTTTTTTTTTTTGAAATTTTAATGTTTTTTGGGGTCATGATAAAATCTTTTATGCTATTATTTTGAAATGTTGAAATTTCACCCTCGAAAAATAATTTGTTATCCCAGCATCAACACTTTTCGTTTTGAGGGTGTTTTTTGCACAAAATTTACCATTGAGAAAAAAAAATGTTATTCGAACATCAACACTTCATTTTGAGGGTATTTTTTGGACAACTTTTGCACAAAAAATTGGTTTTCACCGCCATTTTTAAAACATGTTGAAAATTTACCCTGAAAAAAAAAGGCGTTATTCCAGCATCAACACTTTTCGTTTTTAGCAATGTTTTTGATGTTTTTTCGGGGTTTTTTGGCCAGAGTTCCCGTTTCAAAGTTTACATTGTTAGCAACCTGAAATATCAAGTCTCATAATGTATACGCTACTTGACTGAGTCAAGCCAGTGTGTATATGCCCTTTCACCATAGAGAACCCACATACAGATCTGAAAATAATTACTTTTACTTTTGCTGCAATGTTCAACTTCAGATATACCCAAAACATAATATATAAAGGATAAGACATGCATCAGTATTCAGATCTATTCATAATCATACCATATAATGATAATACATTTTAGTCGTCAAGATCCTTGTCCATCAACCTTTATCAACTGCATAGGAGTCTCCTTAGTTATGCTTGAGCAACCCATAACCAGCATACTAGATCTCACGTTTGATCACGTATTCATCACTTGCACACTTGCACCCCTCTTGGCCTAACGATCTTCTCCTTATATAGGTTTAGGCTTCTCTTAATACCATGGTCCAAAACCACGTAGAACCAATACCTTAGACCCAATACCTGGAGTCAACACTTCGGACCAAATACCATGGACCAAATACCACAGACCAAAACTTAGTTTTCCAACATGTATGCGCCTTTCCTTCTGTGAACCTGTGTGTGTACATATACGCGTCATCTGTTCTGCTCATCCGTGTGTATACGCATTTTCATCAAGGTTAACCTACGTATACCTCTCTATTGACCTGCTACACTAAGATCTGTCATCTGAGTGAGTTGCCACCAAGGACAACACCTGTATCATACCTCTGAGTGAGTTGCCATCAAGGACAACACCTGTATCATAATGCCAACACCCTCTTGAAAAATCAACGAAGAAACAACATAGTAACAGAGCCAACTAACCAGATAGCCAAAGACAAATGAGTAGAGTCATCCAACCATCCAACGAAGAAACTCATAGCCAGGTGTGGGCCGAGCATCGAGCTCGAGCTCATTACAGTCACGAGCACAACGATGGAAGGATTTCTCGCCACAGAACAATGAGAAGTGGAAAATGCAAGAGTGAATGAAGTGAGGGTTAGGGTTTAGTCCAAGAGCGGGAAGGGAAACCGAGACCAGGACAGTTGTCCTCTCACCTACCGATGTACCAATAATTAACATTGCCATCAACACAAACAAATATCTGCGCTAACCTTTTGATTACCGACTAATCACAGTTACGTTGATTAAATCATTTACATTGATCATTGTTGTTAGTGTTAATCCTTAAGTCAAGGGCTGGTACCATCAAGTGGTATCAGAGCAGGTTTTGGAGTTTTTTCTGAAATGGAAGTTGGAATACGAGGTCGTGGAAGAGGTGCTCAAAGAGTAGCAAAGGAAGGATTGCGGGAGGAAATTAGGATCCTTACTACCCGTTTGGAGGTAGTTGAAGTAGGAAGGAGAAGGGATCCGGAGGTAGGAGATGATAGCGAAGAAGAAGCCATAGCAGCGACAAATGGATCGGATGAATAAGGGCTAGAAATTAGATTATTGAGGTCATCCTATTGGCTAGCAGCAAGCCTAAACCAGAGACTCTAAATTACAATGGTAGCTTGTCCACAGAATTTTTGTTGGACTGGATCAGCAAATTGGACAAATATTTCAAGTGTGAAGAGGTCAGTGAAGATCAGAGAGTTAAGTTCATTGCAACAAAGCCGAAAGGACACGCAGCCCTGTGGTGGGACAGTGTCTAGGCGGAAAGAAGAAGAATGAACAAGTTGCCAATAAAGAAATGGCCAAGAATGGTGGCCAAGTTGAAGGGAAGATTTTTGCCCAAAGACTACCAAATTGCACTGCATCGGCAAGTGCAAAATTTGAGGCAAAAAGGGATGACAGTGAGAGAATATACTAAAGAATTCTACCGGGTAAATTTAAGAGTTGGTTACACAGAGGACACCCCAGAAAAAATAGCAAGGTATGTAAATGGTCTGAGATTGGAAATATTGGATGAAATTAGCATTCTTTCCCCGAAAAATATAGAGGAAGCCTACCAGAGTGCCATGAAGGCAGAGGAGAAGATCACCAGAAAACAAAATGCTAGGAGAGGATGGGGAACCGACAGAGGAAGAGGACAGTCCTATGGCAGAGGACGAACTGCCAGTAATAGTGAAGAGGGCAGTAGTTCCAAAACTTCAGGGACAACAAAAAAAGGAGATAGCACTAGAGGCGGAAGGCCACATTAGAGAGGAAGAGGAAATGGCCGAGGCAGAGGAGCTACCTATCAGTGCTATAGGTGCCACAAGTGGGGGCACAGGTATTTCGAGTGTCCTGAAGTGGAACAAGTTGGTCAAAGAGGAGTGTTTGTTGCACATCTAGAGGAAGCAGAGCGACCACCCCAGGAAGCAGAAAATGTGCCGGAAACATGGGAAGCCTTAGTTCTGAATAAAGTGTTGTTGAAACCAACCAAGGAGACAGCTGAACAAACTCAAAGGAAGGCATTGTTACGGAAAGTTTGTAAGTCACATGGAAAATGCTGCAAGTTGATTATTGACAGTGGGAGCACGGATAATCTGGTTGCCACAGAGATGGTAGAGAAGTTGGGTTTGAAGCGGCTAAAGCACCCCACTCCCTACAAGGTATCGTGGTTGCAGAAAGGCCATCAATTGTTGGTTGACGAACAGTGTGAAGTTGAGTTCCATATTGGTAGGTATAAAGACAAGGTTATTTGTGATATTATGCCAATGGACGTATGTCATATACTGCTAGGAAGGCCATGGCAGTATGACCGGAAGGTAGTGCATGATGGGAAGACAAACTGTTACAAGTTTGTCAAAGATGGGATCAAGCACACACTTGTGCCCATCAAGGAGGAGGAGACAACAGAAACAAGCAGGACGAAAGTATTACTAATGGGTGGAAAAACGTTTTTGAAGCAGATTGAAGATAGTGAAGTGAACTATGTTGTTGTGAGAAGGGAAAAAACAATGTTGTTACACATAAAAGTGTCTGATTTACCTGTAGAGATTTAGAAAATGTTGCAGGAATTCAGCGATATAGTAGTGGACGATTTACCAAATAAATTGCCTCCTAAGAGAAGTATAAGTCATCATATTGACTTTATACCTGGAGCAAGTCTACCGAACAAGGCAGCATACCGGATGAGCCCCAAAGATAACAAGGAAATTACAAAATAGGTGCAGGAATCGCTGGATAAAGGGCTAATAAGGGAGAGTTTGAGCCCTTGTGTAGTGCCGAACAGTTCTCGCTCCTAAGAAAGGAGGAGAATGGTGAATGTCCGTAGATTCGACGACCATCAATAAGATTACCATCAGGTACAGGTTTCCACTGCCACGGATGGACGACATGATGGACTGCCTGAGCGAGGTAGCATACTTCTTGAAAATTGATCTGAAGAGTGGTTATCATAAGATTCGAATTAGGGAAGGGGATGAGTGGAAGACAACCTTCAAGACCAATGAAGGGTTGTATGAGTGGCTAGTAATGCCATTCGGATTAAGTAATGCCCCTAGTACCTTTATGCGACTGATGAACGAAATGCTGAAAGAGTTCATTGGAAAGTTTGTAATAGTGTATCTTGATGATATATTAATTTTTAGCAAGACTAAGGAGGAACACTTTCGACATGTTCGAAGTGTGCTGGAAAAATTGCAGCAGAATAAGCTACTGATAAATATGAAAAAATGTACTTTTCTTCAAAGAGAACTGGTTTATCTGGGTTTTGTGATTGCAAAGAATGAGTTGAAGATGGACCCAGAGAAGATTGCAGTAATCATTAACTGGCCATCCCTGAAAAACCTGTTTGAGGTACGTAGTTTTCATGGGTTGGCAAGTTTTTATCGCAAATTTATAAGAAATTTCAATGAGATCTATGCACCTATGTTGGACACTATAAAAAAGGCAAGTTAGAATTTTCATTGGACCGAGGCAGCAGAGAAAAGCTTTCAACTACTGAAGAAGAAGATTATAGAAAGACCAATTCTGAGATTGCCAGATTTTAATAAGCTTTTCTAGGTTTACTGTGATGCAAGTGGTACGGCCATTGGAGCTGTACTTAGCTAAGAAGACAAACCTGTTGCGTTTTTCAGCGAGAAGTTGAATGAGAGCAGGTAGAAGTATTCATCTTATGATAAAGAATTCTATGATGTCGTCCAAGCACTGAAGCATTGGAGACACTATCTGCTGGGAAGTGAGTTTGTTTTATTTTCTGATAATTCTGCGCTGCAATACTTGATGCAACAGTATAAGCTAAATCACAAGCATGCTAAGTGGGTCGAATATTTATAGAGTTTCACCTTTTTGTTGAAACACATTAGCAGGCAGGCCAACAAGGTGGCAGATGGGTTGAGCAGAAGAGCATTGCTTTTGCAGGAGAGTACGATACAAGTGCTGGGCTTTGAGCATTTGAAAGAATTGTATTAGACCGACGCAGATTTCAAAGAGGCTTATGAAGCCTGTCAAAATCCTTTGCTGAGAAACAATAGTCCATGGTTGGACTATAATTTACAGGAGAAGCTATTGTTTAAAGGGGGATAGTTATGCATTCCTGATTGTTTGATGAGAGAGAATATCTTTCAGGAGAAGCATAGTGGAGGTCTAGCTAGGCATTTCAACATAGACAAAACATTAGAACAACTCAACCATTTTTATTATTCGCCAAGAATGCGAAGTGATGTGTAGAGATTTGTGACCAGATGTAAAGTGTGTCATTTGGTGAAAGGACACAGTCAGAATACGAGACTCTACGCACCATTGCCCATTCCGAGTAGACAGTGGAACTCAGACAGTTTGGACTTTGTCTTGGGACTACCAAGGACGCAGCGGGGTTATGATTCGGTGATGGTAGTAGTAGACCGGTTCTAAAAAATGGCACATTTCATCCCTTGTAAAAAAACCAGCGATGCCACTCACGTGGCCCATTTATTTTCACAGAGATCGTCAGGCTATATGGCCTACCTATGTCCATTCTTTCTGACAGGGACCTGAAATTTACAAGGCACTTATGGTGCACCTTGTGGAAAAATATGGACACATAGTTAAGTTTCAGCTCTATTTATCACCCGTAGACTAACGGGAAAACAAAGGTGGTAAACAGGAGCTTTGGGAACCTGCTATGAAGTTTTATCGGGGATAATTCACGAATGTGGGATCATGTACTTGCCCAGGCAGAGTTCGCTTACAATGACTCATCCAATCGCAGCATGGGTTACAGTCCTTTTCAGATCTTATATGGCATGCAACCTCGCAAAGTGCATCAGTTATGAGATCTATGACAACAGGAAAGACAAAGTGCTAATGGGGAAGATTTCACCAAAGAAATGAATGATCTACACTAGCAGGTAAAGGTGAAGTTGGAGGACAGCAGTCAAAAGTGTAAGTAGCAGGCAGATCTGAAACAACGAGAGGTACAGTTTAATGTGGGGGATGAAGTCCTCACACATTTGTGCAAGGAACATTTTCCTAGAGGTGCATACAACAAACTGAAATACAAGAAGATAGGCCCTTGCAAAATTCTCCAAAAATTTTCAGCCAATGCTTATGAGTTACAGCTGCTACCAGGAATAGGCATCTTTCCCATCTTCAATGTGGCAGACTTGTTTCCATATACTACCAGTCCTGAGGAAGGCAGTATAGTATGACCTACATGGGACACACAGGAAGGGAGTGAGACTTGGATGAGAGAAATGCCTTCAGCTCAGCCCCTTGAGATCGAGAGGATCCTCGACACTCAGGTGGCTAGGCAAACTTGGCGGAAGGAATACCTACAGTATCTGGTCAAGTGGAAGAAAAGTCCCATTGAGGATAGTTCATGGGTTAACGCTAGACAGATACAACAGACAGGCTATTCAGTCGGGAAGCTCATGGATGGGAGTCATGAATTTTTCTGACCCCGGGAGCCTGATGCAGGAGCATCCAGCTAAGGGTACCATGATCGAGTGTTTGGTCTCAGCTAAGGAGGAGAAGTTCATCATCATTTGGTTTCATTTATGTTCGTTGATTAAAACAGTTTTTAGGAGCTTGTTTTTATTTCGTTATTAGTTAATGAATATTTAGGGACAACAGAGTTAGGTGAAGGTGGTTACAGCCAAACTATTGCTTTTTTTCTTTATTTATTTTACAAATGTTTTCTTTAATATACATATACACACACACACATATATATATATATATCATCTATGTATTCCAAAGAACGAGCAAACTCAAACAGCAAAATGGTTATCAACCGTGTAACTGAAGAAACAACTGTAAACAGTTTGAGTAACTGTATCATAACAATACAAAAGCAAATTTACCACATTGTGGAAGGGGTTCAATATACCATATAGGAAAAAGTAATAAAGAAAGAGAAATTTTTATCCATCTGTCTGAGATTTATTTTTCTCTAATTATTATCATCCGTAACAAATAGACAAACTGTACATTTTGTTTTACCAGAAATCCTTCCAGACAAGCAAAAACGTGGTTTCAAAACTCGAGTGACAAGCAAGAGGCACAATACTAACGCGATACCGAGCAGGCGGTTCCAGCCATATCGGAAATTATAGAAATACGAGAACAAGCCACAGCTCTAGCAGTTAACTAAATAAATACGATCACAGTGAGATGCATTCACAAGAAAGGTAATCTTGTACCTTGAAAATTCTTTTTTTTTTCGTCTTTAAAAATGTTTCAACATCAAGACTGGCATAAAAAAAAATATTAATACAAAGTGCTCAAGTCCAACAAACCATAAGGCTGAACAAACCCTCTTCCGAGAGAGAAACAATTAACGAGGGTTAGGGTTATAACCCTAAATAATTACAATCCGTTGAAAAACAAACGAGATTATATACAACTGGGCCCGAAGGCCATTTGACATCAACTAATAGATGGAGACAATAGAGTCTTAGTTCCTAGCCTAACGATCGACTACCCAGAGAAGAAATAGACTTGGAAAACCCTAAAAAAAACAAATTGTAACAGAGAACGATCCTACTGGTTCCATTTGGAAGGGAGTCTAAGTAGCAGTTCAACTAGGAGCCATTCCCAACCTACACAGAGACCATGATAGTTTATTAGTGTTGTCATACAAAAGATCAAAGAACAAACGATGAATAGTTGGGAAGAAGAAACCCCAAATGAACTCACAAGGAGATTAGATAGCATTGGAGGAATGAACCTGCATTTGGGTCACAACCACCGGAAGGAAGCTTGCTCACGAGGAGAAACAGTTGTTAGTTTTTTAAGAAAACTGAGGAAATCAATTTTAGCAAAGAAGGAGAAATTTACCTTGCCAGAGCCAACCAATGTAGAGGAAAGGGTCCTTCGTGGTCGTGACCTGCTCTCACAACAAATTGCAGACATGTAAAACTAAGAACATAATCATATAGGCAGCCAAAAAATACTACTGAATAATCCAAGCAGAATGCGTTAAGGTAATAGAAGGAGAAACAGTGATCACCAGAAAAGCATCAGACCATAGAGAAAATAGAATAACCCTCTCGAAAAATCAACGAAGCCAACGACATAGTAACAGAGCAAACTAACTAGATAGCCGAAGACAAATACTAAGCATAGTCATCCAACCATCCAATGGAGAAACTCATAGCCAGGTGTGGACAGAGCATCGAGCTCGAGCTCGTTACAGTCACCAACAAAACAGCGGAAGGAGCTCTCGCCATAGAACAATGAGAAGTGGAAAATTCAAGAGTGAATGAAGTGAGGGTTAGGGTTTAGTCCAAGAGCAGGAAGGAAAACCGAGACCAGGATAGTTGTCCTCTCACCTACTGATGCACCAATAATTAATACCACCATCAACACAAAGAAATATCTTCGCTAACCTTTTGATTACTGGCTAATCACAGTTACATTGATTAAATCATTTACATTGATCATTGTTGTTATTGTTAATCCTTAATTCAAGGGCTAGTCCCATAATATATTATGTTTAAATTTATAGATTTTGGAGCTTACCAAATGTATGTTATATATAAAAACTTAATAACTAGAGATTGATCAATTCATTGTATTTTGTTTATAAAATTTTATCTGAGTTCATATATCTTCTTTCATTTTGATAGCTTTAAATGATATTATTTTTAAATTTATAGATTTTGGATTTCACCATATGTATGATATATATAAATTAAAAAAAAAAATTAGAAATTGATCAATTCACTGTATTTTTTTTATAAAATTTTATTTGAGTTTGTATATCTTCTTTCATTTAGATATATTTTATTTAATTTGGAAATAATTATATTTTTGGGGTCAGTTTAGGTTTGGCTAAATGTAATATTAAGTTTCTAGTGAGCTTTTTCAAGATGCAAATTGCTTAGTTTTTTTTTAAAGAATAGAGAGTTCCAAATTAAGACATTTTATTTACTTTCATTTGTTTTTTGTTTTTATTTTATTATTATTATTTATTTATTTTTTAGGGTCTAAACCGAACAATTCTAAAAATTAAATGTAATATTAAGTTTCTAGCGAGCTTTTTCAAGATGCAAATTGCTTAGTTTTTTTTAAAGAATAGAGAGGTCCAAATTAAGCCATTTTATTTACTTTCATTTGTTTTTATTATTATTATTATTTATTTATTTTTTAGGGTGTAAACCCAACAATTCTAAAAATTAATTTGGACCTATTTATTTAGGATTTCAGTACACATATTTTGTTAGGTTAAGTGATTTATTATACAGACACAATAGCACTGACTATATAGTCTATTTAAATTAATATCAACCTCACATAAATTTATTCAAATATATAAATTGCATTTTTTTGTTTAAGTTAAATTAAAAACCAAGATCTTTTATTCAATTTGTCAAATATAAATATGTATTTATTAACAATTTTAAACTAGAGAAATTGAAAAAACTTCTAAATATAGTGTAACACAAATATTACATTTTGGAATTTTCATATAAAATAAATGTGTTATTCATAAGGAAATTTGTAGTCATGTTAATCTAAATAAATGGTATTTTAATTTCTATTTGATTTGTATCGAATATATTTCCCATGCCTATTCCAAAATATTTTTTTATAATGATTTTGAATAAGATTTATAATCTTTTCTATAGTGATTTTAAATAAGTGTTTTTTTTAGACTTTGTTTTTAAAAAAATTAACTTATATGTAAATTTCCAAATCCATTTTTTCTCTTTTTCAACTTCTTGACCTTTTGTATTTTAATTTCATTGTATGTATACAAATCCTTGTTACAACATCCTTTTCATGGTTCACTTTTATTATACTATGTTTTTAGCTCTATGTGAGATTAAATTAGACTTCAACAAATTCATGTGTATCATTGTTTCCATATCAAATCATTGAGAGGTGGTTGATATAAGGTGATAATTTTTTATGATGATAATGATTGCTATGAGCTATAAATACTAACTTTGGTTTATCTAACCTTATGGAAATGATAATAATTTAATTCTTTTGTTTTAGCAATTTGTTTTTATGCTTATAAATATTGGAGAGAAGTTTCCTTAATCTTTGTACTTTTGATGAGTGTTCTTATTGGCATGAATATTCTTTGAAATGACTACCTCATTTATTCATAATGGTTTAGCAAAGTCTTAGCAACTTTGTGCTAACCAGTGTTGACTAAATTTTGAAGCAACCTTAAGAAACCTAATTGTATTTTGATTGTACATAAGGTTCTTAGTCACAACCATTCTCTCAATGGAAGAAATACCAACTTCAATGAAGGGGATGAGATATGGCATATTGCTTTTAATATCAAGATTATAAGTTATAAAACACTTCTTCATTTTTCAATTCCTTTATAATTCTCTAGAGATGCTACAATCTTAAACTCGACATCCATATAAGATAACTAGAGCATTGAGAGTGTGAAAGAGGTAAACTAAAAAAGGCCTTCCATCATTATTTATTCATTTTATCATTGTTAAATTTCCACTCAAGATCTTGTTGAAAGTTGAAGCCTTTCTAGATATTTATATGAGTTAACTTGGTGTAAGTTGTTGTCATAAACAAAATTATTTCATGAAGTAACTAAGAATTCTCCAAGGTTTCTATTTTTGTACATGTCTACAAGTAAACATTGACAAGATAAAGGTTGTGATCATTAGATTTTAAAAATGTCATTTACACTAACTTTATGTATGAGATTATCAATGTAGAGAAAGTTAAATCATAAAAATATCTTAGATTTGACCTTCATCACAAGATTCATTGGAGCTATAACATTGAGAAATGATTAATAAAGGATGGAAAACTTATTTTCTCTTGACAAAAAATATAAAGAGGTGCCATAGGGATTAACTTAGAATCATTTGATGGGTCAAGAAAACTTTGGGAGGGAAAATGATGTTGAGTTGTAACTGATAGAAATTTAGCATTGTTAGGGAAAATGGATATTAGAGGAAGACTAAAAATTTTCGACTTATGTTTGAAATTATTTTCTTAGTAAAATTGCATATAAGATGGTTCTATCCAAATTAACACCAAATGATTTAATAGATACTGAAGCTTGAGTTGTAACTAGTAGGAATTTGGCATAGTTAGGGGAAATAGATACCATAGAAGACTTGAAATATGAAATGGGTACATGCTCAATTTATGTGCAAGTACATTATCAGATTATGTGAAATTGGAATGTAAAAGACTTCAAGATTTTGATCAAGTGAGAAAGTTCAATATTGAAAATTTGTCATTGAGAGGAGAAAGAAATACCCACCAAACTTGTGTGGAAGGAAACAATCTCAACATTAAATGCACACTTCACAAAGTTTTTCTACTTTTCCCAATACAGTGTGCTTTCTAAGGCATAAAAAGCCTTCTTCTTTTATTTATAGGCCCATTCCTAGTCAAATACATAGCCAAGTCTCCCAAAATATCATGTTGATTAAAGGAAAGATGGTGGATGCTACCATAAGAGTTTACCATGGTATCTCTTAATAATGCACACTTCACAAACTTTTTCCACTTTTTTGGAATAGAGTCTACTTTCTAAGGCATACAAATCTTTTTTCCTTTATTTATAGGTCCCTTCCTAGTCAAATATATAGTGAAGTCTCACAGAATATCATGTGGAATAAAAAAAATCTTGTGGATGCTACCATAAGAGTTCACCATGGTCTCTATGAATAGTGAATTAAAGTTGTTATATGAGCTAAAATAAATATTTAATCAATGCTCAATAAAATATCCACTTATTTCCTATCAAACATTTAAAAGTTGTTATGTATTGACTAGTTTTATTGATATATATATATTCAGTAGCTCTACTTTAGACTGGTTCATCCAATGGTAACTTTTGAATTTCTCATTTTCGAAAAAAAAAACTTTCAATATAAACCTCATGTGTCATAAACCAATCGAAATGGCCAAAAGAGTTTAAGCAATGACAATCAAAGGAAAATCCAATCATGTTAAGAGCAAGTGGTAAAAGACTATAAGCTTTTGATTAAGTGAGAGAATTCAATATTAAAAAATATCACATTTTTTATGAAATATTTTATATTGGAACTTGAAAGAGAATCTTTGAAGATTGAGAGGAAATCTATGTTGGAAAGGTTATAGAATCTGTAAATTTGACATAATGTTAGTTGTTTCTCTTTATCCTCTAGCTTTGAATGACATTTTGTTTACTAATTTTTATATTTTGTTTACTAATTTTTATATTCAATGATCTTCTATATCTCACTACTCTTCTAGAATTTCTATTTTATGTCTTAAATGTTGAAATATTAACTTCAAACTGCCGCGCGTATTTAATTCCAGAAAACCGCCAACTTTTTCATCGCACCGCTTTTCACGAAAAGTGGTTTTCCTCCGAACGGACGTGATAAAACCCTGAGCTGACGCGTGTCCTCAGTACTTTTTCAAAACAACTTTTTCATCAGGAGGTAACGTTCGTTTGGTTTGGGCGAGCGATAACTGTTTGATCAAAGTGAAGACTTTCCACCATCCGATTAAGCCAAAGTTGATATACAGGCCTGCAACAAGGATTTACGTGAAGTTTTGGGTTTGACCGCCATTTATCTCAGTAAAGTAATTAATGAAAATTTATTGTGGTAGTAGATTGTAGGTAAAGTATTTTAATTATATTGTTTTTAATTTTATTTACGAGTCTAGTTTTTATTTTTACTATACAAGTAAAAACATATGTTATGTTATGTTTTGTTGTTCATGGCATATGAAAAAAAATATACACACAACAGTGTGATGGTAAGTTGTTCGTTGAGCAAATGAGCATATGGAATATGCAGTAGCATGAAATCATTTTTTTTTTATGAATATATGTAATGGGAATGCGTAGCAGCGCTAGTGTGAATTTTGTTTTATTGATTGAAATGTAATGTGAAGAACGCAACAGGGCATATGTAAGAATTTTTTTTTGCAGTAAATGTAAGAAATTTTTACACACAGTAGTGTAAAAATTTTCAAGAGAGGGACAAAGTAAATTTTTTTGCAGTAAATGTAAGAAATTTTTACACACAGTAGTGTAAAAATTTTCAAGAGAGGGACAAAGTAAATTTTTTTGTTTTGGAACTGAAGTGTTCTTGGAGAATCCCTCTGTGAGAGGAAGATGGTTTTGTAAGAGCAGTACTGGTTAATGAATATAAAGTTTTTATGTGTGTGAAAAACTCTGAGCTTCTCCAACAATCTATTTTAAGCTTCCCTGTGTTAAAGATCCTATGGCAAAAATAAAGTATTACTCTCTGTTCAGTGATTTTGTTTTGGAATTTACCAGAAAATTCCCAACAGTGGTATCAGAACTTGTCCAGGCTCTTTGAAGGTGTCAAAGATGCTGAAGGAAGGATTTATTGTTGCAGCAGCTTCTCCAGCAGAGTGAAGACTCAATCAAGGTATTTCTCAAAGTTTTTTTTTGTGTTGCTGCTGAAGAAACAATCAGTGATTTTTAAATACACAGTCAGGTATTTGAAGCATAGTTAAGAGTGAAAGAATGGTTGGCTCCAGCACCAGCACTAGCATGGGCATTTTTAATACTCAGCTCCCACAGTTTAATGGGAAAAACTATGACTATTGGGCCATAACCATGAGAGCCCTCTTTGCCTCACAAGATTTATGGGAACTTGTTGAATATGGGTTTGAAGGACCAGGAGATGAAGATGAGTTTAATAGATTAACTCAGGCAGAGAAAGATCTATTGAAGAGCAATAAGAAGAAGGATTCAAAAGCCCTCGTATTTTTATATCAAGCAGTACATGAGAGTGTGTTTCCAAGGATAGCAGCAGCCAAAACATCCAAAGAAGCATGGCAAACCCTCAAGACAGCCTATCAAGGCATGGAGAAAGTGAAGACAGCAAAACTACAGTTGTTGAGGAGAGATTTTGAGAATCTGTGCATGAAGGAGTCAGACAATATTGACTCATTTTTCACACATGTGATTGGTCTGGTCACACAGATAAGGACTCATGGAGAGATTCTTGAAGAAATGAGGATTGTGGAGAAACTATTGAGGGTCCTACCCTCAAAGTTCGATGTGATTATCACCACCATAGAAGAGACAAAGGATCTCACAAACTTTTCATTTGATGAACTACATGCATCACTGATAACACATGAGCAGAGGTTGAGTAGAAATGAAAACTCATCTCTAGAACAAGCCTTTAATACCCAGATGTCTTTTGGAAGAGGAAGAGGTCAAGGCAGAGGAAACAAGAGAGGAAGAGGAAAAAGCCAAAATAGAGGTGGAAGGAACACTCCAGCAAATGCTCAAGGAAGAGGCAGCAATCCAAATCAGAACCAAGGCCAAGGCAGCAACCAACAAAGTGGACAACATCATGCTCAAGGACAAAGGTATGAAAAATCCAATGTCTAATGTTATTATTGTAAAAAATATGGGCATTATGCAAAAGAATGTAGGAAGAAACAGCATGATATGAATAATAGATCTAGTGCAAATATCACTAGAGAAAATATCAGCCAAGATAATGTGCTTTTAGCTTGTAATATTGCTGAAACAAACAGTGAAGATATATGATTTCTAGACTCCGGTTGCAGTAACCATATGACAGGAAACATAGCCTTGCTTCCAATTTAGATCAGAGTGTGAAGTCACAAGTCACACTTGGGACTGATAGTAAAATTTCAGTTATGGGAAAAGGAGAAGTAAAAGTATTTACAAAGAAAGGTGAAAAGAAAACCATAACAGATGTCTATTATGTTCCTAGAATGAGATGTAACCTCTTAAGTATTGGACAGATTGTTCAAAAGGGTTACAATGTTTTCTTTGAGAATGATGTATGCACCATCATGGATAGAGCACCCAACAAAAGATGCATTGCTGAAGTGAAGATGACAAGGAACAGGATGTTCCCTCTCAAGATAAAGGCAGATTTGAAAAATAAAGAAGTAATTGCAGCGATTACCCAAGAGGCTTTCCAAAGCATACCAAAGGATGAAAATTGGTTGTAGCACTTGAGATTTGGACATCTCAACTTTGGAGGTCTTAACTTGTTGAGTAGAAAAGGAATGGTAAGAGGATTACCATTAATAGAGAAACCAGACAGCCTTTGTGAAGGTTGTACCTTGGGGAAACAACACAGAGAAAGTTTTCCATCCGGGAAAAACATAAGGGCGAAAGCACCCTTAGAAATTGTCCACTCAGACTTATGTGGACTGATGCAAATTCCATCACTAGCAGGTAGCCAATATTTTCTAACATTCATTGATGATTTCACCAGAAAGACTTGGGTTTATTTCCTGAAGAACAAAAGTGAAGAGTTTGAAAAGTTTCGAAATTTCAAGGCACTTGTGGAAAACCAAAGTGGGCTACATATCAAAGCTCTGAGAACTGATAGAGAAGGTAAGTATATCTCCAAATAATTTCTACGTTTTTGTAGAGAAAATGGAATTCATAAGCAGTTTATAACTAGGTACACCCTGCAGTAAAATGGAGTTGTTGAAAGGAAGAATAGGACAATCATGGACATGGCGAGGAGCATGTTAAAGGCAAAGCATTTGCCAAATGATTATTGGGCTGAAGCTGTACACTGTGCAATATATATTTTGAATAGGTGTCCTACAAAAGTAGTCATGAACAGATTGCCGGAAGAAGCATGGAGTGGGAGAAAGCAAGGAGTCATCCACATGAAAGTTTTTGGTTGTGTGGCTTATGCACACATTCCAGATTAGCTAAGGAAGAAGTTGGACAACAAAGGGGAGAAATGTATTTTCATTGGATACAGTGAGGAATCCAAAGCTTACACATTGTATATCCCATCTACCAAGAAGTTTTTTGTGAGCAGAAATGTTCAATTCATTGAGGAGGAAGCTTGGGATGGAAGCATAGAGAAAACAGTGAATGTTAAACACTGTTTGTCTCATGATGAAGATGATGAGGAGATGGCTGAAATACATCCTCAAATAGCAGCGTCAACACAAGGATAGAAAGAGACAACCTTGAGGAGAAATGTAAGTGCTTCTCCAAGCACACCACAAGGAGAAAATTTAAGTGCTTCTTCAAGCACTTGTACACCAAATGAAAGAGGTAAGAAGTTCATAAATTTAAGTGACATTTATGATGAAGGTATGAATTCTTTGTTTGCAATTAAAGATAGAAATGGATAGAAGCTATGGATGAGGAGATCAATGCCATAAAAAGAAACAAGACATGGGATTTGGTTGAACTACGAAAAGCAAAAGAAGTCATTGGAGTTAAATGGGTCTACAAGACCAAGAGTAATGCTGAAGGCAAAATAGAAAGACACAAGGGAATACTAGTTGTCAAAGGATATAAGTAGTAGTATGGGAGAGACTATGAGGAAGCTTTTGCACCAGTTGCAAGAATGGAAACAGTGAGAGCAGTATTGTCCATAGCAGCACAAAACAAGTGGAAAGTTTACCAAATGGACGTGAAGTCAGCATTCCTAAATGGAGTGTTAATGGAAGAGGCTTACATTGAACAACCTTCAGGCTACGAAAAGAAAGGCCAAGAACACAAAGTGCGCAGATTGAAGAAAGCTCTTTATGGGCTGAAGCAAGCGCCAAGAGCATGGTACAGTAGGATAGATTCCTATCTACTAGAAAATGGATTTGAAAAATGTGAGGGAGAACCCACCCTCTACATCGAAGAAAAGGATAGTAAAATACTAATTGTTGTGTTATATGTTGATGATGTTATCTTCAAGGTAATGATGAATATCTCATTGAAAATTTCAAAGCAGTCATGAAAGAGGAATTTGAAATGACTGACATGGGTTTGATGAGATACTTCTTAGGAATAGAATTAGATCAAAATGAAAATGGAATTTTTATTTCACAAGCAAAATGTGTTAATGAAGTGTTGAAAGATTTAACATGCAGGACAGCAAGGCAGCAATCACTCCCACAGTGATGGGATTAAAACTTAGCAAAGAGGATAGAAGTAAGGATTTTGATCCTAGTTTGTACAAGAGCATAGTTGGCAGCCTCATATATTTGACTGCAACTAGGCCAGATATAATGTTTGTTGTTAGTTTGATTTCCAGATTCATGGAGAGGCCAAAAGAACCACATTGGCAGGTAGCAAAAAGAATTCTGAGGTATGTTAAAAGTACTAAAAGGTTTGGAATTTTATATACAGTCTCAGAATGTTTAGATTTAATTGGATACACTGATAGTGATTGGGCTGGAAGTGTAGATGATCGGAGAAGCACATCCAGTTATGTTTTTCACATGGGTTCACGAGGCATTTCATGGGCTTCTAAGAAATAGTCTATTGTAGCATTGTCTACAGCAGAGGCTGAATATGTGGCAGCTACAGCAGTAGCATATCAAGCAATTTGGATGAGAAGAATGTTAAGGAGCTTATGCCAAGAGCAGGCAAAAGGAACAGTGATTTTTTTTGTGACAATAGCTCAGCTATTGCATTATCCAAGAATTCGGTGTTTCATAAGAGAACGAAACACATTGACACAAGGTTTCATTACATCAGGGAATTGGTAAGCAATGGAGAAATTGTTTTAAAACATTGCAGGACTCAAGAGGAGGTTGCAGACATCCTGACCAAGCCATTGGACCAGAAAAGCTTTGAGTTTTTGAGGAAATGTTTGGGTATGACTGATAACTCAGCAGCTGAAATTAAAGGAGAATGTTGAAATATTAATTTCAAACTGCCGCGCGTATTTAATTCAAGAAAATCGCCAACCTTTTCATCGCACTGCTTTTCACGAAAAGTGGTTTTCCTCTGAATGGACGCGATAAAACCTTGAGCTGACGCGTGTCCTCAGTACTTTTTCAAAACCACTTTTTCATCGGGAGGTAACGTTCGTTTGGTTTGGGCGAGCGATAACCGTTTGATTAAAGTGAAGACTGTCCATCGTCCGATTAAGCCAAAGTTGATATACAGGCCTCAACAAGGATTTACGTGAAGTTTTTGGTTTGACCGCCATTGATCTCAGTAAAGTAATTAATGAAAATTTATTGTGGTCGTAGATCGTAGGTAAAGTATTTTAATTATATTGTTTTTAATTTTATTCACGGGTGTAGTTTTTGTTTTTACTGTACAAGTAAAAACATATGTTATGTTATGTTTTTGTTGTTCACTGCATATGAAAAAAATATACACACAGCAGTGTGATGGTAAGTTGTTCGTTGAGCAAACAAGCATATGGAATAAGCAGTAGCATGAAAGCATTTTTTTTTATGAATATATGTAATGGGAATGCGCAGCAGCGCTAGTGTGAATTTTGTTTTATTGATTGAAATGTAATGTGAAGAACGCATCAGGGCATATGTAAGAATTGTTTTTTGCAGTAAATGTAAGAAATTTTTAGACACAGTAGTGTAAAAATTTTCAAGAGAGGGAAGAGTAAATTTTTTTGTTTTGGAACTGAAGTGTTCTTGGAGAATCCCTCTGTGAGAGGAAGATGGTTTTGCAATGAATATAAAAATTTTATGTGTGTGCAAAACTCTGAGCTTCTCCAGCAATCTATTTTAAGCTTCCTTGTGTTAAAGATCCTGTGGCAAAAACAGAGTATTACTTGATTGTTCAGTGATTTTGTTTTGGAATTTACCAGAAAATTCCCAACATTAAATAGTTTACTTTGTAACATTTGTTGCAATTGCTAATTAACCTAATGAAAACTAAACATCATATAAATCAATTCTTTTACAATTCAATAATAACTTAATTAATTTGATAAAAACTAAATTTGACACCATAAAGTTTCAAGGAATATTGGAAATAAAAGATTTAAAAAAAATAAAAAAAGTATTTTAGCTTTTGTTAAGATATGTGTAGAGATCAATTTTAACAAAGATTTACTATATCAAGTTAATTTAAAACACAAAAATTTTGAATAGTCTTAAATCTTGAGCATTCTAATATATGTATACCGACCGAGAAGATAGCAGTATACACAACCACAGTTTTTTTTAAAGGAAAAGAAGAAAGAACTATGGACAATACAGGAAAGGAAGATCGAGACTTTTAAGACAAAAATATCATGACCTCCCTTAAATGTCATGATAGTAACACTCCAGGACACAGAAAGTCAGTCAACAGTGACACAGATGGAGGATGAATCAAAGGGGTACAAAGTGTGCGAAAGCTGAAATTTTGAGAGTCACCTGCGGCTGTTTTGGCTCTGTGAGAGGTATCTGCGCTGATGATCTTTATCTCATCGATTGAAGAGGCCATCTCTACATTACTATCTCTGTCTAATAGGAGATATTTATGACATCGCTTACTACTATGCTTAAAGCTGCTTATGCTGCCTGCAGTACACTCATGGAGTCTAGAAATTTTAGAAAATGCGGAGAAAAAAAGGTTCACCAATCAAATAAGTTGTACCTTGACATTGAAATATATTACAATTACAAATTCAAGTGAGAATCTAACACTCATGGAGTCTAGAAATTTTAGAAAATGTGGAGAAAAAAAGGTTCACCAATCAAATAAGTTGTACCTTGACATTGAAATATATTACAATTACAAATTCAAGTGAGAATCTAACGGATATGGACATGGTTTTCAAGGCATTCCTTATCCCTTGGCCACATTATGAAATCTTCTGAAAGGATAGCTTTACAGTCACAATGACACAAAGACGAATTAGAATTTATAATCAATTTAGATTTATTCTGATTTATTTTTCTTAGAAAAGTATAGAATATTTAAAAATAAAATTAATTATAATTACAATAAATGTTTATTTTAAAATAGTTTATAAACTGTTGGGTGTGGAGCCTGATTATCTTCTATATTCAAATGTATCGCCACATTGGACCCCAGTTCGAAATGGGGGCGCAATGCTACCCGTAAAATATTCGTTGCAGGGGGTCCAACGAGGGGCGGCTGTGACCTTTGGGAGCCCCCCCTAGCAGGGGGTTTCGGAGGCAGCACCCCCGAAGCTAAAAATAGCTGTAAAATTGCCTTGTAAAAGTATAGTAATTTCTAGTCAATCTGAGTCGTTCATTAGGCGGATGATCTGAGGGTAGAACTTATGTTTAGTTTAGGGTTTTTTGCCCTAGAAGGCAACCCCTCTCTTTGTATGAGGGCATTGTGTTTGAGGCTGTGCAATAGATGTGTATTCTGTGAGCGAGAAACAGAGAGGTGAGACTGTGAGAGAAAATAGAGGATATTACAGCGGATTTGCTGTAGGTTGTGTCTCTTCATTTTGTGGATAATAGAAAGGAAGGACTGGCTGTTCGAGGTGGACGTAGCCCAAACTCGGTGAACCACTATATCTGTGTCTCTCTTTGTTTTGTGCATTTTTTGTGTTTTATATTTCTGCAATATTTTATGTGTTTCATTGCTCCGTAATATATAATTTTCTAACATAAACTCAATTTAATTATTATTATTATTTAATGGTTGTACGATAGAAATTTAACTTCAAAAGAATATTTATATTTATGGAATATTAATTATAATATAATATCTATGGAATATTAATTAAGATATAAGGTTAAGAATTAACGAAAAAGTAGTAGTGGTTTTTTTAATTTTCAATTTAATTAAAAAAATTGGTCTTTTGGTCATATGGCACTGATAAGTCATATGATTGGCCCATGGTATTGTGACAATCCTATCTTTATAGTAAAGTGGGGTGAGAGTGAATCTCCATAGTTAATAAAGCTAGTTATGGCCTTTTGTTCTTTTCAATTTAATTTAAAAAAATATGCTATAAATTTATGGTTATTGGGCATATGGTATTGATAAGCCATCATATCGACCCATGGTATTGGCCCATGGTATTATGACAAATCTACCATGATAGTAAAGTAGGGTGGGGATGAATCTCAATAATTGACAATTTTGTTACATGTTTTTTAATTGTATATATGTTTAATTCATATGAATTCTTTTTATAATTAATAATAATAACAATAATTTGAAATAAAGCTATAATTTAGTTAAATTTGTATGATTTTTTTTAATCTTTCTTTCCAACTTAATTAGAAAAAAAACGCTATAAAGTTAATGGTCTTTTGGTCATATGGTATTGATAAGCCATGATATTGGCCCATGGTATTGTGACAAACCTATCTTTATAGTAAAGTAGAGTGGGAGTAAATCTCCATGGTCAATAAAGGTATTTATGGCATTTTTTTGTTTTAACTTAATTAAAAAAATGCTATAAAATTAATACTTTTTTGGCATATGGTATTCATAAGCCATAGTATTGCGAGAAATCTATCATTATAGTAAAGTAAGGTGGGGATGAATCTGCATGGTTGATATTTTGTTACATGTTTTTTTATTTGTATATGTGTTTATTCATATGTTAATTCTGCTTATAATTAATAATAATAATTTGAAATAAAGTTATAATTTAGCTAATTTTTAATGATCTTTTTTAATTATGCCGTAAGGTTTTCCCTTTTGAAATTAACTCCTCTCTTGCCACATATCATCATGTGGGCCATAAGATTATGTGTTAGACGATTGAAAACAGTGCCACCGTTCGATGAAGGGAAAGTAGTTACAATTCGTTGCATAGTATCAAGGATGCCATTTGATTAAATTAACATGCCATGGCAATGGTTGCACTCGCTGCTGCAACCACAACAGCCACAGCTGCCCTAAAACATCAAAATGATTCTGATACCCATATCTCTACATCCATTGCTGCTAATGATAGCCCCACAGGTTACCCAGTAGTAGAGAACACATGCCTCATTTCGGATTTCTTACTCAACGAATGTGGGTTGTGCCAGTCTGAGCTTTCAAGAATCCTCAAAATAAGGCCAACCTTTGTCAGAATGAGATCCACTTCTACAGCCCAACAAGTTGTTCGGTTCTTGAGAGATTCGGGATTCACGGATGACCGGGTAAGGAACCTCATTACCAGAAACCCATCTATTCTCGCTTTCAATGCTGATCGGCTGTTGAAATCCAAGTTTGAGTGGATGAAAACACGGGGTCTCACTGCCCAAGACATAAAACTTGCCTTATCTCGGGCACCCAGATTGATTAACTGCAGTATAGAGAAACTTTTGTGTCCTAACATGCAGTATCTTCAAAATCTGTTCGGAACAGAGGCCGATGTTTCCAGGGTTTTTAAATGGGCACCTCAGATTGAATGATCAGTTGGACTTTTGTGCTTTATGATTGCTACTGGCTGTAGTGGGAATAGATCAGAAGGTTGGGGGGTCAATCTTGCCTTTTATTAGTGCATGTCATAAATGTTGTGGTTCAGTGGATTTGCTTTATATTTTTACACGTAGAGGCACTCAATACCTTATAATTATTGCATATAAACCTACTCAGATCATATACTCAGAGCCTCATCCTTAAAGCCTTGCTCACCTGCCCTTCATTTTTGTGAGTTGAAGTTCCAAGGGTCGAATCTCAAGAAGCACACCATGTCTGATACCAAGTATCCACCACCACCTGCAGGCTACCCGGAGGCAAATCCTTCTCCAGGTTCTGAGCTCCTGTCATCTTCTCTTAATTTCTTCAATTGTTTCATTACATGATAATTACAGAGAGTTTCATTTATACTGGCTCACTTTTGTTGTGGTTATCAGGGAACCCTACTCAAGCTCCTCAACCCCAATATGCCGAAGTCCCTATCAAAACGCAGACGAGAGAAGAGAAAGGATTTATTGAAGGATGGTATGAATTCAATTTAGTTTTTGATTTTTTGTTTTTATTTTTGTTTTGGGTATGTTTGGTATTCGCCATGCTACAACATAGTTATATCCAAGAATAACATGCAGTATCTTCAAAATCTGTTCGGAACAAAGGCCGATGTTTCCAGGGTTTTTAAATGGGCACCTCAGATTGAATGATCAGTTGGACTTTTGTGTTTTATGATTGCTACTGGCTGTAGTGGGAATAGATCAGAAGGTTGGTGGGCCAATTTTTCCTTTTATCAGTGCATGTCATAAATGTTGTGGTTCAGTGGATCTGCTTTATATTTTTACACGTAGAGGCACTCAATACCTTATAATTATTGCATATAATATAGTTGAACCTGCCCAGATTAGATACTCAGAGCCTCATCCTTAAATCCTCGGTCGCCTGCCCTTCGTTTTTGTGAGTTGAAGTTCCAAGGGTCAAATCTCAAGAAGCACACCATGTCTGATACCAAGTATCCACCGCCACCTGTAGGCTACCCAGAGGAAAATCCTTCTCCACGTTTTGAGCTCCTGTCATCTTCTCTTAATTTCTTCAATTGTCTCATTACATGATAATTACAACGAGTTTCATTTATACTCGCTCACTTTTGTTGTGGTTATCACGGAACCCTACTTAAGCTCCTTAGCCCTAGTATGCCTAAGTCCCTATCAAAAAGTAGACGAGAGAAGAGAAAGGATTTATTGAAGGATGGTATAAATTCAATTTCATTTTTGATTTTTTGTTTTTATTTTTGTTTTGGGTATGTTTGGTATTCGCCATGCTACAACATAGTTATATCTAAGAATAAAATTTGATGAGGATGGAGAATTGAACAAGTGACTTAACATTTAAGAATACCTTAAGAGTTATCACTTATTTATATGGTTGATTGGTTTGATTTTACTCACTTATTATTTATATGGTTGATCGGTTTGATTTTACAGATATGTTAAATAATTTTATCATGTTTCTTTTTTTTTCAATGGATTTGAAGCCTTGCTGCTTGTGCTACTATTGGCTGTGAGACACATGTTGCTGATGGAAAGGATTAGGCTTATTAACAGTTATCACTTATTTATATGGTTGATTGGTTTGATTTTACTCACTTATTTATATGGTTGATTGGTTTGATTTTACGGATATGTTAAATGATTTTATCATGTTTCTTTTCTCTCAATGGATTTGTAACCTTGCTACTCTGTGTTGTTGTTGCCTATGCAAGCTATGCAAGGCATGTTGTTGATGGCGTGAATTAGGCTTATCAACAGTTATCACTTATTTATATGGTTGATTGGTTTGATTTTACTCAATTATTTATATGGTTGATTGGTTTGATTTTACAGATATGTTAAATGATTTTATCATGTTTCCTTTTTTTCATGGATTTGCAGCCTTGCTGCTCTGTGCTGTTGTTGGTTGTGCGAGACATGTTGCTGATGGCGAGGATTAGGCTTATACTGGCCTGAAATGAATGGGATTCTATGGATGTACAATATTTAATAAATTAATCACGTTCTATGGTTACTGTAATATATGATTTCACTTGGTACTATAAAGGGATTTGTGTATTTTACTTGGTGTTGAAAAGGGATCTGTGTATTAAGTTTCAGTAATATTTTTTTTAGGAGTTTACCATTTAGAATGTTTTGTGAATGTAACTTGGTTTTAAAATAATATATTAATTTATGGATTTTGTATGGTTTCTGCTATTTGATTCTCAAGTTGTGTTTTGTCTATTTTCAGTTTAATTTACTTTACTGATATCATTTGTTAGGTTCCTTATACGTTACCTATATTGTGGGAAAAGCTTTTATAAGTTATGAGGGAACCCAAATATTTCAGTATTGATTTTCATGGAGATGAAAGATAAGTTTGAGCATAATATCGACTATTAGGAGTCTCCATGGACTGTTTAAATTTACTCTCATTTAAATTTTTAAGATTGAAATATTGTTTCACAATTAATTCTTGGTGTTATGTATGTTCATGTGTACACGATTTATCAAAAAGTTATGCTCTACGAACCTTATAGTGTTGAGGGACTTAGCTTCTTCTTGATTTTTTTATAGTGAGAATTTATTTACACTTTGAATTATTTCTACTGCTAACTTCTCTGTGAAAACAAAAGTTAATCTCATTTGGATGCGATTCGAACTTGGGACCTTCTTCTCTCAATTATTAATCTAACTTCTCATTTTCTCATGTAACTTTGTAAGGCAGATTTCTGTTGACAAACAAAATTTAGTGTGTTAACTTCTCACCGAAACCACAAAAACAGAAATTCGAACTTGTGACCTTCCATTTTTTGGGTGTCATTAGAAAATATCTCAGTGGCATGATGTTGAACTCACTGTATGCTCTTTATATTTAAGTTGTACTAAATGCACAGAGACCAATTGATCCAGAGTAAAGCCAATGCCTAAAATTACATATTTAATATAAAGAATTTTTCTTTTCTAGCCTAAGGTCAAATTGCAAATGAGGTGGTACCTCAGAAGGAATGAAGTCTGTGGCCTCTACTGAAGCAAGGAGTAAAGAGGTAATTGAAGATTCTTTCACTATGAAGAAGAAGATGGGGGGCTAGTTGAGGATGATAATCTACTTGAAAGAAGAAAAGGCTATGGCAGCGTCCCATAGGACCAACAGTTCTAAGAACTACTTTATGACCAGGTCCGTGCCCAATAAGAGCGAGAAGAGGAATAGACTACCAGCATTACTAGAACCTAGAAAGAAGAAATGGAGAAATAACAATTGGTGGTCCAGGACCAGCCTCTTCCTGTTCTAACTATCCCAATTCAGTCCCAGAAATTGAGCACGTGTACCCCAAAAGAAAAAACCAATTTTGACTGCTATGGGCTACAAGGGCACAAGAGGTTTGGCTAAAGAGAAGAGAGGACCAATAGAGCCTCCTTCAGTGGAGAAGAGGCCAAAGGGGCTTGGGCTAGGGGCTAATCCCAATGCCCCTACTGCAATAAAAAATGACTTACAGTATACATTTCATCCCTCCCACGATTGAGCAAGAGTAGCAATAAGAATAAATTCTTTTGAAGAAGAGGAGACATGCACTCTTGGATGGAGGTGCAGGTAGTTTTGGTAGCAGACAAAGACCCCGGACTGGGGGTAAGCCTAAAACAATTTCCCAGGTCAGACCACTTATTTATTCACAGTTGGTAACTCAATAGTCATATGTTCTTCCCACTCAGAGAAGAATAATGAAAATCTTAAAGTAGATCAACCGTGGCCTCAGAAAAATGAGTCATCACTGAAGAAAACTTGGGATTTTGGCCATGGCTACTTTAATATTCTCATCTAAGTATTCTAGATCTACCATTTGACCTTTCAGATATTTTTCATAGGAAAAGAGATCAAAATTTCCATACCCACACAAGGCTATCAGAATGACCTTGGTTTCCCTTATTTCCTTGCATTGCAAGGCTTCCCTGATTGTTGCGGCAATGGCATGAGTTGGTTCAGGAGTTGGGATTAGCCCCTCTGTTCGTGCAAACTTTACTGCTCCTGTTCAAAAAAGGAAATTCACAGATGATGCATCATTAGGACTTATCTAATTTGCAAACCAAACATTACAGAAATCATAAAGCTACTACCTTTCTAATTTTCTTTATTTATATATTACCATCCAACATCCACTGGTAACCACGAATGGCCAATGGGACTAACAAAAGTACAATGATGTGTAAGCATTGGGAGGTGAACGCATCTCTGTAAAAACTGTAAAGGAAATAAAAGAGTACAAGGAGAATGTTGAAACTTGAAACAGATGCCATCAAACCCTAGAGAGCCCAAAAGAGCAAAATGAGCAAGTGTTTGGAGGACAAGAAGGAAGAAAACCAGAACTAAAAGTGTTGTCAATTGTCTTCTCTTCTAACATCCAAGGCTGAGAAGAAATGTTTAATGTCTAATGAGACTCCTGCCATCTACTGATGGTATGTCCCAAAATCTATGCTACCTGGCTTGCATTTTCACTAATGATGTGTCTCGTTATTAGAACCATCTTGAGTAAGCATCTAAACCATCTTGGACTAATAAAAGAATAATGTTGACTGAGTCACTGAGCATTGGAAGTGTTGAAGCATCTCTGTAAGAAGTAAAAGAAATAAAACAGTACAAGGAGAGTATCAAAATAGATGGCATCAAACCCTAGAGAGCAAACAGAACAAAATGGGCAAGGGTTCAGAGAACAAGATAGAAGAAGACTAGAACCAAAATAGTTGTCAACCATCTTCTCTTCCAACATCCATGGCTGAGAAGAAATGTGTGATGAGACTCCTGACATCTATTGGTGGTATGTCTCGAGGTTTGAAATATACACTGCCTAACTTAGTAGTGCATTTTACTCATGATGCTTCTTGCAATTGGAACCATCTAGAGGTTGGAAGTAAAAGGTTATGAGCATGGAGTTGGCAAAGGGAGGAGATCTACTTCTGAGAGTTTGCTTCCATAGGTAAAGAATCTCAGGAAGGAACAATGGCTTAGCTAAAGGGAAACAGATGATGAGAGCAGAGCTACACAAGAAAAATTGGAAAGCTTGCACTCTTGGATGGAGGTGTAGGAAGTTTTTCTAGCTACACAAGAAAAATTGGAAAGCATGCACTCTTGGATGGAGGTGCAGGTAGTTTTGGCAGCAGGAAAATACCCTGAAGGGGCCACATCTGAGGTGTTCCATGCTCCCTTTTCTAGACAGATCGGGGGTACCACCTTTCAACACTTTCTATAGAGCACCAAATGAGGTGGTACCTCCGAAGGAATGAAGTCTGTGGCCCTTACTGAAGCAAGGAGGAAAGAGGTAATTGAAGATGCTTTCACTACGAAGAAGAAGATGGGGGCTGGTGGAGGATGATAATCTACTTGAAAACAGAAAAGGCAACCTATGGCAGCGTCCCATAGGACCAACAGTTCTAAGAACTACTTTATGACCAGGTCCATGCCCAATAAGAGCAGGAAGAGGAATAGACTGCCAGCATTGCTAGAACCTGGAAAGAACAAATGGAGAAATAACAATTGGTGGTCTAGGACTAGCCTCTTCCTATTCCAACTATCCCAATTCAGTCCCAGACCATTGAGCAGGTGTACCCCAAAAGAAAAAACCAATTTTGACCACTATGGGCTACAAGGGCACAGGAGGTTTGGCTAAAGAGGAGCGAGGACCAACAAAGCCTCCTTCAGTGGAGAAGAGGCCAAAGGGGCTTGGGCTAGGGGCTAATCCCAATGCCCCTACTACAATAAAAAATGACTTACAGTATACATTTCACCCCTCCCACGGTTGAGCAGAAGTAGCAATAAGAAGAAATTCTTCTGAAGAAGAGGAGACATGCACTCTTGGATGGAGGTGCAGGCAGTTTTGGTAGCAGACAAAGACCCCGGACTGGGGGTAAGTCTAAAACAATTTCCCAGGTCAGACCACTTATTATTCACCTCAAGAAGTAGCATAAATGAATTGTTGAAGTTAGGTCAGACTGAACTTCTGAAGAGCGCGTATTTGCATGCTCATTTGAGGTCTTGTCCCTCTCTACAGAACCAAAGATTATTTCCTAGCCTAGATCCAAGAGGTTGTCTACATGTTGACATTAATCCTAGGTAGATATGAGGACAATATTGTGGATGGTCCCATCCATGCTGGCCTTGGTAGATTGATTTATGACTAGGCCCCCCTCTTCTCTGAGATATGCTGAGGCAATTGCATAGGGGATGAGGCAACAACTGGAAATTTTGAAACATCAAAATGATTCTGATACCCATATCTCTACATCCATTGCTGCTAATGATAACCCCACAGGTTACCCAGTAGCAGAGAACACATGCCTCATTTCGGATTTGATCCCCTGAAAAAGAGATTTTTGATACAAGGATCATGCACATGCATCCTTAATCGAAGAAAACCTGCATAGTGGCAGGTTCCTGCCTAAATTGAAAATGAAGCATACGAAAATAGAAGAAACATCTACCAAAGTACATATTTTGTGGATGCATTATTAAAGATGACAATAAAAAATTGAGAGATTAACAACTAAGCACAACAATTAATTAGCCACAATAGTAAGCAAAAGAGTACATATCTATTTCGATGTCACTGCTTTAGAGTGGAGCAGTAGAGTGGAAATTTATAAGGTATCATTTATAAAGGAATCTGGGTGCACTGAATTGACTTTGAAGTTCTCTATTCTTGTTATTTTGTACAAAATAGGAGTCACTGTTTATTAGTCATGGGCAATGGCAACTATATCATCTTTGTAAGGTTGCATTTTTCCATTACCTTATTAAACATAATAATTATAACATTCACGAAATTTAAATCTATTTCATTGTTTATTCAGAGTTGGTAACTCAATAGTCATATGTTCTTCCCACTCAAAGAAGAATAATGAAAATCTTAAAGTAGATCAACCCTGACCTCAAAAAAATGAGTCATCGCTGAAGAAAACTTGGGATTTTGGCCATGGCTGCTTTAATCTTCTCGTCTGGGTATTCTAGATCTACCATTTGACCTTTCAGATATTTTTCATAGGAAAAGAGATCAAAATGTCCATGTCCACACAAGGCTATCAGAATGACCTTGGTTTCCCCTGTCTCCTTGCATTGCAAGGCTTCCCTGATTGTTGCGGCAATGGCATGAGTTGGTTCAGGAGTTGGGATCAGCCCCTTTGTTCGTGCAAACTTTACTGCTCTTGTTCAAAAAAGGAAAATTTGTGGTTGATGCATCATTAGGACTTATCTAATCTGAAAACCAAACATTACAGAAATCGTAATGCTACTACCTTTCTAATTTTCTTTATCTATATATTACCATCCAACATCCACTAGTAACCGCGAATGGCCAATGGGACTAACAAAAGTACAATTATGTGTAAGCATTGGGAGCTGAATGCATCTCTGTAAAAACTGTAAAGGAAATAAAAGAGTACAAGGAGAATGTTGAAACTTGAAACAGATGCCATCAAACCTAGAGAGCCCAAAAGAGCAAAATGAGAAAGGATTTGGAGGACAAGAAGGAAGAAAACCAGAACTAAAAATGTTGTCAGTTGTCTTCTCTTCTAACATCCAAGGCTAAGAATAAATGTTTAATGTCTAATGAGACTTCTTCCATCTGCTGATGGTATGTCCCAAAATTTATGCTACCTGGCTTGCATAAGAATGCTGACTAAGTCACTGAGCATTGGAAGTGTTGAAGCATCTATGTAAGAAGCAAAATAAATAAAATAGTACAAGGAGAGTATCAAAATAGATGGCATCAAACCCTAGAGAGCAAACATAACAAAATGGGCAAGGGTTCAGAGAACAAGACAAAAGAAGACTAGAACCAAAATAGTTGTCAACCATCTTCTCTTCCAACATCCATGGTTGAGAAGAAATGTGTGATGAGACTCATGACATCTGTTGGTGGTATGTCCCAAGGTTTGAAATATACACTGCCTAACTTAGTAGTGCATTTTACTCATGATGCTTCTTGCAATTGGAACCATCTAGAGGCTGGAAGTAAAAGGTTATGAGCATGGAGTTGGAAGTAAAATATTATGAGCATGGAGTTGGAAAAGGGAGGAGATCTGCTTCTGAGAGTTTTCTACCATAGGTAAAGCATCTCAGGAAGGAACAGGGTGATACATCTCTAGACTTCGTATTAGAATGGGGAATTTCACAATTGTGAGGAACCAATTGTGCCACTTATTATTCACTTCTTAAATGATATTCTCAAGAACAAATATTATGATGCCAATATCATCATGGTCAAACAACAATTAGAATGGGGAATTTCAAAAGTGGCGAGAAAGATTCAAGAGATTTAGATGACATCATCACATGGTAAGAGCAATACAATTTTACCCCAACCAATGTACACTCCTTTATACAAAGTGAAATATATTGGTTTTCCACCAACATTTATTAAACCAAATTTATGAAATGCATTTAAAGACATTGAGTCAATATGGAAAGAGAATGATGGGCACCTAGTTGAAGCTATGGAAATGATTGAAATTTGAGTTAGATAAAATACAATGGTCCAAAGAGACAACAAATAATACCATTCTTTTATAGTTTGGACATTTTACACGAGTGAAATAAGGATAAGAAGAAACAATTAACTAAATTAACAACATCCTATAACAAATGATGAGGGAGTTTATTAATGCTCCCCTTACTACTAAAGTCTTTCTATTAAGCTTTCCTCATAAAATTAGACCAATTTCTAATGAAAAAAATATTATCCATTGCATTGTGAATTAAGGTGATATGTGATTACTTTGTTATGAAATGTTTGATTTAAATCATTTACTTATAAAGGTTCCAAAATCTTAATGAAGAGAATTTTCATAAATCCTTCACTTTGAACATATACTGGTTGGAAAATTTTGACTTCTTACTTCTATTCTATTGTTTCTTATGCCATTTCCTTACGGCATTTCCTTTGCAACATGTGGTGCAAATGCTAGTATTAGAAATGTGAGGTGTATCATGAGGTAAGTGTTTTGATGCCTATTACAGGTTGATAGTTCTTGGTGTTTACCAATCATTTAATTTATTTGCTAATCTAGTTTAATTGTTAAAACTTCAAATGGTGTGTGAGGTTGGCAATACCACACCATCCCACAAGGATACTAGCTTAAGAGTTTAAAAGACATGAAGTCAATGTAATAATATTCATTGTAATATACCCCATACTATTAGTGGTCCCTACTAAATGTAGTAAGAGGGAAGTTACTATGTTGACTCAACCTTCAAAGTCTAGTTATGGAAATTGGGTCTAAATTTTTCAATCTTTTTCAACTTTCTCAAAATTTACAACGGATGGTATCATTACATTTTTCTCGTCGATACCTTTCCAACGATATAAAATTTGATTAAATCTAACTCTAGTATCAGAAACATGGTCATTTAAAGTCCAGACTACCTGGTCTTACCATGTCATCTAACCTACCACATGGTGCCCACGTGGCTATCCAAGACATGTGTCATATCACCACCCACATGGTAGTTCTTCCCCTGCTTCCAACTCACTCACGATTTCCCTTTACTTACGAGACCCATTGCATATATTTTTGCATTATAATGTCACATCATCCATTATATAAGAACTGGGGCCTACAATTCCACCTCACCCCAGGGATAAAATCTCAGTGGTATCCCCTGTAGTCCCCCATCAAAGCTTCTGGGAAAGAATGGAATGACAACGCATCAATCCTCGACATTCATTCATATACTCAGCATGAAGTCTAGGCCTTACCTTCACTTATTCATAGGCTTATTCAATTCACATATCTCCTTACCCCATCAAATAGGGCCCACGTGCACCATGTCATCCCAGGACTAAAATCACAAGACCTTCTACCATGCCTCCTTCCAAAATATCTAGGGTTCAAGATCTAGGGTGGTATCATGAGTCCCAAATTTTAGGGTGTTGTCATCATTTTTCATTCCCTCCCCATGTCAAGTTCCATGTAATTGTGGGTTCCACTGAAAGCTTTAGGCCCTTGCAAATCGCATGATTCTCATCATATGGGAAATGGCGATTTTTCCATAGCAATTAACTAAGTATTGACAATCGCCCCATTACCACATCATCCTCACTAATAGATCTCAGTGCAATCAAGCCATACCTCCGCTTGGAACTTCCAGGGTAGTTCTTTCAGGATCCATCCAAATGTGCCAAAACATCAAGGATATCCAGTGACTCTATTCTCTCTAGCCCGAGTGCCTTTGGTCACAACAACAAGCCATATGATTAGGCATTGAGAATAATCTTTGCTCCTTTGGAACTTGACTTCAAACACCCTGTAGCATAGATTTTTATGAGTATGTGGTTTGGACTCCTCCACCCCAGATGCTTGGTTATAGTGCCCACACTAATGGCTAACACAACTCGCTACCCGAGCACTTCATGCCTTAAGATTCACCCCACTCATTTCTATACAAGTATATATAAATATAGCAGTAAATATCTTTTATATTTATCCTTCGTCAAATTAAATTTTGTGTGCATACATAGTACTTGAGTTATCCTTCTTGAGCTTTACAGTCTTCGACCCAATGCTATATATATATATATATATATATATAGATAGATAGATATATTGTTTCACTTCCCTTGTTCTATGAGGGAATATTGGCCTAACTTGCCCATGCTACATATGTATACAATGATACCTCTCTTGAGATTTTAATGAGGTTCACCCTAGATCATTCAACGTATATACATGTTATACATGTGTATGATTTATAAATACATAATGTTATACTTCTTGAGCTTAATGTTGATCAAATAAGGCCTAGAAGCCCAATCTATCAGCCACATAATAACTAGGACAGGCGTCAATCTATCCAATAATGCTTAGACCCATTGGGGAAAATTCATGCTCATAACTATTTAGAGATCTACAAGCCTCATAAGCTAATAATATGTTGATATACAAACTCATGAATACATACATAAATCCATTCATTTACTTGACAGGGATATTATAATAATATCAACATTCCTTAAGCATGTAGGAAATCACATTCCATATTAGATCGTAGGCATATCCATCACATTAAATCAATACCAAAATAGGAAATCATATTCCCTAATATATCATTGACCATCAGATTGAAACAATGCCAAATAGGCCTTAAGCCCACACATTTAACCTTTTCTTCACATTCGAGGTGCAAAACTTGAGTATACTTATCTAATCAAATGTACTCATTAACTGAGATTGGGACTTCAATTCTCAACCCAACCTTAGGCACTCTATAGCCATGCCTTTCGCTATTCAACCCCCAGCTAGATTCTAGAGCTTGAGGATCAGTGCTTAAGCGATTAAAACAAAAATTTTAACTAAAACGTGGACTCCAAAGGACCATACCCACCAACTACTTCATGCAGTCAATATCTCATAGGGAATCCAAAGGTCCACCACCTCCATTCTTCAATCAACAATGGAATCCATATGTTATTTCTCCACCATCAATCAACAGGGGAATCTAGAGGTTATAACTCCACCCTCAAACAACAAGGGAATCTAGAGGTTATGCCTCCAACCTCGATTAGCAAGGGAATCCAAAGGCCATGCCTCCACCCTCAATCGACAAGGGAATCTAGTGGTTATGGCTCAACCCTCAATCAACAAGGGAATCCATAAGCTATAACTCCACCCTCAAATAACAAGGGAATCTAGAGGTTATGCCTCAATCCTTAATCAGAAAGGGAATCTAGAGACTATGCCCCCACCCTCAATCAACAAGGTGTTATGTTTTGAAACTAGGGTCAAATTCCACATTGGATAGCTCATATGATATAGATGATGCTTTCGTTAAATTCCTCTTTTAGAGAGGACCGAAATCAACCAGAAGATCACCCAATTTGGTCAAGGTGAAGTTAAGTTTTGAATTATTTTATTCATACATACGTTATTGAATGGGTTGACCCTAACGACATGGTTAATTTCTTGGGTCAAAATTAATAGTGAACCTTTAGGAAAGCCTATAAACATAAGTGACCTCAAGTTCATTTCATCACATTGGTCAGGCCATTTTCAATACTTATTCTTTGTCTTGGTTCACACAGGTTTGACGGAAGGAGTTCACACAAGGGTCTGAAATCACAGGCATGAGCTTCGCTCAAAGTTAGGGTTTTTTGGGTTCCAGACGCTGGCACAGAACAGGGCATTTTAGTCCCTAGACACTGGCACAGAGTGGAAAAGACAACGTCCAGAGAGCCCTAAACACTGGCAAAAGGCTTATGAGAGTGTCCGGGGGTTCAAAGTTAGATATGGCCACATTAGTCCTTGGACGGTCGCACAGAGTGGTCCAGAGAACTTCCAGGCCATCTCAGATACATGCACAAAAAACTGTAAGGGAGCGTCTAAGGGTATTTGGTGTATTTTACCCCAAACACATGCACATAGTCTTCTTGAGAGATTCTGAGCAGTCATAGATGCCCTCACATAGCGTCCCAGAGAGCATGTAGGTAGTTTTGGATGTACATAGACAGTTTTGATGAGAGCATCCAGGGAGTTTCGAATGCACACAGACAGTTTTGATGAAATCATCTAGGGTGTAGATTTAAGGATTGACATTATGGCTTCAGTTCACTTCAGTGATTTGGTGGATCTAGGTTTCCCTTTGCTGTTGTACAGATCTGTAGATATGATTTATTAGTATCTGCTACAAACATATGTATTGAACTCATTGTACTCTTTGCTGAAATCTTTTTATGATGACATATTAAAGAATAATATTTGAAAGGGTTTCCCCCTTGTGGGGTTTTTCTCTAGTTTTGCACCAATTTGTTGTCTCTTATGGTTGTTCTGTGGTTTTCTTTGTCGCTACATATATTTTTCTTTCTTGAGTTACGTTTATGATTGATTATACTACTAATAATTGGATGAATTGTTAATGAAAAAGTGAATTGGGCTAAAGTGACTGATACAACATAGAAAAATCAGAAAATTTAACATGGTTTCAGAGTTGAGGTGAAGGACAATCCTAAAATAAGACAAGCATTGAAGGCCTCTCTTTCAGAAAGTAGATTGCCTAGTCAAGGTCAAGATGTCATCCTCTATATTCAAGGAGCTTGAAAAGTTGGGTGATGCGTCAAACTTTGATGTGTGGAAAGTCATATTGGAGATCATAGTTGACAACAATGATGTGTTGGAATACATCCAAGGAAGGATGCTCGAGCCTCCAGAAAATGTTTCCACTTCACTCAAGAACAGGTACAAGAAAGGTGAGTCCAAAGAAAAGAAAATTCTAGCTGATGGTTTGCAAGATCATTTACATGCATATGTTAGGAATTTAAGAAAGTCTAAAGATATGTATGATAAGATAGCTAAAATATATGAAAGAAACAACTTGAATGAGATCATCACCTTGAGTGATCAACTCAAGGAAACTAAGATGAACAAAGGATAAGTTGTTCAATCCTACATTATGAGGATCTCTCACCTTAGAGATCAATTACATAGAGTTGGAGAAGATGTGTCTCATGGGGATCTAGTAGTTGTGACTCTTAAAGGCCTCCCTCCTATTCAGGAACCTTCATTACTACAATTAGCAACAGAAATTTCCTTCCAAAATTTGATGAAATTGTTGGGAAGCTCACTCAAGAAGAATCAAGGATGATAGCAAGAGGAAGGATCCAAAAGCATGAACAGGGAGATCATGTTGCATATATCACTCATGACAAAAGGAAGAAGGTAAAATAAGGTCCATCAAGGAAGCCTCCTTCTCAAAATACAAAAGGAAGGAATGACAAACTGTTATCTCATATTGAATGCTTCAATTTCCACAAGACAAGTCATTATGATCCTGATTGTCCCAAGAGAGAAAAATACCATGTTACAACGCTAGAGGAAACACAATAACAAAATAAGAAAAGACTTTACAAGAAATAAATATGATAGAAGATACGGAAGAAGAAGAAGAGACTACTCAAGCAACCATGAAGAAAATCATCCTCCTCAAAAGAATTCAAGGGCTCCCAGGTATGAAAGTAATGTTGTAAATAAATCTAAATACATTCTTATTTCTGCTCTTACTAGTTCTTCTCCACTAAACTCATGGGATAGTTGGTTGGTTTATAGTGGGGCCACTTATCATTTCTATGGATATAAGTATGTCCTCTGTAATTTGGTAGAGAGGGAGGCTAAGTTGAGGGTCATTCTTGGAGACAATTCCACTCATCCTGTGAAAGGATTTGGATCCATAAAATTTCAGTTGAATTCTAGGGAATCAGTTCTACTGCATGATGTTATGTATGTAGTGGATTAATGAAGAAGTTGGTATCTATATCTGCATTGGAAGATAAAGGGATGAGGTTTGCCTTCACCAAAGGTAAAGTTTTGATTTGGCCTACGGATTCACCTATGAGAGATGTATTCACATTAGGATTGAGATTTGAAGGAGCCTATAGAGTCACTGGAAGATATCTTCTAGCACTGGTTCATAATACCAATAATCTGAGTGAGATATGGAACCGTGGACTGGTTCATCTACACTATGATGCACTTCCAAAGTTGAAGAAATTGGTCTCAGGTATTCCCAATGTTCAAGCTGATGAAGATGGAGTTTGTCCAGGTTGTGCGAATGGAAAGAAAACAAGGGTGCCATTTACCTCTAGTAAGAACAAGACAAATGACATCCTCCATCTCATTCATTCTGATATATGTGGTGTGATGCCTATATAGTTTTTTGTTGGTCATCTCTACTACATTACCTTTATTGATGACTTCTGAAGAAAGACATGGATATACTATCTTAAGCATAAGCATGAAGCCTTTGAAATATTCTAGGAATTCAAACCCTTGATCGAAAATCAATATGGGAAAAAAAATCAAAGTCTTTAGATCCGACAATGGAGGGGAATACATGTGAAAAGAATTCATAGAATTTTGCAAGAAAGAAGGGATCAAGAAAGAAACAATTGTGTCATATACTCTTGAACAGAATGGTATGGATGAAAGGAATAATAGGTCTATATTAGAAGCTTCCTATGCTATTGTCCATGATACAAAGGTGCCAAAGTTCCTTTGGGACGAAGATACATCTATTGTTGTGTATGTTCAAAATAGGGTGCCTCATCAAGCATTAGAAAACAAGACTCGTGAAGATATATTCACAGGTATCAAACCTAATATTAGCCATCTTCATGTATTTGGATGCCCCATATATTTTCATGTTCCGAAGGATAAAATGAAGAAATTGATAGCTACATGAAGAAAACCTACGTTTTTGGGTTATTGTGATAATTATAAAGAATATAGAATATATATTCCTGGTCATAAGAAGGTCAAAATTAGCAAGGACATAACATTCAGTGAAGATGAAACTCTTGGAAAATCAAGAGATATTCCTCCACCTTCTCCTCCCAAGGAAGAGAATGATGACTGGGATATTCTAGATGCTTCGTCTGTTCGCGATTTTGATATGGTTGATGATCCCATCAACCAAATGGATCCATTATATCCTCCTCTAAGTGGTCCTCCTACTAGGAAATACCACTTTGGCACCATGATACTTTACAGGATAATGAAATAAATGTCCCCATTCATAGATAATTCATAGAATGAAGAAACCATCCAGGTATCAGGGATATGTTGTATCTATGAGCACTATGATTCAAGTTGAATTATATTCATTCGACGAAGTAGCAAAAGAAAAATTTTGGAAGGATGTTATGGCTGAGGAATATGAATCGATTGTGAAAATTGATGTATGGGATCTTGCACCTAGACTAAAAGGGAAGTTTGTTGTGACTTCAAAGAGGCTATTCAAGATCAAACGTGGAATTGATGGCATCATTGATAAATACAAAGCAATGTTCGTAGCTTGAGGATTCTCTCAAAAAGAGGGAGAAGATTATGATGACATGTTTTCTCTCGTGGATTGAAATACAACCATCTGTTCTATAGTTTCCCTTGCTGTGAGTCAATGATGGACTCTTCGTCATATGGATGTAAAGACCTCACTCCTTAATGGCATGTTACAGGAAGAAGCATATGTTGAACAACCATAGGGATTTAAAGTGGAAGATTTAAGAACACATGTTTGTAGGTTGAATAAGGCATTGTATTGTTTGAAGCAAGCTCCTCGAGCTTGGTATGCATGCATTGATAGTTACTTAGTGAAGTTGGGATTCACAAGAAGAAATCTCGATCCCAACCTCTACTTCAAGATAGTCTAAGGTATGCCATTGAATTTGGTTTTATATGTTGACGATCTATTCTTGACAAGTAGTGAGCCTCTGATGATCGAGTGTAAGAATAAGATATCCTCTGAATTTGAGATGAAAGACCTTAGTCTCATGCACTACCTTTTAGGCCTCGAGGTGTGTCAAAGGCTTGGTGAGATTTTTCTTTCACAAGGAAAATACGTTGTGAAGCTGTTGGAAATATTTGAAATGAGTGAATACAAATCCATGGTTACACCAATGGAAATGAACTTTAAGAATTTATGTGGAGATGCTACAAGAATAGACTTGCAAAATCCATCCAAGGATAGACATTGAGCCAATTCATGACCGAGCCCCACCACACACATTGGATAGTTTCCAAACACATATTGAGATATTTTCATGGGTGGATCACACTTGGCCTAAGATATTCTACTAGAGATGTTCTACTTCATGGATACAATGATGCTGACTAGGTTAAAAACGTTATTGACATGAAGAGTACATCTGGATGTTGTTTTAGCCTTGGATCTGCCATGATATCTTGGATGAATAGGAAACAAAAGTCTGTAGCATTCAACAACGCCGAAGCAAAATACATTTATGCTAGCAGGGCTAGTTGTGAAGGAGTTTGGTTGAGAAATCTCTTTGGAGAGCTATTTTAGTAGGTCCTAGATACTACAATGGTACACTGTGACAATGAGAGTGGAATCCATTTGGTAGAAAATCTTGTGTTTCATGATAAGTCCAAGCATATTGAGATTCAGTATCACTTTATTCCAGACATGGTGCAGAGAGGAGCTGTCAGATTCCATCACATATTGATAGATGAACATATTGTCGATATTCTCAATAGGGAAATACCAAAAGGAAAGTTCTTGGTCTTCAAAGAGCAGCTTAAATTGATGGATGTGGCCCCTCGAGATAAGGGGCAACGCTAATCGAGGGCACTAACCGAAATCTTCCTACTTTGATTGAGCTCCAAGGGTGAGGGATCGAGATATAAGGCTCCAGGGGTTGAGGGATATATGGATAATAGGGTACTCCCCTATTTGTTACTCATAGGGTTGAGCACGCTACTCCCATGTCTGGTCTTTGTAGAGTATATCCCACATGGCATCATACCCACAAGTAGGGCTTGTTGGGAATATCGTTCCTCGTGTGGCCAACAAGTTGAGATTGTACTTGGGGATGTAAAACCTAATGTGATTATTGTGTAGGTGTTCTACCACATGACTATTGAGAGTCATTATTGGGAATATCGGTATGAAATATGATTTCGGGTTAAGGGTAAGCTCCTCGATGAGATTCCAGGGTCAAGGGGATACTCCCCTATATGATGAGTTATCCTATTGCTCAATATGGGTGGAATCTATTGCTCGTTGATTCTTCTTCTTCTAGATCCAAGAAATTTTCAACAGATAGAGTTGAGCAAAGATAGTCAATGTATTACAACAACATGACATGATGTTGGCAGGTGTAATTATTCCTAGTTGAGAGGGAGTATTAATTTTTTCAACTACGGTCAAATTCCACATTGGATAGCTTGTATGATTGATATTATGGTTGCATCAAATTCCTCTTTTCAAGAGGACCAAAATTGACCTAAAGACCACCCAATTTGGTCAAGCAGAAGTTAAGTTTTGAATTATTTTATTCATACATACATTATGGAATGGGTCGGCCCTAGCCACATGGGTAACTATTTGGGTCAACCTTAACCCAAAGTGAACCACCAGGAAATCTTATAAATAGAAGCAACCTCAAGATCATTTCATCACATTGATCAAGCTATTTTATATTCTTCTCTTTTGTCTTGGTTCGCACAGGTTTGACAGAAGGAGTTCGCAGAAGCATCTGAAATCACAGGTGTGAGGTTCCCTCCGAGTTAGGGTTTTCTTGGTTCTAGACGCTGGCACAAAACAAGGAATTTTAGTCCCTGGACATTGGCAGAGAGTGGACAAGACAACATCTAGGAAGAACTAGATGCTAGCAGATAGACTTATGAGAGCATCCAGGTTGTCTCGGATGCATGCACAATAAATGTAATGGAGCGTACAAATGTTTTTGGTGTATCTAACCCCAAAGTTATCTACATAGTATTCCTTAGAGCGTCTTAGCAGTCGCAGACACCCTCACACAATGTCCAAGAGAGTGTTCAGGGAGTTTTGGACGCACACAGATAGTTTCGATGAGAGCATCTAGGGTTCAAATCTAGGGATTCACTTCGTGGCTTCAGTAGTGGATCTTGGTTTCCCTCTACTATTGTATATATCTATAGATCTGTATATATGATTTATTGGTATCCGATACAAACATATGTATTGAACTCATTGTACTCTATGATGAAATCTTTTTTATGATGATCTATTAAAGAAGAAGATCTAAAAGGGTTTCCCCTTTGTTGGGTTTTTCCCTAGTCTTGGACCAATCTGTTGTCTCTTATGGTTGTGTTGTTATCTTCTTTGTCACTGCATATATTTATCTTTCTTGAGTTACGTTTATTATTGATTATACTGCTAATAATTGGATGCATTGTGAATGAAAAAGTAAATTGGGCTAAAGTAATCAATACAACATAGAAAATCAGAAAATTTAACACAAGTTAATCCATAAGTTATGCCTCCACCCTTAATAAACAAGGGAATCTAGTGGCTATTCCTCCCCCTTAATTAACAAGGGAATCTAAAGGTTATGCATCCACCCTCATTAAACAGAGGAATTCATAGGCTATGCCTCCACCCTTAATCAAAAAGTGAGTCCAAAGGTTATGCCACCACCCTTAATCAACAAGTGAGTCCAAAGGCTACCCCTCCACCCTCAATTAGTAAGAAAATAAAGAGGCTATACCTCCACCCTCAATCAGCAAGGGAGTCTATATCTCACTATAAAAAACAAAAGAACAAGTCGAAAGTGGGGGGGATAAAGAAGTTATCCTTCCAAGAGTCCAAGGATCAGACCTTTGCCTAAGTTTTTAAGGGAATCTAGAGAAATATATATCAACCCTCTAGTCTTATATGGAATCTAGAGACTATTTTTCTCACTTGAAAACTATTCTTCCACCTCACAATGCTCAACCGAAGGATGGCTCTACTCCTTCGGTTTTGATACCAATACAATTTTGTTCTTTCCCTGTTCTTACTTAGTTGTGCACTCCTGTGTTTTTCCCCATCTTTCTCTATATCAATATAATTATTTGTTCAATTCCTATGAGTGATCTCTTTCTTGAAGTGGGTGGATGTCCTCATCCCCGACAACGTGTATCTCCCATTACGCCATTGCAACCATTTTTTGGTTACGTGGGTAGACATTTTTGTTGGCCCTTCCTTCTTGACTACGATGTTTCTATCCTAAGTAGTGGTGGGAAATGTTATTGTGTTGGATTCCTTTTCTCCCCACTTCTTGTTTGTTGACATCAGTGTCCCCTCAACTGCTAATGCAACCCATTGTTCATTCAATTTTGTCCTTTTTACATTGTGGCTTTATCCAAGGAAGGCATGGTTCTTCTGTCCTTATTTCCTACTCAATTAATTTGAAACATTAGTCCACTTAAGGAAAAATTTTGAGCCTTTAATGGTTTTCATGAAAAAGGTCGAGCTTCCTTCAAATTCCAAGGAACCTCCTCCCTCAAACTCTCGAATTTGTCCCAATTCTCAATCTTTCTTAATTATAATGTTAGGTCCCTATAATACTAGTGTATTCCCTCATTTTTATTAGTGTAGCCCCCTTATTGTTATTGTTGTGCCCCAAAGAAACCAACTATTGTTATTTTTCTTCCCTTACATTATTATTGTTATGTCGGCTCTGATTATATTATGACCCCTTAGACTCCTATATATAGAAAGGAGGTTTTTCCATTTGAATCATCCAAGAATTGTTCATTTGTGTAATGTAAAGGAGGTTGCCCCCTCGAAGAGGCTGATTTTGAAGTCAATGATATATTTTTACTTCTATTTTGCGAGTTGGTTGCATAACATTTGGTATTAGAGCTTTGGATTCTGGGGTTTCGTTGCTTCAAACAGGTCATCATGGAATTTTAGCTATAACATTTTTTCTACAAAGATTAAAAAGTTGAAAAAATCCCATTTGAGAGGAAATCTTGAAGAACTTCCTATCTGAATGTCATTCAAAATTTTTGAAGATATGAACAGAGGAAGTTAGGGGTTTTGTAGGCTCCCGAATTCCATCCCGAACAGGTGACCTTGGGAAAATTGTCATAAGTTTCTCTCTAAGCATAGGATTCGTAAAAAGATATAGAAAGAGGACGGAAATGAAGTATTTACAATATAGGGTTAATTAACTTGGAGTTTTCACAAACCCCTCCCCCTTGGAGGAACATTATCCTTAGCGTTATATAACCTAACCCAAAACAAAAACATGCTTTAAAACCAAGCACACTTAATTTGGAGCATTATATAAACAACTCTATACAACATTGGCAATACATTTACATTTTCCTCAACTAGAAAATAAAAACTTTTATGCTACCCACATTCGGTTAGTCATTTCCCATGTGGCTTCCTCAGGCCCAAAGTTTCTCCTTTGCACTTTGACTTTCTCTATTACTTGATTCTAGAGTGTGAATTTCCTCCAATCCAAGATGCATAGAGCTTTCAGTTGGAACTATTCCTCTGGTTATCCTTGTAACATAGACAAAAGAATTACATGATTAGAACCTTGTACATATATCTTAAGTAATGAAACATGAAATACATCATTAAATTTCACTGATGGGGGCAAGGCCAGCCTGTGGGCAGTTGCTATATCCTTTCAAGCACTTAAAATGGCCCACAAAACCATGGTGCAAACTTGTAACATGACCCAAATTTAAAGGAGCTCTCATTGGGACGAACTCATAGGTATAAGTGTTCCTAACTTGGAACTCTTTGTGCACTCTATGATGGTTCACAAAGATCTTTTTCCTGTCTTGAGCCATCTTCCAATTTCCTCGAATGGTTTTGGTTTCTCATTCCATGTCCTTCAACATCTCGGGCCCGATGAGGACCTTATCCACTAGATCACTCCAACTGATAGGAGTATTACAACTTCTCCCATAAAGTGCTTAAAATGGGCTCATCTTCTAATATTCTTGATGCCCATTGTTATATGAAAATTGTACAAGTACGATATATTCTTCCCCTTTCCTTTGCCACTGAATTACATACATTCATAGCATATCCTCAAGAATTCTATTCGTCCTCTCTGTATGCCCATCAGTATGAGGATGGTATGATGTACTAAAGGGAAACTCTACTCCGAAGCATATAAATAATTCTTTCAAAAACATTGAAGTAAATTTGGAATCTCTGTCTGAGATTTTTTTCTTGGGAACTCCATGAAATCTCATTATTTGCTTTATGAAAATTTTAGCTACATCACTAGATGAATTTATAGACCTAATAACTACAAAGTGAGCTGCATTACTCAACTTATCAACCACTACCATGCTTGCATCATCTTGTTTAGAATTCTTTGGAAGCCCTATAATAAAGTCTGTATAAATCACTTCCCTCTTCCATTCAAGAATGGGAAAAGGTTGCAATAAGCCATCTCGGTGCTTTCACTCAACCTTTATTTTTTGACACTCTATGCACTTGGATATCTCCCTTTTAAAATGGAGAAAATAATAATTTTTTTGGATGTCTAATAAAGTCTATTGATAACCTAGATAACTGGAGTATGGTTTATCATGGAACTCATTTAATGTCATCTTCTTTAGGCTTCCCTCATTTGGCACATAGATTCTATTTTTGAATATAATAAACCATTTTCTAAGAGGAAATATTCCTTGTCATGTTCACCCTCAGACTCTTGGTGCAATGTATCCTTTAACTACTAATATTTTTCATCGTGTTGTCCAACATTTCTGATCCTTTCTTCAAGATCAGTTCCATAGGAACTTATGGTTAGTATATGGTTTATTTGCACTGTCATGTTGAGTGAAGTAACCACTCTATTCTCTTTTCCCAAAATGTATTTTGTCTCGAAATCAAATTCCCTGAGTGTGGCCAAACATCTATTTTTGCTTATATTAAATATAGTCTCATTGAACAAGTATTTATTTCCTCCATGATTAACCATTAGAGTAAACTTTCTACTAAGAAGGTAGTGCCTCCACGTCTTCAATGCATGGATGATGGCAACCAATTCTAGGTAATGAGTTACATAGTTTTGCTCATGCTCATTTAACTTTCAAGAATCGTAACAAACCACCTAGCCCTCCTACATCAGGACTCCACTAAGTCCCTCCTTCTATGCACATGTGCATACAATGGAATCCTTTTCAGGATATGTTATTCTTAGCACTAGTGCATTACATAGTTCAACTATTATCGTTGATTAAATCTTGTTGCATAATCAGTTGTTCATTCAAAATTTTCCCCTTCCTTTGCAATGTCGTAATTTGGTGTCCAATCTTACAGAAATTCTTGATGAACCTCTTGCAATAGCCTACCAGTCCCATAAAGGACCTAATTTCAACCACGTTCATAATTGTTGGCCATTCCATGATGAACTTAATCTTCTTTAGGTCAACTGCTACTCCCTCTTTTGAGACATTGTGCCCAAAAATTGGATCTGTGATTAAAAGAAATCAGATTTATGAATATTTTCATAAGGCTTATGTTATCGTAGCAACTAGAGTATTGTGGCCAAATTATCTTGATGTTCCTCCTTGGTCTTTGGATATCCCAAAATATCATCAACAAAAACTACTACAAATGTATCCAAGTGAGTGTGCAGCACATTGTTCATAACACACGTAAAAGTTATAGGGTCATTAGGAAGACCAAAGGTCACTACCACGAAATCATAATTCCCATACCATGTTCTTAATGTTTTTTATGGATATCCTCATCCTTAATTCGCACCTGATGATAGTGTAATCCCAGATCAATCTTCTTGAATACTGATACTCGCCTCAACTAATCAAATAGATCATCAATCCCTGGCAAACGATATCAATTTTTTATCGCCACCTTACATACTTGTCTATAGTTAATGAACAACCTATGTGTGTCATCCTTGTTCTTCAAGAATAGAACTGGTGCTCTCCATGGATCATGGTAGATTTTTAGGGGCGAATTTTAGCCCAAGGGAAAAATTTAAAGGGTTTTTCATTTTAAAGGTGCAAATATTTTATAAAACACCCATTTCATATATTTAGCCCAAATTTTATTTAAATTTTTTTTTTTTTTTTCATTTTAGTTCCAAAAAAGGGGTGAATACCAGATTCGCATGGTTTGGGAGGTTATATTCCATTACAATCACCCGATTTTCTACTTTGCAATGTTAAATTCATTTCCAAACACCCAATTTCTGGTTTGGGAGGTTGTATTTGGTCCTAATAAATAAAAATATAAATAAAGTGGAGGTATCGTAAACAAAATAAAACCTATTTTTATACTTACTCCAAAGGTATGGTAAATAAATAAAAATATAAATAAACTAGAGGTATGGTAAATGAATAAAACCTCTTTTTATATTTAGTCCATAACCCTCTTTCTATTTAAGAAGGGTAAAAAAGGAGGTTTTATTTAAGTGAATACTATGGGCCAAATACCGTATTTATAAAAGAGGTATGTTAAATTAATAAAAAATAAATAAACTAGAGGTATGGTAAATTCATAAAACATTTATTTTATATTTATGAACATTCAAGGGTGTAAATAAATAAAAATATAAATAAAGTGGAGGTATGGTAAATAAATATAACCTCTTTTCATACTTACTCCAAAGGTATGGTGAATAAATAAAACAATTTCTTATATTTACTCCATAACACGCAAGGGTGTAAATAAATAAAAATATAAGTAAAGTGGAGGTATGGTAAATAAATAAAATCTATTTTTATACTTACTCCAAAGGTATGGTAAATAAATAAAACCTCTCTTTATATTTAATCCATAACCCTCTTTGTATTTAGCAAGGCCAAAAAAAGAGATTTTATTTAAGTGAATCCTATGAGCCAAATAGCATATTTATAAAAGAGGTATGGTAAATTAATAAAAATATAAATAAACGAGATGTATGGTAAATAAATCAAACATTTTTTTATTGAAAATGCAACAAGATGATGGAGCTTAGTGAAAAGGAGTCGCCTTCACTAAGTGGGCTCGCACACTATTTTTGGCGCAAAGTCTATTTTTAGACTATGTCTATTTTTAGGCATATGGATCATGGTCTATGAGTTGCAGGATGCTATTTGTTGATGATTGGTCATGTTGGTAAAAATAGATGGACCTCTATTTTTAGACATATGGCCGGAGTCTATTTTTAGACTGCCAGGCTAAAAATAGAACAGTTGAATATTATTAGCTCTTAATAATATTTGGACTATAAACGTTATCTTATCCTCTTGGAGCACTTCAGTTTGAGCTATGGATGTGGCACATGCAACTGTCATAAGGAAATACGTTTTTCTTATGGGTCAGTTGAGCTATTGCATGATGGACTTCAGTTAGAACTCAAGAGATTGAGTTTGGTGGAGTTGATTGAGGAGTTGATGGAGTTATGTTCAGTTTGACTTGGTTGAACTAGTTGTATTTAGTCTAACTGCAGAATACACTAGTGATGAGTGATGTGAATTAATTATTAACTAATTCACTAATTATTAACTCATAAAGCAACTAAATAATACATCAGTTAACTCAGTGCATGGACAGTTCAGTGGAGACAAGTGTTAGAGGTGAGTGAATGGGCAAGACAGTTGTCAGTTGTGACTATAGCTGTGCATGAGATTTGCACAATCAATGGATTGAGTATTGCCAATGAGGATTGCATGGTTCAGCCAAGGGAAATATGAGTTTGGATCAACCATTCTCATCTATTCTCATGCAGGATTGCGTAGTGGAGGCAGGCAAGCAGTGGAGGAGATTTGAACCTGTGATTGATTCAGATCTGAGCTAGTTTGTGTGTAACAGGTGGAGATAGTACTGAGTACTTATGAGGAGTATTGTACTATGTATTGTTACATGTTCTCAATCATTATAATATATAAATAGTGTGGGGTTTTCAGCTGTATGCTTTCCCTGGGTTACATACTGTGTTGATATGTGTTATTGATGTGTTTCAATGTGCGCATGTGAATGTCTTGATTCTGAAAATTGATGATCAACATAGAGGAGGTTATGTATTATGCGTGCATTCCACAATAGGGTATAATCAAGATAATCTCTGTGAATAAGTGTCATATTATTCAAAATTTCTACATGGTATCAGAGCAGAGTTGATCATCAGATCTATTATTCAGAAACTGGCTACATTTTATTTCTTCGGGCAAAGACTATAATTGGGCCAAGTAGCCTCTGGATTCATCCTTCTTTTGGAAGGTGAGATATCCGATGAATTCCCATATATTCAATCTCTATACGAGAAATACTTTGTTCTCACGAATTTTAGATCATAAGCGGTTGAGTTTTGAGCTGGTGGAATTCGAATTTGCAGCAGTGTTTTCTTGGTGTCAAAGTTGAAATGTCTTTCAACGGATTGTGATTAGAGTATGCTCTTGAGGGCAGCTTGAATTATATTGCATGGAAAGACAGGATGGAGGCGGTGTTAGATGACAATGGGTTGAAGGATTTCATAGAGGCTGAGGTCCCAAAGCCTACTGATGCTGCTCACGTTGAGGTTTGGCAAAACATGACAGCGAAGTGTCGAAGGATTCTGTTGGAGGGTGTGAAGGATCACAATGTATCCAGCCTGCATGGAAAGGCTTCTCCATATTTGATGTGGAAAGCATTAACAGATCTATTCCAAAGCAAGAGCGACCAGAGGAAGTTGGTGCTCAAGGATAAACTCAGAACATTAAGTGTGAGAAGGGAGATAGTATGCCCAAGTATCTCACGAAGTTCACCCAATGCTGGGATGAGCTGGGAAGTGTGGGGGTGACTGTAGATGATGAGGACTTGGTGAGCTTGGCTCTCCTTCATCTTCCAAAGAGTTGGCATTCCTATCGGGACTCTATCAATGGTCGGGAAAAATTTCCAGGATGGGAGAGACTTTGGTTAGATCTTGTGCAAGAGGAGATCAGGCAGAATACCAAGGATGGATCTTCATCAAAGGCATCTGATGAAGAAAATTGTGCTTTGGATGCCAAAGCAAAGAAGGGGAAGCAGAAGGTTTCTCTTTCTGAATCCAGTTCTTCCAATGATGGGAAGAAGGTTGACAAATCGAAAGTGAGATGCTTTCGTTGTCATGAGGTGGGCCATTATGCTACAAATTGTCCACGGAGGAAATCCAAGAAGGGATTCGGGGAAGGATCTGAAGGTGAGGCACTTTCTTCACAATTTGAGTTGGATTTCACACTCTTTGCATGCATGGTTTCATCCATGGTGGGAAGTGGTTGGTTTCTTGACAGTGGAGCTTCTTTCCACATGACCGGTGACAAGAGTTTGTTCAGTACTTTGGAGGAGAAAGATCTCCAGATACTCATAGTGATGGGTAATGATGAGAAGTATAGTGTCTCAGGTTTAGGCGCGATTATTTTTTAGAGGGAGAATGGGGCTCGCCTTACCTTGGTCGATGTCAAGTATGTACCAGGACTGAAGAGAAACTTGGTGTCGATCACGATGCTGGAGGACAGAGGTTATGGTGTAGTCTTCAGTAAGGGAAAGGCTTTCCTTAGACACATCATCACTAGACAGGTGAAGCAAATTGGTTCATGGGTCAAGAACTTGTATGCTCTTGAGGTTCAAGATGCATGCAAAGCCTTGAGTAGCGAGGCAACTGATGGAGACTTGGTGGTTGAGAGGGAGCGTATATTACCTCTCAACATGCAGAGCCAGAAGAAGTCTCAGACGATTGTGGAGGAGCCACGATTGGTGCAATAGCTTCAGGAGGTTGTGGAGCAGCCACAACAAGGGAAGATAAGAGGAGATCGAGTAGAGACATCTACTCATGCAGAGACCTTCAGTAGGGGGAAACTTCGAGCCAGGTGGGCTGAGGGATCACATACAGCCATACCTCTAGGTAGGAGGTGGGGCGATATAGAGTGATTGTCCCAAGGAGGAGGGGAAGGATCCTTGAGGTACCCAACCTCTTGGATGAGACCTTGTTACGAGAGCCCCGATGTGGTGTAGCAGGAACTGACTAATTGGGTAGAGATAGATGCAGATGGAGCGGCAGAGAGAGCGATAGTGCAGGGAATCCCAGGACAGTGCATAGCTAGTAGGCTGCAACAATGCGAGAGGCACATGTGTTTTGCACAGTGCTAGGTGGCACAGAGAGGTGTGTAATGGTGCGAGATGCATGGAGTTGTTCTAGTAGCACAGATGTCAAAGAGGGAGCACTTGTTAGCATCAGGTAGAGCTTCAGCATCAGAGTGTGTTCCTAGTCCAACAGAGTGGTCAGTTGGGAGTGTTTTTGTTCGAAGTGTTGTTGGAGCAAGTGGACCGGGCAAATGTGTTGCATGCAGAACATTCTAGAGTTGCAGGATAGGGGTTGTAGATAATCCATATCTTGTTTGGAGGGAGTGTTGAAAATGCAACAAGATAATGGAGCTTAGTGAGAAGGAGTCACCTTCACTAAGTGGGCTCGCAGGCTATTTTTGGCGTAAAGTCTATTTTTAGACATATGGATCATGGTCTATGAGTTGCAGGATACTATTTGTGGATGATTGGTCATGTTGGTAAAAATAGATGGACCTCTATTTTTAGACATATGGGCGGAGTCTATTTTTAGACTGCCAGGCTAAAAATAGAACAGTCGAATATTATTAGCTCTTAATAATATTTGGACTATAAACATTATCTTATCCTCTTGGAGCACTTCAGTTCGAGCTACGGATGTGGCACATGCAGCTGTCATAAGGAAATACACTTTTCTTATGGGTCAGTTGAGCTATTGCATGACGGACTTCAGTTAGAACTCAAGAGATTGAGTTTGGTGGAGTTGATTGAGGAGTTGATGGAGTTGTGTTCAGTTTGACTTGGTTGAACTAGTTGTATTTAGTCTAACTGCAGAATACACTAGTGATGAGTGATGTGAATTAACTATTAATTAATTCACTAATTATTAACTCATAAAGCAACTAAAGAATACATTAGTTAACTCAGTGCATGGACAGTTCAGTGGAGACAAGTGTTAGAGGTGAGTGAAAGGCCAAGATAGTTGTCAGTTGTGACTATAGTTGTGCATGAGATTTGCACAATCAACGGATTGAATATTGCCAATGAGGATTGCATGGTTCAGCCAAGGGAAATATGATCTTGGATCAGCCATTCTCATCTATTCTCATGCAGGATTGCACAGTGGAGGCAGGTAAGCAGTGGAGGAGATTTGAACCTGTGATTGATTCAGATCTGTGCTAGTTTGTGTGTAACAGGTGGAGATAGTACTGAGTACTTGTGAGGAGTATTGCACTATGTATTTTTACATGTTCTCAATCATTATAATATACAGATAGTGTGGGGTTTTTAGCTGTATGCTTTCCCCGGGTTACATACTGTTTTGATATGTGTTATTGATGTGTTTTAATGTGCACATGCGAATGTTTTGATTCTGCAAATTGATGATGAACGTAGAGGAGGTTATGTATTATGCATGCATTCTGAAATAGTGTATAATAAGGATAATCTCTGTGAATAAGTGTCATATTATTCAAAATTTCTACATTTACTTCATAGGTCACCTTATATTTATGAACACTCAAAAACTGCGTTATATTTAGGTGAAGCATATGGGCCAAATACTATGGGCCAACTACCATGGGCCAAATTATTATTAATACCATGAAAAAAACATTATTAACCCTATTATTAGAATTAATAAAAATAAAGATGGCATGGTATTGACCCATGGTATTCACATGGAATGTGGGAGGAATTAAACCAACATAGATCCATCTTTACTCTGGATCCTACTAAGCACTAAGAGGGATCAAATATCGTGATATGCAAACTAGCATAGAGTGAAAAAATATTTGATCTGCCTTGGTAGATCAAGAGTAAAAATGGATCTTGTAATTTAATGTCACTTAAACATTTTAACTTGGTTAAAATAAAAAATAAAAATAAAAATCAATTATTAATTTTATTAATTTTTATAAATTACTAATAGTAGCTTTTAAGCTCCAGGTTTATGATAACCCATGGTAATACCATGGTATTCATGTGAGGATAGACTATTTAAAGGGGAAATTCTATTAGGTTGGATCCATCTTAATTCCAGGTCTACCAAGTGCTGAGAGGGATAAATAAATTTCATCCCTACATGAATGTTAGATGTGTAGTTAAGATGGATATATGTTGGTTTTTATGATAATGAAGATATTAAATAGACTTAGGAAATTATATTCTAAAAAACATCTTAAGGTGAATGGTTAAAGCTACATTTAGTCACTTCAAAAAATTTAGTAAAAAATACCAATATCTCCATTAATATTGTTTTTTCTGATTTAGAAAAAAAATTCGAAACAGTGAAATCTTGTCACTCTTTCTGCATCACCCTCGCAGAAGAGAGATAGTAGATTTCCCACCATTTTTCAAATGTTCTCAATATGATATCTTCATGAAAAGGTTAGGGTACTAATGTTGGATTAGTTGTTTGAAAAATATGTTGAGTATTGATGTTGGATTAGTTGTTTGAAAAATATGTTGGTTTGTACAACATTTCATCTTCCCTGTTATTCTTAGTTTGCCATTTGAAAAATATGCTAATTTGTACAGCCTTTCATCTTCACTGTTATTCTTAGTTTTTCGTAATGATCTGTAGGGGTTGGACCATTGCACCATATTGTCCTAAAAGGCGGATATTGTGCACCAAAAAGGAAATTAATCCACATGTTACAAAGTTGTTAAAAAATGCAAGATGTATGAAGGTAGTGAATTATGCTAATAAGAAATTTAGATTGGGAGAAATGTAATTAAATTTTATTATTTAATTGAAGATTTCCAATTAAAATAATAATAAATCTACATTTATATATTTATATATTGATTGGAAGGCTTCTGACAACTGTCACTTCTTTCCATTAGATCCCCTTCAGGCCTTTGGGATACCTACTACTTTCTTATATTATATAGTTGGGGCAGTTGGGGCTTGCTACTTGTTGGCGTGTTGGGCTAAACAAACTTGATGTGTTTTTTTTTTATCTCACAATTGGAGTCTATGGAATAAGAAAGAAATTTGATAGCTTGAAAAAAATGGTAGCTTGAAAAAAGTGGTAGAGAAAAGATTAATCTCTCCTACCTTGAGAGAACTGGTGGTCAAGATCAACACCTACAAGAACTTTGTTGTGGAATATTATCAAAACTAGTAGAAGGATATGAAAGAGTGTATAGTAAGAACCTTGACAAACATAACTACTAAAACTTACAACATTGTTTGTAGGAAGAGAAAATTATGTTTCCTTGTTCCAAACATGTATGTTCGTATATTACAGTTTAATGAATGTGTTTTCCTATTATCATATATGGTTTCATACTTTAACAAAACATTCTCCAAGACTTCACAATGTTTTATTATTCAATGAAATATTTACCAAGATCTTACAAGATTTTATAATTCAATGAAATATTCGCCATGAATTTACAAGATACTATAATCTGGTTAGAGATTCACCAAAAAAATTATATATACATATTATATTATTGATAAAATCACCTCCCATTTTTCCTATGTATCATGGGGATTTTCCCATTTATTATACATACAAATTTAGGGTGGTTCTTAGAATTTTCCCTGCCATGGAGACACACTTGGCCTTATCTAGCCATTGTCAAACATCTCCTTAAGTTATATCTTTAGGTCAACTAATTTTAGAGTGCTCATTCTATATGGAGCCTTGGATGTTGGAGCTCCTGCTGGAATTAATTCAATAGACAAATCCAACTCTCTATGCGAAGGCAATCTCGGTATCTCTTGAGAAAATACATCTTGAAATTGTTGGAAAATAAGATATTTTGATAGAAAGTCATTGTCTCTTTATTCAACGTTTTTGTTAGCTTTAGTAGTATTGGAAATTTTCACAATAAGTATAATGCATCTATTCTAGTAGCTTCTCTTGGTTTGCATGGATTCAACTAATCTTATTGATATGGTCTTTCACTTTCCTTGCAATGTCTTGCTTTTCCCACACTCATCTAGACACCCATTTTCTTTTTTAAAGCAACCTACCTTGGTATGATGCAAGTATAACTAATCCATACCCAATAACATGTTATACATTCCTAGTGGCGACACATTAATATTTGCAAAAATTGCCATGCCATTCAATTCAATTGGGAAATCCATCAACCAATAATCAATTTTTCTCCTTTTCCTTGTTTCCAAATGAACCAAGCATGATTCTTCATGTCCCTTCTTAGCCAATTGAAACTTCTCTACGCGTTCTAGGATGATATAAATGAAATTCGATACAAGTTCAATTAAAACAAAAATGATTTGATTGCAAAGCTTACCTTCCATTTCGAATATGGAAGCCTGGTGGTCATCTTACACGTTGTCTATTGTTGTGTATATTCTGGGTAAACTATGAGCCATCTCTCCCACTGTATGTGCTTCTTGAGCATTGTAAATGGGTGGCCCAAAATCTGTATACTATGGAAAGTCTACTTTGTAGTGATTTCGTCAACAAGTGTAGCACTTGAGTGGCTTCGTTGTCTGGCCCTTATTCTTCCCTCCCACAATCTGATTTTCGCAACCTCTATCTATTACGTTGCCTCTCTGTTTAGGTCTAGCTTGACCAACTAAAGTTATATTTTCTCCCTTTCCCACGGTTTGGGATTTCCAACCTTTCTTATGCCCTCTTTCTTTATGTTTCAGGATGTCTTTTGCCTTCCAATCCCTCTTGAATTATGGCTTGCACTTTTACTATTCATAAAAAAGCTTGAATTTCCAAATTGCATCATATAATGTCTTATTCTCATCAAAATAATTTCAATCCTTGACGTATTTTGGTAGTCCACTAGCATACCTCTCAATATTTTATTTTTTATTTCTAAAGCTAGGGAACATACCTTAACAACTCTCATAATTTGGTGGTATACTCCACACCTGCCATTTGACCCAATGTGATCTGACAAGACTCCTTAACCTTGTTGTCAAAGTATCTCTCAAATATATACTTGTCCCTAAAATATTCCTAAAATTCTTTTCAAAATCTTTTTTTTTATGCCTTTTATATTCCTTAAATCTTCCCACTAGATGTCATCCTTACCTTTCAAGATGAAGGTGGATATCCTTGATTTCATGTTTTTTGAATAACTATGAATCCTAAAGAAAATTTTGATTCCAAGGAGCCATTCCTCAAAATATTCTTATATCTTTACCTAACCATCAAATGTACGAGGATTGGCCTTCTTAATATCTTATAGCATATAATCTTTTCCCCTCCTTTCTTCTTGGGGTTGCTGGTATTGATGATGTTGTGGTCTTCTACGAGTACTTTCATATTGATGTTCATGGATGATTTCAGGAGTATCCAACAAAGTTCCTCCATTCATAGTGTCTTCACTTGACAACTTGTTCCATTTCCTAGATCCACCACCATCTACCCTATTAGTTTCTTATTCTTTTCCTAAATAGTTTTTTCTATTTCTATGAATAGCTCCCAATTCATGATGCTCTCTCCTTTGTGAGTAAGAGAGGCTCTACAATATGAAATCATTCACTTCATGTTTCCTTTCTTATGCTTTAAAATGACCTTCATGTGCATCAGCTAGCCTCTCATTATCAGCTTTACAACTCCTTATTTCAGCTCTTAATCTTCTTAGAGTAGCTATCCATTCAGGAGAGTCTACCTCCCCTCATTGTCTAACTGGTCTTTCCTCTTCAACTTTTCTTTCTTCTTCATATCCATCCCATGACTAATTAGAGTTATATTGCACCATTCCTGTCCTCATATTATTTTAATATCAGTGTATTTTATCTGTTTTCATACATGCATATAACTTTTAGATCTTTAAAAAAATTCATGTTGGGATAAGGAATTATTGAGATGGAGGGGGGTGAATCAGTAATAATGAGTTTAGTAATATTTAATCCAAATTCTTATATTTAGTTTGAGTTCTACCTATTATTTGTGAGAGCATTTAGACTACAATATAGTTGTACATTAAATCAAACCATTCACATGAGCACACAATTCATCAATTGAGTAGCACACGGACATACTAGCCTAGGTATTTTTAGGTGGAAACCCAAAGGGAGAAAACCAACAATCTACTTGTTATTATTATGTAAATTAAGCACCCACTTAATTACATCAAGTTTCTTGTGAGCACCCACTTAATTACATCAAGTTTCTTGTGAGAACCCACTCATAGGAGGCCCCAATCCCCTTCAAATAGCAAGCTACCACTTTCCAAGAGGCACCAACCTCTTATGAATGCATGCCATTACCTACTATAGCCACTGTTATGCTTTCCATACAATTTTCAGACTGAAAATAGAAACCAAACATAAGCTCAAAAACATAAACTAGATCTACCGTTGCACCAACTCCTTCCCTTTGGCTCAACAGCTCCACTTTCCGCTGCCTACTCCACTACTCGATAGACTCTAGTCTCAACCCTCTGCTCTAATGTAAACACAATTAACTTTTGACAGTTATCTCTCTGCTCCTGACACATTTAGACTCAACACAACTGCTACATCCCCACTTTCTCAATGGAAATCATTGTGTTTTGATCGTCTTCTACACAAAATTCGATGTTATCTTTGTTGTCCTCCTACCGTCTCTGCTATCTCTAATGTCTTTGCAACATAGTGCATGAAATCATGCTTCTATGAAACTCTCCTTGTTGTTGCTCCATCAAATTGCAAGGTCACTGCAATTGCATTAATATAAGAATGGGCACCTGTGGATTCTTAATACTTGCTTCGATATGAGTGCTTATATCATGGATGCTTTATCTTTTTCTATGGAACTTTCATCTATGGAATGGAAGTGGACTCTACAAGAACCAACTCCCATTCATGTTTATCATCATATTATGTGGGACTCCAAATATCACCAACATCTCTATTAAATCTACCATGGGGTCATGTTACCAACATATCAGGTTACTTTTGAGAAAAAGGCTCCTCAAATGTTTCTAGAAGCTGAATCTAATATTCTCCAAGTAGGGAATTGGTTTGGTGAAGAATCATTCACCTATATTAGGGTATATGGAAGTCTAGAAAATCCTCATGTTTTATCATTGTTCATTTCTGATAAGGTTCTCACCTAAGGATATAGCCTATCAAACTGTGGGTAATGGTATTTCTAAAGTCTTGAAAAAATCCAACAAAAATATGTGGCCTTCTTTCCTAACAAAATTTTGTATATTTTCTTTAGATAATTATAACAATGCACAAATTGAAATAAAGGCTATTCAAGATCTTGGTTTTCCTACCATATCTAATAGACATTATGATCCCCATCAAGTGGTTAAAAATATTATAGCTGCATCACGATAAGTTTGATGATTCATTTGAGAGGGCTTCTTCTTATTCGTTTGTGGCACAAAGAGTAGAGGAAAAATTAACCCTTGAGGGTGAATTAGTTTACGCAATACAAAGCCTCTAGGCTAGCAAAACTTCTTTTGGATTCATTACAGGTTCCTCAGGAGAGAACTGTTCATGATGATGTTGAAATTATTAGTTCTGCACAATCTTTTGATCCTGCTCAACCAAAAGTAGTAGTAATTTCATCTTCTTCTTCTCAGGTAGAAGGATTTGTGCCTGATGCTAGGTTAGAATAAATTTGGGAAGCATACAATCGAGCTCTTAATTCCAAGGCTGATGAGTCTCAGGTTTCTAAGACTCCCCAACAAATGAAGGTTTAGGGTCCTCTAAAGAATCTTCAACAGAATTCGATAACAATGAAGGTTCCTGAGAAGCCTTTGTATGATAAATATGTAGAAACCATACCAACATTTCCTTCTTCTGAACTTGTTTTAAGGATCGAAGAGATTCCTCCACTGGACATTTTCTACAACCCTCAACACAAAGTTGTCGTAAAGAGGGAGAGAAAGAAGAGAAATATTGACCAATCCCAGGAATTTATTCCTAAAAATGCATCTTTTGAAGTGTTATGGAAAGCTCCGCAGCAAATCCTACAGAGGAATTGGGTAGGTTTACTCAATTTACAGGTGCTTATGCCTCAGCCACTATTGACAAAGCCAAAAAGGTTCAACGACTACTCAAGGAGAGAAAAGAAAAAAAATCACTATTAGAACAAGTATTGAAGCAGAAAAAAATAAAATAACGACATGTTGGCAGACACAGGTGACATAGCTTCAAAACATATTTCACTCTCTCAGAGTCTACTACAATGTTGATACATTGTTGTGAGATTCACAGAATCAAGAGGTGCAGAGAAGGATTGAACATCTAAGAGTCAATCCAAAATTGACTGAATTTAAGAAAGAGGCTAAAGAGTTGAACACTCTTAGCAGATATTCTTTTGCCAGAAATTGGCAATTAATCATGATCAATGCAAGACAAATGGCTCCCTGGTAGACTAGCTATCAGATATTAAAAATTATTTTGAAGTTATAGAGGATAAAGTTTATGGTTTCTTAACCTGGCAGGAAAGTGCAGAAGGAACATTATCCAATCTTCATAAAACCGAAGAATCCCATAAAGAGATTGTTTCGAGAGAGTGGGAAATGCACATTAAGCAGGAAGAAGAAACAATTTATCAGGTGCGGGACATTTCAAGCAATATCATTGAGGTAGTCAGTGATAATTTTCTCCAAGCTAATTTCATCTTGATTTGTTCTGAGGGAATGTTACCTGATATCAAACTGAAGACTAAGACGTGGCAAGAATCTTCAAATAAAATGGATGAGATTATTGATCATTTGACTAAGACTAACTTAGGGAGTCGTTGGAATTTCTTAGTGAAACCATAAAGTCAGTGGCTTATGCTTTGATTCTTATCAAACACTACCACACAAATGTTGTCAGCGTTGAGAGATGCGATATTGATGAACGAGATGTGGATACAACCCAAGTCTCCACCGAATTGAAGAATTTGATTGATACCTGTGAGTTGCAACTGTGCATCGGACGACAGTCTTCCTCCCAAGCATAGACAATCTGTTGTAACTGATTCCAAATATGTTCCATTTAGTTACTTTTATTTGAGAATGCTTGAATTTGTTATTGTATTTTCTATCTTTATGTTTTCTTATGAAACTTTAAATCCCCTCTCTGAGATAGGAGAAGAGATTCCAAATTTTTGGAAGAGAAAGCTTAAGTTTCACTATTGTAACTAAGGTTTTCTCAATATCAAGATGAACCATTTCCTTTCTATGATGAGAAGATCAATGATATATTGGGTACTATTATCCTTTAGTTGTTTATTTTCTTAGAGTAGAATGGAATTCTATTTTATTCATAATATATGTGTTAAAGAAATGTTTCATTATCAATATTGATGTGTCTGATTGAAATTACAAATTATATGTGAACAACGAGACCTCAGTGTATCTGGTGATTTAATCAACTAATTTAATTAACTATTTAATTAAATTAGTTATCTTTCTTTGCATTAATTTCATAAATACATGATAATCTATATTGTTATGATAATTGTGAAATCTTTGTAATCACATATACCATCAGCTTACTCATGTAAATAGTAGTATATTAATCTTTATTTTTAGTTTCTTGTCATATTAGAGCATTATATATTTATTCACTCCATTTCATAGTCTTATAGAAAGGGAAATTGATCCCATAATTCCAGTTTGACCTTAAGGTCCGACCGGGTGGTTTCCCTCAATGTTGATGCAATCATTTAGGACTATCAACACCTTCCTATTATCTAATGCCGCATGAATCCAAGGAATACCTTGTTCAACATCCCCAACTATTTGTTCCTCTCAAGCATTTTAAATTTGAGTTTTTCCACCCTGATGTTGTGAACGATCTCTCCTACGATGCTCTCTGCCACAAGTCTAGCACTGTAGAGGCTTTCTGCCATCACCCTTGTTTTGTTCCTCAGACTAAAATACCTTTCCTCTATCAACTGCATTGAATTTATTGCACGACACTACATTCTCGTTCTTACTTGCATATTGAGGTCTTCCTCGCTTCTTATCCCATTTTCCCTTAGTCTTTTAATTACCTTTCCAACCCCGCTTAGGCTCCAACTGACATTTAGACTACTCATAACAATGCTTCAACTTCCCAATTACTTCCTCCAATATTTGAGGCTCATCATATTCAATTTGATCCTTAAATGATAATGGCAATCCACTAATGAATCTTTGAACCTTCATATTATCATCCTTAAGATATAGTACATACCTCAATAGCTCCAAAATATTAGTTGTATACTCGTCATCTTCCATATTCCATCTTCAACTCGTAGAACTCCTTAGTCTTACCGTCATACTATTTCTCTGACAAGTACTTCCTCTTGAAGCTCCTTTTGAACTCATGCCAACTTAATGCCTATGTCTTGGTGCCTCGGACACGCTTCGCATCTTCCCACCAAATGTCTTATTTTCCCTTGAGACCGAAAATGGCTTTCCTGGCTTTCATATTCTCTGTATAGTCAGAAAACTTGAAGAACCTTTTCACCCCAAGTAGTCATGCTTCTGCATATTCCAGTGTCTTCAACTCTCCATCAAAGACAAGAGGCTTGGCTTTCTTGAACTCATCCGGTAAGTACTACTTCTCATTCCTCCTATAAGGATGATAATGATGATGACCATGATTCCTATCTAAATGATAACTAGAATAGAACTCATACCCACTGCCTCTCCTGTCAGGTGTATCCATCCATCTACCACCTTTGGGTGGGTAATCCCTATCCAACCTATGCCTTCATGACACCTTCTACCATATGCCCAATTTGTTCTTTCCTCCTGTCCATAAATGATCTGTGGTTGTCCCTATCATTGTAAATCTGATAAACTCTAAAGAATCACTGCATCGACCTCTACTTGCTTTTCCTATGCCATGTAAAGTCTTTCTTGTGACTAAACAATTTTGTCATTTCTACTTTGCAACTTCTGATATATGCCTTTAAACTTCTCAATGTTCCTACTAAATCAAGAGAGTATTCATCTCCTTATTGTACAATTAATCGGTATGGACAATCAAGTAAACTATAATCCACCATCTTTCTCGCTATCTCTAATATTTTACTTCGTGTAAACATACTATGTCAAATAATTAAATATAAACATAACCAAACGTACCTCAGTGAAGTTTAGGGGAGGGATTCTTCCCTGCATAGTCTGCATACAGTAAAAATGAGATGAACAATTATTATGACATGAATTGACCGCCAAGCTCCAATTATGGAAGTGGGACCTACAAACTGACCACAAATGGACAAATCACAACATCCCTCAAGGCTACAGGACACTAAGAGGCCAAAGGACCACCCCTAGTGACCAAATCTTGTGTTGGGGATCTTTTTCACTAACCTAGACTCCCAACTGTATGCATGACAAGGCCCAGGTGTGGTTATAGGCCTCCAACCACATGCACAAAACGTCATCCATGTGGTTGTGGCCCACTTTTTAAAGTTAATAGGGTGCAATATGAAGATATGAGCCACAATTCTAGACAAGCCTCCAAAGCACTACCCAAAACTACTTGAGGCTTTCCAGAATCATAATAGACATGGAAACAAAGATAAACATTTAAACTTGGAGGTAGAACTTGACTTATACTGCCTAGAACACACTAGAGATTTAATCAAACACATGGAAAACATGTAAGCTACAGGGCATGAGTGCATATATGATCATAATGATTTGAGATTCATTTGAGAATCACTAAGAATGCCATATGCCCTCTCCACAATGATGTAACAACATTAATATTCCATACATTCATCAACCAATCGATAACTAAATGATTCATGACAAAAGTCGTAGATAATACACATCATATAATCAACATATAAACAAAAAATAATTAGCATAGAGATCATGCCGACTTAGGCATAGTATCACCAAGATAATCATTACAAGTACTCATGTATTAATATAGTAAAACATCTCTTATTAACATATGAAAATACCAACCAAGTCAAGGACTTCCACGTACCACCTGACCATAGATTGGGCTAAACCAAATCTCTCTTTCATCCAATCACCCTCACGCCGTACTCCAGGCATGAATGTGGCATCTCATGGAATAAACCAAAACCAAATCAAACTAGGGCTTGTAGAGGCCAAACCACCTCAACCCTCAACCATAGTGATTTCACCTCCACGGTCGGATATCACTAACAATAACCATATCGGTCTCTACCCAAGTTGTCCAAGGCTCCAGGAACTAGTAACTCAACCCACAGGCATTTGTCCAAGCTTACTCTAGGGACTAGTAACTCAATGCACCAACGACTTTAGAGAGTTTGTCCCAACCTAGGCTCTAGGACTAGTGACTAAACCGAGGTTATTCTAGGGCTTCTAGAGAATTTGTTCGAACCCACAGCCATAGGGAATAACACATCCAAACTAGAAAGCAATCCAATTGTAGTTGTTGCTCCACCTATTTCCTTGTGCTTTCCTTCCTTCTTTTGTCATCATTATCCAAATCCAATGTATGCCAAAGCACTCCAATAATCCTCCAAAAAAACTCTAAGTGTGCAGTCTTGAGATCTCAGCCACAATTCCAAGCCATCATCGAGACCTCTTCCCATAACTTCCTAAGATTTTCCAGAATCATAATAAATATGGAAACAATGTTAAGAATTAAAAACATTTATCACATTTACAGGGATGGAAAAAACTAAAAAAAACAAATAAACCAAAAAAAATGGCAATTTACAAAACCACATTTTTTGGAAAAACAAAATGAAAAAAACCATGGAGAATATTGGAAAAGAAGATGGGGACTCTTCGGACAAAAATGTCAGGGCCTCCGTTAAATAGAACGGGATAGATACAGTAACACTCTAGGAAACAGAAAATCAACAGTGTCTCAGATAGAGGAAGAATCAAGGGGTGCAAAATCTGCCCATTTATAAGAAAGCTGAAATTTCGATAAAAGACACTCTCGAGAGCCACCTGTGGGTGTTTTGGCTCTGTGGGAGGTCTGACATGATGTTGTGGAAGCTCAGAACAGATTACCCATTCGATATTACCATCTCTACATTACTATCTCTATCTGGTTGGAGATATTTATGACATCGCTTACTACTTTGCTTAAAGCTGCTCACGCTGCCTGCAGTACTCTCATGGAGTCTAGAAATTTTAGAAAATGTGGAGAAAATAAAAGTTCGCCAATTGAATAAGTTGTACCTTGACATTGAAATATATTAAATAATACCTTATTATTCACGGGCTACAGATTCAAGTGAGAATCTAATACTCTCGTGGAGTTCAGAAATTTTAGAAAATGTGGAGAAAATAAAGTTCGCCAATCGAATAAGTTGTACCTTGAAATATATTGAATAATACCTTATTATTCACGGATTACTTGAGTGACGTGCAGCCATTGCCTTCGTGGATGGGAGGGATCAGTACAACGGATATGGATATGGATATGGACATGGTTTTCTCAAAGAATAGCTTCACTGCCACATTATGAAATCTTTTCAAAGAATAGCTCTATGACACCAAAGACGAATTAGAATTAGATTTATTCGGATTTATTTTTCTTAGAACATTTTTTTAAATGGGATAAAATTAATTATAATTACAATAAAGGTTTATTTTTAAATAGTTTATAAATTCAATTTAATTATCAATACTTAATGGTTGTATGATAGAAATTTAATCTCCACAAAATATTTATGGAATATTAATTAAAATATAATATTTATGGAATATTAATTAAGATACAAGGTTAAGAATTAATTAAAAAGTAGTTGTGACTTTTTTTATTTTCAATTTAATTAACAAAAATGCTATCAAATGAATGGTCTTTTGGTCATATGGCATTGATAATTCATATTATTGGTCCATGGTATTGTGACAACCCTATCTTTATAGTAAATAGGGTGGGAGTGAATATCTATAGTTAATAAAGGTAGTTATGGCCTTTTGTTCTTTTCAATTTAATTTAAAAAATATGCTATAAATTTATGGTTATTGGGCATATGGTATTGATAAGCCATAGTATCGACCCATGGTATTGGGCCATGGTATTATGAAAATCTATCATCGTGACAATAAAATAGTGTGGGGATGAATCTTAATAATTATTAATTTTGTTACATGTTTTTTAACTCTGTATATATTTAATTCATATGAATTCTTTTTATAATTAATAATAATAATAATAATAAGAATTTGAAATAAAGCTATAATTTAGTTAAATTTGTATGATTTTTTTAACCCTCCTTTTCAACTTAATTGAAAAATAAACGCTATAAAGTTAATGATCTTTTGGTCATATGGTATTGATAAGCCATGCTATTGGCCCATGGTATTGTGACAAACATATCTTTATAGTAAAGTAGGGTGGGAGTAAATCTCCATGGTCAATAAAGGTATTTATGGCATTTTTTGGTTTTAACTTAATTAAAAAAAATGCTATAAAATTAATAGTTTTTTGGGCATACGGCATTGATAAGCCATAGTACTAGACCATCGTATTGTCCCATGGTATTGTGACAAATCTATCATTATAGTAAAGTAGGGTGGGGATGAATCTCCATGGTTGATATTTTGTTACATGTTTTTTTAGTTGTATATGTGTTTAATTAATATGTTAATTATGCTTATAATTAATAGTAATAATAATAATTTGAAATAAAGTTATAATTTAGTTAATTTTTTATGATCTTTTTTAATCTTGGCAATTTGAGATGTATTGATGCCTATTACAGGTTGATATCTCTTGGTGTTTACCAACCATTTAATTTATGTGCTAATCTAGTTCAATTGTTAAACATCAAATAGCGTGTGAGGTTGCCAATACCACACCATCCCACAAGTATACTAGCTTAACAATTCAAAACACATGAAATCACTATAATAATATTCATTGTAATATACCCCCTACTATCACTAGTCCCTACTAAAGGTAGTAAGAGGGAAGTTACTACGTTGACTCAACCTTCAAAGTCTAGTTATGGAAATTGAGTCTAAATCTTTCAATCCTTTTCAACTTCCTCAAAATTAACAATGGATGGAATCATTGGATTTGTCTCGTCGATATCTTTCCAACGATATAAAATTTGCTTAAATCTAACTCTAGTATCAAGAGATATGGTCGTTTAAAGTCTAGACTACCTCGTCTTACCATGTCATCTAACATACCACATGACACCTGTGTGGTTGTCCAAGACAGCATTATATCACCACCCACATGGTATTTCTTCCCCTGCTTCCAACTTGCTCATGATTTCCCTTTACTTACGAGACCCATTGCATATATTGTTGCATTATAATGTCACAACATCCATTATATAAGAACTGTGGCCTACAATTCTAGCTCACCCCAGGGATAAAATCTCGGTGTTATCCCTTGTAGTCCCCGATCAAAGATTCTAGGAAAGAATGGCACGGATATGCATCAATCCTCGACATTCATTCATATACATAGCATGAAGTATAGGCCTTACCTTGAATTATTCATAGACTTATTCACTTCACATATCTCCTGACCCCATCGAATAGGACCCACGTGCACCATGTCATCCCATGAATAAAATCGCGAGACATTCTACCATGCCTCCTTCCAAAATATCTGGGGTTCAAGATCTAGGGCGGTATCACCAGTCCCAAATGTCAGGGTGTTGTCATCATTTTCACTCCCTCCCCATGTCAAGTTCCATGTAATTCTGGGTTCCATTGAAAGCTATAGGCCCTTGCGAATCACATGATTCTCATCATATGGGAAATGTGGATTTTTCCATACTATTTCACTAAGTTTTGACAATATCCCCACTACCACATCATCTCCACTAATAGATCTGGGTGCAATCAAGCCATACCTCCACTTAGAACTTCTAGGGTAGTTCTTTTGGGGTCCATCCAAGTCTGCCAAAACTTCAACGATATCCAATGACTCTATTCTCTCTAGCCTAAGTGCCTTTGGTCAAAACAACAAGCCATATTATTAGGCATGGAGAATAATATTTGCTCCTTTGGACCTTGACTTCCAACACCCCGTAGCATAGATCTTTATGAGTATGTGGTTTGGACTCTTCCACCCTCGATGCTTGGTTATAGTGCCCACACCAATGGCTAACACAACTCGCTACCCGAGCACTTCATGCCTTAAGAATCACCCCACTCATTTCTATATGATTATATATAAATATAGCAATAAAGATCTTTTAGATCTATCCCTCCCGAGCTTAAACTTTGTGTGCATACATAGTACTCAAGTTATCCTTCCTGAGATTTAGAGGCTTCGACCTAGTCTTGAATATATATATATATATATATATATATATATATATATATATATATATATATATATATATATATATCTATATATATATATATATATATATAGATATATCTATATCTATATATATATATATATATATATATATATATTCTGTCACTTCCCTTATGCTATGAGGGAATATTGGCCTAACTTGGCCATCCTATATATGTATACAATAATAGCTCTCTTGAGATTTTAACGAGGTTCACCCTAGCTCATTCAACGTATATACATGTTATACATGTGTATGATTTATAAACACATAATGTTATCCTTCTTGAACTTAATTTTGATCAAATAAAGCCTCGAAGCCCAATCTATCAGTTACATAATAACTGGGACAGGGGTCCATCCATCCAATGATACTTAGACCCATTGGGAAAAATTCATGCTCATAACTATTTATAGATCTACAAGCCTCATAAGCTAATAATATGTTGAAATGAAAAATCATGAATACATACATAAATGCATTCATTTACTTGAGAGGGATATTATAAGAATATCAACATTCCTTAAGCATGAAAGAAATCACATTCCATATTAGATCATAGGCATATCCATCACATTAAATCAATACCAAAATAGGAAATCATATTCCATAATATATCATTGACCATCACATTGAAACAATACCAAATAGGCCTTAAGCCACACATTTAACCTTTGCTTCCCGTTCGAGGTGCAAAACTTAAGTATACTTATCTAATCAAATGTGCTCATTAATTGAGATTGGAATTGCAATTCTCAACCCAACCTTAGGCACACTATATCCATGCCTTTAGGTATTCAACCCTAAGATAGATTCTAGAGCTCGCGAATGACTTCTTAAGGTATTCAAATAAAAAATTTAACTGAAACATGGATTCCAAAGGACCATACCCACCAACTACTTGTGAAAATTCTATCACTACAACAACTGATTTACTTTTCCTACTTATTCCACAATAAGTTATTCATGAAATTACTTCAATAAACATTAAAATAAATATTGTTGCAGATATCACACCGTAATACATAAAAAAACATATGCATAAGAATCAACACATTGACACAGTTCTTTTGGACAACAGTCTCTAGAAAAACCCAATGCGGGAAAATTGGTGTAGCAAGGAAGGTTTTTATTATTCAGCAATTCTTTAGTCCAATAGGGTTCCAAACTAGCTTACCCACAGAGAGAAATAATTCTCCAGTACTTCTCCCAATCCTAGCATCAGCCTAGCTAACCTCTACATGGCTCTCCAACCCTTTGTGTCAACCCCTGCTTGACTATGTTAGGCTTGAGCCTCTCTGTGTCACCCACGCAGGCCCAGCTAGTGACTACACAGTCTTCTACTGCCTATGCGTCTTCCTCTCCCGCATCAGCTCTGATCTTCAGTGGCTGATCCCACCTCTCTGCTCTGTACTTGTTGCCTCCTAATTGCTCACCAGACCATTGGTTCAATTTCTCAACTAACCTCGCTACAGAAATTGAACTGACTGGTCTCCCTCAGTGCATTCTCCAAGTGACCCTCAAGCCTCCTCTTATACTTTTCTCATTGACACATCAACGATCGATATTAATTCCCTAATCAACGGCTAAGATTAGATCTGGCTTGATCCCTCACTTTTGGACCATTTTAAAATAGTTTTATATTAATTCACATTAATATTTTATTTTCCCTACGTTTAGATTTAGGAACTCCATTAAAATATTAATTATTTTAATCTCTCCCAAACTGCTTAGAATCTGCCCAAACCCTTTTGGGTATTGGACATCTCATGTGCCTTAGCCTCTCCACCAATTTTCATGGCTAGAGCACATCTAATGCTACCCCAAATCAACACTCCATCTTAGCGAGGACTATGCTCTAGTAATACTTCTCACTGAGCATCACTCTGATCATCCAACATCAGTCCTTGTGCTCATTCTAGGCCTGCTTCCCAACATCCTCTACACTACTGCATCTTGTACTGCTACCCATGGCCCTGCCACTGCCACTACTGCATCCATATTGCAACTCCCTCTACATCCGTGCTGCTACTGGTCCTTTCTCCCAACACTGCATCCGCACTGCAACTCCCTTTGCATCCTTGCTTTTATTACTCCCATTTCTGCTACTGAAATGGGTTCTTTACCATCCCCATGTTTTCCCTAAAGTAGTCAAACTTAGTCCTTCCATGGGCCTTGGTGAGGATGTCTGCCACCTGTTCTCCTGTAGGAGTGTAGCTCAATTGTACAGCTCCTTGTTGGACACAGTCCCTGACAAAGTGACACCGGATATCAATATGCTTTGACCCATCATGAAACACTGGATTCTCGAAAGTTTGATGCAACTCTGATTATCGCACATGATTCTGGTCGCCTCCATATTCCTTCTGAATAGGTTCACAAGCAATTTTCTAAGCCATATGGCCTCACATGAAGCTATGCTTTCTGCCATATATTATGCCTCAGATGAGCTCAAAGCCACGAACTTCTGTTTCCTACTGCACCAAGAGGTCATTCCCGATCCAATGTTGAAACAGAACCCATAGGTACTTTTCCGATCCACTAAACTTCTTTCCCAATCTACATTAGTAAATCCACTCAATCTAATATCCTCACTCATGGTGTACAAGAGTCCATAATCGACTATTCCCTGTAAGTACCTGAGAACATGTTTGGTTGCTGCCCAGTGCACTCTCTTCGGTTCCACCATAAACTGTCTAAGGGAGTTGACAACATAGCAAATGTCTGGCCTGGTATTGACCAAATACATCAGGGACCCTATGAGCTGCCTGTATAGGGTGGGATTGACATCTTTCTCTTCTGATGCATCAATCTTCTTCTAGTTGGTGATCATTGGTGTAACCATAGGTCTACAGTCCTCCATCCCAAATATTTTTAGGATTTCTATAGCATACCTCCCTTGCCCAAGGAAGATTTCTCCATTATGCTGCCAAACTTCCAACCCTAGGAAGTAGTGAATTCATCCCAAATCCTTCATATCGAATTATGTGGCTAGATTTTTCTTGCAGTCCCCAATGAGTCTGTATGATCTTGTCAGAAAGAGACCATCCACATACAATACTAAGATTAGCAGCTCGTTCTCTACAACCAGATAGTAGAGATTCAGATCCACATCACTCTTGACAAACCCCATCTTCTCCAAGTAGCCATTTATTCAACCATACTATGCTCTTGATGCATGTTTAAGCCCATACAAGGCTTTCTTCAATCTGCATACATGAGAATTCTTCTCATGAGTTTCAAAGCCCTCTGGTTGTTCAATGTATACCTCCTCTTCTATTACCCCATTCAGAAATGTTGTTTCGACATCCCTATGATGGATCTCCCATCCCATCTGGGCTGCAAGAGATATCACAGTTCTAATAGGTCTATACATGGCTACCGGGGTGAAGGTCTCCTCATAGTCAAGCCCTTCCTTTTGAGCATACCCCTTAGCCACAATCCTAGCCTTGTAGATCCATCTTGAACCTACCACTGATCTATCTTGAGGCCTTGGAACCACCTCCCAGACATCATTTACCATTATGGAGTTGTATTCCTCCACCATCACATCAAGCCAAACCTAATGTTAAGTTGTCTCCTTGAAACTAGCAGGCTCTCCATCCTAAGCTACTAATGCCTAGTATCTATCTAGTTGTTTTCGCCCCCTCTTATTATTTATTCGTGCACCGATGAAGTCCTCTACATCTCGCAGAATCTGACGAAGTTCCCTGCTAGTTCTTCCTTTTCCAGCAGGTGCTTCTGTTCGCTCCACCTCCTCATCCTGAAAATCTTCCTGTCCTGAGGAAGAATTCTTTACTTCTGTTGGTTGAAGAGGCTTAACCAACGGTTCCTCTTTCGACTACTCCTCGGAAGGAATGTCGTGAGATCTTATAAAAGCCCTATCCTCAATGAACTTTACATCTCATCATACTACTATCTTCCTGCTCCCTAGAAGATAGATTCTATATGCCTTAGCATTCTTGCTATATCCCATCAGATATACCTTTTCCGCAGTGTGATCCAGTGTCTTCCTCTTTTCTTCGGGTATGCGGCACTATGCTAAACTCCCAAATATCCCGAAATGACTGACTTCAAGTGTCTTCCCTGTGAAGACTTTCTGTAGAGTAATCTTGTCCAATGCCTGATGAGGAGTCCTGTTCTGAACATATACTGCTATGTTGCATGCTTCCACCCATAGGAATTTTGGCATATCCTGATCATACATCATGGCCCTAGCTGCTTCTATAATAGTCCTTTTCTTTTTTTCTGCTACCCCATTCTGCTCCAGATTGTAGGGAGCTGTCCACTCTCTTCTAATGCCCTCCTTAGAGAAAAAATCAGTGAAGTCTTTATTGACATATTCTCCACCATTATTTGAGTGAAAAAAAATTATTTTCTTCCCGATCAGATTCTCCACTAGAGCCTTCAACTCCTTGAATTGACAATAAACCTGATCCTTTGTTTTCAAAAAGTAAATCCAAGTTTTCCTTGAGTGGTAACCAATGAAGGTAAGGAAATACTCGGCACCACTGAGATCTTTGACAGACATAGGTACACAGATATTTGAGTGTATCAATCCTAGTACACTCTTGGCCCTGTGTTTGCTCCTAGGAAATGCTGCCTTGGCATACTTTCCTAGAGGACATCCCATGCATACATCATCTCATTCCATACTCAGATCCAGAACTCCTGTTACAGTGCTCATGAGAATTCTCTGAGATCCATGGTGCAAGTGACCCATTCTTCTATGCCATAGTTCGTTCAAGTCCTTGTCTCCATGACTGCCTATTAGTGCCATTGGTTATTCTAGATGTAATCTATACAACTGATTACTTTTGATCCATATCTGCACTTTCTTTTTCCAGCTCAGGTGTTTGACGTATACCTTCTCCTTGATGAAGTTGACATCATAGCCCTTTCCTTGCAGTTGTGATATGGAAATTAGGTTCATCCCCAATCCCGGTACATGTAGCACATTTGTAGCACGAAACCGTTCTCCCGATTCTCTCTAAAAGACTATGGTACCCTTCCCTACTAGAGTACACTTTGCCTTGTTCCCCATGGTGATTTGAAAGTTCATCTTCTCTTCTCGATATTCTCAGAAACACTCCCTGATTCCCGTCATATGCCACGAGGCTTCATTGTCTATCTACCATGCTTCTGATGATGCAACACTAGTCATACACGCCACTTCTTCTTCCAGCTTGGAAGCTAACATAGAGAAATCAACATCTCTTTCTCTTGTGCAATCTTTAGAAAATCTATGTGAGTCCCATGACGTGAATGCCTGTCCATCGTGGTCTCGACCCATAACTGATTTTCCCTTCCTGTCTCTGATTACTCGCTCTGATACCATGTGAAAATTATATCACTGCAGCAACTAATTTACTTTTCCTACTTATTCCACAATAAGTTATTCATGAAATTACTTCAATAAACATTAAAATAAACATTGTTGCAGATATCACACCGTAATACAGAAACAAACATATGCACAAGAATCAACACATTGACACAGTTATTTTGGACAACATTCCCCAGAAAAACCCAATGCGGGAAAACTAGTGTAGCAAGGGAGGTTTTTATTATTCAGCAATTCTTCAGTACAACAGGGTGCCAAACTGGCTTACCCACAAGGAGAAATAATTCTCCAGCACTTCTCCCAATCCCAAAGTCAGCTTGACTAACCTCTACATGGCTTTCCAACCCTCTGCGACAGCACTTGGTTGACTGCATCAGCCCTGGGCCTCTCTGCGTCACCCATGCAGGCCCAGCTAGTGACTACGTAGTCTTCTGCTGCCTAAAAATCCCTGTGTCTGTCTCTCCTACCTCAATGATGATCTTCAATGGCTAATCCCACCTCTCTGCTCCGTACTTGTTGCCTCCTGACTGCTCACTAGACCACTGGTTCAATTTCCCAGCTAACCCCGCTCTAGAAATTGAACTGACTGGTCTCCCCTAGTGTGTTCTCCAAGTGACCCTCAAGCCTCCTCTTATGCTTTTCTCCTTGACACATCAACAGCCGAGATTAAGTCCCTAATCAATGGCTAAGATTAGATATGGCTTGATCCATGACTTTTGGACCATTCTAAAACAGTTTTATATTAATTCACATTAATATTTTATTTTCCCTAAGCTTAGACTTAGGGACTCCATTAAAAATATTAATTATTTTAATATCTCCTAAACTGTTTAGAATCTTCCCAAACCCTTTTCTGGGTATTGAAGATCTCATGTGCCTTAGCCTCTCCACCAATTTTCATGGCTAGAGCACATCCGATGCTACCCCAAATCAACACTACTTCATGCAGTCAATATCTCATAGGGAATCCAAAGGTCCACCACCTCCATTCTTCAATCAACAAGGGAATTGATAGGTTATTCCTCCATCGTCAATCAACAAGGGAATCTAGAGGCTATAACTCCACCCTCAAACAACAAGGGAATCTAGAGGCTATGCCTCCACCCTCAATTAGCAATGGAATCCAGAGGTCATGGCTCACCCTCAATCAACAAGGGAATCTAGTGGTTATGCCTCAACCCTAAATCAACAAGGGAATCCATAAGCTATAACTCCACCCTCAAATAACAAAGGAACCTAGAGGCTATGCCCCACTCTCAATCAACAAGGTGTTAATTTTTGCAACTAGGGTCAAATTCCACATTGGACAGCTCATATGAAGGAGTTGATGCTTGCATTAAATTCCTCTTTTCGAGAGGACCAAAATCATCCAAAATATCACCTAATTTGGTCAAGCTGAATTTAAGTTTTAAATTATTTTATTCATACATACTTTATTGAATGGGTCAACCCTAACCACATGGGTAACTGCTTGGGTCAACCTTAACCCCAAGTGAACCCTTAGGAAAGCCTATAAATAGAAGTGACCTTAATTTCATTTCATCACATTTATGAAGCCATTTTCTATTCCTTTTTTTTGTCTTGGTTCACACAGGTTCGAAGGAAGGAGTTCATACAAGGGTCTGAAATCACAAGCGTGAGCTTCACTCTAAGTTATGGTTTTCTGGGTTCTAGACATTGGCACAGAACATGGCATTTTAGTCCCTAGACGCTGTCACAGAGTGGACAAGACAACATCCAGAGATCCCTATATGTTGGCAGATAGGCTTATGAGAGCGTCCACTGGTTCAAAGTCAGATATGGCTGCATTAGTCCTTGGACGCTCGCATAGAGTGGTCCAAAGAACATCCATGCCTTCTCAGATACACACACAACAATTGTAAGGGAGCGTCCAAGGGTTTTTGGTGTATTTCACCCAAGACGCACGCACATATTCTTCTTGAGAGCATCCAAGCAGTGGCAGATGCCCTCACATAACGTCCCAAAGAGCGTCCAGGGAGTTTTGGACACATAGAGACAGTTTTGATGACAACGTCTAGGGAGTTTCAGATGCACATAGACAGTTTGATGAAAGCATCTAGGCTTCATATCCAAGGCTTGAAATCTTGGCTACAGTTGACTTCAGTGATCTAGTGGATCTGGGTTTCCCTTTTTTGTTGTACAGATCTGTAGATCTGATTTATTGGTATCTGTTGCAAACATATGTATTGAGCTCATTGTACTCTTTGCATAAATGGTTTTTTGACGATCTATTGAAGAATAATATTTCAAAGGTTTCCCCCCTTGTGGGGATTTTCCCTGGCCTTGCACCAATTTGTTGTCTCTTATGGTTGTACTGTTGTCTTCTTTGTCACTCCATATATTGTTCTTTTTTTAGTTACGTTTATGATTGATTATATTGCTAATAATTGGATGCATTGTTAATGAAAAAGTGAATTGGGCTAAAGTAACTGATACAACATAGAACAATCAGAAAATTTAACATGGTTTCAGAGCTAAGGTGAAGGACAAGCCTAAAAGAAGACAAGCATTGAAGCCCTCTCTTTCAGAAAGAAGATTGCCTAGTCAAGGTCAAGATGTCGTCCTCTACCTTCAAGGAGCATGAAAATTTGGGTGATGCATCAAACTTTGCTGCATGGAAAGTCAGATTGGAGATCATAGATGACAACAATGATGTGCTGTTATACATCCAAGGAAGGATGCCTGAGCCTCCAGAAAATTCCTCCGCTTCCCTCAAGAATAGGTACAAGAAAGGTGAGTCCAAAGAAAAGAAAATGATAGTTGATGGTTTACAAGATCATTTACTGGCATATCTTAGGAATTTAAGAATGTCGAAATACATGTATGGTAATATTGATGAAATCTATGAAATCAACAACCCGAATAAGATTATCAGCTTAAATGATCAACTCAAGGAAACTAAGATGAACAAAGGATAAGTTGTTCAATCGTACATTATGAGGATCTCTCGCCTTAGAGATCAATTGCAGAGAGTTTGAAAAAATGTGTCTGATAGGGAGCTAGTAGTTGTAGCTCTTAAATGTCTCCCTCCTATTTAGGAAACCTTCATTACTACAATTAGCAACAACCATGTCCTTCCGACATTTTATGAAATTGTGGGGAAGCTCACTCAAGAATAATCGAGGATGATAACAAGAGGAAGGATTGAAAAGCATGAAGAGGGAGAGCCCACTGCATATATCACTCATGACAAAAGGAAGAAGGCAAAAGAAGGCCCATCAAGGAAACCTCCTTCTCAAAATACAAAAGGAAGGAATGACAAATTGTTATCTCATATTGAATGCTTCAATTTCTACATGATGGGTCATTATGCTCGTGACTATCCCGAGAGGAGGAAAAGACCATGTTACAACACTAGAGACTACAATAACAAAAGAAGAAAAGACTATACAAGAAATAACTATGATAGAAGATATGAAAGAAGAAGAAGAGACTCCTCAAGCGACCATGAAGAAAATCATCCTCCTTAAAACAAGTCAAGGGCTCCCAGGTATGAAAGTAATGTTGTAAATAAATCTAAATACATTCTTACTTCTACTCTTACTAGTTCTTCTCCACTGGATTCATGGGATGGTTGGTTGGTTGATAGTGGAGCCACTCATCATTTCTATGGATACAAGTACTAAGTTGAACGTCATTCTTGGAGACAACCCCACTCATCCCGTGAAAGGATTTGGGTTCGTCAAATTTTAGTTGAATTCTAGTGAATCAATTCTACTGCATGATATTATGTATGTACCTAGATTAATCAAGAATTTGGTATCTATATCCGCATTGGAAGATAAAGGGATGAGGGTTTCCTTCATCAAAGGTAAATTTTTGACTTAGCCTACTAATTCACGTATGAGAGATGTATTCACATTAGGATCGAGATTTGAAGGACTCTATAGAGTCACTGGAAGACCTCTTCTAGCATTGGTTCATAATACCAATCATTTGAGTGAGTTATGGAACTGCAGACTGGCTCATCTACACTATGATTCACTTCCAAAGTTGAAGAAAATGGTCTCCAATATTCCCGATGTTTAAGCTTCATCAAGATGGAGTTTTTCCAGGTTGTGCAAGTGGAAAGAAAACAAGGGGGGCATTTACCTCTAGTAAGAACAAGACAAATGACATCCTCCATCTCATTCATTCTGATATATGTGGTCTAATGCCTATATATTATGTTGTTGGTGATCTCTACTACATCAGCTTTATTGATGACTTCTAAAGAAATACATGAATATACTATCTTAAGAATAAGGATGATGCCTTAAAATATTCAAGGAATTCAAAGCCTTGATCAAAAATCAATCTGGGAAAGAAAATCAAAGTCTTTAGATCCGACAAGGGAGAGGAATACATGTCAAAAGAATTCATAGAATTTTGCAAGAAAGAAGGGATCAAGAAAGAAACAATTGTGCCATATACTCCTGAACAAAATGGTATAGATGAAAGAAAGAATAGGTCTATATTAGAAGTTGCCTATGCTATGCTTCATGATAAAAAGGTGCCAAAGTTCCTTTTGGACGAAGTTACATCTATTGTTGTATATGTTCAGAATAGGGTGCCTCATAAGCATTAGAAAACAAGACCCCTGAAGAAATATTCACATGTATGAACCCTAATATTAGCCATCTTCGTGTATTTGGATGCCTCGTATATTTTCATGTGCCGAAGGATAAAAGGAAAAAATTAGTAACTACATGAAGAAAATGTATATTTGTGGGTTATTGTGAATATTTTAAAACATACAAACTATATATTTTGGTCATAAGAAAATCGAAATTAACAAGGATGTAACATTCAATGAAAATGCAACTCTTGGAAAAGCAAGAAATATTCGTCCATCTCTGAAAATGCAACTCTTGGAAAAGCAAGATATATTCCTCCACCACCTGCTCCTCAGGAAGAAAATGCTCACTGGGACATTCTATATTCTTCGTCCGTTCCCAAGTCCGATATGGTTGATGATCCCATTCGATATTACCATCTCTAAAGGCCATCTGTACATTACTATCTCTATTGGAGATATTTATGACATCCCTTACTACTTTGCTTGCTTAAAGTTGCTCATGCTGCATGCCAATTTAGAAAATGTGGAGAAACAAAAGTTCGGCAATCGAATAAGTTGTACCTTGACATTTAAATATATTAAATAATACCTTATCATTTCACGGATTAAATATATTAAATAGTATAGAACATTTTTTTAAATGGGATAAAATTAATTATAATTACAATAAATTTTTATTTTAAAACAGTTTATAAACTCAATTTGATTATCAATATTTAATGGTCGTAGGATAGAAATTTAATTTCCAAAGAATATTTATGGAATATTAATTAAAATATAATATCCATAAATATTAATTAAGATATAAGGTTAAGATTTAACTAAAAAGTAGTTGTGGTTTTTTATTTTTAATTTAATAAAAAAAATGTTATCAAATGAATGGTTTTTTGGTCATATGTCATTGATAAGCCATATTATTGGCCCATGGTATTGTGACCACCCTATCTTTATAGTAAAATAGGATGGGAGTGAATCTCCATAGTTAATAAAGGTAGTTATTGCCTTTTGTTCTTTTCAATTTAATTTAAAAAATATGCTATAAATTTATGGTTATTGGGCATATGGTATTGATAAGCCATCATATCATATCGACCCATGGTATTGGCCCATGGTATTATGAAAAATCTGTCATCGTGATGGTAAAGTTGGGTGGGAATGAATCTCAATAATTGATAATTCTGTTCCATGTCTTTTAACTACATATATATATAATTCATATGGATTCTATTTATAATTAATAATAATAATAATGATTTGAAATAAAGCTATAATTTAGTTAAATTTGTATGGTTTTTTTAATCCTTCTTTTCAACTTAATTTAAAAAAACGATATAAAGTTAATGGTCTTTTGGTCATATAGTATTGATAACCCATGGTATTGGCCCATGGTATTGTGACAAACCTATCTTTATTGTAAAGTAGGGTGGGAGTAAATGTTCATGGTCAATAAAGGTATTTATGGCATTTTTTGGTTTTAACTTAATTAAAAAAACACTATAAAATTAATAGTTTTTTGGGCATATGGTATTGATAAGCCATAGTACTAGACCATCGTATTGTCCCATGGTATTGTGACAAATCTATCATTACAGTAAAGTAGGGTGGGGATGAATCTCCATGGTTGATATTTTGTTACATATTTTTTTAGTTGTATATGTGTTTAAGTCATGTGTTAATCCTGCTTATAATTAATAATAATAATAATAAATTTGAAATAAAATTATAATTTAGTTAATTTTTTATGATCTTTTTTAATCTTAGCAATGTGAGATGTATCATGAGGTAAGTATTTTGATGCCTATTATAGGTTGATAGCTCTTGGTGTTTACCAACCATTTAATTTATGTGCTAATCTAGTTTAATTGTTAAACATCAAATAGTGTGTGAGGTTGCCAATACCACACCATCCCATAAGTGTACTAGGTTAAGAGTTTAAAATACATGAAGTCAATATGATAATATTCATTGTAATATACCCCCTACTATCATTGGTCCCTACTAAAGGTAGTAAGGGGGAAGTTACTATGTTGACTCAACCTTCAAAGTCTAGTTATGGAAATTGGGTCTAAATTTTTTAATCTTTTTCAACTTCCTCAAAATATACAATGGATGGAATCATTGCATTTGTATTGTCGATACCTTTCCAACGATATAAAATTTTCTTAAATCTAACTCTAGTATCAAAAGATATGGTCGTTTAAAGTATGGACTACCTCCTCTTACCATGTCATCTAACATACCACATGGTGCCCATGTGGTTGTCCAAGACATGCATCATATCACCACCCACATGGTATTTCTTCCCCTGCTTCCAACTCATTCGTGATTTCCCTTTACTTACGAGACCCATTGCATATATTGTTGCATTATAATGTGACAACATCCATTATATAAGAACTATGGCCTACAATTCCACCTCACCCCAGGGATAAAATCTTGACAGTATCCCCTGTAGTCCCCAATCAAAGATTCTAGGAAAGAATGGCATAGCTAGGCATCAATCCTCGACATTCATTCATATACTCAGCCTAAAGTCTAGGCCTTACCTTGACTTATTCATAGGTTTATTCACTTCACATATCTCTTGACCCCATCGAATAGGACCCACATGCACCATGTCATCCCATGAATAAAATCATGAGACCTTCTACCACACCTCCTTCCAAAATATCTGGGGTTCAAGATCCAGGGCGGTATCACTAGTCCCAAATGTCAGGGTGTTGTCATCGTTTTTCACTCCCTCCCCATGTCAAGTTCCATGTAATTGTGGGTTCCATTGAAATCTCTATGCCCTTGCAAATCGCATGATTCTCATCATATGGGAAATGTGGTTTATTCCATACTATTTCACTAAGTGTTGACTGTTAGAGTCAGTATTTGCATACTGCTTCCAATGATCAAAATTCCTCTTTTATATCATATTAGAGTCCCGTTTCAAATTTTTTGCATTCCACTCAGGTCATCATGAAAAAATTTGTTCACTGATGGTAGTCCAAAGTCCAAATTCACTTTTCCCTCTCAAAATTTTGTGTTTGTTGGCTCTCCTTCATGTGTCTTCTGGGTTACCATTAAACATGAAGGCTCATTTCATCACATTTTATAGCAGTCAAATCCACCTGAAATTCAATCATTTGAGGTTCCATTAGGTCACCTAGGGTTTATTTTTCCAAGGTCCAATAAGTCACCATCTCATTGCATAAGGTCAACAAAATATGAGAGTCAAGAAAATAATGTCTTTTTTAGTTAAATAAATCTTTCCAAAAGCATGTAACCATAGTTACTGAAAGCCTTAAATTTGATTTCAAGAAAGGATTTTATCCCAAGTTTGTAAATTAGAACTGCAAACAGATGTAATAATTTTTATTTTTGTTTATGTAATTTTATGTCTATCATATGTAATAAGTCACTTTTAGATGAATACTCAAGTCCATTGCCAAAATCATCCCAAGAAGAAAGTCAAAATTAGCATTGCCAAAGCATCATCCACCTGTCAAGAGCAAAAAAGGTCAGAAAGTCAAAAACGCATTAAAGTGAGAATTTGAAAATGACAAAGAACTTTAGAAAGTGGGTATGCAAACTCATAAATTAAAGTCAATTCAAGTATAAAGCCTCTCAACACACTCATGAAAGCCTCATTTGCACTCTACCACTCTCACAACTCCTTAGCAAAAGAAAATTGGCAATTTTTAGGTGAAATTGGGCAAAACAGAGCAAGAGGACGCATTCAGCAAGGTCGCTACACGTTTAGCCTGGTCACTGCGCTCCTGTAGAGTTCGCTGCGTGTTCGACCAGACCACTACGCCTTTGCCTGGGTCCCTACACATTCACATAGAAGGAGCCAAACGTTCTAAAAACCCTCCCTCTCCACCAAGTTTCTAGGTTAATCATCATTCACTCCAGCAAATCAGGTTGGTGGAAGAATTAATCACTCCTACCCTCCTTTGTTTTCCTACATAGGGTTTAAATTGTTTGTTGTTTTTCCTAATATCTAACCCTAGCCATTCATTCCCATCATCTCACAAGCACATTTCTTAGTTTCATCACTATTCCTCCCTCACTTAACGACTATTCCTGTTCATCTCCCACATTCCACATATCCCAATCTCCTCTTCATCATCTCTCCTCACATCATTCCACATTTCTAATACCGACAATCCATTCTATCATTCCCCTAGGGTTTTAAAAGCAACAAAACATGACAGAAGAAGAAAACACAATTCAAAGTGATGGAGAAAAACAACATAGGAGGAAATATAAAAAAGGAGGGAAAATCATTAGATATGAACCAACCAATACTAGAGAGCTCATGGCATCTCCTATCACTATCACAAGCTTTAAAAATATGGGCTGTTTTGAGTTTTGTGAGAAGGTGGAAAGGACACAGCATCATTCTGAATTGACCAGACAGTTCATTATCGACCTCCATGACAATCAAGCAGCCTTGGCTGGTGTCACCTTTACCATATCTTCTGCTATCATATCAGCTACTACTAAGATCCTAGATGTTGGGGAAAAGTGGTTTAAACAGGCATATTTGGATTATTACTATTATAAGCCACATCTTAAACCCAACCATAGGAATGAAAGGAGGACTTTTCCTTTCTCTTACCTCCTAGATAGATATGTTCCTATGATGAAAATCATCATGAAGTACTTTACATGTGAGGGTAGGTTTTCTAGGCTCTATTCCTATCATATTTGGTTACTCATGCATTTTACAAGAGTTAGAATGCTCAATCTTCCCTACTATCTATACTAGGATATCGACAAGATGTCATACATTGCCCAAAGGAAAGATCATGATCATCAAATGCACAACATATTTCACCATTCTCTCATCAAAATGATAGGCCTACACTACCTTGATCAGCTTAACATTGTATGGGACACTTTCATATCCAATGAGGTTTTCACAGTCCCACCTATCCAGCATGGGCAAGAGGCACCTTCATCCTCTCATCCAACCACCTCCATTCCTCCACCTCAGCTTATACATCATTCATCTTCATCTCATGAGTCAGCCTCACCATCACCTCCATCATCACCATTTCATCAGCCTATTCATTCATCTGGTAGAGATAAAGGAACTGAGTAGGAGCATATTAAGCATGGTGAGAGAAGCAAGCACAAAAGGGTTGGTTTAGGTACCTTGGCACATACCTATCAGAGAGGGCATAGGAAAGTGTTTTCCCCACTAATTGTGGGAGGGGCCTTGCCTTCTTCATTGAAAAAGCAGGTACAGAAGGGTAAGGAAAAAGTTGTAGAGGCAAAGGTCTAGCAGCAAGAGGAAGACCTCCATGAGATAGAGCATGATTTTTAGTTAGTTGAGTCAGATGAACATGATGACAGTATAAGAAAAACTATTGTCATCAAGGAGAATAATTCACTCATAGGAGATCTTGAGGTCAACTTGCAAAGGGCCAAATGGATCATTTCCTACTATGAGTGGGAAAATAAGTAGTTTGAGGTAAAAAATGAGCTCATGGAGATTCAGCTCAAAAAGGTAAAGAGAGACGCTAAAAAGGCAAAGACCTTACTTGATGAGGCATATGGGTAGTATGGTGAGCCACTTGATGAACAAGTTCCAAGAAGAAGGCCAAGGACTAGAGGCTTAAAAATATCCTTGGAGGAGGAAAGGAAAAGGGAGGAAGAAATGGCCAATCAACTCACCTTGAATGAGCAATTTGCCAAGATGGTAAATGAAAACCGGGAATATTGGCTTGAGAAGGTAAATTATCATCTGGCGAACCTCCTAGGAAATGCCAAGAAGGACAATGATATTCAAAGAAGGATGGCGATGCACTATGCTATGAGAGACAAAATTGTAAGAGCCAAGCTCAAAAGAGCTCATGCAAAAATTGAGGCTTTGACCAAGCAAGAGGAGAAAAAGAGGTTGGATATCCTTGTCGAGGCATCACTCCATGCCTCAAACATATGGCCAGCTGTCAGCCCACCAATTTTGGCAATTTTTGAAAAATTTTGGCAAGATGTGTTTTTTGAAGAAATTTTGGCACAATCAACATGATCAAATGTGCAGCACCTAGGACATTGTGTTTTTTTGGGGCATCCAATGAACAAATGGTAAGGATTTTTGGATTCAGAATGATGAGGACATGCACCTTGTACTTTTTCTAAGAATTTGGAGCAAAAATGGTCAGCCAAAAGGGTAAAAAACTACCAAAAAATCACCTTTCTGCCTCTTTTCTGGCCTGGTCACTACGCGTTTGAGCAGTCTTGGGAGATTGCAATTTTGGAGGGGTAAATGAAGCCCATTTTGAAAACCAAGGGAGGTTTTGGAAACTAGACAGGATAATCTTTCCAATGAGTTATCCTGGGCTAGATTTGGACATTGGGAAGGCGGTCAAAAGTCAGGTTGAAGAGGACGTTGTGCGTTTGACTAGGGTCATTGCGCGTTTACCAGGGTCGCTGCACGTTTGACAATTTTCCACAATTTTCACTGTTTCATTCCAGGTTGACTTTTATCTATGGGAAATTCAATTTTTACCTATGTAATTGATCTAGATGATGTAATTATCATGTTTTTACTTTTACCTAGGGTAGATACATCAGTTAGATGGCCTATGTGGCATGTAATGAATCAGTTTGCTAGAGTGAGGGATGAGTCACTTTGACCACCCTATACTCTAGCTATCAGTTCAACCTTTCTTGCAACTTCTCCTCCAATCATGGATTCGACCCCTGAGCCTAGGATGAGTTCGTTGTTGGCCTATATTATGTATTTTCTTAGTCATTTTACAGGTTGGATTCAGTAGGGATGTTATACTAGTGATCAGAGACTATTGTATCAGATTTTGGCAATTTTCAATAGATGAGTTGCAACAATTTTTCTGGGATACATGTGGTATGAATTTTTATCATTGTTTCTTCTTTGTGATCATTTGTATGAATGTTTTATCAGTTCATAAACCATTCCATGTTTGTTATATGGTAATTTACAAGCTGATAGGTAGAATACATGTTTGCTCATGCTCTGTTTTGGGTAATTTATCATACTTTGTCCATTTTTCCTTAGTTTAGGAAGAATACATTTCTTATGCTCTTCCTAACTCCTCATCAATCTTAAACCATCTCATCAAATCACCTTTTAAGTGTTAAGCTTCATACCTACCTTGCCCCTTTGAATGTCTGCAATCATATCTCATTCGCCCTGACCTAGTCCCTCTGACCTAAAAACACACATCCTTGTGACTACCCAACCAAAAATCAAATCAAACAACCCCTTTCACTTTACATCTAGCCTAAAACCCTAATCTATCCAGCCCTCCTGGCTATGATCCTTTGGAGAGAGCCCTCTCTAGCTTGGTAGGGCTAGCTACCAAGCTAAAAGATTGGTTTGTGGTTACCTCAGCTGGACTCTTCCTCAGCCTTGGAGATCTGGAGGAGTGCTAACATTGACAATGGCCCCGCTACCACATCATCCTCACTAATAGATCTTAGTGCAATCAAGCCATACCTCCACTTGGAATTTCTACGGTAGTTCTTTTGGGGTGCATCCAAGTGTGCCAATACTTCAACGATATCCAACGACTCTATTCTCTCTAGCTTCAGTCCCTTTGGTCACAACAACAAGCCATATGATTAGGCATCGAGAATAATCTTTTCTCCTTTGGGCCTTGACTTCCAACACCCCGTAGCATATATTTCTATGAGTATGTGGTTTGGACTCTTCCATCCTCAATGCTTGGACACAACTCACTACCCAAGCACGTCATGCATTAAGAATCACCCCACTCATTTCTATACGAGTGTATATAAATATAGCAGTAAAGATCTTTTGAAGCTATCCCTCCTAAGATTAAACTTTATGTGCATACATAGTGCTCAAGTTATCCTTCCTGAGATTTAGAGGCTTTGACCCAGTCTTGAATATATATATATTCTTTCGCTTCCCTTGTGCTACGACGGAATATTGGCCTAACTTGGCCATCCTATATATGTATACAATGAGAGCTCTCTTGAGATTTTAGCGAGGTTCACCCTAGCTCATTCAACGTATATACATGTTATACATGTGTATGATTTATAAACACATAATTTTATCCTTATTGAGCTTAATGTTGATCAAATAAGGCCTGGAAGCCCAATCTATCAGTTACATAATAACTAGGATACTGGGATAGGGGTCCATCTATCCAATGATACTTAGACCCATTGAGAAAAATTCATGCTCATAAATATTTATAGATCTACAAGCCTCATAAGCTAATAATATGTTGAAATACAAACTCATGAATACATACATAAATCCATTCATTTACTTGACAGGGATATTATAAGAATATCAACATTCCTTAAGCATGCAAGAAATCACATTCCATATTAGATCATAGGCATATCCATCACATTAAATCAATACCAAAATAGGAAATCATATTCCATAATATATCATTGACCATCACATTGAAACAATACCAAATAGGCCTTAATCTCACACATTTGACTTTTGCTTCATGTTCGAGGTGCAAAACTTGAGTATACTTATCTAATCAAATGTGCTCATTAACTGAGATTAGGTCTTCAATTCTTAACCCAACCTTAGGAAGACTATATCCATGCCTTTAGGTATTCAACCTCGAGCTATAGTGTAGAGCTTGAGGATGAGTGCTTAAGGTATTAAAATAAAATTTTTAACTGAAACATGGACTCCAAAGGACCATACCCACCAACTACCTCATGCAATCAATATCTCATAGGGAATCAAAAGGTCCACCACCTCCATTCTTCAACCAACAAGGGAATCCATAGTTTATTCCTCCACCTTCAATCAATAGAGGAATCTAGAGGCTATACCTCCACCCTCAAACAAAAAGGGAATCTAGAGGCTATGCCTCCACCCTCAATCAGAAATGGAATCTAGAGGCCATGCCTCCACCCTCAATCAACAAGGGAATCTAGTGGTTATGCCTCAACCCTAAATCAACAAGGGAATCCATAAGCTATATCTCCACCCTCAAATAACAAGGGAACCTAAAGGCTATCCTTCAATCCTCAATCAACAAGAGAATCCAGAGGCTATGCCCCCACCTTCAATCAACAAGGTGTTAAGTTTTGCAACTAGGGTCAAATTCCACATTGGACAGTTCATATGAAAAAGTTGATGATTGCATTAAATTCCTATTTTCGAGAGGACCAAAATCAACCAAAATATCACTAGATTTGGTCAAGCTAAAGTTAAGTTTTGAATTATTTTATTCATGCATACATTATTGAATGGGTCGACCCTAACCACATGGGTAATTTCTTGCGTCAACCTTAACCCCAGGTGAACCCTTCGGAAAGCCTATAAATAGAAGTGACTTCAATTTCATTTCATCACATTGATCAAGCCAGTTTCAATTCTTTTTTTTCTTGGTTCACACAGGTTCGATGAAAGGAGTTGACACAAGGGTCTGAAATCATAGGCAGGAGCTTCGCTCTAAGTTAGGGTTTTTGGGGTTCTAGACACTGACATAGAACAAGGAATTTTAGTCCCTAGATGCTAGCACAAAGTGGAAAAAAAAACGTCCAAAGAGCCCTATACGTTGGGAGACATGCTTATGAGAGCATCCAAGGGTTCAAATTCAAATCTGGCTGCATTAATACTTGGACACTCACATAGAGTGGTCCAGAGAACATCTAGGTCATCTTAGATACACACACAACAATTGTAAGGGAGCATCCAAGGGTTTTTGGTGTATTTCACCGAAGACACCCGCAAATAGTCTTCTTGAGAGCATCCAAGCAGTCGCAGATGCCCTCACATATTGTCCCAGAGAGTGTCCAGGGAGTATTGGACGCATAGAGACAGTTTTGATGAGAGTGTTAAGGGAGTTTCAGGCACACACAGATAGTTTTGATGAAAGCGTCTAGGGTTCAAATCGAAGGCTTAACATCCTGGCTTCATGTGACTTCAGTGATCTGCTGGATCTATGTTTCGCTGTGTTATTGTACAAATATGTAGATATGATTTATTGGTATCCATTGTAAACATATGTATTGAGCTCATTGTACTCTTTCCAGAAATGTTTTTATAATGATATATTAAAGAATAATATTTGAAAGGGTTTCCCCCTTGTGGGGTTTTTCCTTGGTCTTGCACCAAATTGTTTTCTCTTATGTTTGTTCTATTGTCTTTTTTGTCACTTCATATATTGTTCTTTCTTGAGTTACATTTATGATTGATTATATTGCTAATAATTGGATTCATTGTTAATGAAAAAGTGAATTGGGCTAAAGTAACTGATACAACATAGAACAATAAGAAAATTTAACATGGTTTTAGAGCTGAGGTGAAGGACAAGCCTAAAAGAAGACAAGCATTGAAGACCTCTCTTTCAGAAAGTAGATTGCCTAGTCAAGGTCAAGATGTCGTCCTTTACCTTCAAGGAGCATGAAAAGTTGGGTGATGCATCAAACTTTGCTGCTTGGAAAGTTAGATTAAAGATCATAGATGACAACAATGATGTGTTGTTATACATCCAAGGAAGGATGCCTGAGCCTCCAGAAAATTCCTCCACTTCCCTCAAGAACAGGTACAAGAAAGGTGAGTCCAAAGAAAATACAATTATAGTTGATGGCTTACAAGATCATTTACTTGCATATGTTAGGAATTTAAGAATGTTGAAGGATATGCGTGATAAGATAGATGAAATCTATGAAATCAGCAACTCGAATGAGATCATCACCTTGAATGATCAACTCAAGGAAACTAATATGAACAAAGGATAAGTTGTTTAATGCTACATTATGAGGATATCTCACCTTAGAGATCAATTACAGGGAGTTTGAGAAAATGTGTTTGATAGGGAGCTAGTAGTTGTAACACTTAAAGGTCTCCCTCCTATTTAAGAAACCTTCATTACTACAATTACCAACAACCATGTCCTTCCGACATTTGATGAAATTGTGGGGAAGCTCACTCAAGAATAATCGAGGATGATAGAAAGAGGAAGGATTGAAAAGCATGAAGAGGGAGAGCCCACTGCATATATCACTCATGACAAAAGGAAGAAGGAAGAAGAAGGTCCATCAAGGAAGCTACCTTCACAAAATACAAAAGGAAGGAATGACAAATCATTATCTCATATTGAATGCTTCAATTTCTACAAGATAGGTCATTATGCTCGTGACTATCACAAGAGGAGGAAAAGACCATGTTACAACACTAGAGGAAACTACAATAACAAAAGAAGAAAAGACTATACAAGAACTAACTATGATAGAATATATCAAAGAAGAAGAAGAGACTCCTCAAGCAACCATGAAGAAAGTTATCCTCCTCAGAAGAAGTCAAGGGCTCCCAGGCATGAAGGTAATGTTGTAAATAAATCTAAATACATTCTTATTTATGCTCTTACTAGCTCTTCTCCACTGGATTCGTGGGATAGTTGGTTGGTTGATAGTGGGTCCACTCATCATTCCAATGGATACAAGTAATTCCTCTCTAATCTGGTAGAGAGGGAGACTAAGATGAATGTCATTCTTGGAGATAGCCCCACTCATCCCATGAAAGGATTTGGGTTCATCAAATTTCAGTTGAATTCTAGGGAATCAGTTCTACTACATGATGTTATGTATGTACCTGGATTAATGAAGAATTTGGTATCTATATCCGCATTGGAAGATAAAGGGATGAGGGTTGCCTTCATCAAAGGTAATGTTTTGACTTAGCCTACTGATTCACCTATGAGAGATGTATTCACATTAGGATCAAGATTTGAAGGACTCTGTAGAGTCATTGGAAGACCTCTTCTAGAATTGATTCATAATACCGATCATCTGAGTGAGTTATAATACCGTAGACTGGCTCATCGACACTATGATGCACTTTCAAAGTTGAATAAATTGGTCTCAGGTATTCTCGATGTTTAATCTCATCAAGATGGAGTTTGTCCAGGTTGTTCGAGTGGAAATAAAACAAGGGGTCCATTTACCTCTCGTAAGAACAAGACAAATGACATCCTCCATCTCATTCATTCTGATATATGTGGTCTGATGCCTATACATTATGTTGTTGGTCATCTCTACTACATCACCTTTATTGATGACTTCTAAAGAAAGACATGGATATACAATATTCAAGGAATTCAAAGCCTTGATCAAAAATCAATATGGGAAAGAAAATAAAAGTCTTCAGATCTGATAAGGGAGGGGAATACACGTCAAAATAATTCATAGAATTTTGCAAGAAAGAAGGGATCAAGAAAGAAACAATTGTGCCATATACTCCTGAACAGAATGGTATAGCTAAAAGGAAGAATAGGTTTATATTAGAAGTTGCTTGTGCTATGCTCCATGATACAAAGGTGCCAAAGTTCCTTTGAGACGAAGCTACATCTATTGTTGTGTATGTTCAAAATATGGTGCCTCATCAAGCGTTAGAAAATAAGACCCCTGAATAAATATTCACAAGTATCAAGAAAATGTATGTTTCTGGGTTATTGTGAAAATTCTAAAGCATACAGAATATATATTCTTGGTGATAGGAAGGTCAAAATTAGCAGGGACGTAACATTAAATGAAGATGCATCTCTTGGAAAAGCAAGAGATATTCCTCTACCTCCTCCTCCCAAGGAAGAAAATTCTGACTAGGATATTCTATATGTGTTGGATAGGTAAATCCCCTCTGCGGATAGAGGCGATCCCACTAGCCTAAAATAGAACTAGCCACAATCAATTCACGCTGCCACGCAAGTTCCTAGTTGTACATTAAAGGTGAATTAAGAAGACCAACCTGGAATCCAACACTATAGTTGAAGCAGAGTTGGTATTCCCGCTCCCTCGCTCCGGCAGGTCACAATCCTTGCAATCCTTGCAAACAGACACCTGCACATGCGAAGGAAGAAATAGATACAAGCATAAAATCCACCAAGGCACAACTATATTTCAGTCAAAAAGGAAATAAATCAAACATCACTATAATAGACAATGAGATTGGAACTATAATAGCAGTCGTTCGTTAATGAATAATAGACAGGAAAAGTTACAACCAAGGTTCTGACGTTGAACCTCTCCTCTGGCTGGGTGAGCAACTATATGTGTCTTGCAATGTACCTCCTCTCCGGCAGCATAACCTCTCTATGCTTCACTATCACTCACTAGCATTCCTTCAAAACTTTAGAACTCAACAACTAGCTTGTCTAATGCATGAGGACAGATATTTATAGATGGACAAGGGAGAAAGATTCGATGAACCAGGACACTCATTGTGGATTGGCATTATCTCTGAAAAATCCACTGCGGATAGATGTCAAGGATAGATGATGACTCTCGACCTCTATCAGATGGATTTTACCCTCAAAAGACTTCGTGATCTGAAAGGAAAAAGCAGATGGGCGTGCGTTTGTCAAAAATCATTACCAAACTGGGCTGGTGCGGGTGTTGTTCTGTGACAGAGCGCCAATGGTCGCGCCCTCTTTTGAGGATCTCAGTGATTGGCGCAGGTAAGATACTGTGGACCTGCGTCAATGGAAAAAGAGTACTTTCCAGGGATAATTTGCAGAAGGTGTCTTCAGGGAACATGAAGTACATACTCAGGGGAACATAATGCAAGTGTTTTTGGGTTTTGTCACTGCTCACAGGTCCCAGAATGCGTCCTCCAATGTATGGAAACGGGGCGATAGGGATGGTGACCAATGGTGACAAATTACTGTGTAACAGATGCCCCCTAAAGCATGAAGTCCGAGAGAGAGAGAGAGGGGTGAAATGCTTTACAGGAACACACAAGAACACACATATAGCTGCCGCCGAGGATCTGCATTGAGAGACACGACTGATAGTTCAGTTACATGATGTAAGTGGTGTGGTCGTAGCCATCCATAAGAGAGTGCATAAATAATCGAGATCCATAGTATGGATGCAGCCATCTAGTTAGGATCAATGACTAGACTCAGGTATGGTCGCAGCCATCCAGTGAATGAGTCATGTATCAAGAATCACGCCTGGATAACAACAGACACAATCCAGGGTCTTGCGCTCCATATCAGCCCGAACAAGAGTACAAGTTCAAGCATGCGAATATATGAGCTGAAGTCGAACATGCATGAACATCGTCTGATTACCAGTCAATAGTGGAAACTGTTAACAGACGCGAGATGTACCACCAATAATGACAATGGCCCTCAAGGTACTATAGGTACAATCTACGGCGTGCGAATTAATGAGTTGGCGTCGAACACCCGTAGAATCATTCGATCGGAGGCCAATGATGAAAACCTCACGTTGAACGCGAAGAACATGCCATTGAGGCATGCAGGCTCCAAGGCACCAGAAGGGAGTCTCTATATCAGCTTCCTGGATAATGAGCTGAAGTCGACAGGAAGTGACCTTGATCGAAGGTGGGCCATAATGTTTCCCACATCATTGACATGAGACAGTGAGATAATGTTGTGAATCAAGATTATGTGAACTATCAGATGGAGGTTGTTTCTTTTCAGAGGTCAACTTCTCTTGAACATATCGGCGGCACATTAATGGAAATGGCAGTATTTGACATCAATGTAGCAAAGGTCATGATGACGAGGCAATGAGTAGATGAGAGGTCAAATAGGATTACCCAAATCCACGGAGGCCAGTGAAAAATGAGATGAGATATCCCCACCCAGACACGAAAGCAAACAAGTGCCATGTTCAAGAGCGACATACTGCCGACACGATAATAATTATGGTTCCAAAATTTTCTTTTCCCCCACCATTTCTGGCGAGTACCCCAGTTATTTTTAACAAGCTTGATGGGGATAGCATATGCTTGTGGTGCGTCATTTCGACAAAATCCGATGTCATCAGGTTTTAACGAGTCTGACAAAGGAAGAACTCGGCGTCTTTTCATGTTTAGAGAGTTTGAAAAGACAGCAGAAAAGGAAACTCCAGGGGTGTCCTTTTTCGTAAAGTTGTGTCTCTCGGGCCCGAAAAAGTATAAAATAATGCCCGAAAGAACCGCCCGACCATTACGATTGAGGAGTACTTTTCATAAATAGTAATTTCGACCTGAAAAAGTAAAAAAGCGATCAAAATCACGTCGTTCCGTAACCATTAACGAGTTTGAAACGACAAAAACCCGGTAATCTTTTTATGTTTTAACGGTCGACAAAAAGAACTTAAAACGACCGCCCCTTATTAACGTTTAACGATTCAAGAGGAGCGACTCGGCAATATTTTCCTCTTTAAATGGTCAGAAAAAGAGCTAAAAGCGGACCTCCATTTTTATTCTCTTTAACGAGTCAAAAAGGAAAAAATACTCAGCAATCTTTTCATATTTTACGAGTTAGAAAAGAGCTTAAAGGTGACTCGTCCTAGAGGAACGAGTGGTATAAAGGGTAGCAACTGGTTCCGGTAATGGTGGAACTGCTCAAAACATGTAATGGTCAAGAGGCTGGCTAATACAAACCACTCATCGTTGCGGTTCCTTAGGAAAGGATAAACAACCAAGTGAAAGCATATAATCAGCCAAAGAGATGGTGGCGATGGAATGAAACAACCAAGGCTCATCTAGCAGAATTTAGCACATAAAAGGCAATCACGGGATGTAAATCAGGTATGGGTTCATTTTTACACAAGCTTGAACCATGGAGAACTCTGCTTGGATTCGGTTTCATGTTTACACAAGCTTGAAACGAAAAAACTATGCTTGTTATAAATTTGCATGCCCCCAGCATGATAATGCAAATCGAGGTACATGCCCCCCAAGCTTTATGGCATGCACGGAGTGGATGGAATGAAGGTTCACTTGGAAAGACTCGATTTTGAAAAGGAGGATGCATGCTCCCCGGGCTTGAGTCACTTGCCTGGGTTAGCTGCCGTCATCAGAATGATGGGCTGGATGTTGAGGCATTTCCTGTGGAAATAAGACCATTTAGGAATGGTAGATGACTATATGTGAAGTGTGAACCGAGGAACGAAATTTGGTCTACGATCTTGATCGTCCTTCCTTCATGTGGAAAACACATCACTCTGAAGAGTGAGGACACGATTGCACGTATGCGATAAATATAGTCTCGCCCAAGGAGTAAATTGTAATCTAACGGACCTTGGACTACCATGACGCCCATCTGAACGGTCTTCCCTTCTAATGTGATAGGTACATTGGGAAGAATTCCTAAAGGTCGACAGGTTTCTCGATTAAAACCTGTAAGGTTTCTTACCTCAGGCAGAAGCAGTGGCGAACCAAGTGCTTCCCAAGCTGTTGAAGAAAGGATGCTCACAGGAGATCCCTCATCAATAATGGCACCGGCCATAACCATTCGGTAGACTTGGACTATAATTCGAAATGGTATGGAAGCTGGTAACCGGGGATTGCCTAGTTTATCCCAATTGAAGGAAACAACTAGGTTGCTTGGAGGTGGGACCAGATAAACGGCCGGATATGACTCTGATGAACCTCCTTCCTGCTGCGAAGGAATGAGAGGGATGCTCACTTGATCATTAGAGTCTGTGTTTATGTATAGAATTTGGACGGTGTGGTCTTCATTCGTTACAGTGATAATATCATCTGAGGATGGAACTTCTGAAGGCAAAACCGGGTCAACTGTCATCTGGACCTTTTGAAAGACCGGGTCAACTGTCATCTGGACCTGTGGACTTTCGTTTGGTTTGGATTCAGATAGTTCATCCTTGATGATGAATACTCCCGGAACAAAGTGGTGCATAGACGATGAACGTAAGTCAACACTCTTTCCGACCAGGGACTGGTCTGGAACAGGCTGAGCAGAGCCAGGTTCGAGAAGAGAAGGCTGGACCAAAGAGGAATCATGCTTGATCTCTTGGTTAGCGGAGAGATGATTTGCATTTACAAAAAGACACTGATATGCAGTGGGTAGTTGGGGTAAGGGAGCTGACAGACTTTCCAAAAGACGGGAGGCTTCATCCATAAGTGGACAAAGGCGAAGGAGATGATTACCTCCACAAAGTCGACAAGGGAAATGAACCTTCCCTTTTCCCTTACCAGCTGATAAGGTATCGTCAATCTGCGACGACAAGGGGCGAGTCGGGTCACGGGACCATATATTTAGGACCCTGGGAATACCAGGACAATCAGTAAGAAAATGATCCTCCTTGCATAATCGACAAGGAAACTTAGCCTTCCGCGGAGGAGAAGAAGGTGGCTCTACTTCAGGTATACTTGTGGTAGATGTGACCTTTCCCTTGGGAGACTTCTTCTTTTTGGTCTTCTTCTTCTTCTTCTTAGCCACCTGGTTACTTAAATCCAGAGTTTCACCAGGCGAAGTAGAAGATGAGGACGCAGCAATAGGCGAAGAAGGGGAAGGATCCACCTTGGAATCAACATGATGTTGTTCAGGTGGAGGAGGTGGTGGTGGAACAGGAGTTATCACACTCGAGACCACCGAGTTTGAAAACAACCATACAGGCAAACCGATGGTTAACCCAGGCAAAGACAAAGTTGTGATATACTGAACACCGACATTTCCAACAGAAGGAAATGGACTAGGGTTTCCATCAGGGGGAACACCTTGGCCGGTGGACGCAGGGAAGGATGCCATTGAACGAAAAAGAATCCTACTCAAGCTAACGCAAACAAAATCTAATTGGGTAAATGTTATCGTGGTCAAATAAATTTTAAGACGCAAAGACACAACTTGACCTTTTCATGTTTTAAGAGTCGAGAAAGGACAAAAGATGACTCTAGTCTCCTTCGAATGTTTAATGAGCACGAAGTGACAAGACTCTCACAAGCACCTTTTCTTTTAGAGAGTCCGAAAAGGATCAAAAGTGACTACTCTGGAGACTCTAGGCAAAAAGGTTTACCAAACAATCCGTAAAACTGCTTATACACCTCGGCAATCAGATGAAAACCAAGGACTTCCCGTACTGTAGTCAATCTTCCCGAATGCTGTGTTCAGTGCATTACGGCTTGTAAGGTGGCAGACTCGGATTCCTATGGATAAAGGATGATAGCCTAGTGGGGTCTCCCGTATATACGCGACGGTACGTGGGAGCTCAGTCCGTACTGGCACCTATCGTTTCACCGTGGAGGAATCACCCAACCACTCAACGGTAAGCTACCAGGTTTAAAGACGCCGGAACACATCTCTAACCTAGACCTCTAGAATGTTTGCGTTAGATTCCAATGCGTTGTTAAGTTCATTGAGTTTATTTTAAAGTTTATCTTTAATTGTGTTTCAGTTTTTTGGTCCTACCGTATGTGATATCTCAAAAACTTCTTAAATGCGAACTACATGCCAAAACTATATCATTTCATTCAATGAATTCTATCTACAGGAGGGTTGAGATCTTTACACAAATGAAATGATCACTCAGCAAACAACAAAGATCCTAATGCAGCTAATAACAAGAAATGAAAATTTTTCTTTTTCTTTTTAAAAGCCACAAATAACAATAAACGCTAACTAATATGATGCAAAAGATCTTTTGTTTTTCTTTCCTTTAAGATGGTATGATGCATTTAAACAAATTTTAAGAGATATTCACAAGAATAAACAAACCAAGTTCACTCAATGAAATGGAACCAATTCTGAAAAACCAAGATGAACTATCCAAGCAAGGAGAAACACAAAGACTTTCTATGAACCATGTAATCTAAGTTCAAATGAAGTCGAGCAAAATCCAAAGAAGCTAGAAGTGAATCACCCAAAGCATAGAAGACCAAGCTTTAACAAACCACTAGATAGGTGCGGAACACAACCAACAAGTTGACTGGAAAATCAAAAGACCGAAACTTCCCACAGAAGGCTAGACATGCGAAGCCACTAGATGCTCTAGGGCTGAGACGAAAATCAATGGAAATAAGCAAACAACTGAAGGATAAAGGAAAAACCAGTCAAACAGAGGTTCAACACACTTCCAGAGGCTGTAAGAGATATAAAAAAGATAAAAATCTGAGTTGAAAGAGCTACCAACCAACACACAGGCAAAATTCACAGGGCTGGCGCGACTGTCAGCCTGCAACTTGCGCTACCAAATTATTGGCGCGAGTCGCTGTTAAGCAACATGCGCCAACTGGCCCGACTGTCGGAGTAAAAACTGCGCCAACTAAGCTCGCCGGCTAAAAAAAAGAAATAACACGACCCCAGGTCGGGCCGACAGTGTTCAGATGGATCAAACAGTAAAGAACAATCTCAAAAGTGACCCAGAAAGCTCATTCACTCAAGCAAGCAAGAGAAAATTAACATGCAATACAAGTTCCAAATAGCTTCTCCCCAGTGGAGTTGCCAAATTGTTGGATAGGTAAATCCCCTCTGCGGACAGAGGCGATCCCACTAGCCTAAAACAGAACTAGCCACAATCAATTCATGCTGCCACGCAAGTTCCTAGTTGTACATTAAAGGTGAATTAAGAAGACCAACCTCGAATCCAACGCTATAGTTGAAGCAGAGTTGGTATTCCCGCTCCCTCGCTCCGGCAGGTCACAATCCTTGCAATCCTTGCAAACAGACACCTGCACATGCAAAGGAAGAAATAGATACAAGCATAAAATCCACCAAGGCACAACTATATTTCAGTCAGAAAGGAAATAAATCAAACATCACTATAATAGACAATGAGATTGGAACTATAATAGCAGTCGTTCATTAATGAATAATAGACAGGAAAAGTTACAACCAAGGTTCTGACGTTGAACCTCTCCTCTGGCTGGGCGAGCAACTATATGTGTCTTGCAATGTACCTCCTCTCCGGCAGCATAACCTCTCTATGCTTCACTATCACTCACTAGCATTCCTTCAAAACTTTAGAACTCAACAACTAGCTTGTTTAATGCATGAGGACAGATATTTATAGATGGACAAGGGAGAAAGATTCGATGAACCAGGACACTCATTGTGGATTGGCATTATCTCTGAAAAAGCCACTGCGGATAGATGTCAAGGATAGATGATGACTCTCGACCTCTATCAGATGGATTTTACCCTCAAAAGACTTCGTGATCTGAAAGGAAAAAGCAGATGGGCGTGCGTTTGTCAAAAATCATTACCAAACTGGGCTGGCGCGGGTGTTGTTCTGTGACAGAGCGCCAATGGTCGCGCCCTCTTTTGAGGATCTCAGTGATTGGCACGGGTAAGATACTGTGGACCTGCGCCAATGGAAAAAGAGTACTTTCTAGGGATAATTTGCAGAAGGTGCCTTCAGGGAACATGAAGTACATACTCAAGGGAACATAATGCAAGTGTTTTTGGGTTTTGTCACTGCTCACAGGTCCCGGAATGCGTCCTCCAATGTATGGAAACGGGGCGATAGGGACGGTGACCAATGGTGACAAATTACTGTGTAACAATATGTTTCGTCCGTTCCCAAGTCCGATATGGTTGATGATCCCATCAAGCCTATGGATCAGTTAGATCCTCCTCCAAGTGATCCTCCTACTAGGAAAATACCAATTTGGATCCACGATACCTTAGAGGATAATGAAATAAATGTCCCCATTCGTAGATAATTTAGAGAAATGAAGAAACCATGCAGGTATCAGGGATATGTTGTAGCTATGAGCACTATGATTAAAGTTGAATTGTCTTCATTCGAAGAAGGGGTAAAAGAACAAGTTTGGAAGGATTCTATGGCTGAGGAATATGAATTTATTGTGAAAATTGATGTATGGGATCTTGTACCTAGACTGAAAGGGAAGCCTGTTGTGACTTCAAAGTTGTTATTCAAGATCAAATATGGAACTGATGTCAGCATTGCAAAATACAAAGCAAGGTTCGTAGCTCGAGGATTCTCTTAGGAAGAGGGACAAGATTATGATGACATACTCCCGTGGCTCGATATACAACCATCCATTCTATAGTTTCCCTTGCTATGAGTCAGGGATGGACTCTTCACCATATGGATGTAAAGACCGCATACCTCATGGCATGTTAGAGGAAGAAGCATATGTTGAACAACCACGGGGATTTGAAGTGGAATATCGAAGAACACATGTTTGTATGTTGAAGAAGGAATTGTATGATTTGAATAAAGCTCCCTGATCTTGGTATGCATGCACTGATAGTTACTTATTGAAGTTGGATTCACACGAGGAAATGTTGATCCCAAACTCTACTTGAGGATAGTCCAAGGCATGCCATTGATTTTGGTTTTATATTTTGATGATCTATTCTTGATAGGTAGTGAGCCTCTGATGATTGAGTGTAAGAGAAAGCTAGCCTCTGAATTTGAGATGAAATACCTTAGTCTCATACACTAATTTTTAGGCCTTGAGGTGTGTCAAAGGCCTGGTGAGATTTTTATTTAACAAGGAAAATATGTTGTGAAGCTACTGGAAATATTTGAAATGAGTGAATGAAAAACCATGGTTACACCAATGGAAATGAACTTCAAGAAGTTATGTGGAGATCCTATAGGACCAGCCTTGCAAAATCCATCCAAGTATAGACAATAGATTGGGGATCTGATGTTCCTTGTGAAGAGCCATTCAGACATATGCTATGCAGTAAACTCATTGAGTGGATTCATCACTGAGCCCCACCACACACATTGGATAGTTGCTAAACACATATTAAGACATTTGCATGGGTTGATCACACTTGGCCTAAGATATTCTGCTAGAGATAGTTTACTTCATGGATTCACTGATGCTAACTGGGTTGGAAATTTTATTGACATGAAGAGTACATCTGGATGTTGTTTTAGCCTTGGATCTGTCATGACATCTTGGATGAGCAGGAAACAAAAGTCTGTATCATTGAGCACCATTGAAGCAGAATACATTACATTTAGCATGGCTAGATGTGAAGGAGTTTGGTTAAGAAATATCTTTAGAGAACTATTTGGGTAGGTCCTAGATAGTAGAGTGATATACTGCGACAATGAGAGTGGAATCCATTTGGTAGAAAATCCCATGTTTCATGGAAAGTCAAAGAATATTGAGATTCAATATCACTTTCTTCGAGACATGGTGCAGAGAGGAGCTGTCAGATTCCGTCACATATCGACAGATGAACATATTGTCAATATTCTCAACAAGGCATTACCAAAATGAAAGTTCTTGGTCTTTAGAGAGCAACTTAGATTGATGGATGTGACCCCTTAGGATAAGGGGCAACTCTAATTGAGGACACTGGCCCAACTCTTCCTACAGTGATTGAGCTCCCAGGGTGAGGGATTGAGATAGAGGGCTCCTGGGGTTGAGGGATCTCTGGACAATAGGGTACTCCCCTATCTCTTTCCCATTGGGTTGAGCATGCTACTCCCCTGTATGGTCTTTGTAGATTATATCCGAGTTGGCATCATACCCACAAGCAGGGCTTGTTGGGAATATTGTTCCTCGCATGGCCAACAAGTTGAGATTGTACTTGGGGATGTAAAACCTGTGGAAATTATGGTGTAGGTGTTCTACCACATGACTACTTAGAGTCATTATTGGGAATATTTCTAGGCAATAGGATTTTGGGTTGACGGTAAGATCCCCGATGGGATCCCAGGGTCGAGGGTATACTCCCCTATATGATGAGTTATCCTATTGCTCGGTATGGGTGGAAGCTATTGCTCCTCGATTCTTCTTCTTCTAGATCCGAGAAATTTTCAATAGATAGAGTTGAGAAGAGACAGTCAAAGTATTACAACAACATGACAAGATATTGGCATATGGAATTATTCCTAGTTGAGAGGGAGTGTTAATTTTTGCAACTACGACCAAATTCCACATTGGATAGCTTATATGATCAATATTATGCTTGTATTGAATTCCTCTTTATGAGAGGCCCAAAATTGACCTAAAGGCCACCCAATTTGGTCAAGCGGAAGTTAAGTTTTGAATTATTTTATTTATACATACATTATGGAATGGGTTAGCCCTAACCACATGGGTAACTATTTGGTTCAACCTTAACCCAAAGTGAACCATTAGGAAAGCTTATAAATAGAAGCAACCTCAAGTTCATTTCATCACAGTTATCAAGTCATTTTATATTCTTCTCTTTTGTCTTCGATCACACAGGTTTGATGGAAGGAGTTCACACAAGTGTCTAAAATCACAGGCATGAGGTTCCCTCTGAGTTAGGGTTCTATTGGTTCTGGACGATGACATAGAACACAGAATTTTAGTCCCTGGAGATTGGCACAGAGTGGACAAGACAACATCCTGAAAGCCCTAGACGCTAGCGGACAGGCTTATGAGAGCATCTCGTGGTTCAGAGTCATATCTGGCTGCATTAGTCCTTGGACGCTTACACAGAGTGGTCCAGAGAGAGTTCGGGCTGTCCTAGACGCACGCATAATAAATGTAAGGGAGTGTACAAGGGTTTTTGGTGTATTTTACCCCAAATGTAGGCACATAGTCTTTCTTAGAGCATATGAGCAGTCGCAGGCACCCTCACACTGCGTATGAGAGAGTGTCCAGGGAGTTTTGGCCGCACACAGATAGTTTTGATGAGAGTGTCTAGGGTTTAGAACTAGGGCTTGACATCTTGTCTTTAGTTAACTTCAGTGATCTAGTGGATCTGGGTTTCCCTCTACTCTTGTACAGATTTGCAAATCTGTAGATATGATTTATTGGTATCCACTGCAAACATATGTATTGAGCTCATTCCACTCTATGCTGAAATATTTTTATGATGATCTATTAAAGAAGAAGATTTGGAAGGGTTTCCCCCTTGTTGGGTTTTTCCTTGGTCTTGGACCAATATGTTGTCTCTTATGGTTGTGTTGTTCTATTCTCTGTCACCACATATATTGTTCTTTCTTGAGTTATGTTTATTATTGATATACTACTAATAATAGGATGCATTGGCAATGAAAAAGTAAATTGGGCTAAAGTAACTGATACAACATAGAAAAATAAAAAAATTTAACACAAGGTAATCCATAGGCTATGCCTTCACCCTTAATCAACAAGGATATCTAGTGGCTATGCCACCCCCCTCAATCAACAAGGGAATGCAAAGGTTATGCCTCCACCCTCATTCAACAGAGGAATTCAGAGGCTATGCCTCCATCATTAATCAACAAGTGAGTCCAAAGGTTAGGCTTCCACCCTTAATCAACAAGTAATTCTAAAGGGTATGCCTCCACCCTTAATTAGTAAGAAAATAAGGAGGCTACATAATCAGCAAGGGAGTCTAGATCTCACTATAAAATGAAAAAGAAAAAGTAGAGGGTGGGAGGGCTAAAGAAGGTATCCTTCCAAGAGTCCAAGGAACAAGCCTTTCCCCAAGCTATCAAGGCAATCGAGAGAAAACAATATCCACCCTCTAGTCTTATAGGGAATTTAGAGACTATTTTTCTCACTTGACAACTATTCTTCCACCTCCCAATGCTCAACCAAAGGATGGCTCTACTCCCTGGGTTCTGATACCAATACAATTTTTTTATTTCCTTGTTCTTACTTAGTTATGTGCTCCTATTTTTTCCCCCATCCTTCTCTATATCAATATCATTCTTTGTTTAATTCCTATGAGTGATCTCTTTCTTGAAGTGAGTGGATGTCCTCATCCTCAACAACTCTTGTCTCCCATTACGTCATTGCAACCATTTTTTGGTTACGTGGGTAGACATGGTTGTCACCCATTCCTTCTCGACTATGGTTTTTCTATCCTAAGTGGTGGTGGGAAATTTTATTGCGTTGACTTCCTTTCCTTCCCACTTCTTTTTTGTTGATGTCAGTGTCCCCCCAACTGCTAATGCAACCCATTGTTCATTCAATTTTGTCCTTTCTACCTTGTGGATTTATCTAAGGAAGGCATGGTTCTTCTTTCTTTCTTTCCTTCTCAATTAATTTGAAAAATTAGTTCATTTAAGGAAAAATTATGAGCCTTTAATGGTTGTCATGAAAAGGTCAAGCTTCCTTCCAATTCCAAGGGACCTCCTTCGTCAAACTCTGGAAGTTGTCCCAATTCTCAAGCTTCTTTAATTATAATGTTAGGTCTCTATAAAACTAGTGTATTCCCTCATTGTTATTAGTGTAGTCCCCTTATTGTTATTGTTGTGTCCCATAGAATCCCACTATTTTTATTGTTGTTCCCTTACATTATTATTGTTATGTCGGCCCTGATTATATTGTGAACCGTTAGACTCCTATATATAGAAAGGAGGTTTTGTCATTTGAATCATCGAATAATTGTTCATTTGTGTAATGTAAAGGAGGTTGCCCCCTTCGAAGAGGCTAATTCTGAAGTCATTGATCTATCTTTTCTTCTATTTTGTGAGTTGGTTGCATAACATTTCATATCAGAGCTTTGGATTTTGGGGTTTTGCTGCTTCAAATAGGTCATCGTATAATTTTAGCTATAAAATTTTTTCTACAAAGATTCAGAAGATAAAAAAACCCATTTGAGACGACATCTTGAAGAACTACCTGTTCGAATTTCATACCGCTTCGTAAATTTTTTTTGGAGATATCAGCCAAGGAAGTTAGGGTATTTTTAGGCTCCTGAATTGCATCCCAAACAGGTGACCCCGAGAAAATTGTCATAAGTTTCTCTCTGAGCATCGGATTCAAATTTTGTGAAAAGATATAGAGAGAGGACGGGCATGAAATATTTACAATGTATGGGGAATTAACTTGGAGTTGTCACAAACCCCTCCCCCTTGGAGGAACATTATCATCTGTTTTCTATAACCAAACCGAAAACAAAAACATGCTTTAAAACCAAGCACACTTAACTTGGAGCATTATATAAACAACTCTATACAACATTGGCAATATATTTACATTTTCCTCAACTAGAAAATAAAAACGGATATGTTTCCCACATTTGGTTAGTCATTTCTCATGTGGCTTCCTCGGGTCCAAAATTTATCGATTTCGCTTTGACTTTCTCTATTACTTGATTCTAGAGTGCGAGTTTCGTCCAATCCAAGATGCATAGAGGTTTCAGTTGGAACTCTCCCTCCGGTTCTCCCTGTAACATAGAGAAAAAAATTACATGACTAGAACCTTGTACATATATTTCAAGAAATGAAACATTAAAGAAATCATGAAATTTCACTGATGGAGGCAAGACCAACTTGTAGGCAGCTGCCATATCCTTTCAAGAAATTAAAACAGCCCACAAAACCATGGTGCAAACTTGGCACATGACCCAAATTTAAAGGAGCTCTTGATTGGTCTAACTCGTAGGTATAAGTGTTCCCAACTTGGAACTCTTTGTGCACTTTATGCTAGTTCACATAGATCCTTTTCCTGTCCTAAGCCACCTTCCAATTTCCTTTGATGGTTTTCATTTCTCATTCCATGTCCTTCAACATCTCGGACCCGATGAGGACCTTATCCACTAGATCACTCCAACTGATAGGAGTATAACAACTTCTCCCACAAACTCCTTACATTGGGCTCATGTTCTAATGTTCTTGATGCCCATGTTTATATGAAAATTTTACAACTAAGATATATTATTCCCCTTTCCTTCGCTACTGAATTACATACTTTCTTAGCATATCCTCGAGAATTATATTCATTCTCTCTGTATGCCCATCAGTCTGAGGATGGCATGATGTACTAAAGGGAAAATCTACTCCCAAGCATATAAATAATTCTTTCCAAAACTTTGAAGTAAATTTGGCATCTCTATTTGAGATGATTTTCTTGGGAACTCCATGCAATCGCATTATTTGCTTTATGAAAATTTTAGCCACATCACTAGATGAATTTGTAGACCTAATAACTACAAAGTGAGCCACATTACTAAACTTATCAACCACTACCATGATTGCATCATCTTGTTTAGAATTCTTTGGAAGCCCGATATTAAAGTCCATATAAGTCACTTCCCTCTTCCATTCAATAATGGGAAAAGGTTGCAATAAGCCAGCTCAGTGCTTTCACTCAACCTTTATTTTTTGAAACTCTATGCACTTGGAGACATCCCTTTTAAAATCAGGAAAATAGTAATTTTTTTGGATGGCTAATAGAGTATTTTGATAACCTAGATAACTGGAGTATGGTTTATCATGGAAATCCTTCAATGTCATCTTCTTCAGGCTTCCCTCATTTAGCACATAGATTCTATTTTTTAAAAGAATAAACCATTTTCTAAGAGGAAATATTCCTTGTCATCTTCACCCTTAAACTCTTGGTGCAATGTGTCCTTTAACTACTAATATATTTCATCTTTTTTTCCAACATCTCTGATCCTTTCTTCAAGATAAGTTCCATAGGAACATATGGATAGTATATGGTTTATTTGAACTCTCATGTTGAGTGCATTAACCACTTTGTTCTCTTTTCCTAAAATGTATTTTATCTCGAAATCAAATTCCCTAAGTGTGGCCAACCATCTAGTTTCCCTTACATTTAATATAGTATCATTGAACAAATATTTATTCCCTCCATGATTAAACATTAGAGTAAACTTTCTACTAAGAAGGTAGTGCTTTCCACATCTTCAATGCATGGATGATGGCCACCAATTCTAGGTAATGAGTTACATAGTTTTTCTTATGATCATTTAACTTTCAAGAATTGTAACAAACCACCTAGACCTCCTACATCAGGACTCCACTAAGTCCCTCCTTACATGCACATGTTCATACAATGGAATCATTTTTAGGATATATTATTCTTAGCACTGGTGCATTATATAACAACTATTCTAGCTGATCAAATCTTGTTGCATAATTAGTTGTCCATTCAAAATTTTCCCCTTCCTTTGCAATGTAGTAATTTAGTGTCCAATCTTAGAGAAAGTCTTGATGAGCCTCTTGCAATAGCCTACCAGTCCCATAAAGGACCTAATTTGAACCACGTTCGCAATTGTTGGTCATTCCATGATGGACTTAATCTTCTCTAGATCAACTTCTACTCCCTCTCTTGAGACATTGTGCCCAAAAATTGGATCTATGATTAAAATAAATCACATTTATGAAGCTTTGAATAAGGCTTATGTTATCTTAGTGACTATAGTATTGTGGACAAATTCTCTTGATTTTCCTCCTTGATCTTTGAATATACCAAAATGGCATCAACAAAAGCTACTACAAACGTATCCAAGTGAGTGTGCAACACACTGTTCATAACACACATAAAAGTTATAGGGTCATTAGTAAGACCAAAGGTCATTACCATGTACTCATAATTCCCATACCTTTTTCTTAATGTTTTTTTATGGATATCCTCATCCTTAATGCGCACCTAATGATAATGTAATCTCAGATCAATCTTGTAGAACACTGATACTCCCCTCAACTAATCGAATAGATCATCAATCTCTATCAAGGGATATCAATTTTTTATTGCCACCTTACACAAATTTCTATAGTCAATGAACAACCTATTTGAGTCATCCTTCCTCTTCATGAATAGAACTGATGCTCTCCATGGAGACACACTTGGCCTTATGTAGCCCTTGTACAGCATCTCCTTGAGTTATATCTTTAGGTCAACTAATTCTAGAGTGCTCATTCTATATGGAGCCTTGGATGTTGGATATCCTCTTGGCATTAATTCAATAGAAAAATCCAACTCTCTATAAGGATGCAATATGGGTATCTCTTCAGGAAAGATATCTTGAAATTGTTGGCAAATAAGATATTTTGATAGAAAATCATTGTCTCTTTATTAAATGTTGTTGTTAGCTTTAGTAGTATTGGAATTTTTCACAATAAGTATAATGCATCTCTTCTGGTAGCTTCTCTTGGTTTGCATGGATTCAACTAATATTGCTGATATGATCTTTCACTTTCCTTGCAATGTCCTTCTTTTCCCACACTCATCTAGACACCCAATTGCTTTTTCAAAACAAACTACCTTGGTATGATGCAAGTATAACTAATCCATACCCAATAACATGTTATACATTCCTAGTGGTGACACATTAATATTTGCAACAATTGGCATGCCATTCAATTTAATTGGGAAATCCATCAACCAATAATTAAATTTTTGCCTTGTCCCTATTTACAAATGAACCAACCATGATTCTTCATGTCCCTTCTTAGCCAATTGAAATTTCTCTACAACTACTAGGATGATATAAATGAAATTCGATACAGGGTCAACTAAAACAAAAATGATTTGATTACAAAGCTTACATTCCATTTTGAATATGGAAGCCTGGTGGTCATCTTACATGCTGTCTATTGTTGTGTATATTTTGGGTAAACTATGAGCCATCTCTCCCACTATCTGGGCTTCTTGAGCATTGTAAACAGGTGGCCCAACATCTGTATACTATGGAAAATCTACTATGCAGTGTTTTCGTCAACAAGAATAACACTTTAGTGGCTCCCTTGTGTCACCCTTATTCTTCCCTCCCAAAATCCAATTTGCACAACCTCTATCTATTACGTTGCCTCTCTGTTTAGGCCTGGCTTGACCAACTAAAGTTATATTTTCTCTCTTTCGCACAGTTTGGTGTTTCTAGCCTTTCTTATGCACTTTTTCTTTATGTTTCAGGATGCCTTTCACCTTCCATTCCCTCTTGAATTATTGCTTGCACTTTTACTGTTCACAACAAAGCTTGAATTTACAAATTTCATCATATAATGTCTTATTCTCATCAAAATAATTTAAATCCTTGAAGGATTTTGGTAGTCCACTAACATACCTCTCAATTTTGTTTTTTCTTTCTGAAGGTAGGGAGCATACCTTAAGAACTCTAATAATTTGGTGATATACTCTACACCTGCCATTTGAACCAATGTGATCTCACAAGACTCCTTAACCTTGTTGCCAAAGTATCTCTCAAATAAATACTTGTCCTTGAAGTATTCCTAAAATTCTTTTCAAAATATTCTCCTTTTATGCCTTTTATATTCCTTAAATATTCCCACTAGATGTCATCCTTACCTTTCAAGATGAAACTGGTTATTGTTGATTTCATGTTTTTTTAATAACTATGAATCCTAAAGAAAATTTTCATTCCAAGGAGCCATTCCTCATAATCTTCTTATATCTTTACCTAACCATAAAATGTAGGAGGATTGGCATTCTTAAACTCTTATAGCATATAATCATTTCCTCTCCTTTCTTCTTGGTGTTGCTGGTATTGATGATATTGTGGTATTCTATGAGTATTTTCACATTGATGTTCAAGGATGATTTCAGGAGTATCCAAAAAAGTTCCTCCATTCATGGTTTCTTCACTTGAAAACTTGTTCCTTTTCCTAGATCCACCACCATCTACCCTATTAGTTCTTTTTTCTTGTCCCAAAAGGTTTTTCCTGTTTCTATGAATAAGTCCAATTCATGATGCTCTTGCCTTTGCAAGTTTGAGAGGCTCTACAATATGAAATCATTCACTTCATGTTTCCTTTCCTATGCTTTAAAATTCCCTTCTTGCACCTCAACTAACCTCTCATTATTAGCTTTACAACTCCTTATTTTAGCTCTCAATATTCTTAGAGTATCCATCCAATCAAGAGATTCTACCTCCCCTTATTGTCCAATTGGTCTTTCCTCTTCAAATTTTCTTTCTTCTTCATATCCATCCTATGACTCATTAGAGCTATATTGCACCATTCCTTTCCTCACATTATTTTAATATTAGTGTATTTCATGTGTTGTCATACACGCATATAACTATTAGATCTTTAACAAAATTGATGTTGGGATAAAGAATTACTGAGATGGAGGGGGGTGAATCAGTAATAATGAGTTTATTAAAATTTAAGCCCAATTCTTATATTTCCTTTGACTTCTACTAGTTATTTGTAAGAGCATCCAGACTACAATATAGGTGTACATTAAATCAAACCATTCACATGAGCACACAATTCATCAATTGAGTAGCACACACACATATTGACATAGGTATTTTTAGGTGGAAACTCAAAGGGAGAAAACCACCAATCTAGTTGTTATTAAGATGTAAATTAAGCACCCACTTAATTACATCAAGTTGTTTGTGAGTACCCACTTAATTACATTAGGTTTCTTGTGAGAACCCACTCATAGGAGGCCCCAACCCCCTTCATATATGAAGCTACCACTTTCCGAGGGGCACCAACCTCTTATGAATGTAGGCCATCACCTGTTGTAGCCACTGTTATGCTTTCCATACAAATTTCAGATTCAAAATAGAGACCAAACATAAGCTCATAAACATAAACTAGATCTATCATTGTACCAACTCCTTCCCTTTGGCTCAATAGTTCCACTTTCCACTTCCTTCTCCACTGCTTGGCAAACTCTAGTCTCATCCCTCTACTCTACTGTAAACACAGTCAACTTTTGACACTTAGCTCTCTACTCCTAACACTCTTAGACTCAACACAACTGCTACATCCCCACTCGCTCAATGGAAATCATTGTTTTTTGATCCTCTTATACACAAAGGTCGATGTTATATTTGTTGTCGTCCTACTCTCTCTGTTATCTCTAATGTCTCTGCAGCATAGTGCATGAAATCATGCTTCTACGAGACTCTCCTTGTTGTTGTTTCATTAAATTGCAAGGCCACTGCGACTGCATTAATATAAGAATGTGCACCTGTGGATTCTCCATGCTTGCTTCTATATGAGTGCTTATATCATGGATGCTTTATGTTTTGCTATGTAATTTTCATCTATGGAATGGAAGTGGACTCTACAAGACCCAACTCCCATTCATATTTATCATGAGATTATGTGGGACTCAAAATATCACCAACATTTCTATAAAATCTACCATGGAGTCATGCTACCAACATATTAGTTTATTTTTGAGAAAAAGGCTCCTCAGATGTCTCTAGAAGTTGTATCTGATCTTCTCCAAGTAGGGAATTGGTTTGGTGAAGAATCATTCACCTATATCAGGGTATATGGAAGTCTAGAAAATCCTCATGTTTTACCATTGTTCATTTCTGATAAGCTTTTGACTAAGGAGATAGCCTATCAAACTGTGGGTAATGGTATTTCTAAAGTCTTGAAGGAATCCAACAAAAAGATGTGGCCTTCTTTCCTAGCCAAATTTTGTATATTTTCCGTAGATAATTATAAGAATATACAAATTGAAATAAAGGCTATTCAAGATCTTGGTTTTCCTATCATATCTAATAGACAGTATGATCCCCATCAAGTGGTTAAAAATATTATAGTTGCATCAAGTATCATACAATTTTTTTTATGAGCCCGATAAGTTTGATGATTTATTTGAGAGGGCTTCTTTTTATTCATTGGTGGAACAAAGAGTAGAGAAACAATTAACGCTTGAGGAAATGAATTAGCTTACACATTACAAAGCCTCTAGGCTAGAAAAACTTTGTATGGATTCATTACAGGTTCCCTAGAAGAAGATTGTTCACGATGATGTTCAAATTATTAGTTCTACACCATCTTTTGATCCTTCTCAACCAAAAGTAGCAGTTACATCTTCTTCTTCTCAGGTAGAAGGATTTGTGCCTGATGCTAAGTTAGAATAAATTTGGGAAGAATACAATCAAGCTCTTAATTCCAAGGCTGATAAGTCTCAGGTTACTAAGACTCCCCAACAAATGAAGGTTTAGGGATCTCTAAAGAATCTTGAACAAACTTCGATAAAAATTAAGGTTCCTTCTTCTGAAGTTGTTTTAAGGATCGAAGAGATTGCTCCACTGGACATTTTCTACAAACCTCAGCACAAAGTTGTAGTAAAGAGGGAGAGAAAGAAGAGAAAGCGCGACCAATCCCAGGAATGTATTCATGGAAATGAATCTATTGAAGTGTTATGGAAAGGTTCCACAACAACTCCTGCAGAGGAATTGGACAGGCTTACTCAGTTTACATGTGCTTATGCCTTAGCCGCTATTTACAAGGCCACAAAGGTTCAACAAGTACTCAAGGAGAAAGAAGAAAAAAATTCACTGCTAGAACAAAGTATTGAAGCAAGAAAAAAAGAAAATAACAGAGCACTGGCAGACACAGGTGACATAGCTTTAGCAAAAATTTGACTCTCTCAAAGTCTATTATGATATTGATACATAGGCCCGAGATTCACCGATTCAAGAGTTGCAAAGAAGGATTGAACATCTAAGTGTCAATCCAGAATTGACCGAGTTTAAGAAAGAGGCTAAAGAGTTGAACACTCTTAGTAGATAGTGTTGTGCTAGAAATTGGCAATTAATCATGATCAGTGCAGGACAAATGGCTCCCTGGTAGACCGACTATCAGATATTAAAAATTACTTTGAAGATATAGAGGAGAAAATTTATGGTTTCTTAACCTCGCAAGAAAGTGCAGAAGGAAGATTAGCCAATCTTCGTAAAACCGAAGAAGCCCATAAAGAGATTGTTTCCAGAGAGTGGGAAATTCGCATTAAGCAGGAACAAGCAACAATTTATTAGGCACGAGACATTTCAAGCAATATCATTGAGGCAGTCAGTGATAATTTGCTCCAAGATAATCTCATCTTGATTTGTTCTGAGGGAACTTTACCCAATATCAAACTGATGATTAAGACATGGCAAGAATATTCAAAGACAATGGCTGAGATTATTGATCAATTGACCAAGACTAACTTAAAGAGTCATTGGAATTTCTTAGTGTAACTACACAGTCAGTGGCTTATGCTTCGATACTTATCAAACACTACCACAAAAATGTTGTCAGCATTGAGAGATGCAATATTGATGAGCCAAATGCAGATATAGGCCAAGTCTCCACCCGAATTGTATAATTTGATTGATATCTATGAGTTGCAACTACACATAGATGATAGTCTTCCTCCCAAGCATAGACAATCTATTGTAACTGATTCCAAATATGTTCCTTTTAGTTACTTTTATTTGAGACTGCTTGAAGTTGTCATTGTATTTTCTATCTTTATCTTTTGTTATGTAACTATAAATCCCCTCTCTAAAATAGGAGAAGAGGTTCTGAATTTTTGCAAGAGAAAGCTTAAGTTGCACTATTGTAACTAAGTTTTTCTTAATATCAAGTTGAACCATCGCCTTTCTATGATGAACAGACCAATGATATATCGGGTACTATTAGCCTTTAGTTGTTTATTTGCTTAGAGTAGAATGGAATTTTGTTTTTATTCATAATATATGTGTTAAAGGAATATTTCATTATCAATATTGATGTGTTTGATTGAAATTACAAATTATATGTGAACAATGAGATCTCGGTATATGTGGCGATTTAATCAACTAATTTAATTAACTATTTAATTAAATTAGTTATCTTTCTTTGCGTTAACTTCATAATTACATGATAATCTATATTGTTATGATAATTGTGAAATATTTGTAATCACATATACCATCAACTTACCTAGGATAAATAGTAGTATATTAATACTTATTTTCACTTCCTTGTCATATTAGAGCATTATATCTTTATTCACTCCATTTCATATAGTTTTATAGAAAGGGAAATTGGTCCCATAATTCCAGTTGGAGCCATCATCCCAAACGGAAAAGGATATGTTTTAAGGTCCTGACTAGGTGGTTTCCCTCAATGTTGATGTAGTCATTTAGGACTATCAACACCTGCCTATTATCTAACGCTACATAAATCCAAGGAATACTTTGTTCAACATCCCCAACTATTTGTGCCTTCTAATAATTTTAAATTTTAGGTTTTCCATCGTGATGTTGTGGACGATCTCTCTTATGATGTTCTCCACCACAAGTCTAGCACTGTAGAGGTTGTCTGCCATCACCATTGTTTTTCTCCTGAGACTAAAATCCCTTTCCTCTATCAACTTCATTGAATTTTTTGCACGACACCACATTCTCCTTCTTACCAACATCCTAAGGTCTTCCTAGCTTCTTATCCCATTTTCCCTTAGTCTTTTCATTACCTTTCCAACCCTTCTTAGGCTCCAACTTACATTTAGACTACTCATAACAATCCTTCAACTTCCCAATTACTTCCTCGAATATTTGAGGCTCATCATACTCAATCTTATCCTTAAATGATAATGGAAATCCACTCATGAATCTTTGAATCTTCATCTTCTCATCTTTAAGATATATTACATACCTCAATAACTCCAAAAAATTAGTCGTATACTCGTCATCTGCCATAGATCCCATCTTCAACTCGTAGAACTCCTTAGTCTTACCGTCATAATATTTCTCTTATAAGTACTTCTTCTTGAAGATCCTTTTGAACTCATGCCAACTCAATGCCTCTGTCTTGACTCCTATGACAGGCTTCACATCTTCCCACGAGATGTCTTCTTTTCCCTTGAGACTAAAAACGGATTTCCTAGCTTTCATATTCTTTGTATAGTCATACAACTTGAATAACTTCTTCACCACAAGTAGTCATGCTTCTACATATTCTAGTTTCTTCAACTCTCCATCAAAAGTAAGAGGCTTGGATTTCTTGAACTCATCTGCTAAGTACTACTTATCATTCCTCCTATAAAAATGATAATGATGATGACCATGATTCCTCTCTAAACCAGAACTAGAATAGAACTCGTACCCACTACCTCTCCTGTTAGGTGTATCCATCGATCTACCACCTTTGGGTGGGTAATCCCTATCCAACCTATGCCCTTCATGAGACCTTCTACCACATGCCCCAATTGTTCTTTCCCCATATCCATAAATGATTAATGGTTGTCCCTATCATTCTAAATATGATAAACTCTAAAGAATCATTGCATTGACCTCTACTTTCTTTTCCTGTGCCATGGCAAGTATTTCCCGTGACTAAATAATTTTGTCATTATCTACTTTGCAACTTCTGATATATGCCTTTAAACTTCTCAATGTGCCTACTAAATCAGGAGAGTAGTCATCTCCTTATTGTTTAATTAATCTATATGGAGAGTCAAGTAAACTATAATCCACCATTTTGCTTGCCATTTCTAATATTTTACTTCCTGTAAACATACTATGCCAAATAATTAAATATAATCATAACGAAATGTACCTGAGTGAAGTTGAGGGGATGGATTCTTGCCTGCATAATCCGCATAGAATAAAAATGAGATGGAGTTATTATGACATGAACTGACATCCAAGCTCCATTTATTGAAGTGGGGCCTACAAACTGAACCCAAATGGACAACTCATAACATCCCTCAAGGCTACAGGACACTCAGGGGCCAAAGGACCACCCCACGTGACCAAATCTTTTGTTGGGGTCTTTTTCACTAACCTAGACTCCCAACCACATGCATGACAAGGCCCTGGTGTGGTTATAGGCCTCCAACCACATGACAAAACATTCTCCATGTGGTTGCGACCCATTTTCCCAAGTTCGTATGGTGTAATATCAAGATTTGAGACATAATTCCAGGCCAGCCTCCAGACCACCCCCCAAAACTACATGAGGCTTTCCAGAATCATAATAGACATGGAAACAAAGCTAAACATTCAAACTTGGAGGTAGAACTTGACCTACACTGCCTAGTACACACTAGAGATTTAATCAAACACATGGAAAACATGTAAGCTGTAGGTCATGAGTGCATATATGATCATAATGATTTAAGATTCATTTGAGAATCAACAAGAAGGCCATATTCCCTCTCCACATAGATGCAACAACATTACTATTCCATACATTCATCAACCAATTGGTAACTAAATGATTCATGACAAAAACGTACATAATACACATCATATAATCAACATATAAACAGAAAATAACTAGCATAGAGATCATGGTGACTTAGGCATAATATCACCAAGATAATCATTACAAGTACTCATGGATCACAGTAGTAAAACATTTCTTATTGACATATGAAAATACCAACCAAGTTAGGGACTTCCACGTACCACCCGACCATAGATTGGGCTAAACCAAATCTCTCTTTCATCCAATTACTCCCGCGCCATACTCCAAGCATGAATGTGGCATCTCATGGAATAAACCAAAACCAAACCAAACTAGGGTTTGTAGAGGCCAAACCACCTCAACCCTCAACCATAGTGATTCCACCTCCACGGTCGGATATCACTAACAGTAACCATATCAGTGTCTACCCAAGTTGTCCAAGGCTCTAGGAACTAGTAACTCAACCCACAGTGTTCATGGTCTCCGATGTATTTGTCCAACTCACTCGAGGGACTAGTAACTCAATGCAGCAACGAATCGAGGAAGTTTGTCCCAAACTAGGCTTTGGGACTAGTAACTAAACTCAGGTTGTTCTAGGGCTTCCGGAGCATTTGTTCGAACCCACATCCATAGGAAATATGAGCACCAATTAGAAACAACAAGTGGAAAAAGCGACAACACCATGGCTATCTAGGAATCACAAGGCAAGGCTAAAACCACTGTCATGAAAATCTCCATGTCAATGACAACACATAACCAAAGAATCATATGCATAAACCATGCATCCAAAAATCAGCAAGGAAATCACACATACAACCTATAAAGCAATCAAATTGTAGTTGTTGCTCCACCTATTTCCTTGTGTTTTCCTTATTTCTTTTGTCTTCTTTCTCCATATCCAATGTATGCCAAAGCACTCCAATAATACTCCAAGAAAACTCTAAGTGTGCAATCTCGAGATCTGAGCCACAATTCCAAGCCATCCTCGAGACCACTTCCTAAAATTTTCCGGAATCATAATAGACATAAAAACAATGTTAAAGATTAAAAACATTTAACACATGTATATTAAAAAAAAAAAAAAAAAAAAAACCACAATTTAAAAAAAAACTATGGAGAAGAAGATGGGGACTCTTAGAATAAAAATGTCGCGGCCTCCCTTAAATAGAACCGGATAGATACAGTAACACTCTAAGAAACAGAAGGTCATCACAGATAGAGGGTGCAAAATGTGCCCATGTATAGGAACGGGATAGATACAGTAACACTCTAAGAAACAGAAAGTCATCTTAGATAGAGGGTGCAAAATGTGCCCATGTATAGGAACGCTGAAATTTGGATAAAAAACACTCTCGAGAGCCACCTGGCGGTGTTTTGGCTATGTGGGAGGTCCGAGGTGATGTTGTGGAAGCTCAGAATAGATTACCATCTCTACATTAATATCTCTATCTGATTGGAGATATTTATGACTTCGCTTACTACTTTGCTTAAAGCTGCTCCTGGAGTCTAGAAATTTTAGAAAATATGGAGAAAATAAAAGTTCGCCAATCGAATAAGTTGTACCTTGACATTGAAATATATTAAATAATACCTTATTATTCACGGGTTACAGATTCAAGTGAGAATCTAATACTTGAGTGACGTGCAGCGATTTCCTTCGTTGATGGGAGGGATCAGTACAATGGATATGGTTTTCAGGACATTCCTTGTCCCTTGGCCACATTATGAAATCTTCTCATGGGATAGCTTTACAGTCACAATGACACCAAAGACGAATTAGAATTTATAATTAATTTAGATTTATTCTGATTTATTTTTCTTAGAAAAGTATAGAACATTTTTTAAATGGTATAAAATTAATTATAATTATAATAAATGTTTATTTTAAAATAGTTTATAAACTCAATTTAATTATCAATATTTAATGGTGGTAGGATAGAAATTTAACTTCCAAAAAATATTTATGGAATATGAATTAAAATATAATATGCATGGAATATTAATTAAGAAATAAGGTTAAGATTTTTATATTTTCAATTTAATTAAAAAAATGTTATCAAATAATGAATGGTCTTTTGGTCATATGGCATTGATAAGCCATATTATTGGCCCATGGTATTATGACAACTCTATCTTTATAGTAAAGTAGGGTGGGAGTGAATTTCCATAGTTAATAAAGGTAGTTATGGCTTTTTGTTCTTTTCAATTTAATTTTACAAAATATGCTATAAATTTATGGTTATTGGGCATATGGTATTGATAAGCCATAGTATCGACCCATGGTATTGGCCTATGGTATTATGACAAATTTATCATGATAGTAAAGTAGGGTGGTGACGAATTTCAATAATTGACAATTTTCTTAAATGTTTTTTTAACTGTTTATATATGTTTAATTCATATGAATTCTTTTTATAATTAATAATAATAATAATTTCAAATAAAGCTATAATTTAGTTAAATTTGTATGATCTTTTCTAATCTTGCTTTTCAACTTAATTAAAAAAAACGCTATAAAATTAATGGTCTTTTGGTCATATGGTATTGATAAGTCATGGTATTGGCCTATGGTATGTGACAAACCTATTTTTATAATAAAGTAGGGTGAGAGTAAATCTTCATGGTCAATAAAGGTATTTATGGCATTTTTTGGTTTCAACTTAATTAAAAAAAATGCTATAAAATTAATAGTTTTTTGGGCATATGGTATTGATATGCCATAGTATGCTGCCATGGTATTGTGAGAATCTATCATTATAGTAAAGTAGGGCGGGGATGATTCTCCATGGTTGATATTTTGTTACATTTTTTTAGTTGTATATGTGTTTAATTCATATGTTAATTCTGCTTATAATTAATAATAATTTGAAATAAAGTTATAATTTAGTTATTTTTTTATGATCTTTTTTAATCTTAGAAATGTGAGGTGTATCATTAGGTAAGTGTTTTGATGCCTATTACAGGTTGATAGCTCTCGGTTTTTACCAACCATTTAATTTATGTGCTAATCTAGTTTAATTGTTAAACATCAAATAGTGTTTGAGGTTGCCAATACCACACCATCCCACAAGTATACTAGCTTAAGAGTTCAAAAGACATGAAGTCAATATAATAATATTCATTGTAATATACCCCCTACTATCACTGGTCCCTACTAAAGGTAGTAAGAGGGAAGTTACTCTGTTGACTCAACCTTCAAAGTCTAGTTATGGAAATAGGGACTAAATTTTTCAATCTTTTTCAACTTACTCAAAATTTAAATGGATGGCATCATTGCATTTGTCTCGTCGATACCTTTCCAATGATATAAAATTTTCTTAAATCTAACTCTAGTATCAAAAGATATGGTCGTTTAAAGTCAGGACTACCTCATCTTACCACATCATCTAACCTACGACATGGCGCCCATGTGGTTGTCGAAGACATGAGTCATATCACCACCCACATGGTATTTCTTCCCTTGCTTCCAACTCGCTCATGATTTCCCTTTAATTACGAGAACCATTGCATATAATTTTTGCATTATAATGTCACAACATCCATTATATAAGAACTAGGGCGTAGGGCGTACAATTCCACCTCACCCCAGGGATAAAATCTCGGCGGTATCCCCTATAGTCCCCCATCAAAGCTTCCGGGAAAGAGTGGCTCGACTACGCATCAATCCTCGACATTAATTCATATACTCAGCATGAAGTCTAAGCCTTACCTTGACTTATTCATAAGCTTATTCACTTCACATATCTCCTGACCCCATCGAATAGCCCACACATGCACCTTGTCATCCCAAGACTAAAATCACGAGACCTTCTACCATGCCTCCTTCTAAAATATCTGGGGTTCAGGATCCAGGGTGGTATCACCAGTCCCAAATCTTAGGGTGTTGTCATCATTTTTCACTTCATCCCCATGTCAAGTTCCATGGAATTGTGGGTTCAACTGAAATCTTTAGGCCCTTGCAAATCACATGATTCACATTATATGGGAAATGTGGATTTTTCCATAGTATTTCACTAAGCATTGAAAATGGCCCCACTACCACATCATCCTCACTAATAGACCTAAGCGCAATCAAGCCATACCTTCGCTTGGAACTTCCAGGGTAGCTCTTTTAGGGTCCATCCAACTATGCCAAAACCTCAATGATATCCAATGACTCTATTCTTTGTAGCCTGGGAGCCTTTGGTCACAACAACAAGCGATATGATTAGGCATGGAGCATAATATTTTCTCCCTTGGGCCTTGACTTCCAACACCCCATAGCATAGATTTTTATGAGTATGTGGTTTGGACTCTTCCACCCTCGATGCTTGGTTATAGTGCCCACACTAATGGTTTACACAACTCACTACCTAAGCACTTCATGCCTTACGATTCACCCTGCTCATTTCCATACGAGTATAGATAAATATAACACTAAATATCTTTTAGAGCTATCCCTCCTGAGCTTAAACTTTGTGTGCATACATAGTACTTGAGTTATCTTTCCCGAGCTTTAGAGGCTTCGACCCAGTCTTGAATATATATATATATATATATATATATATATATATATATATATATATATATATATATTCGCTTCCCTTCTGCTATGAGGGAATAGTGGCCTAACTTTGCCATCCTATATATGTATACAATGATATCTCTCTTGAGATTTTAACGAGGTTCGCCGTAGCTCATTCAACGTATATACACGTTATACATGTGTATGATTTATAAACACATAATGTTATCCTTCTTGAGCTTAAGGTTGATCAAATAAGCATTGGAAACTGAATCTATGAGTTACATAATAACTGGGACAGGGGTCGATCTATCCAATGATACTTAGACCCATTGGGAAAAAATCATGCTCATAACTATTTAGAGATCTACAAGCCTCATAAGATAATAATATGTTGAAATACAAACTCATGACTACATACATATATCCATTCGTTTACTTGAAGGGATATTAGAAGAATATTAACATTCCTTAAGAATCTAGGAAATCACATTCCATATTACATCATAGGCATATCCATCACATTAAATCTATACCAAAATAGGAAATCATATTCCATAATATATCATTGACCATCACATTGAAACAATACCAAATAGGCCTTAATCCCACACTATTGGCCGGATAAATCGTCCTTGTGGACAAGGCTGATCTCCCTAGTATCTAAAGATATCTAGCAACAAGCAGAACAAGCAAATCTACTTTTCTCTAAACATATTGCGATTCATTAATAAAAACTAAGAGGTGTTTTAGACCCTACCTTAAGTCCAACGCTAGTTTATGGCAGCCACGCTTCGACCATCCAAGAGAGTTTCCTTTTGAGAATCTGCAAACACAAACAAGCACACATCAAATAACACTTGCATAGCTAATATAACAAATCATGTTCATTATGATGATCAAGGAGTTCATAAAATAAACCATAGAACATAGCTTATTGAGAAAAATAAACTTGATTGTATTAAATTTGAAAAGAAGAACTTTACAACCTTTGGTGCCTTGATGTTGTACAAGCTCTTCCCAGGGTCCAAACAAGAATCTCCTCTACTTTGACAAGCCTCACACTCTTCCCAATGAAATCAAAAGGTATGTAATCTCTCCTCTCAAGCTCAAATAGGAAGACTAAATTCCAACAGCATTTGACCTCAAAAATATTCAGCTTTCAACCTCCCCAGTAACCAGCCCAATGCCTCATTTTATAGTGCAAAGGGAGGAAGTTACAGGTCCACCTATGAAGGGATAGAGTCCTCCTTCAAAGGGATAAGCTCCTCACATCAAGGGGTTAGCTCCTTAAGGTATGGGATGCATGAACCACAAAGGAGCAAACTTGCCACCTCAATATTCCCTCTGGAAGCTTCCAGAAATGACTCAAAGTGAGTTTTTAAGAATGTACTTGGGCCTTTTTGACTTTTACAAGGGTCCGCACCTATTACACAGAGACACAGCGGTCAGGTGCGCAGGGGACATGACCATTAGGTGCGGGATCGCAGGTAATGCTAAGAGAAAGTGCGGAACCAGAGTTTTATAGACTTTTGAGGGCTTTCTCTTATTTTCAAGGCTTGATATGAAGAACTAAGGTTTAAGACTTGCAAAGGAGGAAAGTATGAGTGGTGATAGACTCATACAGATTGCAGAATGTCATGGTGATAATTTTTAGTGTAACAGATTGCCCCCTAAAGTGCGAAGTCTGTAATAGATGAGGATAGCATTTTGTCATCTATGAAGAGTGAAGTACTTTATCATTTCAAGGATCATCCTGTGGATACCCTAGTCGGAACTTGTAAAAACATTCAATGCAAAATATATATATATATATGTAAACATATCATCGCTGAGGTAGGCATTCCCATACTCAGATCAAAACTGACTAGAAAACTGACTAACTAACTAAACTGCTCTGATACAGGAATGATTTTGTAATACATCACAAGTATAGACATATGTAGACACAGTATGGGCGCAACCATCTGTTTATAAATAGTCCACTGTATAATGAATAACAAAATTCCTCGCAGCCTGGATGGTGGAAACTAGATCCAGGGTCTTGATTTCTGCTTCCCAAACTAGTACGATTCTATCTAATGATACTTAGACCCATTGGGAAAAAATCATGCTCATAACTATTTAGAGATCTACAAGCCTCATAAGATAATAATATGTTGAAATACAAACTCATGACTACATACATAAATCCATTCGTTTACTTGAAGGGATATTAGAAGAATATTAACATTCCTTAAGAATCTAGGAAATCACATTCCATATTACATCATAGGCATATCCATCACATTAAATCTATACCAAAATAGGAAATCATATTCCATAATATATCATTGACCATCACATTGAAACAATACCAAATAGGCCTTAATCCCACACTATTGGCCGGATAAATCATCCTTGCGGACAAGGCCGATCTCCCTAGTATCTAAAGATATCTAGCAACAAGCAGAACAAGAAAATCTACTTTTCTCTAAACATATTGCGATTCATTAATAAAAACTAAGAGGTGTTTTAGACCCTACCTTAAGTCCAACGCTAGTTTGTGGCAGCCACGCTTTGACCGTCCAAGAGAGTTTCCTTTTGAGAATCTGCAAACACAAATAAGCACACATCAAATAACACTTGCATAGCTAATATAACAAATCATGTTCATTATGATGATCAAGGAGTTCATAAAATAAACCATAGAACACAGCTTATTGAGAAAAATAAACTTGATTGTATTAAATTTGAAAAGAAGAACTTTACAACCTTTGGTGCCTTGATGTTGTACAAGCTCTTCCCAGGGTCCAAACAGGAATCTCCTCTACTTTGACAAGCCTCACACTCTTCCCAATGAAATCAAAAGGTATGTAATCTCTCCTCTCAAGCTCAAATAGGAAGACTAAATTCCAACAACATTTCACCTCAAAAATATTCAGCTTTCAACCTCCCCAGTAACCAGCCCAATGCCTCATTTTATAGTGCAAAGGGAGGAAGTTACAGGTCCACCTATGAAGGGATAGAGTCCTCCTTCAAAGGGATAAGCTCCTCACATCAAGGGGTTAGCTCCTTAAGGTATGGGATGCATGAACCATAAAGGAGCAAACTTGCCACCTCAAGATTCCCTCTAGAAGCTTCTAGAAATGACTCAAAGTGAGTTTTTAAGAATGTACTTGCGCCTTTTTGACTTTTACAGGGGTCCACACCTATTACACAGAGACAGAGCGGTCAGGTGCACAGGGGACATGACCATTAGGTGCGGGACCACAGGTAACACTAAGAGAAAGTGCGGAACGAGAGTTTTATAGACTTTTGAGGGCTTTCTCTTATTTTCAAGGCTTGATATGAAGAATTGAGGTTTAAGACTTGCAAAGGAGGAAAGTATGAGTGGTGATAGACTCATACAGATTGCAGAATGTCATGGTGATAATTTTTAGTGTAACATATTGCCCCCTAAAGTGCAAAGTCTGTAATAGATGAGGATAGCATTTTGTCATCTAAGAAGAGTGAAGTACTTTATCATTTCATGGATCATCCTATGGATACCCTAGTCGGAACCTGTAAAAACATTCAATGCAAAATATAGATATATGTAAACATATCATCGCTGAGGTAGGCATTCCCATACTTAGATCAAAACTGACTAGAAAACTGACTAACTAACTAAACTACTCTGATACAGGAATGATTTTGTAATACATCACAAGTATAGACATATGTAGACACAGTATGGGTGTAGCCCTCTGTTTATAAATAGTCCACTATATAATGAATAACAAAATTCCTCGCAGCCTGGATGGTGGAAACTAGATCCAGGGTCTTGATTTCTGCTTCCTGAACTAGTACGATTCTATCCATGTGAATGAATGTGTCGAAGTCAAACATGGTAGGAACCACTTGATTACCAGTCAATGATGTAAATTGTTAACAAGTGTGAGAGAAACCACCAGTAATATCAATGGCTCTGAAAGTACTCAGTACAATCCATGAAATGTGAATAAATGAGTTGATGTCGAACATGTCACAGAATCCTTTGATCGAAGGTCAATGATGCAACATGTCGTCGAAGGTGAGAAACCTGCCATTGAGGCATGCAGATTCCAAGGTACTGACGATTTCTAGATCATCTTTCTAGATAATGAGATGAAGTCGATAGAAAGCGATCCGTTGTAGGCAAGCCCAAAACACGAAATCATAGATCAAGTTTTGAAGAAATAAAGTAGAAAGGACTAACTTAGGGATGGTCAAAATGGATGACACATATTTTGCAAATGAATGGTTTATTTGAACTGACCTCTTGAACACATAACGACACTGCAGATGGTTTGATGACAATTGACCTAAAGCTAATACCTAGAAACCAACTGAAGACTTTCAATATGGTTTGATTAACTGTTAGGCAAAGGATTTCCCAACCCAGGTGAACAAAAAGTGTCGTGTTCAAGAGTGGTTGACTACTTTTCTTAAACACAAAGTATAACAAACAGGTTCATTTTTCTCTCTTTTCCCCCACCATTTCTGGCAAGTACCTCTATTTTTGACAAGCTTGAGGAGGATAACATTTGCTTGGTTATAAGCTCATCCTTCTTATGAGTCCAACTTAGTTTAAAATGTGAACCCTAAGAAGGAGTGGTTCGTTCCTGTTTTTAAAAATTGAACGAGTCCTTTACTGTTAAATTTTAACGAGTCCAGTATAGGAGAAACTCGGTGTTTTTCAATTTTAGGGAGTCAGAAGAAAAACTTAAGAAAACTCCATGGGTGTCCTTTTTCATAAATTTGTGTCTCCCAAGCCCGAAAAAGTATAAAATAATACTTGAGAGAACCGCTTGACCATTACGATCAAGGAGTACTTTTCATAATTAGTGGCCCTGATCTGAAAAAGTAAAAAAGTGATCAAATACATGTCGTTTTATTACCAATATCGAACTTGAAACAACAAAAGTCCAGCAATATTTTCATGTTTATACGGTTAGAAAAGAGTTGTAAGTAGACTGTCTTTTTAATTCCATTTTAACGAGTTTAAAAAGAAAAACTCGGCAATATTTTCATAGAAAAGAGCGTAAAGAGGACTCCAATATTTTTTGTTGCAAATGATCAATTATTCCTGAAAATCCAATATTCTGCACAAAAACTCAAAGCATTACTCATACCTATTTAAGATAAATAAAAATGCATCAAAAAGTTACCTTTTTAAAGTGAAAAATAAATAAATTAAAAATTCATTTATTCAAAAAATCTTATAAAAAGGGCTTTTGTAAATTCATTTTTACCATTTGACTTCAGAGTGAGAGATAAGAGCTTTTGGGTAAGAAACTTCCTGTGAAGATTGCGGAAAATCCGACCGTTGGAATCGAAAACCGTCACCTCCAGGTAATCCACATCATCCTTATCTTGCATTTCAACCGTTTAAATTTTGTTTTTAGGGCTTTAAATTTGATTTTTTGAGGAAAATTTTGTTTAAAAAACCGCTCGCGGGGGTCCGCAGGCGCAACATGTGGAACCTGCGGACCCCGAATTTTTTCTACAAAGGAAAAAGTCAGAGTTCCGCACCTGACGCTAAGGAAAAGTGCGGACCTATGCACTGTCCCTAACTAGCGGGTGCGGACCCCGCGAAATAGGTTTTAAAACTTCCATTTTTTCCATTTCCGCCCAAAAATTCTTGAACTAAAATGTTCTAATCCGCCGTTTTTGCAATGTAGGATATACAAAATGCTCATTTGGCGGGAACGGGAGCACGAAGATGTGGATCTAGCCGCAATAAATCATCCACCTTCAATACGGGCATTAAAAACATGCGGACTATTTAAATTCTGGGCCATACCCGGCATGAGGGCTCAGGTAGACTTTCTGCAATGGCTGGTAGACAGGTGGAACATACAGGACCAGTGCTTCATTATTGGTGGCCACCGGCTCGAAATCAAGCTAGAGGACATATACTTCTTGACTGGTTTGCCCAAGAGAGGCGAACGATTATCTCTTTTCGGGACTAGGGCAGGTGGCCAGTCTGTCGCTAGTCTCCGATTGAAGTTTTGCAATGAACAAACAACGGACAAACGGATCAATATCAAAACTATCACCCGTCCTGAACTTAAGGTTATCGCGTTCACTGTCACCAGACTCTGCGGGAGCGCAACACTGCATGTAGCTACCAGATCCCAAATGCGAATGGTAGTAGATTGTTATCAAGGCACCATCTTCAACTGGTGCGAAGCTGTGTTGGCGAATGTAAAAGGCCAACTGACTAGAGCAAAGAACGGACAACTAAAAAACTTTGGATATGGTTTCTTGGTTGTGAGCTTTGGTCTAGAGAGGGTCCCTATGTTGGTCCCACAACAGCTTTCCGTTGAGGATGGACTTCCTCGAGAGCCTAGGATTATGCGTTGGGTTGCAGTTATGGCCCGTCATCTTGAGGAGGGTTCAGAGGTTGTTCGATTTCCGCCTGAGTATTTTCGTTGGTTGAGAAACCAACTTTTTATGATTCAAGATTTTCCATATGCTGGGATGGATTATCGTGGTGATCCAGACATGGCTCTTCCACCAGGAGAGCAATGGGATGATTCAGGTAAAATCATTTTCAACACTTTCTAAGATTTTAACTAATTTTTTGTTTTTTAAATCGTCCAAAACTGATAATAAAAAGTTTTAAATGTAGATGTGGGTCCACGGCGACCAGCCACTCTCCAGCCCTATGAGAGGAGACACCCAGCTGCAGCAGTACCGGCCCCACAGGACCAATCAACAGAGACCCTGACCGAATTGGAGAATCATCTAGAGCGTTTGACAACAGACATTCCAGAGACTAGCATAGATGATATTCCACTTAGGCTACAACGTTACGTGATTGGGGTCCCAGGACCTTTTAGGAGGTTCCTTTGTAGGGTGGCCCGAGCAGTGGTTTCTTATCATGATCATCACCAGTGATAGGATGATCGCCTTTGTAGACTAATATGACATTTTGCTTTTTGTGTTAACATTTTTTCCGATTATAAGGTGTTTTTCAACCTATGATCGAAGACAATGTATATTTGACACACTTCTATGCTATGATATATCACTATTACTGGCTATCTTGTGCAACATGTTATGGAATGTTTTTTAAATTTACTGTTGATTTATTGCAAATGTCTATTTAACATTTGAGAAGCAACTGCATTTGCTAATGTATTTAAATATCTTGGAATATGCTGATATTCAATGTAATCAAACTCACGTTCCAAGAGACGAACTCTCAAAAATAATCTTAATAAAACTAGATTTCTAATGGCATAAACCCTGTTAAGCTGTAATACAACGAGTTCAGAATCCAACCTAACAATCAAACTCCGAATCCCAAATGAGATGGATTCAGATAATAACTCAATCACTGCACTATACTCTGCAATGTTATTCGTTGTTTGACCAAGGCTTACCCCATGCATAGATACTAACTTGTCAGAGGGTGAATAGATAACCCAAGCTGCGGAAGAAATGTTCTGTGTACTACGACAAGCACCATCAGCAAAACCAATATATGTTTGAGAAGACGTCGACATCTGCAATATCAAGAGTAAAACCAAGATAAGCAGGAATAATGATAAAAACACTCTCTAAACTAGGCACACTTTTCTAATCTAAAACACACCAGCTAGAAAGAAAACTAATCTAACGAAAATCTCCACACCAAAATTTAAGCATAATATCTCTTCAGATAAAGCCCATTTCTGGGTTTACCCAAAGAGACACCGTCAAAATCTTCCAATTCATAGGCCCCTTTTGCCAACTTTCGCTTAACAATATAAGGACCATGCCACATAGGTACAAATTTTCCAGCCCCTAGCTTATCGTTTGCTTGATCGTATAGTAAGACTAGATCTCCTTCCGAAAAAGTACGAGGTGTAACATTTTGATCGTACTGAGCTTTTATTCGTTTGGCATGAGTTTCGATTGCTAATGCAGCATCACATCGATTCTCATCTAGCTGAGCTAAGTACAACAAACGTTTCTCCTCTTCGGAAGTGGCTGGGAGTAATTCTATGGCTATCTGCAATGACGAAATTTCACATTCAATGGGTAACACTGTTTCCAAACCGTAAACCAGTTGATGTTTTCACTGAGGTTCGATATGCCCAAAGCACTGAAAATAACATGTTATGCCAATTCGACCTATGAATACCAATGATTCGTTGGATCATAGTGACTAGAACCTTATTGATGGCTTCAACCAGACCATTAGCCTATGGGTAATATGGAGTAGAACTATCGTGATGCAGGCCAAGTTGATCTGTCAATTCAGTCATCATGACGTTTTGAAAATGACGTCCATGATCAGTAATAATCGCTTGAGGAATACCGAATCTAGTAATTATATGATTGAAAACAAAAATTACAGCAGTTTTGCCATCTGCCGCAAATGTAGGCATTGCCTCAGGCCACTTAGTAAAATAATATACCGCAAGGATGATATATGCATGCCCCCCGACCGAGTGAGGGTTACATGTAATAAAGTCGATACCCCACTTTGTAAAAGGACCGACAGAAATTATAGGGTGGAGAGGAGCAGGTGGAGCACGCATCTTACGATAAAAAATTTGACAATTGTGGCATTTCCGGACTGCATAGATACAATCTTTAAATAAGGATGGCCAGAAATAACCAGTGCGCAATATCTTTTGGGCTGTGGCATACCCAGACATATGACCGCCACATGCTCCAGAGTGACAGTCATTAAGAACCTTTTCAGCTTCTTCATGAGTTAGACAACGTCAGAAAACAGAATCCGCCCCACGACGATAGAGTGTATCTCCAATAATATTGTATTGTTGGGATTGGAAACGTATTTTCTTTCACTGAGATCGTGAGATTTCAGGCTGAAAAGATTGGGTTTGGAGATAAACAATTATATCTCCATACCATGGATCAAGAGTACTGATAAGAAACAAGGATTCATCCGCAATGGGTTCTTCCGCCACAGTTTCAGTATCAGTACGCGGGAAATCACACATCAGTTCCGCAAAAACCAAAGATTTCTTTGCCTTGGATTTTTCAAATTCCAAGTCAAATTCCTACAGGATAACGATCCATTTGGAATACTTGCCCCCTAGCAATTGTTTGGTCAAAATATAGATCATAGGGTTACAGTCAGAAATTACTGTGGTTTTGCGTAATAAGATGTAGTGACGAAAACGTTGGACAGCTTGAACAGCTGCCAAGGCCAATTTCTCCACATGCGAATATTTAAGCTCAGTCGGATTCAGAGTTCGACTAAGATAGTAAATCACATGTTCACTATTGAATTCATCTTCCTGAACTAAAACCATCCCAATGGTGGAATGAGAAGCGGCGAGGTACAAAAAGTAATCCTGATTGTAGTTGGGAGGATGCAATAACGGTGCATGGGTCAACGCGTGTTTAAGTGCATCAAAAGATTTGTCAGCTATCTCATCCCAAAAGAATGGAGTATTCTGTTTCAACAACCTGGTAAAACCTTTCGTTATCTCGGCGTAGTTAGGAATGAAACGACGAAAAAAGTTTGCTTTCCCTTGAAAACTTTGGAGTTGGCGAAGAGTCGAAAGAGGAGGCAATTTGACAATAGCTTCGACCTTTGAGGGATCGACACGAATGCCAGTTTTTGAAACAACAAATCCCAGTAAGAAACCCGTTTCTTTATAGAAAACACATTTGTGTGGATTTAGCCTAATTCGATAATGCCTACATCTCATAAAGATTGCTCATAAATGAGTGAGATGATCGGCTCTACGTAATGAATGGGCAGGTAAATCATCGAGATAAGGCTGCACAATGTGCTTGATGTCATGAAATGCGTAGGACATAGCCCTTTGAAAAGTTACCCCGACATTCTTCAATCCAAAAGGTAATTTGCAATAAGCAAATGTCCCCCATGGACAAATGAAAGCCGTTTTTGGTTGATCAACAGGAAGTATTTTAATTTGATTGTAACCGGAAAAACCATCCATAAAGGAGAACATTTCACTGCTAGCACAATCATCAATAATTTGATCGATATAGGGAGTTGGATAATTGTCTTTAGGACAAGCTCGATTAATATCCCTATAATCGATACATATTCTTATCATTCCTTGCTTTTTGTTCATAGGAACAATATTTGATACCCAATCCGTTAAAGGAATTGGATAAATGAAACCTGCACGAAGTAATTTCTCAACTTCAGCTTTAATAGCAGCAGCTTTTCGTGGGTGTATCTGACGCAAACGTTGTCGGACAGGTTTAGCATCCGGGTAAGTTTTAATTTCATTGACAAAAATTGATGGATCGATTCCTGTCATTTCTTCATATGACCAGGCAAACACGTCTCGGAATTCTTGAAATAGGGCTTTATAAGTTTGGAGTTCATCGTTTGTACAAGAAGCACCTATATGAATGTTTTCAATAATTCCAAGTTTAACTGAAATGTCAATAGGAACCGTTTGAGAGATATTTCCCAAATTTAACTCAGAATCAGGATGTTGCAATGGATTCTGTGGTTCTTTGACATAATCAGCTGTAAAAATAGATGAATAATCATTTTCGAAATGATCAAGCTCAGGTAAGAATGAAGATCGATGATGAAGATCTTCCCATGGTAACTCATCAACGTACAAAAGTTCACGAATATGTTCATCAGTATAAATAGGCTCGGAAAATGTTGTTGAAGCTGAGGTTGATATTGAAAGTGATTTTCCATGGATCACATTCATTGGATCAAGTTCGGTTGAACAAGAGTCGGAAAATGACTGTACGGCCTAGTATGCAATTTCAAAGGGACTCAAAGGCATTACGTCACCAAATGAATCCACCTCAGACTCGGAAGGTACGATCCAAGGATCATCAAAAGCAATAGTGCTCGATGAAATCATATGAATGGTTGTAGTAGAAGGCGATACGTTAGGATGAGGAAAGGAAAAAGTTCCTAGTAAACCAGAATCTTTAACCAAACCTACCCCAACATCCTTGTAAGGGATAGTTGTTTTACTGACATGTTGAATACTTTCAGAAGAGGTTGGGTTGAACGAAAAATAAGTCAGCTGGTTGATTGTAATGATCTTTCCATTATGAGGAAACTTGATGAGCCGAAAGACCGATGAAATAACAGCAGTCATAGCATAAGACCAACTATGACCCAAGAGAAGGTTGTAATCTAGAGGGGCATCAACCACTTCCACATCTAGATTTACAGTTTTGCCTTCAACCCCTATAGGTAAATCCTGCAAAATGCCATAAGGATGAAACCCTCAGCCATCAAAAGCCTTTAGAATCGTCAGGGATTGATTGAGTGTCAGAGAACCAAGCGATCTCCAACAATGGATCAACATAATACATGTAGAAGCTCCCTCATTAATCACAGTCCGAAAGCAAGGCCTGTTTTTTACTAACACTGGAATCTGGAAAGCCATTTGATGAGGTAGGTGAGGTGTACTATTCTCTAAATCGAAGATTATCAGATTCGAATCCTGAATATCAACAGCTCCTATTGCTGACAATAGTAATTTACATTGTGTTGGGCATGATTGCAACACCTCCAAAGCCGACATTGCTGAAGGGGAAATAGCTAAGTCTTCAACAATGTTATAATTCTGAGCAGCTCTCGCATGTGGATTGAAAGTTGACTTCCGAAGTATACCTTTAGCAGGCGGTTTGATTACTAAGTCAGGATTAGGTTTCTCAATCTGTAGCGGATCAGAACCAGAAGGAGTTGAAGTTGATGGGTTTGAATTAGAAGATTCTGCTTCTTTACCACCAACAGGATTTTTACTACCGTAATCTTGTGATCGCGTCGCAATCCTAACATGAGACATCATCATTATGGGTTCTTCTGAGGCATTTGAGGAAGAACCAATCATTTTACTATCTTGGCTAGGAAAAGGATCCTTCAAGACAACAGGAATTTGAGAACCTTTGACGAGTTTCGAAACCTCAGCTCGATGTGGGCAGTCTCTTGTAAAATTCTCCTCGTCGCAAATGAGACAAGGATAGCGAGGTTTACGTTTCTCGTCAGTAGATTCAGTTTTATCTGATTTCTCTTTTGAGTTTTGTTTATTTTTCTTCTTCCCTTTCTTTTTACCACCGGATTTTGATTTGGCTGTAGATGATTCTACGACATGGATATCGGCAGGAATTTCAGCGGAAGAGTCTCCTGTCAGGGAATTTGAAAAGTTGTAATAGGAGAATAATTACTTGAAGATTTCTTCTTGCTTTTGGTATTAACTGAACCAATCATACCATCAACGGCATGAGACCCTGAAGGAGCCGTAGTTATTTGATTGTTTTTCGGAAGGTCAGGGATTTTTTCATGTAAAGTACTCAACTGCGTATAAATGAGGTCAAGGTACTGAGCTTGAGCAATTACTTGCTCTTCAGTAACAACTCCTGCCTTAGCTACATCCTCAGTGATTTTAGGTAATAATGATTTAACAAACCATTCTGCTAAAATTTGATCTAGAATAAATACTTTCACTAAATGTCGTCGATGTCGCCATTCATGAATATGATCTAAAATATACGTGGACGTTGACTGTTTTAATGAAGTTAATAATTCCGTGCCATTGTCATATCTGACAGGCAACTGAAAATGAGTCAAGAAAGAAGTAGCTAACTGACTAAAATTATAAAAAGAGCCTCGTGGTAACTCAATGTACCATTTGGCAGCAAGACCAATCAGAGTGCGTTGAAAAAGACGTAAGCGAATTGAATCATCTATAATGGAATTAGATGCACACCAGAGGTGATAAGTCATCACATGATTTGACGGATCCTCTCCTGACTTACCCTCAAACTTTGGGATATCACTAGGCAACTTATTCGGCATTGGCGGCCAAAACAGAAGATAATTAATTGGATCGTTCGTAAGGCGCGACAAGTCAGGTAAATCCAAAGTTGCTATAAACGGTAACTGACGGTTAGGATCTCGAAAACCTTGGGTCATAATACCAGCCCTAGGAGGAGGATATCTAGGATAACTTGGAATTGGATTTGCATTTGGAATATTATAACCTCATGAAACCAGGATTAACCGGAACAAACTGGGGCTGTTGAGGTTGCTGATAAGTATATCCATTGGGTTTTGCACAGCGGGACTGAATTGGTACTGTCCCTGGTATGGTTGATAAGTAAATTGACGTTGACTTATGACAACCGTACTTGGGCCAGCTTGCCCTACAGGAATCTGAACCGAAGTCTGAACTATAGGTCCTGACTGTGGTAAAGAGGCTTGAGGAGTTGATACAGGAACAGTAGAAACCGGAGCTACCGATACTCCAGAAGTAGGTGTGGTAGATTGAACAGAAGTTGCAGTAGTTGCAACAGAAGTTTGAGGTGGAGTTCGAGGTGAACTAGGCCCAGACTGATGAACTACACCAGGTGCAGAAGTTTGAACAGTAGACTGGATAGGTTGCTGGGTTGAACCAGAAACCAAAGGTTGTCCAGGTTGACTTGATAACTGCACATTAGGTTGCAAAATCTGTTGATTTTGAGATGGATCCCACACCATGTTCATTCTGGGGTATGGACCCATAACAGGTTGAGCATATTGAGGACCATAACCGGGTTGAGCGTAGGGTTGATAATTGAAAGGTACATTTCCAGCTCCTTGTACAAATGGTTGACCAGAAGGCGGTTGGAAACCTTGAGATGGGTACTGACCTTGAGGTTGATAACCTTGAGGCACGTACTGAAACTGGGGTTGACCTTGAGGTATATATTGATACTGGGGTTGACCTTGGGGTATGTACTGAGTTTGGGGTTGACCTTGAGGAATGTACTGTCCCGAAGGTATGTACTGTCCTTGAGGTTGCCCCCCAGGCAGTAATTGACTACCCTGAGGTTGCCCCCCAGGCGATAATTGACTACCTTGAGGTTGCCCCCCAGGCGGTAACTGACTACCTTGAGGTTGCGGATTTGGAATAGTACCAGACATCATAAAAATTTGTTCTACACTCAACGCTGGAGTTCCGTTATTACCAGATGATATCTCATGTTCAATTGGTTGAGGAGATGCTCCTGAAAAAGTACCAGTGAGAGACTGATACCTAGAAGGAACAGAAAGACCGCCATATAAAAATGTTTTCGGTGATTGGGAAAACATAGATGACTGTCTCGACATATTCAAAGGAGGATAATAACCTCTGGGCGTAGGATGAAAAGGAATTTGAGGTGGTGAAAAACTAAGACCCAGATTTTCTAAGAAGTTGGTCAATGAGACGTACCAAGCATTACCTCTAACAGGACTATAAAAAATTGAATCACGCTCCCTAAGTTCTAAAGTTGGTTGATTTTCAGGGAGAGTTATATCTTCGTCCAGACTAACAAGTTCTTCAATAGAAATGAGTTTAGAAGGAAGATTTTGGGTAACGATATTTCCTACCCTGGGTGAACCAGGACCACTAGAAGTTGGAGAAGAAAATCCTGAAGATGGAGTAGGAGGAGGTTCAGTTTCAGGCTCAGAAATTTCAGGTTCGTCAGCAAATTCACTAGTAGGAGAAATAGTACTAGTAACTTCGGAAAGTGAAATTGGTTCAGAAATATACTCCGCCGGTTGAATTTGATAATCAGGATGAATAATTAAAGCTGACTCTCTAGCTTCTAGTGACCCAACTCTACTATCACTAGGTGAAACAAGAGCTCGTAGCCCTTCAAGCTGACTTGGTGTATATTCGGGAGGTTGCCCCCGAAGTCTATAGGATTGTCTCGGTAATTCAGCCACGATTAAATATTTAATTACTTCACATGCAAACAAAGAAAATCTCAATAAAACCACCTAAAGTCTCTAAAGAACCAAACAATTGAATCACACACCTAAAAAATCTAAGAGTTCAAACCACACACAAATAGTAACTTTCCATACCAAAAACACTAGTTGGTGATGAAATCCAATGTCGCAGAATTCAATACAGAAAGGGCGGTTGGAACAGTTACCTCGACAACCTGCTTAATGAAACAAACTGGCACAATTTTCTTCACAAAACCATCTCGAGTGAAGAGAACCCCCCAGAAAGTCCAAGTGAGTCTAGTCGACGTCTGCTCCAGGTACAGTGAGACCCGTCCTTCACCGTCACCTTAGGAAAGAATCTTAAGATTATGGTCACTATGGTTACCAACAGTAACAAATACAACTGGGGGAACAGTCTACGATCCGATCTACGTGCAAGGGCAGAGTAACAAAGCTCAATCCCCTTGAAGGCTCCTTGACATGATCAATCCAAGGTTTACCAACAAGTGACCCCAGGCTTCTCGACAATGGTTAATCCGAGGGTTATCGTTTTTAATACGCGCAAATCTTCTATCTTTCCCAATGAGACAGACTTGATTGTCTCAAAGGTTCAGACATGATCTCATGATTGACTCCTTTAAGAGGAGCTTCCCAGATTATATCAATTACAATTGGATTTATTTCCTACTGCAAGTTTGTGAAACCAAAGATTTTGGGTTTGATCCCCAGTGGAGTCGCCAATTTGTTGGCCGGATAAATCGTCCTTGTGGACAAGGCTGATCTCCCTAGTATCTAAAGATATATAGCAACAAGCAGAACAAGAAAATCTACTTTTCTCTAAACATATTGCGATTCATTAATAAAAACTAAGAGGTGTTTTAGACCCTACCTTAAGTCCAACGGTAGTTTGTGGCAGCCAAACTTCGACCGTCCAAGAGAGTTTCCTTTTGAGAATCTACAAACACAAACAAGCACATATCAAATAACACCTGCATAGCTAATATAACAAATCATGTTCATTATGATGATCAAGGAGTTCATAAAATAAACCATAGAACACAGCTTATTGAGAAAAATAAACTTGATTGTATTAACTTTGAAAAGAAGAACTTTACAACCTTTGGTGCCTTGATGTTGTACAAGCTCTTCCTAGGGTCCAAACAGGAATCTCCTCTACTTTGACAAGCCTCACACTCTTCCCAATGAAATCAAAAGGTATGTAATCTCTCCTCTTAAGCTCAAATAGGAAGACTAAATTCCAACAACATTTCACCTCAAAAATATTCAGCTTTCAACCTCCCTAGTAACCAGCCCAATGCCTCATTTTATAGTGCAAAGGGAGGAAGTTACAGGTCCACCTATGAAGGGATAGAGTCCTCCTTCAAAGGGATAAGCTCCTCACATCAAGGGGTTAGCTCCTTAAGGTATGGGATGCATGAACCACAAAGGAGCGAACTTGCCACCTCAAGATTCCCTCTAGAAGCTTCCAGAAATGACTCAAAGTGAGTTTTTAAGAATTTACTTGCGCCTTTTTGACTTTTACAGGGGTCTGTACCTATTACACAGAGAGAGAGCGGTCAGGTGCGCAGGGGACATGACCATTAGGTGCGGGACCACAGGTAATGCTAAGAGAAAGTGCGGATCTAGAGTTTTATAGACTTTTGAGGGATTTCTCTTATTTTCAAGGCTTGATATGAAGAACTGAGGTTTAAGACTTGCAAAGGAGGAAAGTATGAGTGGTGATAGACTCATACAGATTGCAGAATGTCATGGTGACAATTTTTAGTGTAGCACACACATTTAAACTTTGTTTCACATTCAAGGTGCAAAACTTGAGTATACTTATCTAATCAAATGTGCTCATTAACTGAGATTGGGACTTCAATTCTCAACCCAACCTTAGGCATACTATAGTCACGCCTTTTAGTATTTAACCCCGAACTAGATTATAGAGCTCGAGGATGAGTGCTTAAGGGATTAAAACAAAACTTTTAACTGGAACATGGACTCTAAAGGACCATAGCCATAAGTTACTTCATGCAGACAATATCTCATAGGGAATCCAAAAGTCCACCACCTCCATTCTTCAATCAACAAGGGAATCCATAGGCTGTTCCTCCACCATCAACCAATAGGGGAATCTAGAGGTTATACCTGCACCCTCAAACAACAAGGGAATCTAGAGGCTATGCCTCCACCCTCAATTAGCAAGGGAATCTAGAGGTCATGCCTCCACCCTCAATCAACAAGGGAATCTAGTGTTTATGCCTCAACCCTCAATAAACAAGGGAATCCATAAGCTATAAATCCACCCTCAAACAATAAGGGAATCTAGAGGCTATGCCTAAATCCTCAATCAACAAGGGAATCTAGAGGCTATGCCCCCACCCTTAATCAACAAGGTGTTAATTTTTTCAACTAGGGTAAAATTCCACATTTGACAACTCATATGATGAATATGATGCTTGCATTAAATTCCTCTTTTCGAGAGGACGAAAATTGACCTAAAGATCACCCAATTTGGTCAAGAAGAAGTTAAGTTTTTAATTATTTTATTCATAAATACATTATTGAATGGGTTGACCCTAACCACATGGGTAACTGCTTGGGTCAACCTTAACCCCAAGTGAACCCTTAGGAAAGCCTATAAATAGAAGTGACCTCAAGTTCATTCCATCACATTGATCAAGCCATTTTATATTCTTCTTTTTTAGCTTGGTTTGCATAGGTTTGACGGAAGGAGTTTGCATAAGGGTTGGAAATCACAGGCATGAGGTTCGCTCTGAGTTAGGTTTTATGGGTTATAGATGTTGGCATGAACGGGGAATTTTAGTCCCTAGAAGTTGGCACAGAGTGAACAAGAGAATGTCTAGAGATACCTAGACACTAGCAGAGAGGCTTATGAGAGCATCTAGGGGTTCAATGTCAGTTCTGGCTGCATTAGTCGTCGGACGCTCGCATAAAGTGGTCCAGAGAGCGTTCAGGTTGTCTCTGATACATGCACAACAACTGTAAGGGTGTGTCCAAGATTTTTTGGTGTATTTTACCCCAGACGCTCACATAGGGTCTTCCTGAGAGCATCCGAGTAGTCGCAGATGCCTCACATAAGGTATTAGAGAGCATCTAGGGAGTTTTGGATGCACACAGACAGTTTTGATGAGACCATCCAGGGAGTTTCGAATGCACACTGATAGTTTTGATGAGAGCATCCAGTGAGGTTCAGATGCACACAGACAGTTTTGATGAGAGCATCCAACGTTCAGATCTAAGTCTTGACATCTTGGCTTCAGTTGACTTCAGTGATCTGGTGGATCTAGGTTTCCATCTTGTGTTGTGCAAATTTGTAGATCTTATTTATTGGTATCCACTACAAACATATGTATTGATCTCATTGTATTGTCTGCTGAAATATTTTTATGACGATCTATAAAAGAATAATATTTGAAAGGGTTTCCCCCTTATGGGGTTTTTCCCTGGTCTTGGAGCAATTTGTTTTCTCTTATGGTTGTTTTGTTATCTTCTTTGTCACTGCATATATTTTTCTTTCTTGGGTTACTTTTATGATTAATTATACTATTAATAATTGGATGCATTGTTAATGAAAAAGTGAATTGGGCTAAAGTAACTGATACGAAATAGAATAATCAGAAAATTTAACATGGTTTCAGAGCTGAGGTGAAGGACAAGCCTAAAAGAAGACAAGAATTGAAGCCCTCTCTTTCAGAAAGCAGATTTCCTAGTCATGGTCAAGATGTCATCCTCTACCTTCAAGGAGCATGAAAAGTTGGGTGATGCATCAAACTTTACTGCATGGAAAGTCAGAATGGAGATCATTGCTGCCAACAATGATGTGTTGGAATACATCCAAGGAAGGGTTCCTGAGATTCCAAAAAATGCATCCGCTTCCCTCAATAATAGGTACAAGAAAGGTGAGTCCAAAGCAAAGAAAATTATAGCTGATGGTTTACAATATCATTTACTTGCATACGTTAGGAATTTAAGAAATTTTAAAGATATTTATGACAAGATAGCTGAAATATATAAAATAAACAACTTGAATGAGATCATCACCTTGAAATATCAACTCAAGGAAACTAAGATGAACAAAGGAGAAGTTTTTCAATCCTACATTATGAGGATCTCTCACCTTAGAGATCAACTGTAGAGAGTTGGATAAAATCTGTCTAAGAGGGAGCTAGTAGTTGTGACTCTTAAAGGTCTCCCTCCTATTTAGGAAACCTTCATTACTACAATTAGCAACAACAATGTCCTTCCGACATTTGATGAAATTGTTGGGAAGCTCACTCAAGAAGAATCGAGGATGATAGCAAGAGGAAGGATTTAAAAGATAGAAGAGGGAGAGCCCACTGCATATATCACTGATGACAAAAGGAGGAACCAAAAATAAAGTCCATCAAGGAAGCCTCCTTCTCAAAATAAAGAGGAAGGAATGACAAATCGTTATCTCATATTGAATGCTTCAATTTCCATAAGGTAGGTCATTGTGCTCGTGTCTGTCCTGAGAGGAGGAAAATACCACATTTCAACAACATAGGCAACTAAAATAAAAAAATAAGAAAAGACTATACAAGAAATAACTATGATAGAAGATATGAAAGAAGAAGAAGAGACTCCTCAAGCGACCATGAAAAAAATCATCCTCCTCAAAAGAAGTCAAGGGTTCCTGGGTATGAAAGTAATGTTGTAAATAAGTCTAAATAAATTCTTATTTGTGCTCTTACTAGTTCTTCTCCACTGGATTCGTGGGATAGTTGGTTGGTTGATAGTGGGGCCACTCATCATTTCTATGGATACACGGAATTCCTCTCTAATATAGTAGAGAGGGAGACTACGATGAAGGTCATTCTTGGAGACAACTCCACTCATCCTGTGAAAGTATTTTGGTCTGTCAAATTTCAGTTGAAATATAGGGAATCATTTCTCCTCCATGATGTTATGTATGTACTTAGATTAATGAAGAATCTAATATCTATATCCACATTGGAAGATAAAGGGATGAGGGTTGAGTTCATGAAAGGTAAAGTTTTGACTTGGCCTATTGATTCACCTATGAGAGATGTATTCACATTAGGGTTGAGATTTGAAGGACTCTATAGAGTCACTAGAAGACCTCTTCTAGCATTGGTTCATAATACCAATCATCTGAGCGAGTTATGGCACTGCAGACTAGCTCATCTACACTATGATGCACCTCGAAAGTTTAAGAAATTGGTCTCAGGTATTCCCGATGTTCAAGCTCTTCATGATAGAGTTTGTCTAGGTTGTGCGAGTGGAAAGAAAACAAGGGGCCATTTACCTCTAGTAATAACAAGACAAATGATATCCTCCATCTCATTCATTTTGATATATGTGGTCCGATGCCTATACATTCTGTTGTTTGTCATCTCTACTACATCACCTTTATCAATGACTTCTCAAGAAAGACATGGATATACTATATTAAGCATAAGGATGAAGCCTTTGAAATATTCAAGGAATTCAAAGCCTTGATCAAAAATCAATCACGAAAGAAAATCAAAGTCTTCAGATCTGACAATGGAGGGGAATACACATCAAAAGAATTCATAGAATTTTGCAAGAAAGAAACAATTATGCCATATACTCCTAAACAGAATGGTATAAATGAAAGGAAGAATAGGTCTATATTAGAAGTTTCCAGTGCTATTCTCCATGATACAAAGGTACGAACGTTCCTTTGGGATGAAGCTGCATCTATTTCTCTATATGTTCAATATAGGGTGCCTCATCAAGCATTAGAAAATAAGACCCCTGAAGAAATATTCACAAGTATCAAGCCTAATATTAGCCATCTTCATGTAGTTGGATGCCCTGTATATTTTCATGTGTCAAAGGATATAAGGAAGAAATTGAAATCTACATGAAGAAAAGGTACGTTTGTGGGTTATTGTGAAAATTCTAAGGCATATAGAATATATATTCTTGGTCAGAGGAAGGTCGAAATTAGCAGGGATGTAACATTCAATGAAGATTAAACTCTTGGAAAAGTAAGAGATATTCCTCCACCTCCTCCTCCCAAGGAAGAGAATGATGACTGGGATATTCTAGATGGTTCATCTGTTCTTCAGTCTAGTATGGTTGATGATCCCATGGAACCTATGGATCTGTTAGATCCTCCTACTAGGGAAATACCACTTTGGCTCTACGATACTTTATAGGATAATGAAATAAATGTCCCCATTCGTAGATAATTCAGAAAAATGAAGAAACCATGCAGGTATTAGGGATATGTTTTAGTTATGAGCACTATTATTCAATATCAATTGTCCTCATTCAAAGAAGTGGTAAAAGAACAAGTTTGGAAGGATGCTACCGCTGAGGAATATGAATCGATTGTGAAAATTGATGTATGGGATCTTGTACCTAGACTAAAAGGGAAGTCTTTTGTGAATACAAAGTGGCTATTCAAGATCAAACATGGCATTGATGGGAGCATTGAGAAATACAAAGAAAGGTTTGTAGCTCGAGGATTCTCTCAGAAAGAGGGAGAAGAATATCATGACATATTTTCTCCCTTGGCTAGATATATAACCATTCGTTCTATAGTTTCCCTTGTTGTGAGTCAAGGATGGAATCTTCATCATATGGATGTAAAGACCGTATTCCTTCATGGCATGTTACAGGAAGAAACATATGTTCAAAAACCACAGGGATTTGAAGTGGAATATTGAAGAATAAATGTTTGTAGGTTGAAGAAGGCATTGTATGGTTTGAGGCAATCTCTCTAAGCTTGTTGTGCAAGCATTGGTAATTACTTAATGAAGTTGGGATTCACAAGTGGCAATGTCGATCCCAACCTCTACTTCAAGATAGTCCAAGGTATGCCATTGATTTTGGTTTTATATGCTAACGATCTATTCTTGACAGGTAGCGAGCCTCTGATGATCAAGTGTAAGAGGAAGCTAGCTTCTGAATTTGAGATGAAATACCTTGGTCTCATGCACTACGTTTTATGCCTTCAGGTGTGTCAAAGGCCTGGTGAGATTTTTCTGTCACAATGAAAATACGTTGTGAAGATGCTAGAAATATTTGAAATGAGTGAATGCAAATCCATGGTTACACCAATGGAAATGAAATTCAAGAAGTTATGTGGAGATTCTACAGGATCAGCCTTGGAAAATCCATCCAAGTATAAAAAATTGATTGGGGCTCTGATGTTCCTTGTGAACACTTGTCCAGACATATGTTATGGATTAAACTCATTGAGTCATTTCATGACTGAGCCCCACCACACACATTGGATAGTTTCCAAAGACATATTGAGATATCTGCATGGGTCGATCACAATTTGCCTAAGATATTCTGCCGTAGATGTTCTACTTCATGGATACACTAATGCTGACTGGGCCGAAAATGTTATCAATATGAAGAGTACATCTGGATTTTGTTTTAGCCTTGGATTTGCCATGATATCCTGGATGAGAAGGAAACAAAAGTCTGTAGCATTAAGCACCATCGAAGAACAATACATTACCACTCGCATGGCTAGCTGTGAAGGAGTCTAGTTGAGAAATATCTTTGGAGAGATATTTGAGTAGCTGCTAGATACTACAGTGATATACTGAATGAGAGTGCAATCCATTTGGTAGAAAATCCCATGTTTCATGACAAGTCCAAGCATATTGAGATTTGATATCACTTTATTTGAGATATGGTGTAAAGAGGAGCTGTCATATTCCATCACATATCGAGAGATGAATATATTGTCGATATTCTCAACAATGCATTACCAAATGGAAAGTTCTTGGTATTCAAAGAGCAACTTATATTGATTGATGTGGCCCCTCTGAATAAGGGGTAGTGCTGATCGAGGACACTGACCCAACTCTTTCTACCTTAATTGAGCTCCCAGGGTGAGGGATCAAGATAGAGGGCTCTTGGAGTTGAGCGATCTCTGGAAAATAGGGTACTCCCCTATATTTTACCCATAAGTTTGAGGGTGCTACTCACCTTTCTGGTCTTTGTAGAGTATATCCCAGTTGGCATCATACCCACAAGTAGGGCTTGTTGGGAATACCATTCCTCATTTGGAAAACAAGTTGATAGTGTCCTTAAGGATGTAAAACCTAAGGCGATTATGGTCTAGGTGTTCTACCACATGACTACTGAGAGTCATTCTTGGGAAGATCGGTAGGAAATAGGATTTTGGGTTGAGGGTAAGCTCCCAGATGAGATTCCAGGGTCGAGGGTATACTCCCCTATATGATGAGTTATCCTATTGCTCGATATTGGTGGAAGATATTGCTCTTGAATTCTTCTTCTTCGAGATCTGAGAAAGTTTTAATAGATAGAGTTGAGCAGAGTCAACCAATGTATTACAACAACATGACAGGATATTGGAAGGTGGAATTATTCCTATTTGAGAGGGAGTGTTAATTTTTAAAACTATGGTCAATTTCCACACTGGATAGATTATATGATTGATATTATTCTTGCATTGAATTCCTCTTTTCGTGAGGACCAAAATTCACCTAAAGATCACCCAATTTGGTCAAGTGGAAGTTAAGTTTTGAATTATTTTGTTCATACATACATTATGGAATGGGTCGGCCCTAACCACATGGGAAACTATTTGGGTCAACCTTAACCCCAAGTGAACCATCAGGAAAGGTTATAAATAGAAGCAATCTCAAGTTCATCTCATCACATTGATTAAGCCATTTTATATTCTTCTATTTTTTCTTGGTTTACAGGTTCGACGGAAGGAGTTCGCACAAGCATCTGAAATCACAGGTGTGAGGTTCACTCTAAGTTAGGGTTTTCTGGATTCTAGACGCTGGCACAAAACAGGGAATTTTAGTCCCTAGACGCTAGAACAGAGTGGACAAGATAGTGTATAGAAAGCCCTAGATGTTGTCAAACATGCTTATGAGAGCATCCAGGGGTTCAAAGTCAAATCTGGCTACATTAGTCCTTGGACGCTCACAAAGAGTGGTCTAGAGAGCATCCAGGCCATCCTGGATGCATGCACAATAAATGTAAGGGAGCGTATAAGGGTTTTCGATTTATTTTACCCCAGATGTAGCAACATAGTCTTCCTGAGAGTTTCTGAGAAGTCCTAGATACCCTCACACAGTGTCTGAGAGAGTGTCCAGGGAGTTTTGGATGCACATAGATAGTTTCCATGAGAGCGTCTAGGGTTTAGATCTAGGGCTTGACATCTTGGCTTCAGTTGACTTCAGTGATTTGGTGGATCTAGGTTTCCCTCTACTATTGTAAAAATTTGTATATCTGTAGATATGATTTATTGGTATCTGATGCAAACATATGTATTGAGCTCAATGTACTCTCTGCTGAAATAGTTTTATGACGATTTATTAAAGAAGAAGATTTGAAAGGGTTTCCCCCTTGTCCGGTTTTTCCCTAGTCTTGGACCAATCTATTGTCTCCTATGGTTGTGTTGTTATATTATTTGTCACTACATATATTTTTCTTACCTGACTTATGTTTATTATTGATTATATTGCTAATAATTGGATGCATTGTTAATGAAAAAGTAAATTGAGCTAAAGTAATTAATACAACATAGAACAATCAGAAAATTTAACACAAGGTAATCCATAGGCTATGCCTCCACCCTTAGTCAACAAGGGAATCTAGTGGCTATTCCTCCCCCCCTCAATCAACAAGGGAATCCAAAGGTTATGCCTCCACCCTCATTCAACAAAGGAATTCAGAGGCTATGCCTCCACCCTTAATCAACAAGTGAGTGCAAGGTTATGCCTCCACCCTTAATCAACAAGTGAGTCCAAAATTTATTCCTCCACCCTCAATTAGTAAGAAAATAAAGAGTCTATACCTCTACCCTCAATCAAAAATGGATTCCTATAAAAACAAAAAGAACAAGTAGACAGTGGGGGGGCTAAAGAAGTTATCCTTCCAAGAGTCCAAGGAACAGGCCTTTACCCAAGCTATCAAGGCAATCCAGAGAAAACATATCCAACCTCTACTCTTATAGGGAATCTAGAGACTATTTTTCTCACTTGACAACTATTCTTCCACCTCCCAATGATAAACCGAGGGATGGCTCTACTCCATGGGTCCTGATACCAATACAATTTTTTTCTTTCCTAGTTCTTACTTAGCTGTGTGCTCCTGTTTTTTTCCTCGTCCTTCTCTATATCAATATCATTCTTTGTTCAATTCCTATGAGCGGTCTCTTTCTTGAAGTGAGTGGATGTCCTCATCCCCGACAACGCTTGTCTCCCATTACGTCGTTGCAACCATTTTTTGGTTATGTGGGTAAACATTGTTGTCGCCCCTTCCTTCTTGAATACGATGTTTCTATCCTAAGTGGTGATGGGAAATGTTATTACGTTGACTTATTTTCATCCCCACTTCTTGTTATTTGACTTCAGTGTCCCCCCGACTACTAATGCAACCCATTGTTCATTCAATTTTATCCTTTTTACCTTGTGGATTTATCCAATGAAGGCATGGTTCTTTTGTCCTTCTTTCCTTCTCAATTAATTTGAAAAATTAGTCCATTTAAGGAGAAATTGTGAGCCTTTAATGGTTGTCATGAAAAAGATCAAGCTTCCTTCAAAGTCCAATGAGCCTCCTTCCTCAAACTCTCTAATTTGTCCCAATTCTCAAGATTTTTTAATTATAATGATAGGTCCCTATAATACTAGTGTATTCCCTCATTGTTATTAATGTAGCCCCCTTATTATTATTTTTGTGCCCAATAGAAGCCTCCTATTGTTATTTTTGTGCCCTTACATTATTATTGTTATGTTGACTCTAATTATATTGTGACCCCTTAGACTCCTATATATAGAAACGAGGGTTTTTGCAATCTCTTGAATTCCATCCCAAACATATGACCTTGGGAAAATCATCATAACATTCTCTCTGAGCATTGGATTCAAATTTCGTAAAGCATTACAGAAAGAGAATGGAAATGAAATATTTACAATGTAGGGGGAATTAACTTGGAGTTGTCACAAACCCCTCCCCCTTGGAGGAACACTATCCTTAGTGTTCTATAACTAAATCCAAAACAAAAACATGTTTTAAAACCAAGCACACTTAATTGGGAGAATTATATACAAAACTCTATACAACATTGGCAATATATTTACATTTTCCTCAATGGGAAAATAAAAAAGGATATGCTGCCCACATTTGGTTAGTCATTTCCCACGTTGCTTCCTTGGGCCCAAAGTTTCTCCATTGCACTTTGAATTTCTCTATTACTTGATTCTAGAGCGCGATTTGCCTCCCATCCAAGATGCATAGAGGTTTCCTTTGGAACTCTCCCTTTGGTTCTCCGTGTAACATAAACCAAACAATTACATGATTAGAACCTTATACATATCTTTTAAGAAATGAAACATGAAATTCATCATGAAATTTCACTGATGGAGGCAAGGCCAACCCATAGGTAGTTGTCTTATCCTTTCAAGCACTTAAAATATCCCACAAAACCATGGTGCAAACTTGGCACATGACCCCAATTTAAAGGAGCTCTTGTTGGGTCTGACTCGCAGGTATATGTTTTCCCAACTTGGAACTCTTTGTGCACTCTATGTTGGTTCACATAGATCCTTTTCTTGTCTTCAACCACCTTCCAATTTCCTCTTATGGTTTTCATTTCTCGTTCCATGTCCTTCAACATCTCGGGTCCAATGAGGACCTTATCCACTAGATCACTCTAGCTGATAGGAGTATTACAACTTTGCCCATAAAGTGCTTAAAATGGGATCATCTTCTAATATTCTTGATACCCATTGTTATATGAAAATTTTACAAGTAGGAGATATTCTTCCCCTTTCCTTCGCTTTTGAATTACATACATTCTTAGCATATCCTCAAGAATTCTATTTGTCCTCTCTGTATGTTTTGAAACTTGATGACTAAAAAAAGTTTCCAACAATCCCAACTCAGTTTTAATTTCACCTTATCACTCCCATTCAGTTAAATGCCCTTTCCCATAAACATACATTCAACATATAAAATTATGGAAATGAATTTTTTAGATTAAAACATATGGGACTGTCAACACATGCTAAAAATAAATATGGACATAACTAGACCAACAACTCACATAAAAGTACACACAGATTCTTGGTCAACTTCGACCTAGGAAAAACCACTTCAATCTTCTCTGGGGAAAACCTATTAGGGAGCTCTTCAAATGTATTTATCTTTCAAGTTCAGGAAAAATACATTTGCATAAAAAAAAAAAACAAAATACAACTTATCTCTTCAACCCAAAACTCCTTGAAAATTGTGCCCACTTGAAGCTGAAAATATGTACTGTATGGATACGAATGTATAGACTATACCATATAGATTGTATGGATTTCTGTACCACTATATGGACTGTACAATTTTTTTTTCAAAAACTTCTCTCGAACGACGTGCAATTCACAACATTCAGTGTTGTTCGTACTGTACCTTCTGTTGTCTTCTAAACCTTGATTTCCATGCCCATCTTTGCCCAAAAATTACTCCTTCAGCTTACTGCAACAAATTTCTCCTTCAAAACGTTTCTCCATCTCTTAGCTTGCTTTTTCCAATCTGCTCATGAATAATGAATGCAGTCTCTCTTTTATTCCCCCCCTTTTGTTTCCCTAAATGAGTTTTGGGAAAACCTAAGATCTAATGGCTCAGATTCATTTAGATCAAGGGATGAGAATAAATGTGCATTTAATTCTCACTTTCTATTTTTTAACTCACCATTGAATAAAGTACCCACATTGTACTTTATGTCTAAGGTCACTTTTCACTTTATAATTGAACATTGAATTTACCACTTATAAAGTCACTTTCACTTTATAAAGTCACACTTAGGAAAAGAATTATTTTGGACACTTTTCCCTAGGTAGAGACTAACCCATGGGAAACCACTTGTCCAAGGTACATTAAAAATCAACACTCCCTGTTACCGAGGGAAGTGTTTCTCACCACACCCATTTTGTCCCTGAAATGGACATGCTTGCCTCTTGGCAAGGACTTTGTGAGAACATCAGACACTTTCTCATCTGTTGATATATACTCCCGCTTCACTGCCCTCGTCTGAACATTGTCCTTGATGAAATGATATCTGATGTCAATGTGTTTTGACCTGTCATGAAACACTAGATTCTCCGTGAGTTTAATGCAACTCTAATTATCACAGTCAATAATCGTCGGTCTCAACTCCTGATCAAATAGGCCATACAACAACTTGCGAAGCCAAATGGCCTCACAACTAGCCTAGCTAGCAGCCATATACTCAGCCTTATAAGAGCTCAAAGCAACTAACATTTTATTTCGACTGAACCATGACACAACTATAGAACACAAATCGAAGCAACAACCTGAAGTGTTTTTCCTATCAGAAGTACAACCTGCCCAATCTAAATCTGTGTAACCTACCAACCTCTCCATCTCCCCACCTATAGTCCATACCATAATCAATAGTTCCCTGCACGTAGCAAAGAATGTGCTTTGTAGCTACCTAGTGCACCTTCCTAGGCTCAACCATGAACTGGCTAAGTGTGTTCACTGTAAAGCATATATCTAGCCTAGTGTTGACCATATCCATCAAGGACCCAATAAGATTCCTATACAAATGTGGGATCCACCAAACTAGAATCTGAAGCATGAAGTTTCTTCGAATTGGTGATCATAGGTGTAGACATGGGTCTATATTCTGCCATGTGAAATCTGCTCAACACATCCACAACATACTTCCCTTGCCCTAGAAAGATATGCCCCTCCTACTGCCATACCTCAAGCCCCAAAAAGTAATGCATCGGCCCAATGTCCTTCATCTCGAACTCCATATAAAGATCCTCCTTGCAACCACTAATTAGTCTCTCTGCCCCATTAATGAACAAGTCATCAACATACAACACAAGAATGAGAGGATCATCGCCTACAAAAATGTAGAATAGGTTCGGATCTGCATCACTCTTCGTGAAACCCATCTGCTTCAAGTAAGTATCAATCCTTGAATACCAAGATATCATAGCTTACTTAAGTCTGTAGAGTGCTCGCGTCAAATGACATACATGGGTTTTCCACCCAGGTACCTCAAAGCCCTATGGCTGCTCAACATACACCTACTCCTCTATAACTTTGTTTAGAAATGCGGTCTTCACATCCATCTGATGGATCCACCAACCCATTTCTACAGCAATAGAAATAAGGGATCAGATAGAAGTGTATCGAGCTATGGGAGTGAAGGTCTCATTATAGTCAACTCCCTTTATCTATGAGAACCCTTTAGCCACAAACTTCACCTTGAACTTCTCAATGCTGCCATCTTCAGCATGCTTGATCTTGTAGAGCCACCTGGAAGTCATAACTGACTTGCCCTCAGGCCTAGGCACCACTTCCTAGACATTGTTCTTAATGATAGAGGCATACTCCTCCACCATAGCCTCTCTCCATACCTCCTGGCTGGAAGCCTCCTCATATCTAGTAGGGTCAGAGTCAACAATAGTGGCAACCTTGGCTACATAACTGCAAAACAGCTTAGGTGGCACACTCTCCCTGTTCACCCTCTTTGGAGGACCAATGGACTCTGGTTCCTTTGAGGTGTCTTGAAGCCACTTGGGCCTCCTCTTCACTAAAGAAGGTTCCCCATAGGGAACCTCATCCTCACCCCCTTAGTCTGGTGAAGTTGAAGGTCTACCAACTGACCTTGGTGTGCTTGTACCAACACCTGTCCTCGAAGAACCTATACTGGCACCTGTGGATGTGTGAGTTGAAGTGCCATGTGAAATTTATACCAGTGGACCCCCTAAAGAAGTGCTCAGTGAACTCATCACTGGTGCCCGAGATGTCACTGACACTAAAGTACCTCCTGTATCAGTCGATCAAGAACCCTGAGGTCTTGCATGTTGTTGTTGACTTCCCTACTAAGGAGAAGTTTGTGCCTCTCTCTCATCATACTCTCGTGATATCCAATAGCCCCTATCCTCCTAAAAATTCACATCCCTCCTAATCACCACTCTCCGTTTAGAAGGAATGAAGACTCAATATGCCTTTGAAGTCTCGTTGTAACCTAAAAAGATACCCTTCTCTGCCATGGGTTCCAACTTCGTCCTCTGCTCCTTGGGGATATAAGAATATGTGAGACATCCAAAGATATGAACATGTCCCACATGAAGCTTCTCTCCAGTGAAAACCTCCTCCAGATTCATATTCCCCAATACTCTGTGAGGACTCCTGTTCTGAAGATAAACAACATTATTGCAGCCCTCATCCCACAAAACCAAAGGCAACCCCTGATCATGAATCATCACTCTAGGAGCCCCAACAAAAATTTTGTTCTTTGTTTCAGACATCACATTTTGCTGGGGGTTGTAAGGAACCGTGAACTCTCTCTTAATGCCCTCTTGTGCACAAACGTTAGAAAACCCACCATCAATGTACTCACCACCATTGTTTGACCTCAAGCCCTGAATCTTCCTACCTGTCTGCTTTTCCACAAGAGCTTTGAACTCTTTAAAGTGACTGAAGGCCTCACTCTTGGTCTTCAAGAAATATATCCAAGTCCTCCTAGAGTAGTCATCAATGAATATAACATAATACTCATAACCACCCAAAGAAACATGAGACATACGACAACTAACATAAATATGAAACAAGTCTATTATACCTGTAGATCTGTTGTCACTCACTGGGAAAGGTAACTTGGTGTACTTACCCAAAGAACACCCTCTGCAGACCTCATAGTGATCGACACTGAAATCCAGAATTCCAGTAGTGATCTCTCAAAGCTCCATAATGCATATGTGCCATCCTCCGGTTCCATAACTCATACAATTCTCTACTATTGGTTGTACTAGTGTGAGTGCTACCATATGTGCTACTCACCAATGCTCCTACTGACTAAAAACTAAACCTGTATAGTTTCCTAGAGCAGACTCCAATCACTTTGACTAAAGTGATAGAAGCTCCCCTGGGATGCATTAATACCTTCCCTCCAGAAAAATTGACATCAAACCCCTTCTCCTCCATAACAAACACTAAAATAAAGTTCTTCTTCATCCCCGAAACATACAAAACATCCATGACCTTCAAAGGAGGCAAAGAATCCCTCTCAAAGGTCACAGTCCCCACACCAACAACTCTCACAGTGCAGTCATCTCCTAGTACAATCTCAATATCAAGTTCCCTCTCTGCAAGCTTTGGAAAGAAATCCCAATCCACCTGTCATATGGCAGGAAGCCCTGCTGTCTAGGTACCACACATTAGATGATGTACTCCTACTAGATGTAGAAGTGATAAATGCAAAGTCCTGGTCAAACTGTGAAGCAAACTGCTCCACCTCTACTGAAGCTGCAGTACCCTTCTTCCCCTTGTTCTTCCTCTCAAGACACATAGCAACATAGTGGCCCATCTTTTGACATGCCCAACATTTGACTTTGGACATATCCATATATTTCTTCTTCTTCTTCTCCTTTACCTTAGCCCCATATGATGAGGCCCCTTTCTTGGCCTTCCCTTTGTTCTCCCTCCTGCTTGTCAAGGCTACATCCTCCTCATTTGTTATCTTCACCCCACCACTGCCAATCTTTCGTATTGCATGCTGCACACAATCATCCCAGAATCTGTCCCAATTGGGAAGATTCTCCCTAGAGGTAACAACATCTCCAAAGACCTCCCAAGACTTAGGAAGTCTTGCTACAGATATCCTGACTAACTCTGTGGGTGCAACTGTCTCACCATTAGTAGTCAAATCATCACGTACCTTTTTGACCCTCCCAAGATAATGAACTACACTTTCAGCCTTTGTCATCATGATGTTCTTAAATTGTTCTTTGAGTACCGTCTTCCTACTCTCATTGGTACTCTGATAGAGAGTGGGTAGAGTTGTCCATATCTGATATGCATATGTGTCTCCTCTCACCTGAGGAACCACATGATCCTTCAGACTATCCATCAAAATCATTTTTTCCTTTGCATTATTTTTTGTGAATTCAGCAAGTTCATCTATAGCAGTGGGAGGTACAAGCACTTTCCATACTATGTCCCAAACTGCTACCTCCTCAAACATTGTCTGAATTCTATCCTTCCAAATGACATAGTTGGATATCCGATCTAGTCTTTCCTCTATCCTTAAGAACATGGCCATGACTGTTGTCCAAAATTTACAGAACCAAGAAAATGGAGAAATAAACTTTCCAACACACCTTGTTGTCCCAAAAGTTCAGTCTCTATGAAATTTCACCTTGCTATCCCAAAGTATCAGTTTTTTGTCCAAAAATTTAGTTTGTTGTCCAAACCACTGTTTGTTGTCCCAAACTATTGTCTGTTGTTCAAACTGCCATTTTCAGCCCGTAGCTCTGATACCATGATGAAATTTGATGACTAAAAAATGTTTGCAACAATACCAACTGAGTTTTAATTTCACCTTATCACTCCCATTCAGTTAAATTCCCTTTCCCATAAACATACATTCAACATATAGAATTCTGGAAATGAAATTTTCAGATTAAAACACATGGGATTGTCAACACATGCTGAAAATAAATATGGACATAGCCAGACCAACAACACACATAAAAATACACACAGATTTTTGGTCAAGTTAGACCCAGGAAAAACCCCTTAAATCTTATACGGGGAAAACTTGTTAGAGAGCTCTTCAAATTTATCTATCTTTCAATTTCAGGAAAACTACATTTGCATACAAAACAAAACAACAAAATAAAACTTATCTCTTCATCCCAACACTCTTTGAAAAATGTACCCACTTTGCCTTTATTTTTGTGCCCACTTGAAGCTGAAAATATGTACTGTACAAATATGACTCTATGGACTTTATGGATTTTCATACTGCTGTACGAACTCTACGGATTTGTTTTTCAATTTTTTTTCAAAAACTTCTCTCAAATTGTGTGCAGCTCACAACATTCAATGCTATTCGTATTGTACCTTCTGATGTCTTCTAAACCATGATTTCCTGTTGGCATTATGATTCAGGTGTTGTCCTTGATGGCAAACCCATTCAGGTGATAAATCAAGAAGGACGCAGGAAATATGTTCAGCAAGTGCGTCCCCGCAGGTATACCATACAGAACCCGCGTCCAGGGACGCAGGCCAGCCGTTCAGGAGGTGCGTCCGCCCAGTGCACACATTTCAAGGCAGAGAAAAGCATGTGGGGGTTTCTTGTGTGGTATCTAGCCGACGGTTTTGTGTTTCTATGGTGTCGGCTCGTGGTTTTGTTCCATGTTTTGGGGAGAAGCTTGCCTATATAAAGCAAAGGAGTTCATTTGGATTAAGTATCATCTTGGTTGAATATCTTTTGGTGAGATCTAGTCCAGATCTATGAAGGCGAATCTTCTAATGGACTGTGATCTCTATGGCGCATGATCAGATCTGTGGATCTGAGTGTTTGGGTTGGTTCTGAAGTCCTCATATCTTTTATATCTGAAGGGACGCAGGTTCAGTGAAGGGAAAGTGCGCCGGGACGCAGTACAGTAAAGGCTCAGGTGCGTCTCTGAGGCAAAGGACGCGGCGCGACTGTGTTATTGGGTGCGTCTCTGAAGCAAAAGACGCGGCGCGATAGTGTTTCTGGGTGCGCCGGTCGCAGCAAAGCATAGAGGAACAGTGCGTCGGCACACAGAACAGTGGAAGGTAGACTGCGTCCAGTCGTAGGTCACAGAAAGAAAATATGCGTCCCTGTCTTAAGATGATCTGTTGACTGTATATTTCTGTTCATAAGGTGTTCTGGGTTATTTCTGTAATTACTGATCTGATATCTGTAGTGGACTGTATCTGTTATATACTTGTTGATCATTTGATTCTTCATGAAAAGAAGTAGGGGGTTGTAGCTCCTTTCCAGGAGAGACTGGAAAACGAGAGAGAGTTGTAGCTCTCTGCAGGTTGCAGCCTGCGTGCTGGTAAAGGACTGCACCAGTACAAAATCATTGTAAAAAGAATTTATTGAAAGAAGATAGAGACATATTGCAGCAGGTGGTTTTCTCCCGCATTGGGTTTCCACCTTACATCTTGTGTTCTTTGGTGTGACTGTCTATTTTCTTTATTCATGCTCATTGTTTTATGGTACTAATATGCAAGAATAATTCAAAAGATCAAATAAGGAAGATTTGGTAAATTGCTTGATAATACTGATTCACCCCCCCTCTCAGTATTATTTCCAACAATTGGTATCGGAGCAGGTCCTTCAGAAAAGCTTGATCGCTTGAAGGTAGATCGTTCATCATGAGCAACTACGAGAGAGAAGCATCAATCAGGCCACCAGTTTTTGATGGGACAAACTTCAATTATTGGAAGGTAAGAGTTACTGCATATCTTCAATCTCTTGGTACTGAAGTTTGGGACATTGTAGAAACAGGCTATGCTTTTCCTTCAGCTACTCCTACAGATCCAGCTGAGAAAAAGAAGTATGAAACAAATGCAAAAGCAGTCAGTACTCTATTAGGAAGTATATCCCAAACAGAATTCATGAAGGTAATGCACTTCAAATCAGCAAAAGAAATATGGGACAAAATGATCACAAGCTATGAAGGAGATGAACAGGTAAAACAAGCCAAACTTCAAACTCTCAGAATTCAATATGAGACTCTCAAGATGTATAATGATGAAAGTGTGGCTAATTATTTTCTTCGGGTAGATGAGATTGTAAATTGTATGAAAAATTTGGGTGAAGAAGTAAAGGAGTCTCTAGTAGTTCAAAAGATTCTAAGATCATTATCCCCCAAGTTTGAATCCAAAGTATCTGCAATAGAAGAAAAGGAAAATCTCCGTGTTCTTACTATGTCTCAGCTACATGGAATTCTAACTGCTTATGAAATGAGAAAGGGAGGACCATCAGACAGAAGGGAGGCTGCTTTTAAAGCATCAGGCAAAGAAGATTACTATGAAGCAAGCCATGATCCAGAAGAAGAGGAAGAAGAATCAAATTTTGTCAGAAATCTTCAAAGAGGTTCTGGAAGGTTCAGAGGTAAGCTACCTTTCAAATGCTTTGCTTGTGGAAGAGTAGGTCATTATGCTGCAAAATGCTCTTATAAGGATAAAGGAAAGGAACCAGTTAGATGGAACAAGAAACAAAGCAAGAAAAGCTACTACACCCATGAAGATAGTGATGGCTTATCAAACAGTGATGAAGATGAACAAGGTAATAAATATAGGTTGTTAATGGCATTTGAAGATGATGATTATGAGGATGCTGTAGATGTGGATAACCTTTATGATGAAATTACTAGACTCAAGAGATGCATAGAAGAAAAGAACATGATTATTGATACTCTACAATTCCAAATTGATGAAAAGGAAAAACATCTTGAAAAATTAGAAGGTGAAATTGTTGGTCTTAGAAAAGAAATTGAGAAAACAAAAACTATTAATCTCAAGTTTGTCAAAGGATCTGAAACTTTGGATGAGATTATCAGTGTGCAGCGGTCTCCTCTAAATAAGACAGGTTTGGGCTATAATGGAGAAACTTCTCAAGCATCCACTTCAAAAAGTTATCTTGATGCAGCAAGAAGAAATGAGCAAGAGCATAAGGAAGATCATCAGGTAAAGCAGGGACAAATGTCAAGCAGAAACTATCAGGGGCAATCCAGCTTAAGGGTGAACAAAAGCCACAACCAGCCACAGGTAAAATCTTCTGAATTTGGTTCAAGAATAGATGAAAATAGAAATTACAATCAGTTGGCTGGTAGATCCAATAATCGCAGAAGCTTCTTCAATGGACAATGCTTTTCTTGCCATAACTTTGGTCACAAAGCAGCTCAATGTGTTGCGTATAAAACAATCATGACTAGGGAAGCTCAAAAACAAAGAAGTATGACAGGGATTACAAAAAGGACCTATAACAACTTTTCAGCTCTTGAAAATGAAGTTGAATGTTCTATTTGCAATAATTTTGGACATAAAGACTTTGAATGCAGAAGCAGGTTTCCGGAAAGAAAGGTACAGGAGCAGAAAAAGGAACAAGCCTCAGGCGCCAAAACATGGAGAATAAAGGAACCTCAAACAGAAAGATGTGGGATAGCATTTTATGCAGAAGGACAAGAAAATCTATGGTACATTGACAGTGGATGTTCGAAGCATATGACAGGTGATAAAGAAAAACTTGAGTCTTATTCTAATTTAGAAAAGGGAAAGAAAGTCTCTTTTGGAAATGATACTCCTGCAACTATAAAAGGAAAAGGTATTGCTCCTTTAAAAGAAGATGTTAAGGCTGGAAATGTTTTGTTTGTTGATGGATTGAAGCATAATCTACTAAGTGTCAGCCAGATGTGTGATCAAAGAACCGAGGTTATATTCAGATCAAATGGATGCCTTGTTCGTGATCTTGATACAGGTAAAACAGTTCTCAAAGGAAAGAGAACTCCAAATAATCTATACATATTTGATGAAGGACAACAACAATGCTATCTAAGCAAGAATGAAGAGCACTGGTTATGGCATCGAAGGTTGGGACATCTAAGCTTCTCACAAATAAGGAAAGCTTGCAAATATCAGGCAGTTCGTGATCTTCCAGATATCAAAATTCCTGACAACACCATATGCAGATCATGTCAGTTTGGAAAACAAACCAGAACTAACTTTCCAGAGAAAGAAGGATCAGCCAGCATGCCTCTTGAGCTAGTACATACAGATGTATGTGGACCATTCAGAAAAAGAACACCTAGAGGAGAGGAATACTTGATATTATTTATTGACGATTTCTCCAGGTTTGTTTGGTTAGGTCTTATGAAGCACAAAGATGAAGCATTCGAAAAATTCAAAACCTTCAAAGCCTTGGCTGAAAATGAATCAGGTCACAAAATTAAGTGCCTCAGATCTGACAGAGGTGGGGAATTTACTTCAAATGAATTTTTCGATTTCTGTGATGAACATGGGATAAGGAGAGAATTCTCTACAGCTAGAACGCCTCAGCAAAATGGAGTTGTTGAAAGAATGAACAGAACAATCCAACAAATGGCTCGTGCTATGCTTGATGGATCAGGAACCCCCGCAACCTTCTGGGGTGAGGCTGCACATACTGCGGTTATTATTCTCAACAAGACAAATGTCCGGGTGAACAACACTCAAACCCCTCATGAGCTCTGGAGTGGTAAAACTCCTTCGGTAAAGCACTTCAAAATATTTGGGAGCAAATGCTATATCAAGAATACTGAGGAGCAGCTTGGCAAACTTGATCCTAGAGCAGATGAAGGCATTCTTCTTGGCTATTCTCCACATAGCAAAGCATACAAATGCTACAATAAAAGACTTGGCAGAATTGTTGACAGCATTGATCTAGTGGTTGATGAAAAGGGATATATTCCTAGGCAAATACATCGTGAAGACATCGAAGAAGATGAGAGCTACCCTCAAAGACAGAATGATGAAGAAGAAGAACCTCAAGAAGAATCTCAAGAAGAACCTCACGAAGAAGTAGAAGAACAGACAAGAATAGAAGAAAAGACTCCATCCAGATATGTTCAGAAGAACCATCCAGAATCTCAGATCATGGGACAAAAAGAAGCAGGTATACAAACTAGAAGAACAGTTGCAGAAGCTTCAAGCTATTTGGCATTACTTTCCTCCACCGAACCACAAAATGTGAAAGAGGCATGCAAAGATGAATGTTGGGTGAAAGCAATGGATGAAGAACTTGAGCAAATCGAAAAGAACAACACTTGGGAGCTGGTTCCTAGACCAAAAGATAAGAATGTTATTGGAACAAAATGGGTCTTCAAAAATAAATTGAATGAAAATGGAGAAGTAATTAGAAACAAAGCCAGACTCGTCTGTAAAGGGTATGCGCAGCAAGAAGGAATAGACTTTGAAGAAACTTTTGCTCCTGTTGCAAGACTTGAGGCCATCCGAATGTTCCTTGCTCTCTCAAGTTTTCAGAACTTCAAAGTATTTCAAATGGATGTGAAATCAGCCTTTTTGAATGGAGACCTGGAAGAAGAAGTATACATTGAACAGCCAGATGGGTTCATTCTTGGAAATGATCCAAATCTTGTATGCCGATTGAAAAAGGCTCTCTATGGTCTCAAACAAGCTCCAAGGGCTTGGTACTACCGGTTGGACAAATATCTTCATCAACAAGGTTTCTTAAAAGGTTCAGCAGATAGCAATCTGTATATAAAAGTTGAAAATGACAAATTGCTAATACTTGTTGTGTATGTAGATGACATTATTTTTGGCAGCAATGAAGAAGCTATGAGTCAAAGCTTTGCCTCAGTCATGCAGAAAGAATTTGAAATGTCCTTGCTAGGAGAACTGACATATTTCCTTGGTTTGCAAATCCAACAGAAGGAAGGAGGAATCTTTTTATCTCAAACCAAGTATCTCAAGCAGATTTTGAAGAAATATGGCATGGAAGATGCAAAACCAGTATGTACACCCATGGTCACAGGATGTAGTCTCAGTGCAAATGATGAATCTGCAGCAGTACATCAACCAACCTACAGATCTATGATTGGAAGTTTACTATATTTGACAGGTACCCGACCAGACATCATGCATGCAGTTGGAATAGTTGGAAGATTTCAGGCAAATCCGAAGGAGACTCATCTTCAAGCAGTGAAGAGAATTTTCAAATATCTTCAAGGGACTCAAAATTATGGCTTATGGTATCCTAGAGATACAGATCTTACTCTTCATGCCTATACAGATGCAGATTGGGCCGGAAGCGTGGATGACAGGAAAAGCACAAGTGGTGGTGCGTTCTTTATGGGTCCTAGACTGGTCTCTTGGTTCAGCAAGAAACAGAGTTCAATTGCCTTGTCTACAGCTGAAGCAGAATATGTTGCTGCTGCATCTTGTTGCACCCAACTCCTTTGGATGATGCAGAATTTGCAGGATTATCAAATCACTTGTACTCCTCCAATCCCTATCTTATGTGACAACACAAGTGCAATCAGCATCTCAAAGAATCCGGTTATGCATTCAAAAACCAAGCACATACCAATCAAGTACCATTTTCTCCGGGAACAAGTACTTGAACAGAAGGTCAAGTTGGAGTATGTTCCTTCTAAGGAACAAGTTGCTGATATTTTCACCAAACCATTGCCCAGGGACACTTTTGAATACCTCAGGCAAAAGCTGGGGGTTGTTGATGCATCATCTTACTGTTGATCATCTTCCTATTGGTGGTATAGGCTCAGGGGGAGCACATAATGCATTGTTGGCATTATGGAAAAGGAGATCTTGGAAATAGCTGCAATATGTCTCTATCTCCTTCATGATGGATTTCTGGTTACAGATCTGGAGATGCATGAGCATAGGGGGAGCATACCCTTTGCTCTTGATGTCAAAGGGGGAGAATGAAGCTGAAGATTATGTGGTTGCCATCAAGTCCAAAGGGGGAGATTGTTGGCATTATGATTCAGGTGTTGTCCTTGATGGCAAACCCATTCAGGTGATAAATCAAGAAGGACGCAGGAAATATGTTCAGCAAGGGCGTCCCCGCAGGTATACCATACAGAACCCGCGTCCAGGGACGCAGGCCAGCCGTTCAGGAGGTGCGTCCGCCCAGTGCACACATTTCAAGGCAGAGAAAAGCATGTGGGGGTTTCTTGTGTGGTATCTAGCCGACGGTTTTGTGTTTCTATGGTGTCGGCTCGTGGTTTTGTTCCATGTTTTGGGGAGAAGCTTGCCTATATAAAGCAAAGGAGTTCATTTGGATTAAGTATCATCTTGGTTGAATATCTTTTGGTGAGATCTAGTCCAGATCTATGAAGGCGAATCTTCTAATGGACTGTGATCTCTATGGCGCATGATCAGATCTGTGGATCTGAGTGTTTGGGTTGGTTCTGAAGTCCTCATATCTTTTATATCTGAAGGGACGCAGGTTCAGTGAAGGGAAAGTGCGCCGGGACGCAGTACAGTAAAGGCTCAGGTGCGTCTCTAAGGCAAAGGACGCGGCGCGACTGTGTTATTGGGTGCGTCTCTGAAGCAAAAGACGCGGCGCGATAGTGTTTCTGGGTGCGCCGGTCGCAGCAAAGCATAGAGGAACAGTGCGTCGGCACGCAGAACAGTGGAAGGTAGACTGCGTCCAGTCGCAGGTCACAGAAAGAAAATATGCGTCCCTGTCTTAAGATGATCTGTTGACTGTATATTTCTGTTCATAAGGTGTTCTGGGTTATTTCTGTAATTACTGATCTGATATCTGTAGTGGACTGTATCTGTTATATACTTGTTGATCATTTGATTCTTCATGAAAAGAAGTAGGGGGTTTCCAACATTTCCATGCCTAGCTTTTCCCACAAATTACTCCTTTAGCTTGCTACAACAAATTTCTCATTCAAAATTTTTCTCTAGCTCTCAGCCTCCTTTCTCCAATCTGCTCATGAAGAATGAATTCAGTCTCTCTTTTCATTTCCCCTTTTGTTTCCCTAAATGACTTTTGGGCAACCCTAAGATCTAATGGCTCAAATTCATTTAGATCAAGGGATGAGAATAAATGTGGATTTAATTCTCACTTTCTATTTTTTAACTCACCCATTATATTAAGTACCGACATTGTACTTTATGTCTAAAGTCACTTTTCACTTTATAATTTAACATTGATTTTACCACTTATAAAGTCACTTTCACTTTATAAAGTCAGACTTAGGAAAAGAATTGTTTTGGACACTTTTCGCTAGGTAGAGACTAACCCATGGGAAACCACTTGTCCAAGGTACATTAAAAATCGACAGTATGCTCATCAGTCTGAGGATGGTATGATGTACTAAAGGCCAAATCTATTCCCAAGAATATAAATAATTCTTTCCAACACTTTGAACTAAATTTGGCATCTCTATGTGAGATTATTTTCTTGGGAACTCCATGCAATCTCATTATTTGCTTTATGAAAATTTGAGCCACATCACTAGATGAATTTGTAGACCTAATAACTACAAAGTGAGCCACATTACTCAACTTATCAACCATTGCATCATCTTGTTTAGAATTCTTTGGAATCCTTATAATGAAGTCCATATAAATCACTTCCCAATTCCATTCAAGAATGGGAAAAGGTTGCAATAAGCTAGCTCGGTGCTTTCACTCAACCTTTATTTTTTGACACTCTATGCACTTGGAGACCTCCCTTTTTAAATCGGGAAAATAGTAAATTTTGCGGGTGGCTAATAGAGGCCTTTTAATAACCTAGATAACTGGAGTATGTTTTATCATGGAATTCCCTCAATGTCATCTTATTTAGGCTTCCCTCATTTGGCACATAGATTATATTTTTGAATATAATAAACCATCTTCTAAGAGGAAATATTCCTTGTCATGTTCACGCTCAGACTCTTGGTGCAATGTCTCCTTTAACTACTAATATTTTTCATTTTGTTTTTCAAAACCTTTGATCCTTTTTCAAGATCAGTTCCATAGGAACTTATAGCTAGTATATGGTTTATTTTCACTCTCATGTTGAGTGCATTAATCATTCTCTTCTCTTTTCCTAAAATTTATTTTATCTTGAAATCAAAATCGTTGAGTGTGGCCAACCATCTAGTTTTCCTTACATTTAATATAGTCTCATTGAACAAATATTTATTCCCTCCATGATTAACCATTAGAGTAAACTTTCTACTAAGAAGGTAGTGTGTCCACATCTTCAATGCATGGATGATGGCAAACAATTATAGGTAATGAGTTACATAGCTTTTCTCATGCTCATTTAACTTTCAACAATCGTAGCAAGCCACCTGGCCCTCCTACATCAAGAATCCACTAAGTCTCTCCTTGCGTGCACATGTGCATACAATGGAATCCTTTTCAGGATATGTTATTCTTAGCACTAGTACATGTTATGAAACCAACTCACAAAAAGATAGAAAAGATAGATCAATGCCTCAGAATTCAGCCTCTTCGATGGGGCAACCTCCTTTACATTACATAAATGAACAATTCTTGGATGATTCAAATGACAAAACTGTTGGCATTTTGGCACAGGAGTGGCACTATGGTACAAGTGTTGTCCTTGATGGCAACTCTCTTTGGTGACAGATCTCAGTTCAGGCACTTAGAATGAAGGAAATCTTGTATACGCAGGTTCACCTTGCCGAAGACGCGTATACACGCGGGTTATACGTTCAGAAGTCGCGTATGTGTATACACACACTTTTATGCACAGAAAAGCGCGTACATGATGGGAAACTTATTTTTGGTCCATGGTTGTTAGTCCTTGGAATTTGAACCTATGGTTTTGGACCATGGTATCTCGTCAGAAGTGTTGACCCCAGGTTTTGGGCCCTTGGTATTGGTTTATTATGGTTTTGGACCGTGGTATTGTGGAAGGCCTAAAACTATAAAAGAGGAAGGAGATCATGTGACAAGGCATCATCTGAATTATTGAATATCTGATATTGTGATAGATCTGGAATACTGGTGATTGGGTTATGGTGCAGATCTAGATCTGAATGAAGGAGGAACCTAAGCGCAAGAAGGATAAGGACTATTGATGGATCAAAATCTCAAGGCTTGAACATTGGTATCTCTGTATGATTTTGATCTGTTATATGTGGCGCACTCTTGATCTATAAATATGGGTTAACTAATGTTTGAATGCTTAAAAGAATAAATAGATATGTACGCAGGTTCAGTGAATTGCAGGTGCATATACACGCATTTTCTGTGAATGAAAGAAGCGTATACACAGGTTGGTTGTGGTATAGAAGCGTATAATCGCAGGTTTCTGAATAGTGAAGTAGCGTATATATCTTGACTTATGTTCTAGCTGCTTCTGTTTTATTACTGCAGTGTTCTAGGTTCAGAATTGGTGTTTGATTACAGTTACTATTTTCTGGGTACAACGATCAGAGAAGTGTTTATTTGTTTCAGCTTTTGATTGGTGAAAAGGAGTTTGGGTTATGCAGAAATTCTTGATGTTTGATTGATGTTACTTGTGGATCCAGTCTAAAAATTAATGAAACGAGGTCCCTGAAAGCAAAGAGAAGGTTGCAGCCTTCTGCAGGTAGGAGCCTGCGTACTAGTATCTCAAGCTAGTACAAGAACTTAGGGGGTTGGAGCTCCCTTCCAGGAAAGCTGGAGAACGAGAGAGAGTTGTAGCTCTCTGCAGGTTGCAGTCTGCGTACTGGTAAAGACTGCACCAGTACAAAACATTATAAAGAGAAGTTTCTAATTAAAAAGAAGATAGAGACGAATTGCAGCAGGGGGTTTTCACCCACATTGGGTTTCCTCCTTATATCTTGTGTTCTTGTGTGTGACTGTCTTCTGCTCTGTTTCTGGTACTGTTTATTTGCTTCTGATACACAGATTAATAACTGACATCTGAAAGATAAATCAAATTATAAGTCTGCTTTGTATACGTGGGTTTCTTTATCTGTAGTTGCGTATATACGCAGTTTTTATTAACAGAAGTAGCGTATATCATCTGGAATTGAAAAAGGAAATATTTGACTTGATAATACTGATTCACCCCCCCCTGTCAGTATTATTTCCAACAATTGGTATCAGAGCAGGTCCTTCGGAAGAAGCTTGATCACTTGAAGGAAGATCTTTCATCATGAGAAACTATGAGAGGGAAGCATCAATCAGGCCACCGGTTTTTGATGGGACAAACTTCGTATATTGAAAGGTAAGAGTTACTGCCTATCTTCAATCTTTGGGTACAGAAGTCTGGGATATCATAGATACAGGATATACTTTTCCAGCAGCAACTCCTACAGATCTGGCTGAGAAGAAGAAATATGAAACAAGTGCAAAGGCGGTCAATACTCTATTGGGATGTCTATCTCAATCAGAATTCGTGAAAGTTATGCAGTTAAAATCAGCAAAAGAAATATGGGACAAGATTGTCCTAAGCTATGAACGAGATGATCAGGTAAAACGAGCAAAACTTCAAACCCTCAGGATTCAGTATGAAAATCTCAAGATGTATAATGACGAAAGTGTGGCTAACTATTTTCTTCGTGTATATGAGATTGTTAATTGTATGAAAAATTTGGGTGAAGAAATAAAAGAGGCTGTTGTGGTTGAAAAAGTTCTAAGATCTTTGTCCCCTAGGTTTGAATCTAAAGTTTTTGCAATAGAAGAAAAAGAGAATCTACAAAGCCTTAAAATGTCACAGCTGCACGGAATTCTAACTACTTATGAAATGAGGAAAGGAGGACCATCAGACAGGAGAGAAGCTGCCTTCAAGGCTTCAGGCAAAGGCGAGTACTATGAGTCAGGACACGTGTCAGAAGAAGAAGAAGAATCAAATTTTGTCAGAAATCTCCAACGGGGTACTGGATGGTTGCGAGGTAAGTTACCTTTCAAATGCTTTGCTTGTGGAAGAGTCAGTCACTATGCTGCCAAATGTCCTCACAAGGATAATATTGACAAAGGGAAGGAACCTATTAGATGGAACAAGAAACAGAATGCAAATAAGAAAAGCTATTACACTCATGAAGATAGTGATGGACTTTCAAATAGTGACGAAGATGAACGAGGTAATAAGTATAAACTTTTAATGGCTTTTGAAGATGATGACTACATGGATGCTATAGATGTAGAAGATTATTATAATGAGATATCTAATCTCAAAATTTTCTTAGAAGAGAAAAATGCGATTATTGATTCTCTACAATGTCAATTGGCTGAAAGGGAAAAACATCTTGAAAAATTGGAATGTGAAATTGTTGGTCTTAGAAAGGAGATTGAGAAAACAAAAGCTATAAATCTTAAATTTGTTAAAGGATCTGAGACTCTGGATGAGATTATCAATGTGCAACGTTCTCCACTAATCAAGACAGGTCTGGGATATAATGAAGAAACTTCTCAAGCATCCACCTCCAAAAGTTATCTTGATGCAGCAAGGAGGAGCGAGCAAAGGCCTAATAGAAATCATCAGGTATATCAGGGACAGTTTACCTCAAGAACAAAGAAAGACTATCAAGAAAATCAAGGGCAAGCTACCTTAAGGACGAATAGAAGCTACAATCAGCCTCAGGTAAAATCTTCCCAATTTGCCTCAAGAATGGATGTCAGTAGAACCTACAATCGGTTGGATGATAGATTTGATAATCGCAGGAGTTTCTTCAATGGCCAATGCTTCTCTTGCCATAACTTTGGTCACAAAGAAGCCCAATGTGTTGCCTATAAGACAATCATGACTAGAGAAGCTCAAAAACAAAGGAATATGATTGGGATCACGAAAAGGACTTATAACAACTTTTCAACCCTTGAAAATGAAGTTGAATGTTCTATTTGTAATAACTTTGGTCATGAAGATTCTGAATGCAGAAGCAGGTTTTGGAAGAAAACTCAGAAGGAACAAACCTCAAGTGCCAGAACATGGAGAATGAAGGAAGCACAACCAGAAAGATGTGGAATAGCCTTTTATGCAGAAGGACAAGAAAATCTATGGTATATCGACAACGGATGTTCAAAGCATATGACAAGTGATAAAGAAAAACTTGAATCATATACTGCATTAGAAAAGGGAAAGAAGGTTTCTTTTGGAAACGATACCCCTGCAGCCATAAAAGGAAAAGGCACTACTCAGTTGAAAGAAAAGGTCAAGGCTGGAAATGTTTAGTATGTTGATGGCTTGAAGCATAATCTACTGAGTGTTAGTCAGATGTGCAATCAAGGAACCGAAGTAATATTTAAATCAAATGGATGTAGTGTTCATGATCTTGATACAGGAGAAATAGTGATCAAAGGCAGAAGAACTCCAAATAATCTATACATATTTGAAGAAGGACAACAACAATGCTATTTAAGCAAGGATGATGAACACTGGTTATGGCACTGGAGGTTGGGGCACCTAAGCTTTTCAAAAATAAGGAAAGCATGCAAATACCAGGCAGTTCGTGGTCTTCCAGATATCAAAATTCCAGACAACACCATATGAAAATCATGTCAGTTTAGTAAGCAAACCAGAACTAACTTTCCTGAGAAGGAAGGATCAGCTAGCAGGCCTCTTGAGCTAGTCCATATAGATGTATGTGGTCCATTTAGGACAAGGTCACCTCGAGGAGAAGAATACCTTATACTATTCATTGACGACTTCTCCAAGTTTGTTTGGTTAGGACTTATGAAGCACAAAGACAAAGCATTCGAAAAATTGAAATCCTTCAAAGCCTTGGCTGAAAATGAATTAGATTACAAAATTAAGTGCCTCAGGTCCGACAGAGGTGGGGAATGTACCTCAAATGAATTTTTTGATTTTTGTGAAGAACATGGAATAATAAGGGAATTCTCTATAGCTAGGACTCCTCAGCAAAATGGAGTGGCGGAAAGGATGAACAGAACAGTCCAACAAATGGCTCGTGCTATGCTTGATGAGTCTGGAACTCCCACAACCTTCTGGGGTGAAGCTGCATATGCTGCGGTTTTTATTCTCAACAAAAAAAATGTCCGAGTGAACAGCACTCAAACTCCTCATGAGCTCTGGTATGGTGAGACTCCTTCGGTAAAGCATTTCAAAATTTTTGGGAGCAAATTCTATATTAAGAATACTGAAGAGAAGCTTGGCAAACTTGAACCTAGAGCAGATGAAGGCATTCTCCTTGGTTATTCTCCCTACAACAAAGCATATAAGTGTTACAATAAAAGGCTTGGAAGAATTGTTGACAGCATTGATGTAGTGGTTGATGAAAAAGGATACATCCCTAGGGAAGTGAATCATGAAAATATCAATGAGGACGAAGACTACTCTCCAAATCAGATAGATGATGAAGAAGAACCCCAAGAGGCACTAGAGGAATAGATAAGGATAGAAGAAAAGACTCCATCCAGGTACGTTCAGAAGAATCATCCAGAATCTCAAATTTTGGGGCAGAAAGAAGCAGGTATACAAACAAGAAGAACAATAGCAGAAGCTTCAAGCTATTTGGCATTGCTCTCTTCCACTGAACCGCAAAATGTAAAAGAAGCATGCAAAGGTGAGTGTTGGGTTAAGGCAATGGATGAAGAGCTTGAGTAGATCGAAAAGAATAACACTTGGGAGTTGGTTCCTAGACCAAAAGACAAAAATGTCATAGGAACAAAATTGATCTTCAAAAATAAGTTGAATGAAAATGGGGAAGTGATTAGAAACAAGGCCAAACTTGTTTGTAAAGGGTATGCTCAACAGGAAGGAATAGACTTTGAAGAAACTTTTTCTCCCGTTGCTAGACTTGAGGCCATCAGAATGTTCCTTTCTCTCTAGCTTCCAGAAGTTCAAAGTATTTCAAATGGACGTAAAATCAGCCTTTCTGAATGGAGACTTAGAAGAAGAAGTGTACATAGAGCAACCAGATGGCTTTATCCTTGGGAATGATCCAAATCTTGTATGCAGACTTAAAAAGGCTCTCTATGGACTTAAACAAGCTCCAAGGGCTTGGTACTACCGCTTGGACAAATACCTTCATCAACAAGGTTTTTCAAAAGGATCAGCAGATAGCAATCTTTATATAAAAATTGAAAATGAAAAATTGCTAATACTTGTTGTGTATGTAGATGATATTATCTTTGGCAGCAATGAAGAAGGTATGAGTCAAAGCTTTGCCTTGGTGATGCAGAAAGAATTTGAAATGTCTTTGCTCGGAGAACTGACATACTTTCTTGGATTGCAAATCCAACAAAATGAAGGCGGTATCTTGTCTCAAACCAAGTACCTCAAGCAGATTCTGAAGAAGTATGGCATGGAAGATTCAAAACCAGTATGTACGCCCATGGTTGCAGGATGTAGCCTCAGTGAAAATGATGAATCGGCAGCAGTGCATCAACCAGCCTATAGATCTATGATTGGAAGTATGCTTTATTTGACAGGTACCTCACCAGACATCATGCATGCAGTGGGAATAGTTGGAAGATTTCAGGCAAATCCAAAGGAAACTCATCTTCAGGCAGTCAAGAGAATCTTCAAGTACCTTCAAGGAACTCAAAACTATGGCTTATGGTACCCTAGAGATACAGATCTCACACTTCATGCTTACACAGATGCAGATTGGGCCGGAAGTGTGGATGATAGGAAGAGCACAAGTGGTGGTGCATTCTTTATGGGTTCCAGATTAGTATCTTGGTTCAGCAAGAAACAGAGTTCAATTGCTTTATCTACAGCTGAAGCGGAATATGTGGCTCCTGCATCTTGTTGCACTCAACTTCTTTGGATGATGCAAACCTTGCAGGATTTTCAAATCACTTGTACTCCACCTGTCTCTATCTTATGTGATAATACAAGTGCAATAAGCATTTCAAAGAATCCTGTCATGCATTCAAAGACTAAGCACATACCTATCAAATATCACTTTCTTCGGGAACAAGTGCTTGAGCAAAAAGTCAAGTTGGAGTATGTTCCTTCCAAGGAACAAATTGCTGATATCCTCACCAAACCACTGCCCAGGGAAACTTTTGAATATCTCAGACAGAAGCTCGGAGTAGTTGATGCTTCATCCTACTGTTGAAGCTTGTCTGTTTCAAAGAAAAGTTGGTGTACGCGAGTTGGATGAGGGGAATCCGCGTACATACGCAGATTTATGCAGGTGCAGTCGCGTATATGGAATTCTGAAGAAAATCAGCAAGAACAGATTCTGGTTGAAGAGAGTCTGATATGGGTCTGTCAGAGACCATCAGGCATAGGTTCAGGGGGAGCAGATAATCTTCTAACAATACATTGTTGGCATTACCTTAGAAGCTCTTGGTTCTAGTACTCAAGCTGTTTTTGGTTCAGGTGGATCAGCTGCAGAAAGGAGAACAGAAGAAGAACATGGTTGCTGATATATACAGTGATTGTCAGATGTTGCTGATAGTAGTTATTGGTGATTTGCATAGATATTCCATTTCTATGTCATGTATATCTTTTTTATCAAGGTCATGTAATGGCCTATTTTGGTTTCCCCACTATGCCTGGGATGATTGATGCAATGTGATTGGTTGTCATATGTAAATTTCTGATGTATCCCCACTTGGTTGGGTGGATGATCCCCACTTGGTTGGGTGATGGATGTATGTATTGAGTCTTTTGGTGATAGGAAGGTCTTTCATAATGTATATGTCTTCGTTCTTCTTGAAGAACATCTTTTGCAGATCTTGCCTACAGACAGGGGGAGCATGTTCAGCACAGTAGAGCAGAGATATCAACTTGTACTCAGGAGGAGCACAGCCCTTTGCCCTTGATGACAAAGGGGGAGAATGACTTTGAGGATCTTGGGGTTGCCATCAAGTCCAAAGGGGGAGATTGTTGGCATTTTGGCATAGGAGTGGCACTATGGTACAGGTGTTGTCCTTGATGGCAACTCTCTTTGGTGACAGATCTCAGTTCAGGTACTCAGAATGAAGAAAATCTTGTATACACAGGTTCACCTTGCCGAAGATGCGTATACACACGGGTTATACGTTCAGAAGTCGCGTATGCGTATACACGCACTTTTATGCACAGAAAAGCGCATACATGATGGGAAACTTATTTTTGGTCCATGGTTGTTAGTCCTTGGAATTTGAACCTATGTTTTTGGACCATGGTACCTTGTCAGAAGTGTTGACCCCAGGTTTTGGGCCCTTGGTATTGGCTTATTATGGTTTTGGACCGTGGTATTGTGGAAGGCCTAAAACTATAAAAGAGGAAGGAGATCATGTGACAAGGCATCATCTGAATTGTTGAATATATGGTATTGTAATAGATCTGGAATACTGGTGATTGGGTTATGGTGCAGATCTAGATCTGAATGAAGGAGGAACCTGAGCGCAAGAAGGATAAGGACTATTGATGGATCAAAATCTCAAGTCTTGAACATTGGTATCTCTGTATGATTTTGATCTGTTATATGTGGCGCACTCTTGATCTATAAATCTGGGTTAACTAATGTCTGAATGCTTAAAAGAATAAATAGATCTGTACGCAGGTTCAGTGAATTGCAGGTGCGTATATACGCATTTTCTGTGAATGAAAGAAGCGTATACGCAGGTTGGTTGTGGTACAGAAGCATATACTCATAGGTTTATGAACAGTGAAGTAGCATATATATCTTGATTTATGTTCTAGCTGCTTCTGTTTTATTACTGCAGTGTTCTGGGTTCATAATTGGTGTTTGATTACAGTTACTATGTTCTGGGTACAGCGATCGGAGAAGTGTTTATTTGTTTCAGCTTTTGATTGGTGAAAAGGAGTTTGGGTTATGCAGAAATTCTTGATGTTTGATTGATGTTACTTGTGGATCCAGTCTGAAAATTAATGAAACAAGGTCCCTGAAAGCAAAGAGAAGGTTGCAGCCTTCTGCAGGTAGGAGCCTGCGTACTAGTATCTCAAGCTAGTACAAGAACTTAGGGGGTTGGAGCTCCCTTCCAGGAAAGCTGGAGAATGAGAGAGAGTTGTAGCTCTCTGCAGGTTGCATCCTGCGTACTGGTAAAGACTGCACTAGTACAAAACATTGTAAAGAGAAGTTTCTAATTAAAAAGAAGATAGAGATGAATTGCAGCAGGGGGTTTTCACCCACATTGGGTTTCTTCCTTATATCTTGTGTTCTTTTGTGTGACTGTCTTCTACTCTCTTTCTGGTACTGTTTATTTTCTTCTGATACACAGATTAATAACTGACATCTAAAAGATAAATCAAATTATAAGTCTTCTTTGTATACGTGGGTTTATTTATCTGTAGTTGCGTATATACGCGGTTTTTATTAACAGAAGTAGCGTATATCATCTAGAATTGAAAAAGGAAATATTTGACTTGATAATACTGATTCACCCCCCCCTCTTAGTATTATTTCCAACAAAAACCTCCTTTCTATATATAAGAGTCTAAGGAGTCATAATATAACCCAGCCGACCGAACAATAATAATATAAAGCCACAAAAATAACAATAGAGGGATTCTATGGGGCATAGTAATAACAATATGGGGATAATAGGGGCACAAAAATATTAATAAGGGATGCAACTACAATAGTAATGGGGTAATCACTAGTATTATAGGGACCCAACATGCCCCTCTCCTTCAAAAAAGTGTTGTCCTCAACGCTTGAGTAGTTCTGGATGCTTCTGTATAAAATTCTCATCCTCCCATGTGGAATCTTCAGCGGATAAGTTCTTCCACTTGATAAGATACTCCGAAATTGATCGATTTCGTAGCTGTCGAGTTCTTGTTTCTGTGACTGCTTCCGGTTCCAATATAATTTTTCCTTCCTCGTCAAGTTCTGGCAATATTGTTTGAACTAGGAGCTTGTCGCCTATAACCTTTTTTAAACATGAAACATGGAAAACTAGGTGCAATCGAGAAGCTGCAGGAAGCTCCAATTTGTATGCCATAGTACCAATCTTTTGCAACACCTTGTACGGACCATAATACTTTGGTGATAATTTATTATCCTTCTTAGCTTGCTTGAGGGACATTTGCTTATATGGTTGTAGCCGTAGGAATACCCAATCACCTACATCAAAACTTCTTTCACTGCGATGTTGATCTGCCTGTTGTTTCATTCTATTCTGTGCCAACACGAGGTTATCCTTTAAGAGTTGGAGGACTTGTTGTTGATGTTCGATGTGATGTTCCACTGCTTAAACCTTAGAATTTTCTCTTAAATATGATGTGATGGATGGTGGCTGATATCCATAAAGTGCCATAAATGGGGTCATTTTTGTTGCTGTATGGAAGGAAGTGTTATACCACCATTCAGCCAGAGGCAACCATTTGACCCATTGTGTCTGTTTATCAGATACAAAGCAATGAAGATATCCTTCCAAACATTTGTTTACTATCTCAGTTTGCCCATCAGATTGAGGATGATAAGATGAACTATGAGCTAACTGAGTACCAAGACAAGAAAATAATTTTGTCCAAAAATTTCCAGTGAAAATGGGATCTCTGTCACTTACAATAATCTTTGGGTTCCCATGTAGCTTTTGAATTGTTTCCATAAATGCAGTAGAAACTGTACTGGCTTTAAATGGATGTGATAATGCACAAAAGTGTGCATACTTGGTAAGTCTGTCAACTACCACCATGATGACACTCTTTCCCTCAGACTTGGGTAAACCTGTGATAAAATCCATTGAAACCTCCTCCCAACGTTGGCTTGGAATGGATAAAGGTTGTAATAGACCTGGTGTCTTAATTGTTTCAACTTTATTTTGTTGGCAACCAAACATTCCGCCACAAATTTAAGGCCATCCCAAAAAAATTCCTTCTTAACCCTGTGGTAAGTTTTTAAAAATCCTGAGTGCCCTCCTAAGGGAGAAGTGTGCAATTCCATAAGAATCTTTTGTTTTAGTTGGGAATTCTTACAGAGGTATAAGCGATCTTTGTACCATAAAGAATCATTTTGCCAGCTAAATGTATCAGACGTACTGGAATCTTGTTGTAACTTTCGAATAAGTGCCCACACTTCTTCGTCATTCTTCCATTCCTCCCTTGCTTCGTTTATCCAATCTGGTTGGATAATAGAAATGGCGCACAACAATGCTTCCACATCCTCATCCTTTCTTGAGAGTGCATCTGCCACCACATTTTGCTTCCCTTTTTTGTAGATGATTTCAAAGTCATAACCCAACATCTTTGTGACCCACTTTTGTTGCTCTTCAGAGGATAATCTTTGTTCTAAAAAGTATTTAAGGCTATCATGATCCGTTTTTACCTTGAAGTGTCCTTCCCATTAGGTAGGGTCGCCATTTCTTAAGTGCATGGAGTATTGCCAACATTTCCTTCTCATAAATAGCTTTGTGTAAAAACTTTCCCTTGATTGGACGACTTTCAAAAGCAATGGGTCTTTCATCTTGCATTAAAACAACACCAATTCCATTTCCTGAAGCATCACATTCCACAATAAAGGTTTTTGTGAAGTCCGGTGTAGCTAAGACCGGTGCTTGGCACATTGCCTCTTTAAGATGTTCGAAGGCTTTTGTTGCTTCTGGAGTCCATGAAAATGCATCTTTCTTCAATAATGTTGTTAGAGGTGCTGCTATTCTCCCATAATTCTTAACAAACTTGTGATAATACCCTGTCAACCCTAGAAATCCTCGCAGATGCTTTATGGATGTGGGGATTTTCCATTCCTTAATGGCTTTAATTTTGCTAGGGTCTACCTTAACTCCTTCATGAGATACAATATGACCCAAATATTCCACCTCTTGTACTCCAAAGAAACATTTGGATCTTTTTGCATATAATTGTTTCTCCTCCAATAGTTGTAGCACCCTGTCAACATGTTCAACATGATCCTTCCAAGACTTGCTGTAGATTAGTATATCATCAAAAAATACTAACACAAATTTTCTAAGGAATGGTTTGAAAAGGGAATTCATCAAACTTTGAAATGTTGAAGGTGCATTGGTAAGGCCAAAAGGCATGACCAAAAATTCATAATGACCCTCATGAGTTCTAAATGCTGTTTTCGGAATGTCTTCAGTCTTCATTCTGATTTGATGATATCCTGAACGAAGATCCAACTTGGTGAAGTAAATTGATCCATGCAATTCATCTAGTAATTCATCAATGACAGGAATGGGAAACTTATCTTTAATAGTGAGCTTGTTGAGCTCCCTATAATCTGGACACATGCGCCATGATCCATCCTTCTTGTGCACCAATACTACTGGAGCAGAGAAAGAACTTTGACTTGGTTGAATTATACCAGCCTCTAGCATTTCTGCAACCATACGTTCAATTTCACTTTTTTGGGCATAGGAATATCTGTATGGCCTGATGTTTGGAGGAACACTTCCTGGAATCAGATGAATAGCATGATCATGATCACGAATAGGTGGGAGACCTTTGGGAGTCTCAAATACCTTGGAATGATTGTCCAAGACTTTTTTGAGATCTGGAGAAATAGATGATTCCAATGTGGAAACATCTAGCGAACATAATTGTGCAATTACACCCCTTTGTTCCTTTTTAGAAGCTTTGTCATACCATTAGAGCTGATTATCTTTCCCGGTTTCCCTGCAATACCCCTTAATTCAACTTCCTTTCCTTCCACAAAAAATTTCATGAAAAGTTCTTGAAAATTAAAAGCTATTGTACCCAAGGATTGTAGCCATTGGACTCCTAGTACAACATCAGCACCTCCCATTGGAATGGAAAGCATTGGGCTAGTCAATACATATTCTCCCATGGATAGCTTGATATTATGGCACTTTCTAGAGCAATTTATTGTTCCTCCATTTGCAACCATCACTTGACACTCTGGTGCTGGATATAAGAAGCAATTCAATTCTTTTGCTACCTTACAATGAATAAAATTGTGGGTACTTCCTGAATCAATCAACACTATTACCTTTTTCTTCTTGATTTGTCCTTCTATCTTGATGGTTTGAGGAGTGGTAATTCCCGCCAATGCATTACAAGATATGGTCGGATTCATTTCTTCTTTATCTAGGCTTTGTTCCTGGAGTATATCCTCTTCTTTTGACCTTTCTTGCTCCTTTTCTTCTTCCTCTTCACAATCTATGTAGAATAATTTCTTCTCAGCACACTTATGACCTTTAGTGTATTTGCTATCACAACTGTAACAAAGCCCTTTTGCTCTTTTTTCTTCCAATTGTTGTGGTGTCAACCTTATAGGTTGTGGAAGACTAGGGGCAACAACACTTCGATCTTTATAGTTGTGAGTGGTATGCTTCCTGGTTGCCATAATTTTGCTTTCCATTTTTCTTGCTAACCTGAATGCCTTCTCTAATGAATCAGGTTCCCAAAGGCGAACATCATGTTGGATATTATCCTTTAAAGTCCCTATGAACACATCAATCCTATGCTCCTCTGGAATATTTTTTACCCTTATGTTCAATTTTTGGAACTCCTCAATGTGCTCCATTATTGAACCCTTTTGTTTGAGACTTATCAATTGGCTAAAAAAAGTGTTGCTTTTTGTATCCTCATAATGTGCTGTCAATTCTTCTGTAAAAATTGCCCAAGTGATAATTTGTTTACGAGAGAAAAGCCATTGATACCATACAAACTGATTTGGTTCCAAATATAAAGTTGCAATACGTACCTTTTGTGTGTTTTGCACATTATTGAGATTGAAAAATTGCTCCATCTGTAATATCCATGTTGCGGGATCCTTGCCATCAAACTTCCTCATATCGATTTTTGGAATATGGTGGGTCTTCGATCCAACATTAGAGTCTATGAAATCATGATTAACATTTCTTTTGTTCTCATCATGAGTTTCCTTTACTACCCTTTCACCATTAGTAAGCATTTCTTGTAGAAACTTTGTCAAATATGTCTTCAAATCTGTCTTCAAATCTTCCATGCCTATCTTCAAATCGTCCATCTTAGCTTCCACATCATTCATCTTAGCTTCCACGACATTCATCTTAGCTTCTAGCCTTTCTTTAAACAATCCATCTTAGCTTCTACGCCTTTCTTTAAACCATCCATCTTAGCTTCTACATCTTTCTTTAAACCATCCATCTTAGATTTTGTTCCTTTTTGTGCAAGCGACACTTGTTGCACTTGGTCTCGTAATTTTGATATATCATGTTGCATTTCTTCCTCTTCTTCATGAGTCATGCTAGAGCTTTCAGGTTGCTTACTAGGTGTTTGCATTTTCTTTCCTCGGGGCATCAATTACCGACAATAATGCTTTACTATGCCCTTTGAATTCCTTCAACTAATTTTTCAAACCAAGCTTATGCAAAAATAAAAAAAAAATTACACACCTTTTTTCACTTTGTAGGAGCTTGATATTGAATATGATGTATCTCTGTAATTTCGGATCACCCAATTCTAAAATTGCAACCTGCAGTAGCCCTCTGCGTCCTCTTTCCAATGCCACCAGTCTGATCCAAATTGGATTCTCCACGGAAGAGTTATGCCAAATCTCCCACAGTGACCTGATTATAGACTTGTTCAGTAGAGCGAACTTGTACGACGTGCCACGAATCATTGTTTCAACCTTTGGCTCTGAAAAATATACACAAGAAACTACAGTCCGTCCTCTTTCTGTAACTTCTTACGAAATTTCAATCTGATGCACATAGAGAAAGTTATGATGATTTTCCCTAGGTCACATGTTTGGAATGTAATTCAGGAGTCTGCAAAAAGACAAAATTCCTCAGATCATAGATCCGCAAATATAGCGCGAAAAGCTCTAAAATTTGGACCCGCGGTTTAGTGCGATTTCGTCTCAAATGGGTTTTTTTTTTTAGCTTCTGAAACGTCGCAGACAAAAATTTATAGTGAAAATGCCACGATGACCTATTTGGAGCAGCGAAACCCTAGAATCCAATCCTTTGATACCAAATGTTATGAAACCAGCTCACAAAAAGATAGAAAAGATAGATCAACGCCTTAGAATTCGGCCTCTTCGAGGGGGCAACCTCCTTTACATTACATAAATGAACAATTCTTGGATGATTCAAATGACAAAACCTCCTTTCTATATATAGGAGTCTAAGGAGTCATAATATAACCCAGCCGACCTAACAATAATAATATAAAGCCACAAAAATAACAATAGAGGGATTCTATGGGGCATAGTAATAACAATATGGGGATAATAGGGGCACAACAATATTAATAAGGGATGCAACTACAATAGTAATGGGGTAATCACTAGTATTATAGGGACCCAATAGTACATTACGTAATAACTATTCTAGTTGATCAAATTTTGTTGCATAATCAATAGTCCATTCATACTTTTCCCCTTCCTTTGCAATGTGGTAATTTGGTGTCCAATCTTAGAGAAATTCTTGATGAACCTCTTGCAATATCCTACCATTCCCATAAAGGACCTAATTTCAATCACGTTCATAATTGTTGGTCATTCCATGATGGACTTAATCTTCTCTAGATCAACTGCTACTCCCTCTTTTGAGACATTGTGCCCAAAAATTGGACCTGTGATTAAAATAAATCACATTTCTGGAGCTTTGCATAAGGCTTATCTTCTCTTAGCCACTATAATATTGTGGACAAATTCTCTTGATGTTCCTCCTTGGTCTTTGAATATACCAAAATGTCATCAACAAGAACTACTAGAAATGCACCCAAGTGAGGGTGCAACACATTGTTCATAACACACATAAAAGTTATAGGGTCATTAGTAAGACCAAAGGTCACTACCATGAACTCATAATTCCCATACATTGTTCTTAATGTTTTTTTTATGGATATCCTCATCCTTAATGTGCACCTGATAATAGTGTAATCTCATATCAATCTTGTAGAACATTGATACTCCTCTCAACTGATCGAATAGATCATCAATCCCTGGCAAGGGATATCAATTTTTGATTGCCACCTTACACAGTTGTTTATAGTCAATGAACAACCTATGTGTGTCATCCTTCTTCTTCACGAATAGAATTGGTGCTCTCCATGGAGACACACTTGGCCTTATACAGCCCTTGTCCAACATCTCCTTGAGTTATAGCTTTAGGTAAACTAATTCTAGAGTTCTCATTCTATATGGAGCCTTGGATGCTGGAGCTCCTCCTCACATTAATTCAATAGACAAATCCAACTCTCTATGAGGAGGAAATATGCATATGTCTTCAGGAGAGACATCTTGGAATGGATGGAAAATAAGATATTTTGATAGAAAATCATTCTCTTTATTCAACGTTGTTGTTAGCTTTAGTAGTATTGGAAAGTTTCACAATAATTATAATGCATCTCTTCTGATAGCTTCTCTTGGTTTGCATGGATTCAACCAATCTTACTGATATGGTCTTTCACTTTCCTTGCAATTTCCTTCTTTTCCCACACTCATCTAGGCACTAAATTTCTTTTTCAAAGCAACCTACTTTGGTATGATGCAACTATAACTAATCCATACCCAATAACATGCTATACATTCCTAGTGATGACACATTAATATTTGCAACAATTGGCATGTCATTCAATTCAATTGGGAAATCCATCAACCAATACTCAACTTTTCTCCTTGTCCCTATTTCCAAATGAACCAAACATGATTCTTCATGTCCCTTCTTATCCAATTGAAACTTCTCTATGAGTACTAGGTTGATATAAATGAAATTCGATACATCATCAATTAAAACAAAAATGATTTGATTGCAGATATTACCTTCCATTTCGAATATGGAATCCTGGTGGTCATCCTAAATATTGTCTATTGTTGTGTATATTCTTGGTAAACTATGAGCCATATCTCCCACTGTCTGGGCTTCTTGAGCATTGTAAACGGGAGGCCCAACATTCGTATACTATGGAAAATCTAATTTGCAGTGATTTCGTCAACAAGAATAGCACTTGAGTGTCTCCCTTGTGTCACCCTTATTCTTCCCTCCCACAATCTGATTTGCATAACCTCTATCTATTACGTTGTCTCTCTATTTGGGCCTAGCTTGACCAGCTAAAATTATATTTTGTCTCTTTCCCACGGTTTTGGATTTCCAATCTTTCTTATGCCCTTTTTATTTATGTTTTTGGATGTCTTTCACCTTCCAATCCCTCTTGAATTATGACCTACACTTTTATTGTTCATAACAAAGCTTGAATTTCCAAATTGCATCATATAATATCTTAGTCTCATCAAAATAATTTCTATCTTTGAAGGGTTTTGGTAGTCCACTGATATACCTCTCAATATTTTCTTTTTTCTTTCTAAAAGTAGGTAACATACCTTAATAACTCTAATAATTTGGTGACATACTCCACACCTTCCATTTAACCCAATGTGATCTCACAAGACTCCTTAGCCTTGTTGTCAAAGTATCTCTCAAATAAATACTTGTCCCTGAAATATTCCTCAAATTCTTTTCAAAGTCTTCTCCTTTTATGGCTTTTATATTCCTTAGATCTTCCCGCGAGATGTCATCCTTACCTTTAAAGATGAAGGTGGCTATCCTTGATTTCATGTTTTTTGAATAATTATGAATCCTAAAGAATTTTTTCATTCCAAGGAGCCATTCCTCAGCATCTTCTTATTTCTTTACCTAACCATCAAATGTAGGAGGATTGGCCTTCTTAAACTCTTATAGCATATAATCTTTTCCCCTCATTTCTTCTTGGTGTTGCTGGTATTGATGATGTTGTGGTCTTCTATGAGTACTTTCATATTGATTTTTAGGGATGATTTCAGGAGTATCCAACATAGTTCCTCCATTCATAGTGTCTTCTCTTGACAACTTGTTCCTTTGCTTGGATCCACCACCATCTACCCTATTATTTCTTTCTTCTTGTCCAAAATGGTTTTTCTTGCTTCTATGATTAACCCCCAATTCATGATTCTCTTTCCTTTGTAAGTCTGAGAAGCTCTACAATATGAAATCATTCACTCCATCTTCCCTTTCCTATGCTTTAAACTAACCTTCTTGTGCCTCAACTAGACACTCATTATCAGCTTTACAACTCCTTATTTCAACTCTTAATCTTCTTAGAGTATCCATCCAATCATGAGAGTCTACCTCCCCTCATTATCCAACCTCAATGATATTCTTGTTGAGATCAATGCAAACATACCAAGTACCACCAACCATTCAGAGAATGCCTACTATCCAACAATCTCCCCCTTTGGAATTGATGGCAGCAAAAGAATCTCCCCCTGAAACTAAGCATGTTTTTCTTCATTATTTTTCTTCCCCTTGGAATTACTAATCCTCTCCCCCTTTGTCATCAATGGTAAAGGATCCTTCTAAAGTCTCCCCTTGAAACACTACAACCTACTCCTCAATTGATCCTTCAAGTTGAGTAGCTTACAATACTCATTGCAATTGAGTCATTTGAAAGGAAGAGTCACAACTCCTATCTATTGCATGAGGTACGAAAAGGGCTCTCTTGCAAGTGGCTTAGTGAACATGTCTTTAAGTTGTTCTTTAGTGGACACATATTCAAGTCGAACAACAATAGAAACAACTTATTCTCTTAAGAAATGAAACTTGATAGGAATGTGCTTGGTCTTTGAGTTCATGAAAGCATTCTTAGAAATGGTGATGGTACAAGCGTTGTCACACATGATTGGAATTGTATCATTCAATTCTACCTTAATGTCCTTAAAGTTCTGCTTAATCGAAAGAATTTGTGAGTAGAAAGTGGTAGCTGCAATATACTCTCCTTCAGTAGATGATATAGAGATGGAGTCTTATTTCTTGTTGACCCAAAACACTAAGCAATCTCCTAGAAATATTGCTACATGAGAGGTTCTCTTCTTGTCATCAATGTTTCCTTCCCAATCAACATCAATCTAGGAATTTAATTTAAAATCTCTACTTCTAGCATACCATAACTCATAGTCTATTGTGCCTTGCAAATATTTGAAAATCCTTTTAACAGTAATGAATGAATTTCAAGGGGACATGATTGAAATTTGGTCACCAGACCCACTGCTTGCATGATGTTTGGTCTAGTTGTTGTGAGATACAACGATATTCCTATCATTGATCTGTAGACAGTTTGATTTACAGGAGGTGTCTCATCTTCTCTGCATAACTTACAACCTATAGCCATATGGGTACTAACTAGCTTGCAATCATCCAATCCAAATTTCTTCATAGTTTCTAATAGGTATTTGGATTGGGAGATGAAGACCCCATCCTTTGATTGAGAAATTTGAAGTCCTAAGAAAAAGGAAATTTATCCCATCATGGACATCTCAAACTCTACCTACATACAATTTCCAAATTGATGTCCCAACTACTCTAGATCATTGCCAAATATTATTTCATATACATACACTACCACAATCAATAGGCGGTCATATTTATATTTTATATACAGATTTCTATCTACAATTACCCTCTTAAAGCCTTGTTATTGAAGGTATCTATCCATTATTTCATACCGGACTCTAGAGGCCTATTTGAGTCCATATAAGACCCTTTTCAGTTTGCACAGAAACCCTTGATTTTATGTGAGCATGAACCCCTCTAGATTCTCAATATAAAAGTCTTCTTCCAGATCTCCATTGAGAAAGTTTGGCTTCACATCCATCTTGTTGTAGCTGCTAGAGAGATCCCCTGGGTTGATGAGAGAACCGTGCCTAGGACATATTGATGAGTGTCTTAAAGATTTGGTGAAATTAACATCACACTCAGTTTTTAACCTTTAAAGGGAAAATCGATCTAGAACCATCCTTAAGAGGAGGAGTACAAACCCTGATGCAAACTATTACTCAACAAAGAATTAATATTAGATATATAGTATTCAACATCACATGAACTTACAACACTTTAGTCATTATAGCATATTTGGTAGAATATTGTAACAAGAAGGAAAATCGATACGCAGGGCTTAATTCTTAAGAATATGATGCATCAAAATTCATAGTGAAATAGATGGAATAGATAATTGAATGGGATGCAAAGACACATGGAACACACTTTAAGGATTAGTTCTCATATCAATATAGACATTTGTCATCAACATTAGACTGAGATGAATCTATAAACCCATGAAAAACACTTCCAGCAACTACTGTTACATGTAATCTGAGAAGAATAATGAAGAGATATGGAACAAACATAGAAGGAGCATATACTACAAATTTAGATGAGATGGAATCACAAAAAAAATGTATTAATCTTCCACAGATCATACATTTCATTTGACATTAAACAGAACTTCTCTCTTGGGAAACACAAAATTCTAAACCTTTCGTTTAGTCTCATAATTTTTTTTTATAGGGCCTTAGACGGAGAACCCATTACAAAAATATTCTTTCTTGATTTCATTATAATGGTCAATCATAAAAAAAACTTCAACGTGCTCCATGGCACAACTGTATTAACTGGAACCCTAACTGACTGGATGTAAATAAAATATTACATAAATAGGAAATAAAAAGTGTCATAATCGACACAATATGCAATATCAGTGATCACGATGAGTGGGCTACAATGATTTCATGGAAGGCCTGATGATCTGGAGCAGATGAGGGTTGACAAAATAGTGACATCTTTGCCATAGTGTTGGCACTGGAAGAGTAGCTCAAAATAACCACTGATATGAAATCTTGAGGTTGGTCAGGACTATGTAGTTCTGTCTGGGGTGAAATAAGGTTTTGACCATCCTTAGCAGATGAAAGTTCCTCTTTAGATAGTTAACCATAGAATTTCCCTTCAGAGTAGCAGTCTTTTCATGAGAAGAGTCTACTTTGATTTCTTCCTCCACTAATATCTTACTGTATTGTCCCCATTGGATCAACACTCCCCTAAAGTCCAAGCAGTTAGGCAAACCTGCTTTGACAATCCTATCAAACTTGAAGTTCAAGGCATCCAAATTCTTTGCTACCACCTCTAGGTACTCCTCAACTTTTACCATGCCTTCCTCCTTCTGAACAAACTTTGAGATCTCCATGATAGAAGCTACTCTATCCACAACATATATGGGCCTTAGCTCATTGATTGGCCTCTCATCCATAAATTGAAGGAACCTTTTGGAAATCTGGGAGTTCTTTTCTCACTCTTCTTTGGCTAACAAGATAAATCCTTCATAATCGTTGATAATGATCCTCTGCTCATCCATTAAGGTCATGTATTCCAAATTGTCCTTCATTTCTTCAATGATCTCATCCCATACTAGTTTCTTGGCTTGCGGTAGGGACATATTTCCTTTTAGCTTTGCCATGAGCTCAGAGATCTCTTGGTTTTCTACTTGTAGATTTTTGCTAACGATTTCTGCATTTGTCCTCGCAGTGTCCAAATGCTTCTCTTATTGTGTTAAGCTTTTCTGGGTAGCATATGGATCCTTCTGCACCCTCTTAAGCTACCCTTTTGAAAGCTAGATCTTAGTGAGGGTCTTAGTGAGTTTTTCATTGGATTTTGAGGGTATTCAAACACTATCACTACACATATATGTGACTCTATCATGTTTTGCAGCTCTGTTTCCTACTGCTTCGGGGCCATTATTTCATTGTTTACGTTGATGAACTCTTTGGCCAATATCTCTTCCTCTTCTTCTACCTCTGCAAGCTCTTTGTATTGGACATTCTCACTACTCAACACCTTCATCTTATTCCTTAACTCCTAGATTTCCATTTGTGAGCTTTGGAGGAGAGCTTCAAAAGCCATTTTATCTTCAGGATTCACTCCTAACTTCATGAATAGCTCCTTCAAGCTCTCATTATTCATGTGGAGATCCCTTGAGTTGTCTCTCTCTTGCTTCAACCTGGTTGTGACCTTCTTCAGCAGTTTCTCATCCTTGCTGATGGTCATTTCATTTCTATTGAGCTTGATGTACAACATCTCTCCAACCTGTCCGTGGAAGTATATTTTGTCTGGAAAGGCAAAACTTGTTAGGTCCAATGAAACATCTAAGGCTTTAAACTAGGAACCTGAAGGTAGAGACTGTGCCAATGGATGTTGAAGTGAAAACTTCATCTGATTTCTTTCTAGATCCATAAAAACCAATAGTCTAGTTTGGTATGAAAGTGAGTGGTATGCCATTTGTTGCTACATCTCCTCTCTCACCTTCTTACCTCTTTCTTCAATGGCCTTTCCTGTAGGCCAGCTTGATCCAATAGTAGTTGTACTTCCTTTTTCACCTAAAACAGTTACCTCAAAAGAGTATGAGGTAATATCCTATGATGGTTCCTCCAAGGTCACTTGGAAACCTGGATGATCTGGCCTTGTCTCCACTAGCCTCATTTCAAGTTCTTCTTCTTCTGTCTCTTGTGACTTTACCTTCTTTGTTTCATATAAATCCTCCATCTTTATATCTTTAGTCTGGTCAACAAACCTCTTTCGGGATTTTTCCTTGACTACTGGAGGCTCGGTCTCCATTTCTATATCCATAGGCCATGAATCAAAGTTAAATTTCCATTCAATTTCAGGCCTATTCTCATGTTCATAGGTGAAATCTTTGATCTTATCCCTCCTTTGAGAAATGACATCATGAGGTTCATAGTTCCAGACATATCCTAGCTCAAAATTCATTTTCTTCAGTAATGATTTAGTTTCCTTGAAGGCCTACCTAGAGTTGACAATAAAAGGCCCCACGGGCTTTCCCAATTTGAACATATGTCCCTTCTTTGCAGGGACAAAGTGGAGCTGGTAAGTGTTGATACCATGCTTGATAAATTCTAAGGTAAATATCCTAATAGGCATGAACACAGGTAATTGATAAGGGGGAAGCTCACAACCATAAATCCCGATCTCGGTATGATACTAAAAAAGGTACTAGTCCCCTACCTTTGTATCTTTGGTGTGCTAGAGAAGCTATCTTTGCCAGGGAATAACTCCAGGGGGAGAAAAACCATGAATAATATTGTATGAGATGGCCATATAGGGGGCTATGAATTGGGAGTAGCCATTAGAATCTGGTCTTTTTTTAACAGCAATGTCCCAGTAAAAAAAACATCCTCTACTTGTTTCGATCCACCAAGTTGAGGCTTGGGCACTCAAACACATCCACATGGGTATAGACAAATAGGTAGAACAGTAGGAAATAGTACCTAAAATAATATGTGGTGGAAAAATGGTGTAGCTGAAACCTTATGGCCTCAGCTAAGTAGGTTGGAATATCAAATAAGTGGTCAGGCTGCATCATCTATCTTAAAAACTCCAAGTTGGCTTTGCTGCCTATGTTGGCATCCTCACTCCCCAACAGATGGGAAATTAGAGACAAGATTGGTTGGATAGGTTAAAAAAATATAGTGATAGGGAAGTTATCAGCTATAGGCAGGGCTTGTAGGCCAGGGGGGAAAGACCATATGTAGGAAATACTTCCTTTCATCAGTTGGGAGGGTTGAGTAGTGATACACTAGGGTGACATCAGTGAACTACTGGGGTTTTGGAGAACTCGGGTAAACTAGGTCTCTTTGGATTAACTTTAGGGTTACTTTGAGTATTTTTACTCTAGAGGAGGAGAAAAACCAGTTCTTTTTGTCAATGTAAGCTGTGGCTAACCAGGAAATAAACTCTAGGAAATGGTGCACAATGGATGCAATTTGGTAATATAGATCGAAGTCCACTACCCAGAATGGGTCCTCCCCCCTGATGTGGTTTTCGTATAGGTCAAAGCAGAGGTAATCAAGGTGATAGGAACAATATGAGTCATCTATTTGGGCCTCTATGTCTATGAGAGGTTCCACACTCAAAGAGGTTTTGGCCTCTTGGCCATTTGTGCTAGGGTGTTCACTCTCTTCATGTTACTAATCCCATGAATGAATTAATAGGTCTACAAGAGAGATTGGGATTACTTGGTTGTCTTGAAGTGAGCACAAAATGCCACTAAGAAGGAGGTACTCAGTCGACGAATCTCTAAATGGAATTTTGGATGGGTGACTAGTGGGAGAATGATGCAACAGCGAAAAAATGTTTAAAAAAGGATAGGTGGGAAGGATTTTATAATTGGCATGGGGGAAATGGTCGAGTGACATGGGGTGGTGCCGTGGAGTGGACATGCAGAAGGATGTGTTTGGGTGAAGGCAAGGACATGTGGGTAGGAGCGGGGTGGGGTCGAGTTACCATTTCTTCATAACCACACTCGCTTGCAATGTTGCCCACTCATTGGTTTAGGTGGTGGGTGGTCCCTACTCCAACCATCCTCTGGCGAGTCGAATAGCAAGAGGGCAGACCCCACATTCCCCCTCGGAATAAATCTAGACCATCGGATCTAGATCTACGGATCCGTTTTGGGGGTCACTTGTTTAACGCCTAAGTAGATTACCCCCCCCGAAAAGTTTCCGGGAGGGGGGGAGTTCGGGCAAGATGGAAGACTATGTGCCTAGGAGATGCTTGACTTTTAACCAACAATGCATGCTTGCATAAAAATCATCTTTCTACCCTGTTATGCTTTCCTAGTAGGGGTTTGATAGGTGGCTCCTATGTTGCTAAACCTTCCATCACATATCCGGGCCTTGTTAGTGGCCGCCACATTTGATTTAACTATTATGTGACTTTAGGAGGCTCTATCCACGAGTAAGGAGGTTCTTTAAAAAGGAAGTTTGAACCTAAACTCTATCTCTGATTTATCAATTTCTTGAAGCACATGAAGAAAGGTAACAATGTTAGCTCCAATTGGGGACAATGTATTGGATACACTGCACTAAGAACATGGATATTAGTGCCTTACTCCTTGTGCATGGAGTCATTTTATTCAGAATTTCATAAAACAACAACAAAAATAGAAAACAAAGAGCATTAATGGTTATTTATAAATGGCTCACTGGAATTCACAATGAGTAGAAGTGGACCCCTTTTAGTGTTGGAAGCAAAGATTGAGAAAATTACCATTGACAAGTAGCCCAAGCACTTCTCCTTCTAGTTTCTCCAGCAGGAAGGTGTTATTCCATTTTTCTTTAATAGTCCTGAAGGGGCCAAACCGAAGGGGATCAAATTTACCATGCTTTCCTTTTTCTCCCTTCTGACATCCCATATTAGTACTAAGTCTCATGGTTGTAGATATTTTTCTTTTTCCTTTTTTTCAAACAAGGACTTCATTTTTTCTTGATAACAAATTAGATTCTAATTCATTTGTTCTTTCTCCTCTTGAAGTTCCACCAACTAATTTATCCTTCTAGTCAAAGCATTTGGTTCCTCCTCAATGTCTTGCAATATTTTAGTCACTAGCATGTCTAGCTATATGGGAAAAAATGTTTGCTTTCCATAAACCAAATCAAAAGGGGATTTTACAGTATCTCTCTTAGTGGTAACCCAGTTGGCCTATAAGGAAAATTTCAGTTGTGTCCCAGTTCCTCTGATTTTCTGATATTGTTTTCTTTAGAATCCTCACCAAAGTTTTATTTGAGGATTCATCCAATCCATTTTCCTATGGGTAGTAGGTGGTGGAGTGGCATACTACAAGGATATAATTTTGACAGAAAGCTATAAAATTGGTAGACTTCAGCACCTGAGAATTATCCGTAAAAACCTTCTTGGGGCAACCAAATTTGGAAAGGATGTTTTCCTCCATGAACTTAATAAATACCAACCCAGTTGCATTCGTGCATGGGGAAACTTCTACCCACTTAGTGAAGTAATCAGTGGCTGTGAATATCCACTCGTGCTGACCACTGGAGGGCGGGTGTATTTCTCCAATTAAGTCTAACCCCCATTGTCTAAAAGGTTCCTTAACAAAAGCGGGATTAGAGGAAGACATGCCAATTTCTATTTTTCAACAAACTTTTGTCACTTCTCAGAGGCCCTAACATAAGTACGTACTTCACCAAACAATTTGGACCAGTAAAAACCTGCTTTAAGGATCTTGTGTGTTATAGCCTTCCAACTATAATGTCCTCCACCAACATAATTATTAAATTCATCCATTACTTTGTACATTTCCTCCTCAACCAAACATAAAAGAAAAATCCCCACATGATCCTTGCAGTAGAATTGGCTATTTGAGACAACAAATTTGTGGGCTTGTAGCCACACATCCATGTATTTAATCTTATCAAAATTTACTAAGCACTTTAGAAAAAGGAGATAATGGACAATTTTTTTATGCCAGGGTGATACAACATACTTCATTTGAATTCGCTGTGCTGATGTTTCAATCTCTTGTTGCTACTCCAAATTCCCACTTTATCTGTCCCTCTTGCCAGTAAATTTATGCCCAATTCTTGGCAATTTGCTGCAGAGAGAATTTTAGCTAGCCCTTTTCCTTTGATGAACTTGGTAGGCTTGATATCCATGTCATACTCCTAAATTTTAGAAATCCATTTGCCTCTCTTCCCATCATTGTCACCCTGGATTAAAATGTCTTTTACTGTTGTTGTAGGAACATAAGATGTTATGTTTGATTGCATGGCATAACTTCTAAAATCCTTTAGGGATTTAACCAAGGCATAAGCTTGCTTCTCCAGAATGTTATATTTTATCTCAGAATCTTGTATCACCTCACTGGAGAATGCTATTGGTTGCTCATGCCTTTCACTATTTTTTTGCAATAAGACAACAACCACTGTGTGAGGAGAAGAAAAAGAAAAAATGAAAAATAACTTTTGATAATCTGGAGTGACTAACATAGGAGCCTTTGCAAAATCCCTTTTAATTCTAGAAAATGTTTCACAAGACTCAAAAATCCATTTCACTTATTTATCTTTCTTTATCATTTATGTGATATTTTTAACTATCGCAACATATTTAGGTATGAATCTCTTTTAAAAATTATTTTTTCCCAAGAAAACCTGAATATCCTTCCTATTTCTTGACAGCGGTATCTTTTTGATAGCTTCCACCCTCTTTGCATGAATATTTACTCCCTCCTTTGCCACTATGTGCCTTAAAAACTTTCCTTCACTTAGAGTGAATTGCACTTTTTTAGGATTCAAGGACAGACCATATTTTCTACATTTCTCAAAATTCAGACACAGATGCTCGATGTGTTCCTCATCTATTTTTGGAAAGAGGGTGATATAATCAAAGTAATTCACTACAAAATTGTCATGTTCTCCCACAAAATCTATATCCATGGATCTCTGGAAGGTGGACCCTACATTTATGAGACCAAAATACATTATAGCATACATGAACGTTCCCCAAGGGGTGGTAAAAGTAGGTTTCTTTTTATCTTCAGGATGCACAACTACCTAATTGTACCAAGAAAAACCATCCATCATTGAAATCTGGGTAGATCATACTACCTTCTTTAGAATGTAATGCATTTTAGGTAGAGGATAATTGTCCTTTAGAGAGGCTTTGTTGAGATTCTTGAAGTCCACATAGAGCCTTATTTGTCCATTATTTTTTTTGACAGGGACTAGGTTTTCTATCTAGTCTGAATATCTCAAGGGTACAATGATTCTGGCTTGGATAAACTTCCTGTCTGCGTTTTCAATAGATGGGAGCAACACAGTCTTAATCTGCCTAAGTTTATGCTTATATGGTTTCACCTCACCCTTCAAAGGGATATTATGTTGAATAATAGAATATAAGATGTATTTAAATCATCATAACACCCAGCAAACACATCCATATAATTCTTGAAAAGGTCTAGGTACCTTTTCTTGTATTTATGAGGAACTCCTTTTCCTAATTTAATTATCCTAGGATCTTTCTCTAAACCAATGTTACAGTCTTCTACCTGTTCTCCGATTTTTTTTTCAGTTGGTTTAGTAGGCACATCATTTGAGTTGAAAGATATTTCTAAAGGAACCAAACCCCTGGGAATAGTGTCACCCTTCAGCTGCAAAATCTTGTTTCCTACAATGGTTTCTCCCCAACTCACTTGATGTTCATCTATCGCTCTCTCTTCCTCCTGATAAATTACTGAATTGGAGAATTTGAAGTAGGAGCATTCAGCCCAAGGGAAATCATTGTAAATAATAGACATAGGGGGGTCATCTGTTTTAGGAATTAGTTTCCTAAGTAGTATTTAAGTGTGATTTAAATTAGATGCTCTCAAATAAATAAATAAGAACATGAGTAGTCCCATGATTCTAGGAGTAAGGGAGAGCCTTTAGGCATAAATGAAACAGATGTGGATAAGGAGGCTTTTTGTTTTAAAACAGAGAAAAGATGGAATAAAGCCTCAAGAGGCTTTTTGCCATATATGTATGCATGTAGAAGTTTTAGGCTTTTGATATCAATGGTTATTATATATATGAATGTAAGCCTACGGGCAAGGGAGGCCACTAGAATTGATAATCGAGCCTGTGAAAGAGGAGGCCATTAGTGTTGAGAATCAGGCCTGTGAGAAAGGGAGACATTGAATATTAGGCTTGCATGCCTATGCATGTGTGTGAGCGAGACCGAGGAGTCTCGGATGTAACCCTGCTTTTATTTTAATATATATGTTGAGTTGTTTCCTGTTTGTGTCAATTATGTTATAGAATAATTCATGGATGAATGAATTGTTATGAATTCGTAGGCTTTGCAGATGTTGCAGACAGAATTCTGCAGGACACAGGGAATGAAGCGATTGGAAGGAATCAAAGTGGCATTAAACCCAAGGGGAAGACAGAATTACCTTGGAAGAGGACTTGCAGAGATTTAGAAGAATTTAAGTGGAGTGCATTGAACCATTAAAACCCTGCGAGAGGGACAGAGATTAATGGAGAGCGAAGAGTTTAAGCCAGAAGGGGAGAGCGTGGTGAAGGAGCTGAAGATCAGACTTATCTGTCATTTCCTTTTTATAGCATATACAGGCTCCTTAAGGCATTTATAGAGTTCTACGAATAACTCTGTTTACACAGAGAATTCGTAAATTTCCCTTAAGCGGAACACTGTTCCGGAATTGAAAACTTATTAAATTGGCCAGTTATTATATCGGGTCCGACACTATTATCGCATCGGAGGATAGGCCTTGAGACTGCCAAAGTGTCAGCTCCGACAGTCCGGAGCCGAAACCATTATAAAGCAGGATATAAAGAGCGTCGGGTCCGAAAAGAGCCTTTGGTACGGCGAAGGGGGAGAGCTTCGATATCCCGGAGCCGAAATGTTATATAGTGCAACCTAAAAGGCGTCGGGTCCGCAAGGTTCCAGGACAGTACGTTCCAACAGTGGGATCTGAAATAATATGGAGAACAGTTTAATGGGTCATCGGGTCCGCAGACCCATTACGTTATAACTCGCCGACAGTGGATCGCCGATATATATCGGACCCGAAATCCATATAAAAGGGAGCATAAGGTGTGCCGGGTCCGCGCCGCATCGGAGATTGGGGGTTAAGAGTTTAGTGTGACCGCTGATAACTGGACCCGCCGATAATTATAAAGGCAGGGACATAATCTTTGAAATCTGCGAATGTTCATCAAAGCGGGATTTATATGGTTCTCCATGTATTGTGTTATATATGGCCATGAGGGTTTGAAACTTAGCACTCATATTGTAATGTTTGCGATGGTTGAGGCCGCGGGACTTTAAGGCTTAACTTGGATGGGTGGTAGCTTCCGATAGATACAAAGGCGCCGATAGTTATAAAGGATGGTTTTAATTGTAAGTCCATGGTTATACAAGGCTTAATGCCTAGAGCGCTTCCGATAAGGCCTGTGGGATATAAATCACAGGTCAAGGGCTGAGATTTATTTAAGAAAGGGGATTTTGGGCTTATACCCAGATCTCTTTCCATCAAGTGCTATCAGAGCAGGGAAAGTTTCCTGCGGATAGAAGGATTCCAGAAAGGAAAAGTTGGTATCAGAGAAGGATTGAGGTAAAAGCAGCATTACTATCAGAACAGAAACAAAACGGGGAAGATTTCTATGAAGAGGAACATGCACACAGGAAAAGGGTAATGAGCAGAATGATAAAAGACTACAGTGGGAGATTGTAGTAGTTGTAGCAGAAGCTTGGAGCGAACAGGAATAGAAAATTCCTTAAAGGAAAGAGAAAGCAAGATTGCTTAATGGAAGAAAAAAAAGACTTGAGAACCCAACCAGAGGACAAGCCATTCAAGGTGCAGAAGAATGGAGGTAATATGTTATATTCTATTTTAAATTAAGAATGTGTGTTTATGCTAATGCACAAATGACAGCAAGAGAAGATGTGTGAAAAGAACAGATGTGTTCTTAAAGACAGAGTAAGGAGAATACTCTTATAGAGAAGTGGCAGTGAACCTGAAGAATCCAATAAGAAATTGGATAGAGAGGACAACTGAAGTGTTCTCAGGAGAGAGTGGGAGATTGCAGAAGCCTAGAAGGAGCAAAGGTGTTGCTCAGGAAGAGGTTCCAGATAGAGGACCCATGCTTACCAAAAGACTAAGTGAGGAGAGCTTAGTGAGGTAAGATTACCGCCAGGAGGACTAGCTGTTGCAGAGGCTTGTTGCAAAGGAGCTCATGAAGAAAGAAGAGAAGAAGATGACTACTAATAGTCATAGCAGAGGTTCAGGAAAAAGCCACAGTAGAGGATATAAGAAAGAGGATGCCAAGACAAATGGCAAGAAGATGAGTCAAGAGGAAATTGACAGAGAAGTTGCTGAATTAAAAGAACAACTCAATGCATTAAGGAGAATGCTTGAGGAAAGCCAGAGACTAGGTTGGGTCTTAAGTAAGAAGCCAGTATAGTGGCATAAGTTGCAGAGAAGGTTGCAACAAAAGGAAGTGAAGTGGTTCAAGGGAAAACTCAAGGAAGTTGAAATGGAAGAATCCATTTGTGAACCAAAATAAGGAGAATTTCTAGGAGATAGTGAAGATGAAGACTTGAAGACTGAAACTTCAAGTAAGACCAAAGGGTCACATGGTTTTAAATCTGACAATTTGTGTATGTTTGCAGGTGAAAGACAATTGGCTGATATTGTCATGAAGAAGGAAAAAGACCAGCAGAATCCAAATTCTGTTCTGGAAGAGCATGAGGTAGATAGATCTCATATACAGCTAGAGAAGATGATCATGGAGGATCAGAGAAGAGGTTCAGAGGAATGCCACAGAGATGAGATGACTGCAAAAGTTTGAGGAAGAGAGATTGCAGTAATGAAGGTACAATTGCAGGTACTGGAAGAATGGATGCAAGAGCAGGAAAATCAAAATAGGAAATGGATCTTTCCACTGAAAGGAAAGAGAGTGATTTGGTGACAACTGCAGAGGAAGTTGAGGAAAACTGTGATTGCCTTGTTAAAAAAGGAACTTAGAGTTCTTGAGCCAGAGATGGAATTTGAAGATTCCAAATGCAGATTTGTTCAGAAGGAAATAATGGTGGAAGCAGTAAAGACTGAAAAGTCTTGTGATTTAAAAACTAATGAGTTATGCATGTTTGCAGGTACAGTACAAGGAGATGAACAATCTTTAGAGTTTGATCAAGAAGAGTTGAATCTGAAGGCTGTTCAGATCGATGATGAGTTAGCAAGATCTCAGAAGGAGATGAAGACGAAGGAGTCTAATCATGATGTTGATGCAGGAAGAGAAGGACCAGCTGATGATTGGTCAAGCACTAGGGAAGGTATGGAAAATTGTGTGAAGTTTCCAAGTTCTACTCCTAATGAAGTTGTTGAATTGTATAGGAAACTAGATCTCCAGAGAAGAGAGTTGGAGAGACAGAGGACTTATGTGCAGGTTAATTTGCTGAAGAAGCAAGGGAAGAGAGTTTTTATGAATGACAGTCATGAAACAGAAGATGGTAAGAAGGAGAGACTAGCTAACAGCCTCATAGTGAATGCAAATCAGCATACTGATGTGTTGATAGAAGAGTTGGGAAAGAACTCAGAGCAGCATACTGAAGTGTTGCCAGAGAAAGCTGAGGAGAGAGCCAGTGAAGATTTTCTGAGTCCTGAAAAAGACTTGGAGCTACAGAGAGAAAACTTGGTGACTGAATTGACAAGTGAGACCAGTGGGTCTTGTGATTTTGATGCTGACAATTTGATTGTGTTTACAAGTAAGAAAGAGGACAGTACATCATTTGGAATTGTCTTGGAAGGAGGAGAACAGTTGCAGAAAGAAGATGAGACAGTCATGTCTCATAAGCAGAGGTTTGTTACCATGGGTGACAAAAGAGGGTTGGCTTTTCTGTATAGCCAAAAGAAGATTGGAGGACAAAATTTTGAAGCTGCTACAGTAGTACAGGATGAAGCTACAGTGGTTGAAGAACTTGATTTGATTGCCAGAATCAATCAAGATGATGATGGACAATTTCTGAAGATTGTCAAAGAGGAAGATGAAGGTTATGCTGAAATTAATTTACAGCATATTGATGAAATGCTTGAAAAGAAGAAATGGCTGAAATGTTTGCTGGAGACATTTGAACCTGAGGAAGAATTTGCAGGTGATGAGGCAAAGAATGTTACAGAGGGATAGGAAGTTTGGGAGGCAGCAACATCTATGGTGGCAGCGGAAGCAACATCAATGGAAGCAACATCTGGGAAGGCAGCTGAAGCAACATTAATGTTAGCAACATTAATGGTGGCAGATGAGGCAACATTGACAGCAGCAGTATCAATGTTGGAAACAAGAAGAGCAGTAACAACAGTTACAGCAAAAGAAACTACAGCAGATGAAATAACAGAATTTGGAAGCAGCATCAGGCAAAGAAATTTCCATACAGAGGAAAGGCTGGATATAGAGATTGAAATCATCAGAAGACTGATGATAGAGGCATCTCAGAGGCATCAAACATCAGTAGAGAAGAGAAGCAGCAGCAAAATGAAGACAAGGACAGATTATGAAAGCACAGCCAGTGGAGCAAGACAGCATAAAATATGGAGACCTGGAGAAATGAAGCAAACAGCAGATGATGACTTGCAAAACAAAGTGTGGGATCCAGGAAGATCAAGACCAGAAGACACATGATCAGGAGATCATGAATTTTTTCTACCTTGGGAGTCTGATGCAGGAGCATTCAGCCCAAGGGAAATCATTGTAAATAATAGACATAGGGGGGTCATTCATTTTAGGAATTAGTTTCCTAAGTAGTATTTAAGTGTGATTTAAATTAGATGCTCTCAAATAAATAAATAAGAGCATGAGTAGTCCCATGATTCTAGGAGTAAGGGAGAGCCTTTAGGCATAAATGAAATAGATGTGGATAAGGAGGCTTTTTGTTTTAAAACAGAGAAAAGATGGAATAAAGCCTCAAGAGGCTTTTTGCCATATATGTATGCATGTAGAATTTTTAGGCTTTTGATATCAATGGTTATTATATATATGAATGTAAGCCTACGGGCAAGAGAGGCCACTAGAATTGATAATCGGGCCTGTGAAAGAGGAGGCCATTAGTGTTGAGAATCAGGCCTGTGAGAAAGGGAGGCATTGAATATTAGGCCTGCGTGCCTGTGCATGTGTGTGAGCGAGACCGAGGAGTCTTAGATGTAACCCTGCTTTTATTTTAATATATATGTTGAGTTGTTTCCTATTTGTGTCAATTATGTTATAGAATAATTCATGGATGAATGAATTGTTATGAATTCGTAGGCTCTGCAGATGTTGCAGACAGAATTTTGTAGGACACAGGGAATGAAGCGATTGGAAGGAATCACAGTGGCATTAAACCCAAGGGGAAGACAGAATTACCTTGGAAGAGGACTTGCAGAGATTCAGAAGAATTTAAGTGGAGTGCATTGAACCATTAAACCCCTACGAGAGGGACAGAGATTAACGGAGAGTGAAGAGTTTAAGCCAGAAGGGGAGAGCATGGTGAAGGAGCTAAAGATCAGACTTATCTCTCATTTCCTTTTTATAGCGTATACAGGCTCCTTAAGGCATTTATAGAGTTCTACGAATAACTTTGTTTACACAGAGAATTCGTAAATTTCCTTTAGCAGAACACTGTTCCGGATTTGAAAAATTATTAAATTGGCCAGTTATTATATCGGGTCCGACACTATTATCGCATCAGAGGATAGGCCTTGAGACTGCCGAAGGGTTAGCTCCTGTTAACACTCAGGTTGTCCCTTGGCTCCTTAAGGGATACGGCCAAGGTAACCACAAACCAATCTTTGGACTGCAGGTCCTAGCCTACCTACAATCAGAGAGGGCTCTCTCTTAATGATTTAGCTTTGTTGATGATGATTTTAGGCTAGTTATTGAGTTCAAGGGGTTTTTTTTTAAGTTTTGGTGGGAAGGATGATGTTTCCAAGTAAAGAGGCAGGTATAGTATGAGAGTTTCAAACCATTGGGCGTGGAGTCAAGGAGTAGGATTGCTGGTGTGTTTTCTTGGTCACAAGAGAGAAATATGGAGCAAGCTAGCTGAACATGAAACAATGATTCAAGGTAAAAGGAAGGAGTGAGGGCTAAGGAATGAGAGGCAACAAAGAATCTCTCATTCAGCTTAACAGAAGGAAGGTGAATGAGCTCTACCTAGGAGTAGTCAAGAATCCCTAGATAACTATCACACATGGGTGAATTAGAGGAAATATGAGCCAAAGGGAATTCATATTCATTACTAGTTCAGATGAAAACATAAAGAAACAACAAACTTTGAGCATAGAGTGTAGCCAAGCAAGTTCTAAGCTAATATTTCTTTCCGCTATTTAGATGGTGATACATGTATAATATGGGCATATATCAATGGAAACAGAGGTGAGAGGCACTTATTGAGTCATGTTGCAGCACAAGAATTCTGTAATTCACTCTTCAAACATTAATACACAACACACAGTCCATTCTCCAAGCTTTCAGTAGTCTTTGATTAAAGAAATCATCAAACATACAGAGCGAGTCTCTAGTGGAGCGAATCAACCAACCAACCCTCTAAACAGTGAATTCAGGTGGTTTATATAGGGAAAATATCTAAAATATCTATTATAGCAGACCTAAAACAGGTTGAGGGAAATAACTTCTTTAACCTAATTTTTGTCCTGAATTTAATGCAGAAAAATATCTTTGAGCTGCGCTGGAGGCAGCTGTATCAAAATGAGTTAATATGGTGTCCTTATGGCTCTGTGCTGTTCATTTAGCCATAACTGTGCTTTGGGTTCTGATCCCCTACTCTTGAGTGGCTTTGATGTTCATTAACTATGATTTGAGAGCCTTAAATGGCTTCACCGCTTTCTTTGACTTTGCTTGGGGGCCTTTAATGTTCACCTGCTTTGGTATTGCCGATCTGATACTCTTTGCCGCTTCATTGATACTCTTTGATTTTATCAGGGCTTCATCTTTCCTCTGATACTCTTTCACAATTGAATCAGGCCGTTTTTTCTCCCTTGCTATGTTTGAAACTGTCAAATCGCCCCTTTTCTGCCCCTTCAAGGAAAAAATGGCTGCTGCAAATGCTTCTCGTGGCCTCTGGAATGATATTGGTGCTGGTCGATCTGAATATGCATATAAATGAAGAAATCCTGTTGCCTCCGCGAATTTTCGAGCCTGCTGGTAGCTGAGCTATGAGAAATCCTCACATCAAAAACTGCCTCAGTTTTTCATTCCGGGCATCCTTTGCTGCGATTTTCGCCCTTTGCGCCTTTTTCGGTGATGATGTCAGCGGTGGGTCCCAGTATGGCAGTGACATGGCAGGGTGACATCAGTAGGGTGACGTGGCAGTACGGCAGGGTGATGTGGTGGCAGTGACATGTAACAGTGGGGGGGGGGCGACATAGAGGTGACGTGGCGCTGACCTAGTGCAGTCATCAGGGGAGGAGAGATAGAAGGCGGTTTGTGGTTTCATCGGACCGCCTTATGTACGAGAGTGGTAATTGTCAAAGCCCGCCCGATGCAATAAAAGGCAGACACGCGTCCTTCTGTACGACGGAAAAACCGCCAGGCTATCGGATGCTAACTATCGAGTGATGGGGCGGCTCCGAAATTGCCGAGAGCCGTTGGATCTAGGCAGGCGGATCGGAGGGCTGACGGAGTGTGGAGCTGGCTGCAGGTTTATGTGCGGGGCCTGCTGGAATATTCGAATATTTATACAATGCTGCGGGGGTTTTAGACTTTGGGTTTGTGGGTTTTATACATGGTTTGTGTGCGGGGGTAAAGTTTAATCAAAACATTTAAACCAAACCCGAAAGTGTGAGCGCGAGAGGGTAAAAATGATGAAATGTTATGGTTAAAGGGGTGAGGAAAGAGGTTATTAACTTTAACCAAATGTTAAGTTAATCCCAGGGTTAGGATGCGGAAGGCTAATGCTAAGCCCCAAATGAACTCAGCATTTCCCCAAACAGATATTATAAGGCTATAGTGCCAGGGGATGGGAATATGTACATAGGGGAGCTATTTAGTGTTTTTAGTAAGGGGAAGGGAAAATAGATAGGGATTTACATAATAATGTTTAGAAATTAATATGAATTTGTGAGGTGAAGTGTAGGGGAGAGGCTAAGTTTGTGAGCTGAAACTTAGGCATAGGAAGTGAATGGACTGTGGAGAGATGATTTTTACACAAGAAATGTGGCTTCTTTTCATAGAAGAAAGTCAAAACTTGACTTGGTATTTTACAAAAATGAAGTGATAACAGGACTGGTTGGGCAGATCCCAAGGTCCTCAATGGGATGTTAGTGAGTGATTTGGGGAATAAGAAGAAGGGGGAGTTAGACATGCCTCGCTTGAGCTCCTCCAAATGAAAAACTGCCTCATAATTGTGATCTGAATAGATATAACACTTGAAAACATGAAATGGATCACATAGCTTGATTCTGCAACCACAAAACTACTTACCCAGCCTACTTACCTAGCATTTTTTCTTCCTTTTGGTTTGGGTGCACTTGAACTTGCAAACCCAACTTTTCATTCTTTTCTTTTTGCTATCCTCCTATCTAAATCGATCCTTATTTCTTTCGGGGCTCAGATTAAGCTGTTGAGTGCCCAAGATTCTCTACCTATCTACAAATCTGCCAAGATTAAACAGTTTGAACAGATATCCATTCTCTATATTCTAAAACAAGAAATTGAAACCTAGGGAGGCCAAGATTAAGCTGTTTGGACTTCCCTCAACTAAAAAAAACTCATCAAAATTGGATCAACTCATCAAAATTGGAATACAGCAGTGGCATTTAGACTAGCACACTTTCATGGCCTCTTCTTTGGCCTCTTTTGGAAATATGGAGCATTGCAGCATGCAAAGTATGACATATTTGGCATGTAGAAATGTCGATCATGAAAGATGAACACCTGTTGCAACAGGAGGCTAACAGCTCCGACAATCCGGAGCCGAAACCATTATAAAGCAGGATATAAAGAGCGTCGGGTCCGAAAAGAGCCTTTGGTAAGGCGAAGGGGGAGAGCTTCGATATCCCAGAGCCGAAATGTTATAGAGTGCAACCTAAAAGGTGTCGGGTCCGCAAGGTTCTAGGACAGTATGTTCCAACAGTGGGATCCTAAATAATATGGAGAACAGTTTAATGGGTCATCGAGTCCGCAGACCCATTACATTATAACTCGCCGACAGCGGATCGCCGATATATATCGGACCCGAAATCCATATAAAAGGGAGCATAAGGTGTGCCAGGTCCGCGCCGCGTCGGAGATTGGGGGTTAAGAGTTTAGTGTGACCGCCGATAATTATAAAGGCGGGGACATAATCTTTGAAATCCGCAAATGTTCATCAGAGCAGGATTTATATGGTTCTCCATGTATTGTGTTATATATGGCCGCGGGGGTTTGAAACTTAGCACTCATATTATAATGTTTGCGATGGTTGAGGCCGCAGGACTTTAAGGCTTAACCTGGATGGGTGGTGGCTTCCGATAGATACAAAGGCACCGATAGTTATAAAGGAAGGTTTTAATTGTAAGTCCATGGCTATACAAGGCTTAACGCCTAGAGCGCTTCCGATAAGGCCTGTGGGATATAAATCACAGGTCAAGGGCTGAGATTTATTTAAGAAAGGGGATTTTGGGCTTATACCCAGATCTCTTTCCATCAAAATTCCCCCATAACTTCCATGAAGCGTTTGATCTGCTCCTCATCTTTAAATACCTGCCAATGTCTGATGTTATTTGGTGCTTATGGTCTATATCTTACTTCAACTTCATATCAGAACAATGGATTTTGAGGAGGTTTAAAGTCATTGGAAGCTATAACCAAGTAATTAGCCATCCGATATTTTTCTCTCGACAGAAATTGGATATTGAAGGCTGAGAAAAAGTTATCAATTAGATCCAATACCTCATTTCGGTATGCCTTCAATATTAGATGTTTGGTTTCATATTGATTCCTGATTTGTTTCAATACAAGCTCTGAATCCCCAAACACAACCAAGCACCCAATATTAATATTTCTAATAGCTTGCAGACCTAGCAGCAAGGCTTCATATTCAACAATATTATTAGTTGCTTCAAACTCAAACTCGAGGGAGAGAGGAATCAAGATGCCTTCTCTGGGGACACCAATAACATACATGCCCCATTTCCTTCCTTGGAATAGGTAACATCAAAGTATATCTTCCACACTTTATCACATTCCAATGATTGTTGATTTAGCTCGACTGAATATTCCAGCTGTGTTTCCTCCAGGATTAGCTCATTTTTTTCTAACATCAAACAAAATAAATCTTTCTCTTTACCATACACAGTGGCATTATTGGAACAATCCGCTCTTGTAACTGTCTTTACAAATCTTGATTGTTGTTAGAGTCTTCTTTCTTATCCTCCAAACACTAGAATGGTAGTGTATGTTAAATCCAATTTGATGGATCCTCCAATTTTAGACCCCCATGACCTAGAAAAGAGCATACCAAACTTTGCAAGGATATCATCCACTACAATATCCATCACCATGCTTTTGGAAGGGATCTGGGCTAAGTTAATAACCAAATATTTAATCATCCCTGAACATTTTACTCTTTTGGAATCAAAAGAATAAAAATATTTGTATGGCCTTGTAATTTGAAATCCCAATTGCTCCATAACAGAAAATGGCATCTAGTTGTGAGAAGCTCCTACGTCAAGCATGCAATTGTGTAATAAAACCTCATGTACTACCAAAGTAACATAAAAATGGGTAGTGGAAGAGTCATGTTCCTCAACATGAGGTCCAAATACAACCATGGGTCTTTCTTTTTGGATGTTCATACTATCATGCAAAGGGGCTATGGTGGATGGACACATAAACTGAGGCACCTCAACTTTATAATTAGGATGTTTCAATAGTTTAGTCAAAGGGATATAGATCTTGATGTTCTGCAACTCTTTTTGAGGATTAAAAGTAAAAGAGCTCCTATCAACTATGGCAACTTCAACAGGCTCTTTCTCTTTCTCATAGACTGGATTGGGTGGTAAAGGTGACTTCTCTATTTTAGAAACCTCAGGATTATGGAGACTGGACTCTGGAGAGTCTTTCTTTTTGGGTGAGGCTTGATCTAGAGGCTTATTTCCTTTCTCAGCTAATTTTGGAGGATTTGAGGGAGAGGAGTCCTCACTTTGGTCCTGCATGCTAGATATTTTCCTAGAAGATCTAAGATCATATTTCCCGTGTAGTTTTTCTTTCATGAAGTCATAAAATTACTTATAGTAGTTGTCAATATCACCATCATCTAGGGGTGCATCCAAATCATCCCCTCCTTCCTCATGTGTTTTAGCTTCATATTCCTTATCAGAAAAGGGAGAAAATTGATTTTCCTGAAATTCCATAGTTTCTTTAGTATGCTCCTCTAGATCATATTCTAAGTACAATGGAGGTTTAATGTGGTATTGTTGCTCCTTTCTATTCCTTTGCAATAGTTGAAAATGGGGTCTCCTATATTAAGGATTGGAACTTTGGTTAGGAGTTAGTTGATTTTGTTTAGGAGGGTTCATCTTTTCCAATTTGAATTTCACTAGTTTGTTAGACATGTTTCTTATCAATTTATTCATTTCCTATATTTTTTGTTCTTGAGTTTCCTTTCCTTTGCTTGAGGAATGAGCTTCCTCCTTTCCTCTTCTCCTATCTCCATGATCCGTTCTATCTCTCCTCTTCCCAATAAAGGTAAAATTTTATTAAACTTCTAAAGCATCTATTTGGATCTAGTCCAATGAGCGAGACTTCCTCTCTTTGATAATGAAACCAAACTCTGTCTCAAAAGCCCAAAGAAAGACCACTTTAGCAGCAACCTATAGAGGTTTGATTTCAGCAAGAAGGCTATTGTATAATTTTTTGAACCTCTTTATAAATTCAAATACATCTTCATTATGTTTTTTCTTCATGGCATTAAATTCAGTGAGGATGTACCCATGGTCCCTCTTCTGCCCCATTTCTGCATGAAATAATTCTCCAACTCTTCCTAGGTAGTGATTGAAGAATTAGGTAGGGCTTTAAACCATTTTCTGGCTTCCCCATCTAGAGACTAGACAAAAATTCTTAACACCACATCTAGGTGTTCCACATTAAGGTTCTCAACAAAAGCACATAAAATTTCTATATGCCTTTGTGCTGAAATGTCATCTTCTCCTATGAATCTAGGCAAGAGCTTAATATAGTTTATGGCACGCCATTCAAGGGTTGTGGAAAGTCCAATGGAGCATACTTGTTTAGGAGAAATCCTAGGACAACCATATTAAACAAGGGAGTTGTTAAAATTTTTATAACTGGTCCTTTTAGAGGATTTATCTAAGTGGCAACTGAGTGGATTTGTATTGGGAGGCTATTCACACTATGTGTGGGACTATTTATAAGAATAGCTTTGACCACTTTAGCTTCAACATATGGATGAAATGAGAAAGAGGGTGAACTGACAGAGGCTTCTTCATTTTTGACTCGTGAGAAGAAAATACCAAATGGTAGACCACCTTCTTGAGGATACTTGAAAACTCTAGAGGGGAAATATGAAGAGTTTATCACGAACTTTTGAGAAATTCAAGTGGATAATTCTAGAAAGTATTTCACAAGAACAAGGGTGCTAGGGGTCTTTTCCTTCTAGATCTAGCTAGATATTATCCTTTTGGGGTTAGGTTCATGAGGAGTTCTCTATTGTGAAGTATTCAAGTGGGTTTGTGGCCTTTTGAAAGCCAGGGTGGTCAAAATGAAAATTAAATATTGGAGTCGCCAAGGTGAGAGATGTTCAACCCACACACCTTTCTTGTCACTTTACCAAAGGGTGTATAGATGTTGTACCCATGGAAGATATTTTGATTCATCCCCGGAAAAGATATAAGAAGATGTTGTAGCTCTAGAGACAACACCTAGGTTGAAGAGAGACGAGTGCCTAGGACATCTTGATGGGTGTCTTAAAGATTTTTTGAAATTTATATCACACTCAGTTTTTAACCTTTAAATGGAAAATCGATCCAGAATCATCCTTAAGAGGAGGAGTATAAATCCTGATGAAAACTACTACTCAAAGAAGCATTAATATTAGATCTATAGCAGCCAACATCACAAGAAATTGCATTTCTTTAGTTGTTATAGCATATTTGGTAGAAGAATCTAACAAGAAGGAAAATGGGTGCACAGGGCTTAATTCTTAAGAATCCATGCATCAAAATTCAAAGTGAAATAGATGGAATAGAGAATTGAGCGGGATGAAAAGACACATGGATCACACTTTAAGGATTAGTTCTCATATCAATACAAACATTTTCCATCAACATTAGACTGAGATGAATCTATACATACATGAAAAACACTTCCATCAACTACTATTACATGTAATCTAAGAATAATAATGAAGACATATGGAACAAACATAGAAGGAGCACATACTACATATTCAGATGAGCCATAATTTCCAAAAATTGTATTAATCTTCCACATAGCATACATTAAATTTGATAGTAAACATAACTTCTCTCATGGAAAACAAAAAATTCCGAACCTTTCGTTGAATCTCATAAAATTGTTTTTATAGGGCCTTAGAGGGAGAACCCATTACAAAAATATTCTTTTTGTATTTCAGTGCAATGGTCAATCATAAAAAAAAACTCCAATGTGCTCCATGTCCTAGTTGCACTTACAGAAACCCTAACTAACTTGCTAAAAATAAAATATTACATAAACAAGAAATAAAAAGTGTCATAATTGACATGATATGCAGTATCAATGATCATGATGAGCAGGTTGCAGTGGTTGCATGGAAGGATCGATGATCTGGAGCACAGGAGGGTTGACAAATTGCTCACATATTTGCTACAGTGTTGGTGCCAACAGAGGAGCTAAGAGGAACCGCTAATATAAAACCTTGAGGTTGGTCAGGCTAGTGTAGTTTAGTCTGGGGAAAAACAAGGTTTTGAACATCCCCAATAGCTGAAAGTCCATCTTTAGATAGTTAGCCATAATATTTCCCTTCATAGTAGTAGTATTCTCATGAGAAGAGTGTACTTTTCTTTTGGCCTCAACTAATCTCTGACTATAGCTTCCCCACTAGATCAACACACTCGCAAAGTTATAGCAGCTAGGCAAACCCGCTCTGACATTCCTGTCAAATGTTTTGTTGAAGGAATCCACATTCTTTGCTACCACCTCTAGGTACTCCTCAACTTTTACCCTACTTTCCTCCTTTTGAACAACCTTGTAGATCTCCACGATAGATGTTTCTCTATCCACAACATCTATGGGCCTCAGCTCACTGAGTGGCCTCTCATTCACAAAATTTATGAAACTTTGGGCAATTTGGGAGTTCTTTTCTCCCTCCTATTTCTCTAACAAGATAAAGCCTTCATAATCCTTGAGAACGATCCTTTGCTCATCCATTAAGGTTATGTATTCCTAATGGTACTTCATTTATTCAATCATCTCATCCCAGACTAGTTGCTTGGCTTGCAGTAGGGACAATTTCTTTTCAGCTTCACCTTGAGCTCAAATATCTCTTGGTTTGCTACTTGTAGATTTTTTCCAATGATTTCTGCATTTTTCCTAGGAGTCTCTAACTACTTCTCTTTCTGTTTTAGTATTTTTTGGGAAACATCTAGATACTTCTACACTATTTTAAGATCCCCCTCTGAAAGATGGAGCTCAGTGAGGGTCTTAGTGAGTTGTTTAGTTGTATTTCGAGGGTGTTCAAGCATTATCACTACACATATATGTGAATATATCTTGTTTTGCAGCTACGTTGCCTACTGCATCACAGTTGCTATTTCATTGTTTCTGTCAATGATCTCTTTGGACAATATCTCTTTCTCTTCTTCTACCTGTATAAGCTCTTTGGATTGGACATGCTCACTACCCAACATCTTTAGCTTATGCCTTATCTCCTGGATTTCTGTTTGGGAGCTTTGGAGGAGAGCTTCAAAATTAGTTTTATCTACGAGATTCACTCCTAACTTCATGACTAGCTCCTTGAAACCTTCATTACACATGTGGAGAGACATTGAGTTGGCTCTCTCTTGCTTCAACCTGGTTGTGGCATTCTCCAATATTTTCTCAACCTTAATGATGGTCATTGCATTTATTTCGAGCTCAATGTACAACATCTCTCCATCCTGTTTGTGAAAGTTTATCTTGTCTGGCAGGGGAACACTTGTTAGGTCCAATGAAACATCCAAGGCTTTAAAATGGGAACTTGAAGGTAGAGACTATTCCAATGGATGTTGAAGTGAAAACTTCATCTAATTTCTTTCTAGATCCATAGCAGCCAACAGTCTGGTCTGGTATGGAACTGAGTGAGATGCCATTTGTTGTTGCATCTTCTATCTCACCTTCTTATTTCTTTCTTCAATGGCCTTTCCAATAGGACAACTTGATCCAGTAGTAGTTGTACTTCCTTCTGAACCTAAAATAGCTACTTTAGAAGAGGATGAGGCAACAACCTATGATGGTTCCTCCAAGTTCACTTGGAAACCTGGTTGATCTGGCATTGTTTTCACTAGCATGGTTTCAAGTTCTTCTTCCTTTGTCTCTTGGGTCTTTTCCTTCTTTACTGCATGTACATCATCCATCTCTATATCTCCGATCTGGTCAATGTTCCTCTTTTGGTCTTTGTCCTTGACTACTAGAGGCTCGATCTCGACTTTTGTATCCATAGGCCATGAATCAAGGTTAGATTTCCATTCAATTTGAGGCCTATATTCATGTTCATAAGCCGAAGCTTTGATATTATCACTCCTTTGAGAAATGACACCATGAAGGTCATAGTGCCAAACATATCCTAGCTCAAAATTCATTTTCTTCAGTAATGATTTAGCTGCCTTGAAGGCTTGCTTAGATTTGACAACAAAAGGCCCGTAGGCTTTCACAATTTGAAAATATGTCCCTTCTTTGCAAGGACAAGTGGAGCTGGTCCGAGTTGAGACTCTGCCTAATAAATTCTAAGGAAAATATCCTCATAGGACTGAACATGGGTAGATGGTAAGGTGGAAGCTCACAACCATATATCCTTATCTCGATATTATCCTAAAAAAGGTACTAGTAACTTACCTTGGTATCTTTGTTGAGCTAGAGAAGCTCTCTTTGCTGGGGAAGAACTATGGGGGGGGAAAACCATGAATAATATTGTATGAGATGTCCATATAGGTGGATATGAATTAGGAGTATCCATCAACATATGGCATTTTTCTAACACCAATGTCTCAACCAAAGCAAAACTTCCTTTGCTTGCGACCATCCACCAAGCTGAAACCGTGACACTCAAACTCATCAACATGGGTATAGACAAATAGGTAGAAAATAAGGGCATAGTACTTGAAATAAGATGTGTCGGAAAAATGGTGTAGCTAAAATCTTATGGCCTCATCTATGTAGGCTGGAATATTAAATAAGTGGCCAGGCTGCATCATCTGTCTTAAAAACCCTAAGGTGGATTTGTTGGCTATGCTAGCATCGTCATCCGCCACCAGATGGGAAATTAGAGATAGGATGGGTTGGATAGGTTCAACAAATATGGGGATAGGGAAGTTGTTAGTTATAGGCAGGGCTTGTAGGCTAGAAGCCAAGACCATATGTAGGAAAGACTTCCTTTCATCAGCTGGGAGGGTTGAGTAGTGATACACTAGGGTGGCAACACTGAACTATTGGGATTCTAGATAATTGGGGTAAACTAGGTCTCTTTGCATTAACTTTGGGGTTAGTTTGAGGATTTTTACTCCAAATGAGGTGAAAAAGCAATTCTTTTAATTAATGTAAGTTGTGGCTAACCAAGAAAAGAACTCTGGGAAATGGTGCATAGTGGGTGTGATTTGGTAATACAAACTAAAGTCCACTACCCAGAATGGGTCCTCCCTGCTGATGTGTTTTCCATATAGGTCAAAGAGGAGGTGAGCTAGGTGATAGGCACAAATTGGGTCAGCTATTTGGGCCTCTGCGTCCACGAGAGGTTCAACGCTAGCACTGGTTTTGGCCTCTTGGGCCTTTCGGGCTTGGAAGGGGCACTTTCTACATATTACTAATCCACTAAATGAATTAATAGGTGTAGAAGAGAGATTTGGATTACCTGTTTTTCTTGAAGTGGGTAGAACATGATGTGAGGATGGAGGTACTCGACTACCAGATCGTTGAATGACATTTTGGATGGGTGACTAGTTGGAGAGTGACGCAACAATGAAAACAGATTTAAAAAAGGATAGGCGGGAAGGATTTTTTAATTGCCATGGGGGAAACCATCTGGGGATGTGGGGTGACATCATGGAGTGGACATGTGGCACAATGTGGTTGGGTGATGGCAAGGACAAGTGGGTAGGAGCGTAGTGGGGTGGAGTTACCATTTCTTCAAAATCACGCTCGCTTGCATTTTTTCCCACCGATTAGTCCAGGTGGCAGGCGGCCCCCCTGCAGGCATCCTCCAGTGGTTTGGAAAAATCTAGACCATCGGATCTAGATATACGGATCTATTCAGGGGGTTCTTTTTAATGCCTAAGCAGGTTATCCCTTGAAATGTTTTTGGGGGGTGGTCAGCGCGGAGATGAACGATGTTCCATGTGAGAGATTCCCAACTTTTAACCAATAATGTGTGCCTACATAAAAATAATCTTTCTTCTCTGTTGTGCTTTCCCGATAGGGGTCCGATAGGTGGCTCCTATGTTGTTAAACCTTCCATAACATCTCCAAGCCCTGATAGTGGCCCCGATAGTTCATTTAACTATTCTATGACTTTAGGAGGCTTTATCCATGATTTAGGAGGTGCTTTAAAAAGGAAATTTGAACCTAAACTCTAACTCTTATTTATAAATTTCTTGAAGCACATGAGGAAGGGTAACGACACATCTGATACACATTGATGTTTTAATGACTGACAAAAGAAAGAAACATCCTAATAGCTTCCTAGCCTACTACAGGTGTAAAGGTTATTTCAAAATGTACCCCTAATATTTGGGCATATCCTTTGTAGACTAAGAGAGCCTTGTTCCTAACCACTTGACCTTGCTCATTTAGCTTACATTTGAAGGCCCATTTGGTGACTATGACATTTTTCTCTTTGGGTCTTGGAACAAGATCCCTAATGTCATTCTTCTTTATTTGATCTAGCCAAATCTTCATTCATTTCCTTTATCAAGGAATTATCCTCACTTGTCTCACTGAGATTCTTAGGCTCAATTTGAGATAATAGAGCAAGGTTTGTGTAGTTTGGGCTACCAAGGAATATCCTCCTAGTTTGAACACCAAGTCTTTGATCACCAATAATTTGGCTTTCTGGATGTTGTTTTTGTACATTTCTTGAGGCAGTTTTGGACCTTGGTGTTGTACTTATTTATTCATATTCATCATCTTCCTTTGTTTCTGCTTGATCTGAGAATCTAATTGCTACATTTTCTTCTCCATATGAGTTCATGCTTCATTTGGAAGACTTGGATTATGGTATTATTCCATCAACTAATTTATCAATGCAGTCCTCAACTCTCTTTGTGATTTTGTTTTGTATCCTTTCCTTCGGGCTGAGTATGACAGAAATATTCTCTCATTAGCACGAGAGTCATACTTTCTACGATTTTTATCATTTATTTGGACATTTCCTCCCAAACACCTTGTAGTGTTTTACACATGGAGGTTTTCCCTTCCAGAACTCGTAGGGATTCTTATCACTATTAGGCCCGAGTTGTGTTATGTTTTCTAGGCACACTGCTACTTGTCCTACTTCTCCCAAAACGATGTGCAATACATCTACTTCATCCATCATATCTCTGGCCATCTCTTGAACTATTTTGTTCTTTCTCTTCACTACATTTTGTTGTGGAGTTATGACCACGAAATAATGCCTCCTTATTCCATGATCTTCATAGTATTCTTCAAACTCTCTTGGAGTGTATTCTCCCCCTCTGTCTAATCTTAAGCATTTGATCTTTAGATATATCTCATTCTCTACCTGAGCTTTAAATGTCTTAAAATGTTTAAGAGCTTATGATTTTTATTTCAAGAGTATTATCCATGTGGCTTTGGTAAAATCATCAATAAGCATAAAGTGCCTTTCTTCTCTTGGGCTTTTTGTCCTAGTTGGGTCACAAATATTAGTGTGAATTAGCTCTAGAGGTTTAGATGAAGAGAACCCCTTTATCTTGAAATGAGTCCTGGTCTTCTTACCAAATTGATAGGACTTGGAGATTGAATTATTAGTCCTTGACAATGTTGGTAATCCTCCTACATCTCCTAACCTGTTGAATATTATCATACTATCAAAATTCATATGACCAAGTATCCTATGCCACAACTGGGTTTCTTTCGACTTTCTGAAGTCGTAGCTTACTCTAGAGTCATCAAACACATATACATTATTATGAGTTTTAAGTACCTTTACCACCAACTATCCATTCTCTTCATTTCAAATCTCATAGTCTTTGGATTAAAAGGTCACATTATAGCCATTATCATAAATCTAGCTCACACTAAGCAAGTTTTGCTTGAGACCCTATACATACAATACATTTTGAGTTTAAGTCTTTTCATCAAGACCGATTATTCCCTTACCCATAATTTTTGTTAGAGCATTGTTGCTGAACGCGAAATTGTTCCCTCTTTCTTTTTCTTTTAGAGAGAGGAATTTACTTTTATCCTCATTCATATACTTGGAACAAACATTATCCACATACCATCTATTTGATTGATTATGTGCTGAAAGAGCAAGTCAACACTCCATGTTGTTTCCAGACTTACATTTCTAATTCTTCTTATCCTTTGGAAAGGTGGTTTCCAAGAATTATGGGATTTATATGAATTCCAAAATATTCTTCTGCATTCACTCACCTTGTGCCCAAAATGATTACATTTGAAGCACTCAACATCACCCATCCGGGGAGAGAAGGGATTTCTATTTCTAGGAGGAGTCTTTTGATATCTAAAATTTAGATACTTACTGTATATGAAATTTTCATCTCTTTCAACTTTATCTCTTCTACAATCAATATATGTATGTCCAAAGATATGAAATTTACAATAATGACCATAAAATAAATTAGAGTACCTGAAGTTGGAAAGTTCATGAGTTTGTTCATGAAGGTACTCTATTGTCTCTCGTTGATTCATTTTCTTTTGGTATGACTCCTTTGAGAAGTTGGAATTGTTATTCCAGTGATGGATTCCTCTCTTGCTTGCTACCTTTTTATCTTCATTGATTCTTTCCTGAAACATTTTTGCATAGCTCTGAGATTCCTCATATCTTGTAGAACGAGAGCTCATTTTTCTCATAGAAGACTCCAGTGATCTAGAATATCCCAGACCTATCTTATTTTCTGGAGGCCTTTTAATGTTTGGAATCTTATCTAGATTTCCTGTCCCTTCGGAAAAAAATTCATTTCCACGCTTCTTGGTCTTCAATCTCTCAAGATATGTTCTCAAAGAGGCAATTTATGCTTCAAGACTCTAACATGTTTCTTCTCATTCATGAATTAGATCATCGAGAACTTATTCTTTCATTTTTCTTATTCTAATTTGACTTTCATAGATATAATCTCTTCTTTTCATATCCCAAGGATCATCTCCTTCTTTACTTTGATCAACCCTTGCTTTAGATGTTTGTTCTATTCTTCTAGTCTTTCACATGTTTTTTTTTTCTTCTAGTTGAAGAGCCAGGTTGTCTTTACTTCTAATGGCTTCTTCAAGTTTTTCATGTTAATAAACAAATTACTCATTGTATAAATTACACATACCTTCTTCAACATGTTTCAGCTACTCTTTTAGTTTCTTTTTCTTTCTTCTAGCCTTTTTTAACTCATCAAGAGAACTGACAAGTTCTCCTTCAAATTCCACCACTCTTTCTTCTTATTCTTCTTCAAAGTTTGCAATATTTTGTTTCTTGGATTCAGCTCCAAATGTCATGAGTAACGAATCATTTGGCTCATACTCTAAGCAATTTTTTCTATCTGACTCTGGTGCTGAGCTATCCTCTTTGGAGTAGAGCCCCTTCTTCTTAGAGAGCCTCTTCTTTTGATGTTTCTGAGGTTTTCTTTTAAATTTATGATCATATTCCTTTTTTGTCTTTTATTTATAAGGGCACTTGGATGAAAAATTTCCAACTCTTCCACAGTCATAGAAATTGAAGAGAATCTTTCCTTTATATTTTCCTAAGCCATGCCTCAGTTTCCTAGAAAAGTGAGACAACTCGTAATCATATTCACAGCTAGAGAAATCTTGATGATATTTGTGCTCCTTAGCCTTCTTGGACACTTTGAAAGTTGCCTCCTTTGGTTGATACTTCTATTTTCCTTCTATCATCTCATAGGCTATGAGAGTATGAAGAATTTAGTCCATTGTGAGACTTTTCAGATCATAAATCTCTTCAATGGCAGAGATTTTGGCATTAAATCACATAGGCAAAGATCTTAAGACTTTTTTAACAATTATATCTTCTTTGATTGCTTCACCAAGTACTCTAAATTTCATATTGGTCACTTCATCAACTCTGAGGAAGTATTCTGCTATGTTTTGTTATTCTCATTCTCAAGATTTCAAACCTCATTCTGAAGGTTTGAAGTTTGGCCTACTTGACTTTATCATCTCCTTCTTGACAGTAATTGAGCTTGACCCATACTTCCTTAGCATACTTACAGTGCATAAATTTTACAAGATCAAATTGACTAAGACCAAAGAGAATGAAACTCTTGGCTTTAGCATTATTTCCATATACATTTTTACTATTAGCATATGTGGGAGGGACATCAAGAACATCATAATCTACCAACACAGTGCTCCAAACATCTACTCCTAGTTATGTAATATAGGCATCCATCCTAACCTTCTAAAAGGCATAGTTTTTCCCATCAAAGACTAGTATCTTACTTGAGTAGGCATCCTGACTCTCTTTCCTAGACATAATTCCTTATGGATCTACCTTCCAGTGGTTAAATTGTTCCAAAGGAACTTGGATCCAATACCCATTGTTAGGATAAGGAATTACCAAGATGGGGAGGGTGAATCAGTAATAATGAGGTTATTAAAATTTGAGCTCAATTCTTATACTTCGTTTGACTTATGCCAGTTATTTGTAAGAGCATTCAGAATACAATATAGATGTACATTAAAGCAAATAATTCACATGAGCACACAGTTCATCAATTGAGCAACAGACACACATATTGACATGGGTATTTTTACGTGAAAACCCAAAGGGAGAAAACCACCAATATGTTTCTTATTATGATGTAAATTAAGAACCCACTTAATTACATCAAGTTTTTTGTGAGCACCCACTGATAAGAGGCCCCAACCCTCTTCAGATAGCAAGCTACCACTTACTAAGATGCACTAATCTCTTATGATTGTAGGCCACTACCTGCTCTAGCCATTGTTCTGCTTTTGATACAATTTCCATATTGAAAATAGAGACCAAAATAAAATCTTAGAAATATAAACTTGATCTAGTTTTGCACAAGCTCCTTCCCTTTAGCTTTGCATTTTCACTTTCCACTACCTTCTCCACTACTCAACAGACTCTAGTCTCGACCCTATGCTATACTATAAATAGAGTTAACCATCGACACTTAGCTCTCTTCTGCTCACACACTTAGACTCAACACAACTACTGCTTCTTCACTTTCTCAATGGAAATCCCTAGGTTTTGTTCCTATGTCACACAAAGGTCAATGTTGTCTCTATTGTCCTCTTTTTGTCTCTCTTGTGTCTCCTATCTCTTCAACATAGTTCATGAAAGCGTGCTTCTTTAAGGTTATCCCTATTGTTCCATCCAACTACAAGGCACTGCAACTGCATTAAATATAAGAATGGGCAACTGTGGATTGTCCATACTGATAATTTTATCCTAGTCGACCCTGCACACTCAACAGGTACATTATTGAATTCAACTTGGGAATATAACTTGGTCGTCCATTCCTCTTAAATGCCCATATAGCTCAGAATGTACTTCAGGTATGTGTCTTCTTCCTACTCTAGCTTTCACATGCCATCAAAACTCATAAATTCACTGGTATGGTGTCCCTGAGCCATTTCCCTCATTTCAGACCGAGGGAGGCTTGTTTCAGTAGTTTCCATTAATACAATGGAAACAACCTCTATCTATGCATTTACCTCAGTTTCTGAATCATTCATATCATAATATAGAACATTGTTGAGATGAATCTCAGACGCCCTAGTACCCGTAAATTTTCTTTAAATTCCATTTCACAAGACTTACAGGCTTTTGGACTCTTGGGAATTTGCCTAGCGGGGTGCAATACAGATTGTGCAAAGCTAGTCTTGGCGTACTCTTCTTTGTATTTAGCCCAAAGCCTTTTAAATGATTTCCTGTACTGTTTTTCTTTATTCACAGCTAGAAGTCCCTCGGTCACTAGAACACATGAAACCTCCACAATACGAAGTCCTAGGTGCACCTTTTGAGTTTTTACAAACTATCAAATGTCGGCAAAGACTTGTGTCACCTGTCTCCATTACTTGTTGTAAAATATCGATGCTTCATTCTTTTTCTGCCTATTCCTTATGGGCTTCTGATCTTCCAGACTGACCCACTTATATGCCACAATGACCTCTTCCTATTAGTCCCACTCACATATACATATATATTGCTAGAAAGTAAGCCCATATGCTTGCATTCTTGTAACCTTTACTTTTTTAAATGAGTTCCATATTCCTTATGGGCTTCTGGGCTTTGGGCCTATGGGAATTTGAGTACTTCTCCAGCTACCTCAGGTTAATGCAATCATGTCACTATTTAAATAAACCTCCAGTATTTCAGGACTTATGGGGTTCTAGGATTCCCACTTCCTTGGCTCAATGCAATCCACGGGAGATGGACTAGGGAAGCAATATCATACCGCATGGGTTCATATTGGGGGATATATAATGACGAAAAAATGGCATAATATATTTGGGGATATATAGGGGGTACATGGTTTTTATATTGGCAGTTATAAAAAATGGAGCTCAAAGTTAATGAAAAAATGGATACCTACAATATATAGTCAATATAGGGGTTTCTTTAATTGGAAAGGTGTATTGCATTCATATTGGTAGGGGGTAAATAATGTGTTTTTTAGAGGTATTTTCCATACGTATTCAAATTAAAGGTATTGTTTAATATTCCACTAATGCACATGATATGTTAGAGGTCACTGAGTGAAGCCCCTATGATTAAATCCCATGACATTTTTAAATAATCCTCTGAGATTCTGGGCCTTTCGGGGTTTGAAGCACTGCTACTTAAGGCTTTAACATCCTTACTTTGAATGACCATAACTTTTGATCCAGAGGGCCATTTGCATACTTCCACATATCATTGGAAATATATTTCCAAGAAATTTTGAACCATGCCACTTTCATGAGACATTTAGCTCATCTCTTGAGACATAATCTCCTACAAAGTCTAAGACTCCCCAACCATCATAGTCCTCATTTGATGGATTCTCCACTAATACTACTACTATGATGACTCTCTACCAAATATTATAAAAACCATGGGACTCTCATTGAACAACATGATCATAAATTACAACATCTGCTACCTCTAACCACAATGCTAGTCTTGATGACATCAATGCTAACATATCAAGTGCCACCAACCATTCAGACTATGCTAACTGTCAAACAATTCTAGTGCATAGTAAACATTATGACCTTGGATTTCTATTCGAAAACTGTTGGGGTACAGCTAGCTACAACATTACACCTCAATTAACACAACACCATCAATAAAATGATATCCAATTATTAATATCATGCTACATTCATATGCATATCACAATGAGGACATACCAAATAATACACACAATAAATCCATACAACAATCAAGTTTGACATAATCACATGCATTATAGCCTTATCTAATATCTTAAGGTCCAGGGTTGAACCTTTTCTTCATTTCATCTCTGACAAAGACCATCAAGCATGAGTGTTGATCTCGGAAGCTATGATATAACTATGTAACATATCCCCTACTATCCCTAGTACCTACTAATGGTAGAAGGAGGATAGTTACTATGCTAACCTGATTTCTCAAGTCTAGTTATGGAAATGGGGTCTAAATTTTTCCATCTTTTCAACTTCCTCAAAATTTATAGTAGATGACATTGTTGTATCCATCTTGTCAAGAACTTTCCAACAATATAAAGTTTTCCTAAATCTGACTCCTTGATCAAAATATATGGCCATTAAAAGTTCAGCCTACCTGGTCTTTCCATGTTATTTAACCTACCATTTGCCAACCCATGTCATCCCCACATGGTGCCCATGTGGTTTTCCAAGCCATGCATCATATCACCACCTACATGATAGTTCTACACCTACTACCAACTCACTCATGACTTCCGATTAGATACAAAACACAATGGATATATTGTATCATTGCAATGTCACAATGTCACAATGTCATACATATGAACTGGGCCCTGCAATGCTACCTCACACCGGGGATAAAATCCCAATGGTATTCCCTACAATTTCTGATCGAAACTTCCTGGGAAGGATGGCTAGGGCTATGTGTCAATCCTCAACATTCACTCATATACTCAACATGAAGGCTAGGCCTCCCCTTGGCTTAATCATAGGCTTATTCACTTCACGTGGCTCCTAAAGCCATCAAATAGGCCTCACATGTACCATGTCACCCTAAGATGAAAATACCAAGACCTTCTACCATGCCTCCTCTCAAAATCTCTGGGGTCTAGGGTCCGAAGTGGTAGCACCAGTCCCAAATTTCAGGTTGTCATCAACCTTTGTCATGACCCCCCACGTCAAGTGCCACGTAATTGTGGGTTCCACTGAAAGAGATAAGCCCTTGTGAATCACTGTGACAACCCATGATTAAAATATACAACTAATTACATCAATTTATGTGATTAATAATCAACACTCACAACTATTCATCTATTTAGCATAGAATTTTTGAAAAACACGAGTAGGGATTACTTACCTGTACCAACGATATTCCTTGTGATTTTGGAGTTGAATGCTATTTGAATTCCACTAACCACAACAAAGTTTTGGAGATGACTCTCCACCCAATTGTAGGCTCAGCTGCACATAATATTTCTATAGTTGGCCATCCCTGAGCCCTTGATCAATGTACTACTACCAGGGAATCCTTTATCTCACAACACTTTTCTTCCAAGAGAATGGATGAAGGAATGAATCTCTTTTTCTTCATCATCCATTAAATAGACCAAACAATTCCAAAGATGGAAAGGGATCCGCATGCACACATTCCATGTGTCAACATGCCAACTTTATTTCTTTATTTTCAGTTTTATTTAATACAATATTTCTCTTAATTTAACTCTTTCTTATTTTATTCCTTTTTTAAAAAAAATTTAAACTTTTCATATTTTACTATTTTTATAGTCATTTTTATATGTATTTATTTAGGACTCTAGTTTATTATTTACTATTATTATATTTCTCTTTATTTTTTATTTTTTACTATTATTATCTTCTCTTTATTGTTTATTATTTATTTACTTATATATTAGTATTATATTATTTATTTATTTTATTAATATTATTATTGCTATAGGGAATTACATACTCCCTCTCTTTAAGGAATTTCATCCTGAATTTAAGTTGAATCATTTTAACTTTTTATCTTATTTGATTTAGTTATTTATTACTGCACGTTTTCCCTACACGCTTTGTTGAACTAGTATAACGACAGGGATCGAAGATTTCCACAACACCTAGGAAATTTGAAGTAATGTCTATCCTTTTTCCCAAATTTTGTAACTAGGCATAAGCCTCATCGGTTTATACCATAGCCTATGGCTGGCCCCAAGGCTTGCACCAAGGCTTAGACCTCATCTGCGCCAAGGCAGACAACCGATACCAGTACTCAATGACTTCGAGAATCTTGTAAGGCTGGCCCACTCCCTCTACACTCACTAAGGTGCACAACCCCATGCATAGAAGTCCTTACACCTCCACTAGACCTCGGAATTCCAATCCAATATTAGATACTTAACCTACAATATTAGGCACCTGGACTCCTCAAGATGGTCCCATATACCCTCAAGAGCTATCTATCAAGATCTATACAATACAAAGGAACCAATAGCATATGTAGTGTTGATTGAGTTTGTCTAAAACACATGTGGTGTTACATATTCTCCCTCATAGGTATGGGCTCCCACAACATCATCAAATAAACCGACCCTCTCAGCCCATTTGTGGATTTCCTGTCAATCACCACATCTCAACATACATCTAACGCAGTAGTTATAATTATAACATCATATAATATAACCCACATGCCAACTCTTGCATTTCATCATGAGACCATAACATCATTGTACAATTACCACATGCTTCACATCATAATATCCTCCTAAGTTCGAACATCAACATATCAACATCAAAGACTCATCATCACATAATAAATGAACCACATATCAATATACCTCATATCATAACATCATAATCCCTATGCATATCATATTCATCATAAGCATACAACATCATTATCATAACAAATAAATAAATGAGCACCATATAGGCATCATTAACCTCTCATCATAACTATATCCATTTACCACATACCATAACATCATGAAACATCATTAATATGAGAATTATCCCAATACTTATTAGATATATGACAATAATACACTATAAGCATTCTTATCATGGTTCATAAAAAAATTAATCTCATTTGCTTGTATAAATAATGAATACCAACTAGGGAATATGACTATTCAACATCCCTCTAGGCTCTAGCCTATCTCACCAATACTATTAGTGTCATGCTTCCATCAAGATACCAATTACTTTTAAATAATCATTTCCACTTATTTCAACTAGGAATTTGACCATTTACACCATATATATGCTGATTTAATTACATCGTTAAGTTTCAAATGAGCCTCATTATGTTGAGACTTAATATTTCGTCATGTAATCTTCCTTCTCCAAGGAAATTTTTTTGGAATTCATTGTTAACATATTACCAAATGTACAATCGTTCTCTAAATCATCAACATCAATTAAAATTCCATGATAACTTTGCATATTTTTCTTATGCAAATGGCACAGATACACTATGTCATCATTATTTAAGTTTTATGTCATGCTTAATTCACCTTCATGAGAGCTTGTTGTCCTTGGTGATTTATCCATCACACGCGTAATTTTCATTCTACATCCTTAACATATCTACCTATTTCATTGATTTCCCACCTTAATACCACTTGAACTCACATCATACTCAATTTTTTCTCATTATTCTACATAGTTTATTTGTTTTTTCCAAAAGTTAAACAATTGTTATCCTTGAAACATTTCCCTAGTTTATCACTTGTCATTCCTCACCAATTACAAGTATTCACAAATTCCAATATTGACACTTTTAAATTTTGTAGGTCATCGCTATGACCCTTACCAATCATGTTGTCCAATCCACTCATCAACATCCTTAAGAGAACTTTCCACTTGAGATAGACCCCATAATTTAACCCTAGACATTATTACATTTTCTTAGTTTCCTTCACTCTTTAATGTTATACACGTTAAAAATGGTATGAAATTTAATTAGCTACTCCAATATTAAAATTCATATTGTTGTTATTCACATTAGCACTATGCTCAACTCTTACTAATGTTGGATTGACCACAACAGTAGTGCATTTTCCTAGTTTCTGTTCATAAAATTTTCCCAATTGATATTTTTAGCTTCTTTATTTCCATCCTACAAACATTCATGGATTATATAATCAAATGTTACCATAACTCCTACAACTCCTTTAAATAAAATTCATAATTATCATGATCATTAAACTTCATTAATCATTGTCAATGTCTATTGCAAAATCTTTCATCATATTCTAGGATTTTTTGTTACTTCTTGTAAATTTCTTATGCTTGTTTGTGAAACCTTCACTCATTCACCTTAAGTATCGATCTAGTACTCATTTCTATTTATCTCATTATTCCAAGCTAGTCATGGTCACCACGACTACTGTTCATTATCATTAATAAGAAATTTGTAAGTTCCTCCTTTGTCATTCTTCTTAGATAACTTCATGAAACATATGCCACTAACACTAGGGATCAATCTTAGAACCCCCCCTTTTTAATTTATTTTTAATAATTCTTAATACCCTACTCTCTTTATACTTATTTTTCAAAAAAATTAGTTGTTAGCACTATTATTTGAATGTTGCAACATTTTCCTTCCCCTTTTTAAGAGGATACATCCTTGAAACAAGTAATAACATATTGACTTCTATTCTATAGGCACTTTAAATATATTTCACATCAAACTCCCAATTATTTATGGATTGTATATCGTAATAATATTTTCCCTTGGATAAGAAAACATGATAATTGAAAAACATTTCCTCCTTTCATTGATATCACCAAATTATCATTTCCAAAGTATATCATTATTAATAGGTTACCATAGTAATAATCACCCCATAGTATCATCATAAATAAGTTTGAAAATATTATTTTTGATTGGTCCTTATCTCATTGGGATAAACAAAGCTTAAAACACTTCAACCTTCGAATATTTCATTAAGCTTTCACAATGCAACCCTCTAAAAGGTGTACCTCTTAAGAAGTGCAAGCATAAATGTCTTAGTGATAATGAAATTACTATAGTTATTCTTTATACCACCTCTTTAAGATACACATTAATTACATTAACAATTAACTTATCCATAGTCCTCCTTAATTCACTCAAATTTTATTTTCTGCACCTGGTTTGCACATTTTAGCTTGGTCAATTTAGCCTATTATTAGTCTTGGATATTACTTCATATTGGATGGCCTATTCTTAACATCCATAGTTAGGTATTTATAATCAGTCCCTAAGAAACACTTGAGATACATCATGAGCCCTCCCACACAGTCATAAATGTGTCTCCTTAACATAACCCCATTACCTTCATACTTGATTTATGAGCACCATCATGTTGTAATGATTGTATCAAAGGGTGACATCCTACCACTTAGACTAATTATAAGTTGTTTTTTCTTCTTTCATATCATTATATACCATGTTTATTTTCAAATATGAATTCATATGCCTGTATTATATGGCATAACTTGCTTACTTCCTACATTTATCACATACTTCAAAGTCATTATTTCTAATTTTATGAGTATTGGAATTACCTATTCAACATCGAAACCATCCATTCAACCACAACGCTAGTAATATTTACCACAATCACCATGAATCATCTAGATACTATCAAAATATGAGATTCCAATAACATCATTGTCATTAGATTGGCAAATATAATGTTTTAAATCCAATTCACCATATTTCCTAAATGATGATGATGATGATGATGGTGGTTTAACGTCCACTGAGACCAAATTGGTCTATCGGACCTATAATTTTCTTAGTTTCTAATTCTCTGGCTCCTCATCTTTCTTGGCGAGATTGGTGCTGTAGCTTTCTTTTTCTCTACGGTCTTCCAACTTTCTTTATCTTGCATCTCCTTCATCTCTTCTGGTTCTTGGGACATTGGTGTCTTAGCTTTGAGATCTACTGTGTTCGTCCTTTTGAAGATTTTCGGAGAAGAAGTTTGGTCTAGGAGATCTGCTTTGCTGTTAAATGAAGATTTATTTTTTGTGGTATTCGAGTCCTCATAACTGTTGATGCTTGAGGGGTTGTCGAGTTCACTCTTTTGTTGTTGGGCAGGGCTTTCCCCCTGCATGTCTTGAGAGATGTTTCTCTCTTGCCCGATTTCTTGTGATTCAGAGTTTTCTCGAGAGTATTCCTCTTTGATGATAGTGTAGTGTTCTTTTGGTTCTCCTTCCCACCATGTAGATCTGTGGTGAATTTTTCTAGCAGAATTTTTCTAGGAGGCTTTTGGGCAATTTTTGGCTAGGTGGCATGTCTCAAAGCAGGATCAACACTAGAAGAGGACACTTTCATAATCAAGTTTCTGGTTCCACACATAGTCTTTACTTGTTAGATGTATTTCAGCTGGGAATCCGGCGCTGAAGTCCATTTCCACACAGATGCGTGCATAGGTGGTTCTGGCATATTCCTCTGTTTCTGGGCACCTGCAATAAAATTTTCCAATTGCATTTCCAATGGCTTTTAGCGAAGAGAAATTCTAGAGATGCAAGGGTAGGTTTGGAAATCTCACCCAAACTGGTGCTGAGGTTATGATTGTTGTTGAGGGATCGAATGATGGGTTCCATGGCCTCATGAATAGGCCTGATTTTTCCCAAAACCAAGGGCCAGAATCTAGAATACATTGTCTGCTTTCAGGGTTTTCAAAATCTACTATAAAGAAACCCCTAGCACAGGGATAGATATTAATTGCATCAGGGATTAGAGGCTTCCATACCTCTGAGATCCAACTGTGTAGAGCTGTCAGCCGTGGCCAAAAACCATTGAATCGACAGATTAGAGCACTTTCAGAGAACTTCAAAGCCTCATCGAGTGAGGCCTGGACCACCTGGACAGTGGGAGCTGGGGCTTCACTGACGATATGGGCTGGAGCTTGCCCCCTAGAGGCGGATGGAACTGAGCCAGCAACTATTTTCGCGAAGCTGGGAGCCATCTGGAGAATGCTCTCCTGCTGAGTATAAAAGATTGCCGAAGAGAAGGCCACAGGAGCTAACCAAATCTACGGTGATCTGACATATACTGCAGATCTATCCAATAACTAAATTGTACACAGCAGCAAGAGCTGCAGATCTAGAGCCGCAGATCAAGAGTCGCAGATCTGCTCATGCAGAGACAGAAAAAAGAGTAGAAAACACCTCCAATAGCTAATAGCTCACAGATCTGGGTTCTTCTCATGCATATCTAGCCAAATCTACTGTGATCTCGCATAAAAGAAGCTGGCCACCATTTGGAAGAAACCGCAGATATCACACCGCATATATAGCCCACGCATTTGGAAGATATATAGCTGGCCACCGTTTGGAAGAAATCACAGATATGGAAGAAACCGCAGACCTGGAGCAGATCTGGAAGAAACCGCAGAGCAGATCAGGAAGAAACTGCAATAAAAAGAGAATTTATGAAAACAAGATGGCCATCGTTAAGAAGCTGGCCATTGTTTGGAAGAAACCACAGATATCACACCGCAGATATATAGCCCACACGTTTGGAAGAGATATAGCTGGCCACCGTTTGGAAGAAACCACAGACCTGGAGCAGATCTGGAAGAAACCGCAGAGCAGATCGGGAAGAAACCGCAATAAAAAGAGAATTTATGAAAAGAAGTTGGCCACTGTTAAGAAGCTGGCCACCGTTTGGAATAAACCGAAGATATCACACTGCAGATATAAATATACGAAAATTACAATGGATTTCAATAATTTTGGACCAGGCTGCGATCAACGCATTCCCAGGTAAAATATCAATTCAGTGTCTGGGACAAACCGCAAATATCATACCACTGATACCATTATAGAACATTGAAATATGTAGCATAAGTCCTTATTCAAATATGTGTTTTCTTAGTTATTTCCAATTTTATGACGAACATGAGGTTATTCCATCCTCACAAGTATATCCCTCATCTATTGTCTTTCATATGAAACACAAACTATGATCAACGAACAACTAACATATAAATTTGCTAACCTAAGAGCTCACCTTGAATGAACTAATAAAGACTTGTTCAATCCACCTTAGCTTCGAAAATCATGGAGAGTTACTATTCTTTGTGAATTAACACATTAGCTTAACCATATCTAGATTCACAACAATATTATTAGGTTTCTATTAACTACCTCTTCCAATTATTATGGTCTCAATCCTTACATTGAATTTTCAATTAAAATTATCACCATGTATAGTCAGCTTTATATTACAAAATGTCTTTCAAGCCATTTTATTAATCAATAATATATATAAAAAACATTTATTAATACATCATCCTAACTAACCCAATTTTTTATTTTTTTTTTTTATTTCTATATTTTTATGTTCAAAAATATATAAATAAATATATATAATTTAATCTCTCCTTTTTTTTTTAACCAATCAAGAATTTCTTGTATATTAATTTTAGATAAAAATCACATTTCTTATATTAACATATATAAATAAAAAAATGACGAAATAAATCTAATACTTAATAAAACAAATATTAAAAAAATAAAACTTTATATTCACTAAATTTTCCTTTCTTTAACATACAATTTCACTTCGATCCACACACACACAAACATATATATATGATGAGTTTATATGTGTGTGTGTGTGTGTGTGTGTATATATATATATATATAAACTCGTTATTAAGATGAATAATAACATTATCAATAAATAAAATTTGTCATTGATATGACATCTTAAATATAAATGTCCACATTCACGAGAAGATAGAATGATGCAATCAATAAGGGAGTAGTCTACAATGCGACTATTTGAAAAATTCGGTGACCTGAAAAGCCTTTTCTCAGGCTGATGCGATGTCGCCGAACCCTTCTCGCCCATCACCCACTATCCGTCAATGCTGGTCACTACTCACTTCTCTCCAATGTTAGATCACACTTTGCGTTAAATCACTCCCTTTGTCAACCTCCTGCATTAATTTTGTCCTCTGACCTCTTGTTCAAATTTGGTAAAATCCTTCCTGCACCATATTCACTTTAAAAACTCCTATGTTTCCCCTATTGCAGCAACCAGAGCACAATATTGAAATTTTCTAGGTTGTTGTTCACTTGTTCACGCAGATCAGCTGCATATCAGGTCCCAGTGTAGTCTAACTTGTTCACACAGACCATCAGTTCATAACGCAAATTAGACAACAAAATACCCCTCCTTTTGTCATATGAATCAAAAACTTTGTGCACAATATCATCTACCTGTAAATGTTTCCCAACCGGTTTTGTTCTCCCAGGATATGTGTCTACCAACCTGGATCACTGCAGAGAAATGAAATTTAGCATCTACGTTATCTTGTTCATACATGAATTCTTTTTGGCCTTTTCTTAAAAACCACAGTCTATCAATGTCAACTGAGTATCAACAATGAAAGAATAGAGACTATTACCAGCATGTACCTTAAGGCAAAAAGAACTGCTATGTGTGTCTATCGACTACGTCTGCCGAACTCCTGTTCAAATTTGTTAAAATCCTTCCCGTGCCATATTCTCTTGGAAAACTCATATGTTTCCCCTATTTTAGTAACCAGAGCACAATACCAACACTTTCCAGGTTATTGTTCACATGTACATGCAGATCGACTACATACCGGGTCCTAATGTAGTCTAACTTGTTCACACAGATCATCACTTCATAACATATATCAAACAACCAAATACCCCTCCTTTTCTCATATGAATCAAAAATTTGTGCAGAATATCATCTACCTGTAAATGTTTCCTGACTGGATATGTTCTCCCAGGATCTGTGTCTACCAACTTGGATCATTGCAGGGAAATGAAATTTAGCATCTACGTTACCTAGTTCATAAATGAATTATTTTTGTCCTTTTCTTCAATAACACAATCTATCAATGTTAGTTGGGTGTCAATAATGAAGGACTAACGACTATTAACATCGTGTACCTTAAGGCAAAGAGAACTGGCTATGTGTGTCTATCGACTATAATAAACTATGATGGCCCCTCCCCTAATCTATGTAAATCGTGAAACCCATTGAAATAGCACCCCTTGATCCAAATCCAATACTAGTGGCATCCCTTTGCTAGGTTACAAATCATGGTCACCGTGCAAAAGGTATTTCTTGCATAGGAAATGTAGTTACCTCCTAAGCATCATCCAAAGTAACAAGTTTGATACCTTGAGCTTAGCATAACTAGTGATGAATTGACATAAGAAGTTTGACTCCACATGCGAAATTTGATGTTGGATAATAGTGTGTGGAGGAGGAAAGCTGACAATGATCTTAAAATTTAAGGGATTTACCATGATCCCATACTTGCACATGAATAAACATAATAATCGCTTAGACATTTTATTTAAAATACAATTTTGAGGATTCAAACCAATCTTAAATTTAAACTTTGAAACGCGAACTGATACGATTACCCATTTCGTAGAGGTAGCAAAAAAGTGACCCGATTTTGAAAAGTGGGGATGTAGAATACACTCTTTTTTTTCGGAACATATTTTTGACACTTTAAATTTTCTTATGTATCAAATATAAATATTTGTTTTTAAATGTTAGTGATTTTCATGCCAATTTTGAAACGTGTTGATGCAGCATCAACCTTTTTTCTTAGAGGACTTATTTTTTAGACTTTACATTTTTTAATCTATTAAGTGTGGATACCTTTTTTTAGAGGGCTTATTTTTGACACTTATATTTTTTAATGTAATAAGTGTGGATATTTTCTCTAAAATGTTACATTTTTTGACACTTTAAAATTTTTTATGTCCATTTTTTTTTGAAATCATCATTACTTAAAAAAATTTCTAGTTGTTTTATTTTTATTTTTTAAAATGTTGATTACTTAAAAAAGAAAATATAAATATATATATAAAAAAGACAAAAAAAAAACCATAAAAATGGAAAAAAAAAATTATCTCGTAAACAAAAAAAAAAAAACACAAAAACACAAAACAAAAAAAAACCAAAAAAACTTAAAAAAAATAAAAAAAATTAATTAAGTAAAATTAGAAAATTTTAAAAAATCATTAACAAAAAACTAAAAAAAAAAATTAAAAACAAACTAGATTAAAAAAAATTAGAAAATCAACCCATAAAAAACAATTTTTTTTTAAAAAACTACTAAAATTAAGGTTAAAAACATTTAAAAAAATTAAAAAACCAAAAATATACTAAAATTACGAAAAGAATTCCAAAAAACAATTAAAATTTTATACACACATATACATATACATATACATATACATAACATTTATATTTTTTATAAAACTATATATTTTTGATTTAAAAAAAAAAATAAAAAAATTTAAATATATATATTTTTATTTATAAAAAAAATAAAAAATTGTGCAACCTCATTTTTTAGACAACCTCATCCTTAAGGATTTTCTCAAATTCCACCTTGATGTGAGGTACTTTATGTGGGTTGACCAGTTGGATACTTTACTAGACTAGCTTGGCTCCTTCGTATATAGTGATTTCATGTTCAATAATTGAATGATTTATTCTAGACATTTATTCATAGGACCAAGAAAATACACCACAGAATTATTTGAATAGGGTATTTTAAGTTTTAATCTACTTAAGAGTGAAATCTACACCTATCAGGATGTTTTCCATAACTCTTGGTTTGACTAAAATATCAATTCAAATAGTTTTGGAAATATTGGCTAAGTTAACTTCTGAAAAAACATAATGCATCATGATGGCATATTTTGAGAAAAAATGAGCGATGATGTCATTTTGTCAAAGATTGATAAAATGTTTTCATGGCCTCCAATATATCTTCATCGAATGGCATTGTGGTATCAAGGAGGTCATGAAAACTTGAGTGATAAATAGCCCGCGTAGGAGAGGTATACTAATGAAGCTCCAAATCTTATTGGAGACTTGAGGTTGGTTATGTAGTTCTCACTTGGATAACTTGATAAAATCCACAAGGATCAATAACATTTGGTCACCATATACATCCACATCAGATGGATAAGGGTGCAACTCATAGTGTTGTTTTAATCAATCCTAATTGACCAAGACTGCAACCATTTAATTGTCAACTTAGGGTAGGTTTGTTATTTCAATGGAGTTTGCACTGTCTGTGTTGATACAATATAGCCAAGAGTGAAAATAGAAAATAGTAAAGAATGTCGTTGAATCAATTGCAGAAGCTAACTCATTCATGTAGAAATTAAAACACTCTACAGAAATGAAATCACACTTCACAATTACAAGAGCAAAGGCACGCCACACACTGTACTGATAACTACACCAGCTAGTCAACTACCATACTGCTAATCAAATCGGTGTAAGAACATAACATAATTATGGAACTGAAGCAGATATATTCTACAAATTATACAGCGAAAACAGAAAACCATACAAACAATAAAAGAGAGAAACAATAATATACATATACTCTATCATTGCAGTCCCTGCTAAAGAGTAGGGCCCTTCCTCCATAGCAGGGGTGGAGGAATGAACATGAGATTAGTTAAAGAATAAACTAAGAAACAATAACAACATCACCGTAGTATCTTTGATATTAAAAATAATTAAAAGTTACAAGATCAAAATAAAGTGCTCTTTATGTCATCCCCTATTCCTAAGATATTAAGTTTCTCTTATAATTATTATATACCAAAATGAGGAATATGTTAGTCATGAGAATCTCACAATTCTCATGCTGACCATAAAATAGAAATCATTATAACTAGTTTCTAAATACAAATTCTATTCAAATACATCGGTTGAGATCAAAATCGCTTGGAGTTGTAACTTTTTAAATAAATAATTCATGACTTCCAATATCTATTGCATGGAATAGTACCACGACTTTGCCATCTATGGTGTAACAACATCCTGTGGTCGAATGACGGTTTGGGATGTAACACCAATCACTAGGTAACGACACCTGATGTGTAACAATGGTAACATGCGATAGCAACGCGGTGTAACTTCAACACCTGTAACAACATCATGGTGTAACATCAAGATCTATAACATCACACAGAGTGTAACAACAATCTATTCCATCCTGCTCTTAGACCAATCAGTGCGGCTGTTCATTCCATAACCTCATTCTCAGAAGAAACACCTTAAAAAGAAGAGAGGATCCAAAAGACTTCTCCAATGCTTACCCAAGTTAGCCATGAAAAGGAATATTGCATCGTTATATTCAACAAAAATGGAAAAATAACGTGATGGAAAAATAAGTTGTTTATAATAAGGAAAAGGAAATTACATGTAAAGTTTTGTTGGTCTAGAGGAAAAAAGGATCAAAACTGGGGAAAGAAAGTATAGGAAATAGGTATAAAAACTACACCCAACATCTCCCCCCAACTGAGGCAATTGCATGTCTTCATGTAAAACCTCAGTTTCTCCTGCTATACCTCTGATGCAAGTACATAAAATTATAGGCCCCAATAGTGTCTACACCAGGAGACCTGTAACCTTGAGTAGCCATCAGCTGTCGTGGCCAAGATTCTTCTTCATAGTCGCACAAGTGGTAATATGACTAGTATTCCTCCATTGATAACCAAATCAAAAGATATTTGAATATAAGTCCGATCCAGATGGCTCCCAATGTTTTCACCACCCAGGTAGATTATAGTACTCGTGTACCAGCAACCACAAAATTCCTGAATTCAAAAAGACTTCCTTCTTATAATCTAGCACTATAGGCGTTGGTGCGCTTAAGGCATCCTATTAGTGCTCTACTTTTCATTTTTGCACACAGATTAAGGAAAATCCCTAGAATCCTTTTTTTGTAAGTGGCTAACTATTCTCTGATTCCTGGGGTACTCAGGAACAACTTGAACTCACGTCTCAATTCATAAACCATTCCTCGTTCATCCTTGATCCATAACGCTTTTCTTTCTTCATTTGTCCCAGCTGACTTCATGGCCAAATGCCATTCAATTTGATTCCTCATAAAAGAAAGGAAGGATCACAACTACAAATCCCCCATATAAGAGAAAACACTTGCCACCATCTTTGTATTGACATATTCACACATCATGTTATGCAAAAACAACTCAAAAAGTAAACTTTGTTCATCAAAATCACAAGCACAATTTTTTTTCAAGAAAAGTATAGGTAGAAAAACCCAAATAAGGTATGTTTTCAAAGACTTCTTTTAACTGAAACAAATAATAATGTTCCCATAAGAACATTAGATATTATGGGGAAGCCCTCCTCCAGCTTAGCAAGTTCAAGGCAAGCTCACGAAGCTTCGTCTTATCATTTGTTAGATCCAGAACCCACCGCTGTAATAGCTGCAGTTGTTCATCTTTCTTCTTCATAGCTTCCTTATGCCTTTGCTCTTCCCATTATCTCTCCCATTCTTCCTTTAACCATTTCTCCCTTACTGAATTCATCATCTTCTTATGTGCCTTGAGCGAGATCATTCCCTCTTGTAGAGAGAGAGCCTATTGCTTCCATTTTTGTAACTTTGGTATCAACAACATTCTTTCAGAACACCATCCTTTATCAAGACCTGATGTTCTCCCATATGCACTAAAAATTGAAGGTGTAATAGACTCTCAAGGGTGAAACTACTCCATTTCGACTGCTCATTCTTTTGTAACATCAGCGTCATCAATGTGTTCTTGTGTAACAACTTATTTTCCTCCCTGGTTAGCTTCCACTTCCACTGTTGGTTCTTGTGTAACAAGAGTGTCATCCATAGGTTATTGTGTATCATTTTCCCCTTGGTTAGCTTCTGTTTCCACTGCTGGTTCTTGTGTAACAGCACTGTCAACCAAAAGTTTGTGTATATCAGCCTCTTCTTTTTCCCTTTGGTTAACTTCCCCTTCTAGTTCTAGTTCTTGTGTAACAACAGTGTCATCCAAGGGTTCCTCTGTATCAACTACCAAATTACTCTATGTGGAATGATCTATCTCAGCTGCTAGTTCTTATGTAACAACAACGCTTTCAATGGGTTTTTGTGCATTAGCTTCCCAAGAGTCAGTTTGTGTTTCCCTCGAAACGGTGTCCACTGCACAGACTCTATACTCTGCTGCCACTAGCTCGTTAGCACAGGTCATGCAAAAATAACCTGAAACATTTTCCTCTTTGGCCCTATCTATGGCCTCAGCTAAACTATCTAACCCCGGGGCCCTTGCCTCTACCTTATCCTCTGCTAACTGCTTCCTTAACTTTTCACTTTCTCTTTCTAAACTTTCAATTTTAAGTAGCAAGGATTGGGTCTCGTTCTTACCTGGTGAGGAAGGTTCCTCCGGTCGAGCCTTCTCTTCATCTTCCTACCTCACTGACACCTTGTTATTCTCATACATGTATGGGGAATCTGGGTGCCCACTAACCCTTACTCTATGTTTCAGCTGCTTATCACCAATTAGCTTGTCAACTGGTCTCTTTCTATCCCTTACTTTCGAGGGCTGGGGCTGCTCCTTGGTTTCCACCGAAGCTTCCTCAGACGTCCCAACCCACTTTTTGCGGGTAGTACTAGCCTTATTTCTCATGAATTCATCCCAGCTCCTGCCCTAGTGACATAGGGCGTAAAGAATAATTAACTTGATGAGGACGTGGGTTGTGATGCAAGTCTCTCGATGTGCAACTTTCTTCACGGTCATGGCCATATGCCTGATATTCTCCAGCAAAAATCATGAGAGGTTTATCATCTATCGATGTCAGAGGTGATTTAACAATGGGAAGTGGTAATTGAATATAAGTTTTTCCCTTCCCTCACATGTGATATACTTAATGAGGTAAAGGGTGACATCTTCCCATGGCTGGGGAAGCGACAACCTGTCAATTCCTCTTCCTTCACCAGCCGTTACTCCCCTCAGAGAAAATCCTCCTTCAAAGAGGGGTCATTGAATTTTATGTTAAACCACTTTTTTCCCTCTATTGGCAATGCCATCACACAGAAATTACCTCCTTTGTAGCTTCCAGCTGCAATTCCCTAACCTCCATTTGGTTCCTCTTTAAATTCTTAGCAAATTGCACAACAATTTCCCTATCTGACCTTTCTATCCTTTGGAAAAACTCAAACCAACCTGCGTCTTTAAAAATTTGACATGCTTTGGGGCATTTTTCCAAGGCCTCTGTTGTTCTTGGTTCATGTCAAATTGCTACCCCACCCATTGCTACATTGTTTCAATGTTGTTCTCCTCTATTCGCCTCCTTCAGAAATTTTGTAGTGATCGACACAATGCTCAATTGTTTTAGCTCTGCAAACTGTTCTCCTCCACTTTTGTCTGAGAGTTCTGAATGAGGGCGCAATGCTTCAACAGTGGGTAAATGGTAGGGTGACACAGTGAGGTTAAAGATAGGGATTTCAAATCAGGTTCGTACTATACAATAACATTTCCTTATTAATGCTAAGTTATGGAAGGTCTGGTCTGAGGTACAATTCCCTTTTCAGCATGATTGATCATTAAACGATAATGATTACGAGATCATCATACCTTGGTTTCAGTTTAAATGCTCAGAGGTCATGCAAAGGTCATGTCATAATGTAATTCATTCTCCCCCTCGGCTTAAATGTGATGGCCATCCCCGGCTGTCAAAAGGATATCACATTAGATTGCCATAATTACTAAATAAATGAGGATAGCAATATTACCGTTTTATGACATACTTGGTGTGACGTGGAGAGAAGACATTGGTGACGAGGTGCGCAGAAGTAACTCTGTCGCTCAAGGCAATTTCTCCCTAGTCATAGTGATGCGTGTTGTGTATCACAATACATATTTTACATGGATTAGTTCTAGAAGTCGTCAATTGTTATAGATGTAACAACCAAGATGACTGTTATGCATTATTGGCTTCCTCAAAAGATAAAAAAATAAAAAACAGTCGTGTAACAACATTATTGGAAGATATGCCTAAAATAACAAATGTTGTTTCAAAGTGTGTAACAGCTGCCATAGAGTGGTTTTCAACTATTACATAAATTGTTTGTGTGCGCCCAAAAGAGGTTTTCACAAGCAGATTATTTTTCTTTTCTTATTTTTGTTTATATATATATATATATATATATATATATAGCATATGTAATAGTCATCATCAGAGGTTGGTTTTTAACTGTTACACTTATTGAAAAATTAGAATTTTGGCAGCATATGGGGGTTTTCCCCTGCTCCTATAATATGAAGGTCCGAATTCGTGACAATGTTAACAAATGAATCCCTTGAAGCATGTTTATGATATAACCAAAGACGATGCCCATTTGTAAGCAGTGATGTCCCCGCACTATGAATGGTAACCAAATTTACAGTCCCATTGTCAAAGACTGCATCTACCTCATAGGGACCTATCCATCTAGTGCAGAGCTTACCCTTGAAGTCCTTGAATCTTGAATCATATAAGAGAGCCCAATGTCCTTTATGAAACTTATTCTTCTTGTTGAACCTGTCATGCCACTTAGCTCTCTGTTGCTAGATAATCTCTGTTTGTTGCATAGCAGCCAACCGTTTCTCCTCGAATTCATTGAGCTCGTTCAACCTTTTCTTTTGTGCTGTAACCAAATCTAGATTCACCTACAATGTTTTTCTCAATGTCTTGATTTTGAACTCAATAGTGAATAAGGGATTTTTACCATACACAAGTTTGTATGGTGAGAATCCTATGGTATTCCTCCATGTAGTTCTATATGCCCTCAAAACTTCTTGAAGTTTATCAGTTCAATTCCTTCAATGACTAGCCATAGTCTTGGTAAGAATCCCCTCAATGACTTTGTTGGTGCTTTCTGCTTGCCCATTTTGTTGTGGGTGATAAGATTGTGATTCTATGATGGATTTTGTATTTTTCAACCAAGTTTTGGATCACATGGGATGTAAACTGGGGCCCTCCATCTGTCACTATCTCCCTGGGTATTGCAAAATTGACAAAGACGTCTTCAAATAGGAAGTCTGAAACAACTTGATCCATGGCTCTCGTTAGTGCTTTTTCCTCAACCCATTTTGTGATAGAGTCAGTGCAGACCAAGATGTAGGATCCCTATCTAGATGAAGGATTAATTGGTCCCACAAAATCCAAGCCCCATTTCTCAAACGGTTCTAAGACTATTTGAAGTTTTAATGACATCTCATCTGATTGCAGCAGTTGGCCCATCCTTTAGCAACTGTCACATCCTTTCACGAACTTCTTAGCATCCTAAAATATTGTTGGCCAATAATATCCCGTTGAGAGGAATTTGTATCGTCTTCACTTATCTATGAAGTTCCCACCACAAGGTTCCTTGTGACAAGCCTTAAGGATGTCAAATATCTCATCTTCCCTAGCACAACGTCTGATCTAAAAATCTGGTCTAGTGTGATAGAGATTCCCATCTATCCAAGTATAGGTAGCACTCTACTATATGATCTTTCTCTTTTCCTTGGAGGACAAGTATTGTGGAAACTTCCATGCAGCAAGATGATTGGCTATATCTACATACCATGGTGAGTAAGTAGAAATAGCAAAGAGATACTCATCAACGAAAGAATCCTTAGTAGGAATGAAATTGTCATCAATAGTTAACCTAGAAAGAAAATCAGCTACTACATTATCTTTTCCAGGTTTATCTACAATTATGATATCAAGTTCCTGTAACAACAATAACCAACATGTAAGTCTACCATTGGTAATTGGCTTATTCATTAAAAAATGAATGGTAGAGTGGTGAGTGTGTACAAATACTTGATACCCAGTCATATAATGTCGAAACTTATTGATGGCATGCACTACTACTAAGAATTCCTTCTCGGTCACTCTATAATTGAACTCGACCGGAGTCAAATTCTTGCTTATGTAATAAATAGCGTAAGGTTTCCTATCCTCCAGCTAGCCCAAAACAACACCTACAGTAATATTAGATGCATTTGTAGCTACGTGAAGCGACATTTCCCAATTAGGTCCATGCGAAACCAGAGCTGCTAATACATAATATTTTAACTTCAAAAAGGCCCACTCACACTTTTCTTTCCACAAAAAATCTACATCTTTCATAAGTAAGGAGGACAATGGCGATGCAATTTTTGAAAAATTCTCTATAAACCTTCTGTAATACTCTTCATCTCCCAAGAAACTACGTACCTCTTTTTGCATCTTGGGAGTTGGATTTTTCAAAATTATCTCTATTTTAACAGAGTCTACCTTGATCCCATCAGGAGAAATGTAGTGTCCCAGCATGATCCCTTCAGTCATCATCATGTGACATTTTTCGGTACTCAAAGAAACATTACTCTGTACACAATGTTCCAACACTTTTTATAAGTTAGCTAATGCTATTTCAAAAGCATCACCATAAGGTGTAAAATTTTCCATGAAGATTTGATGGCAGTCATTCAACATATCAGAAAAAAATTCCAAGTATTACCCCCAGAAAAGTTGCTGGCGCATTGCAGAGTCCAAAAGGGAGTACTTAGTATTTGAATGTTCCCCAAGGGAAATTAAGGGTTGTTTTATCCTGATCCTCTAGGGCAATTTGTATCTGGTTGTAGCCACTAAACCCATCTAAAAATGAAAAAAAAATTCCCAGAAAGGGTGTCAACGAGCTGATCTATAAATGGTAAAGGAAAATGGTCCTGTTGAGTGGCCTTATTGAGTTCTTTGTAATCCACATAGAATCCCCACTTGACATTCTTCTTAGGGACAATGAAAAGTGAGAACACCCATTGACTATCAGATATCAAATAAATATAGTTAGCATTCAGGAGTTTTTGTAATTCTTCTTTCATACCTCCTTCAACACAAGGTTCATGCGGCACTCCAGTTGTCTAATTGGTTTGTACCCATCTTTCAAATAAATGTGGTGAGTGCACAGGTTGGGATGAATCCCTTTCATATCCATGTAGTTCCATGCAAATGCATTTTTGTATTTCTGTAACAACTGTAACATCAATTTGTTTTTCTCAACACCCAGGTTGGGATTAATGTTCAAAGGTTTTCCTGGTTCTATTTCGACTGGACTGTTGCAGTATGTGGAGTGGTTCTCATTTGTTCAAAGTTTCTATCTTCTACCTCCTCTTCCTCCTTTGAATTTTCAATAGAACCGAATGAAAGTGAGTTACTAATAAAGCCATTAATGGTATCATTTCTGTCTCATCCTTGAAATACTAGGCTTTTCCCAAAGTGAGGAGCGGTAGGGAAAGCTCTGATTTAGGTTCAAATTAATCCCACTAGGGATTGTTCAAATCCATATTTGTTTTTGGGGGGTAAAGGTTAAGGTTCTTTGTAGTTTGGCCATCTGAAATCATCATAGATCTAGATTTACATCCTATAATTGCCTCTGCAGTGGCCAGCCAGGGTCTCCCTAGAATCAATGGATGTCCCCCTAGGTTGAATTTGGTTTGTAAAATAAGAAAGTCAGCTGGATACCTCTAGGAAGCTATTGTGATTACTATGTATTCTAATACCCCCTCGAGTTTAACATTGAACCTACCTGCTAATTCAAGTACAATAGGCGTATGTCTAAGCCCATGTAGCCCCAGGGTGGTAAAGAGGTCCTTTTTCATCACATTAATGGCCGCCCCAAGATTAATCAATGTATTAGTTATGGGCTGACCATCAATATAGACAGTAACCATAGGGTTTCCTGGATCATTGTACCTGGTTAAAAGAGGCTGAGTAGTCATTTATTCGGATAATTTCCCTATCATGTGTATGGTAGCAGGGTCCTTAGGCTTCCTTCCAGGTTTCTTAATGCACATATATTGTACTGTTTCAGCATAAATTGATACTTCTTTAAGAGCTTGCAATAGAGGAATTCGTATGTGCAGGTTTTGTAACTCCCTAAGGAAATCAGATTCAGGTTGTGAGGTCATTCCAATCTCAGTTAATCTATGAGGATACAAAGGATCCTGAGTCATAATAGTCAAATTGGATGCTACAAGTGTATCAAACTTACTTGAGTTGGTTGTTACAAGAGTAATAGTTCTTCTCAAATTGGTTGTTACAGGCATAACAATTTGTTCTATATTGGCTATTACAGGTGTAACAATCACCTCAAGATCTAGTGTACCTCCTTTGGAAGGATCACATTCCTCCTCAGTAATGGTAGGGGAATGGTTTGGTTTAATCACCTTACTCGACCGTAGTTGAATTTCATTAAGTCCAACATCAGTGATAAGTTAGGTCTGGAAGGTAGTCAGAGCCTCTATTCTCTGGCCTGCTTTATTATTTGGGTTAGGGTTAGGTTGCATAGGTAATTGGGGTCACACAAGCGGTGTAGGAACAAGAGTTTGGAAAGGGGGAAATTTTAGCTGTTGTTGCATTTGTAATTTAGATGGGACTATGATTTGGGCATTCCCCCTCCATTTCGGATTCTGAGGATATGGTTGATATGGAGGATATTGAATAGATGGAAAGGAGGACCACTGGTTCTAGGGTGAAGGAAGCTATGCTAGATAAGGAGTAGAGTATTTCCATGGATACTTCTGAGTGTTATATGTATTATTCCATGAATTAAAAGAGGAAAAATCTTGGGACATACCTGGAGGTCATGCCTTCCATGGTCTCCTCGTCACGATGAAATAAGAGGACTGAACTTCTTCACTCGATTATCTGAGTACTTCTTTCAGTCTACGAAGCTTCGTACATTGACCTATAGAATGTTCCAGCTCACAAATATTGCACAAGCTGATGTTGTTGATTTCAAACTCCCTCAAGGGATGTTTCTTCTGTAAATTTAGATAGAACACAGCCAGAGGTGTATCAGCTTCTCCTTGTGTCTTCTTGATCTGTGTTTTCTTTATATAGGCAAATAGAGTACTGAGGATGTCGGTTTTGAAATTTTCAAATAAATTCTCGATCTCTGCTCTGGTTACTCCTCCACTTGTAGACTTTTGTATTCGAGCGGAGGCATCTCGAATTGTGCTTCTTCCCTTCAATGATCCTCTAGAGCATCTCAGATAGAGCTTTATGATTTCGGTGAATGGTTCCTGAGATATGTCCCCTTTGCCTAATAGATTTAGGGTATCAAGGCAGTCATCCCTCATTACTCTTATGAAGATGGTCTTTAAGATATTGTGATCTAGGTCACTTTGTTTAGACCTCTCCAAATTATAATGAAACCACTCCACATAGTCCTCCAAGCTCTCGTCCTCCTTCTATGTCATCCTGAATACTTCCTCTCTTAAGTCCCTGGTTCTGCAATAGTCTTGATACTTACATAAAAATGTGTCCTTCATGTCGCTCGATGTTCGAATATAGGTAGAGCCTAACAAACCATCTCACGACTGCTACTTTTGGAGTAGCAGGAAATAATTTTAATTTATGAGCATCTGAAACATAGTTATAACTCCTGCATAAGATATCAAATTAAAATAAGACGATGTCAGGGTCTTCTACAGTCATTCCTTGAAAAGATGATAAGGATGATAAAGGGATATCTTTCATGGGAGCCTCACCTATGATATCCCCAATTGGAAACTCAAAGGTGGTAACAGTAACATCTGTTTTAGTGTTGTTGTTATTGTTGTCCTCCATTGTTAACCTTTTTGATCCTTGCTGTAACATATGTTCTTCAAATTGTTCTTGTGATTGTCTTATAGGTGAAATTAGTAGCTCAGGCGTCTTCAGGGCTAGTTGTTTCACTGTGCTGGCTAAATCTAGATATTGATGAAACAATACATGCTCTCTTGTTTCAGATTTTTGATGCCCCCCTTCAGTTTCCCCTTGTTCCTCAGTCCTAAGGTTCTGGTTACTAGCTTCCCCCTGCTGCTCCTGAATTAGATGCTTAATATTGGGAGTGTTTTTTCTAGCTTTAGAATGGTATGGTCACGAGACAAAGGAGTCAAAGGTTTTTGTCCTTGTTATGGGAGTAATAGCTTTTTATGGCCCTGTTTTCCTTGCATCCTTTTGAGAACTTGACTGTTATTTTTTTGCCCTTGAGATCAGTTCATGGATAAATGTTTTCCTTCCCAAATCTACACTCTTCCTTTCCTTTTTACGACCTATTTTTCTTATGACTAATTAGAGTTGGGCGTATTTTTGGTATTTCTATAATTCCTACAGTTGCACACATGGACCCTATGTGTATTAATTCACACCTTAAGTGTCTCAGTATTCTATAGTGGTGAGTCCTCCCAAGTATGTTAGAGCAATGCCCAGGTTCATACCTCTCGTCTTACCACCCAATAATTGAAGAGTTGAAAACATGCTTTAAGAAAACACAAAGATACCACACCCTAAGTGCCCTAGTGATCACAACGGTGAACCTACCTAGGTATCTTAGAGCATTGCGCAGGTTCTTACTTCTCATCTTACCGCCGAACGATTGTGGAATAGGAACACTCTATCATCAAACAAATAACTTGGCTGACTGTATCATCAATAGCCATCCCCGGAAAAGACACCAAAATGTAGTGTTGTTTTAATAAATCCTAATTGACCAAGAATACAACCATTTAATTGTCAACCCAGGGTAGGTCTGTTATTTCAATGGAGTTTGCACTATCTGTGCCAATACACTACAACCAAGAGTGAAAATAGAAAAAAGTAAAGAATGTCGCTGAATCAATTGTAGAAACTAAATCATTCATGCAGAAATTAAAACACTCTACAAAAATGAAATCACACTTCACAATTACCAGAGAAAAGGCATTCCACACACTCTACTGATAACTCCACCAGTTGGTTAACTACCATACTACTAATCAAATCTGTGTAATAGTATAACATAATTCTAGCACTAAAGAAAATATATTCTACAAATTATACAATGACAACAGAAAACCATACAAACAATAAAAGAGAGAAACAATAATATACAACTACTCTATTGTTGCAGTCCTTGCTAAAAAGGAGGGCCCTTCCTGCCTAGCAGGGGCGCAGGAATGAACACGAGATTAGTTAAAGAATCAACTGAGAAACATCAACATAATCACTGTAGTGTCTTTGATATTAAAAATAATTAAAAGTTACAAGCTCAAAATAACAGTGCTCTCTATACCATCCCCTATTCCTGAGAGATTAAGTTTCTCTTATGATTATTACATACCCAAAATTAGGAATAGATCAGTCATGAGAATATCACGATTCTCATGTGATCATAAAATAGAAATCGTTATAACCAGTTCCTAAATACAAATGATATTCAAATAAATCGATTAAGATCATAACTACTTGGATCTGTCACTTTTTAAATAAACAATTCATAACTTCCAATATCTATTGCATGGAATAATACCCACGACGTTTCCAGGTACGGTGTAACAACATCTTGTGGTCAAATGGCCATTTGTGATGTAACAACAATCACTGGGTAATGACACCCAAGGTGTAACAGCGATAACTTGTGACATCAACACGGTGTAACAACAACACCTGTACATCATCGTGGTGTAACAACAAGATCTATAACAACACATAGAGTGTAACAACAATCTTTTCCATCCTACTCTTAGATTTATCAGCGAGGCTGTTCATTCCATAACCTCATTCTCGCATGAAACACCTGAAAAAGAGGAGAGGATCCAAAATACATTTCCAATGCTTACCACAGTAGCCATAAAAAGGAATATTGCATCGTTATATTCAACAAAAATGGAAAAATAACATGATGGAAAAACAGGTTGTTTATAATAAGGAAAACGCAATTAACATGTAATGTTTTGTTGGCCTCGAGGGAAAAAGGATCAAAACTAGGTAAAGAAAGTATAGGAAATAAGTATAAAAACTACACCCAACATAACTATGGTCATTGGGTCATTGAAATCCATAGGTGATTGAATAGATCATGTTGACAATATTTATAGATTGAGATGGATTAGGTGTATAACCTTATGATAGAAATTTATAGCCTTGTTGTTGCGTAATAAAATTAGGTCATTGACTTGAAACACAAAATAAATGACAACACATTTCCTTTAAGGTTCCATTGCTACATGTCTCATACAGTTCAATATGGTGCCTTTGTGAAATATTTGGCTAAACTATTTATCAATTATAATAATAAAGGAACATATTCTAACCAGCCGCAAGTTTGAGAATCTGTTTTAATATAAATGTCTATTAGAGGAAGAATATATGCCAAATAAAAGATATGATGTCTACTCTGTCTCTTGAATACTGATTAAAATAGGTGCTTCAGACTCAGATTCTTAATTTTACTGAATTGTGAAAAGCAAGAAGAAAAAACTTCATTGGTTTGAAATTTTGACATCAAGAACAAAACAAGTAGTTTATCATTGGAAGTGGGGGCTTAATAGTTTACTATCCCTATCTTATTCTTAATCCACTTGGCTTATCATCCTTGTATGTATGGACATTGGTTATTAAAGTATGCATGAACAATAGAATCCATATTCATTTGGGAATAGAAGATATCATTGCGTGCAAGTCCAATGTTCATTATTAGCATAAGCTAATATCAAAGAGCTACCAAAAAGAGAAAGAAACAACCAATACTATAGCATACAAAACAATGAGTAAGACTTATGTTGAACCTCAAAACAGAGTGACCAAACAAGGTGTGTTACAGTAAAAGCAGTTTATTCACCGGTAATGGAAAATAGTTAGCTTTGATCAATAATAGGATTGCACATAAGCATTATGATAATGTGAGCTCAAATTTAGAAAACCAGCAGTTACAAACACAAAAAAGAATCCACTTCCAAGCACTAATATTACATGGCCATAAACTATATGAAGTTATGTGATAATTATGAGGGAAAATAACATGTTATATGCAATTCAAATATACGAGTAGGGTGGAAATAACAACCTTATATGATACAACCACATTTGCAAGAAGGAAAAACCTCCAAGTGGGTCCAGATGAGGCCAAGTTCATGTCCTAGGTGACATTGATAACACAAATGGACCTCTTATAGCATGGAAGCTTAGCCATAGATATTCTAATGGTATTTCTTAAAAGGAAAAAAACATAACCCTTAAATTTTGAACAACAATATAGACCTTTTAATTGAAGTGACATCTTGCTTCATTTCATACAATATTTTCCTTGAAAATGGTGATTATATAGAGAAAAAGATAGTATTTTACAAATATAATATTAGCCAAGGGTATTACAATCTCTGCAAAAAGGCCAAAAAAGTGGACAACCTGATATTGAGCATCCTAAACCACCAATATGTAGGTTAAAATAGAAAAAACAAAGTTCAATCTACTCTATAGTATAAAGTTCTAAACTATATGGTGATAAAGAGTAACCAAAAATTATGATTGAAGTCCGAAGTTTAAGTGTCCAAAGGCATTAAACTAGATTAACCCCCTTAACAACAGCTAACTGTAGTGAAAAGAATAATTAACCATTTTGCATGCATAAAATTTTTGACATTAGCTGTATCATTTCCCCATGCCATAAGCATATCTCACCCATATCTTCTTGAATTTATATCAAAACCTTGTTATAATATCAAATTGTTATATGGCTTGGCAAAAACCCCAGGGTTAAAAAAAATTGAGCTTCCCCTATTTTAGTTTTCAATAACCTTTGTGGCCTCTGCAATGATTCTCAACTTGTCCTTCTTGGCCAATGCCTTATTGATTCTTCTTCCCTTTTTCTGCATGGCTTTGGCAACTATTGGAGCTTGTGGTTCATATTCTACTTGAATCCCCTCCTCGGCTCTAGTAGATCTTGCTTCTTCCTCACCATTAATAAAGATTGGTTCATTTAGCTTGAGATTTATTTTAGCCTTCAACTCCAACCTCAGTTTGTTTGTGGGCCTAGTTCATTGCCTCCTTGAGTATTCTACTCCATGGTAAAATTCTCTAATATCTTCACCCTTCTTTCCACCTTCTCCAATGATTTCATATTTCTTGTTATCATGTACTTCTGTCTGGTGTCCTCTAGTCCTCCTACTATAAATCCTAGGGATTTTCCTCCTCTTAGGGTTTTCTATGGCTTTTATGTCAGCTTGCTGACTGCTCTCAGCTTTTGTAGCCAGAGTCATTTCCTTCTTATTTTTTCTAGGAAATGCTTTTCCCATTACCCTTTTGCTTGACTATTGTGTATGATTTTTTAACTCATGTAGATATAGATTTTGAATTAGTTCTTGGTGTTAGATATCATTGGGATATAAAACCTTCCTTTTTCTTACACACACCACCATTTTATTTAAGCTTTGATGCAAGTAAAAAGAGAGATTCATCCTATTGAAACCAACCAGGTGTACATGAAATCTCATGTCATATAAAAAGACCTTAGAGAATCAATCATCACGTCTTAGATAAAGTTGAATTATTCGCATTGGTTGAACCCACTCTAGTTTTAAAATGTTACAGTGGACCCCAAGGCTCCAACAAAAATCATGAAAATCATCTTTTAGGAAAAAATTTAAGGTTCACCACATGTACCAGATTCCTTTTGAACCATCTCTCCCCCTCAGTCGGTGTTTTCATTGCCTCTGCAATGATTTCCTTTATTACTGGAAACCCTAGCCTGTGAACCCTAATGCTAGTACCATCAAAAGAGTTAATGAAATCATAAGAGATTTTAATGTTATACCCATTTAATAGGTGAATAATAGGCTCCAAGGCCACTTGTCTGAAAATTTAGAATTTGTTAGCACCATAAATCTCAATCAGGGTTGCTACATTAAGCTCATAATGCTTTATGTTTCCACTCTTTGCCATCTGATTGATTATTTCCACGTCTTTAGAATTGACTAAGTAACTGCCTTGTTAATTGCTGTAAATCAACCTTTGCATGATCCATCACTTTGGAAATGGTTACCACTACACCTCCTTGGATTATAAACACATAGATGGTTACCACTGTTTCAACACATTCACTTGACCACTGCCTTACCATTCACTTTACCTTTCTCTTTTTCCACATGAAACTCAAATATTTGTGCTATCTGAAGTTTTAATGTTGGCAGATAGAAGAATTTTAATAACATTAAATTTTGAGAATTCTAGGAACTCTTTTATGCTTTTGTTTGATTTACTTTCAACCACCTTCGTTCACATGCTTAATAAGCTACAAACATTTAAAGCTTATTTGTCGACATGAATAATAAACCACTTGTAACTCTGTAAGTGGAGTCTAAGTCACCATAAGATGTATATGATGATGAATGTTTCCATGATTATTGATAAATTATAGACAAGTTGAGCTTGAGATGACCATTTTATGGATTTGTAAAAGAATAAAGCATTAAAATTTTCATACCGACCATAAACAACGAACTAAATTCATCTATTTGGAAATCCAAAAAACTACACCACCTTGTACTATCAAGGCATAGATTGTTACCACCATTTCAATACATTCACTTTATCAATGCCTTCACGAATTCGCTTTACCTTTCACTTTTCCCACATGAAACTCAAAAATTTGTGCTATCATAAATTTTAATTTTTAATAAATTAGACATTGCTTTATTGACCACTTTTGACTCTTATAACAATGTTTCTGAAAGTTGCAATACTCAAATACACACAAATATCTCAGCCTCATCCTTTTTAGTAGTCCTGTAGGTGCCATCAAATGACTTTCAAGTGGTTCCTGTATATGAAGCTACAAATTTTTCTTTACTCATATGATGTGAAGCTACATATTTGGGTCTTGTTGGAATCCCTTATTTCATATTTCAAATTGAAATAATGCATTTCCATTAGGGTCTTTCATGACAGTGTTGTCACTTCCACATCCTGGTCAAAAATTCCAAGGTAATTATCTTCTACATAATTATGCCATGTTGTTGCTACATAGAGGAATTATTGAATGATGTTGAGGACTAATATACTTCTCCTCTATCTCTACCCATGGAAATGATGTAATAAGTAATGACACCCTTACTAGATGTAGTAGAAGAAACATTTGGTTCATAGTACTATTGTTAGATTACTAGGAATATATTCCCTAACACCTTTTAGGTGATGCTCAAATTCTCACATGATGTACTAAAGAAAGTATGCTATAATAATCCATCTAATCCAACACATACTTCTTGGTATTTGGCATTCCAAGAAAATGTTAATTATCATGACCAAGTTGAGCCAAAAAATCCAAATGCATGACATGCCATTGATACAAGAGTGTTCAAATAGGGTGTATGAGTAGGTGATGAGACTCCTAGATGCAATGGTATGGATGCATTACATATCAAATATTTCTAGAAAAGGGAAAGTTCATGGAGTTATAAAATACCACCCAATGATATTGCTGATGAGCAAATGGAATAAATCCATCATTCAATGATTCTCACTAGCTCATATCATGCATATACAAACTACAACTTGGGCTAGGTATGTCACTAAAGTGGTGACCATTGGTTTAATATTCAAATATATATGAATGAACCTTCCTATTCACCTATGAATCTTTATATATCCCATAACCTAATATTACAAAAATATTTATGTTATACCTCATCCCCTAAAGATTAGGCATCTAATACTAAGAAGAAAAGAACAAGGCATTGTTTTCATCTTCAAGTTATATTTTACTATATTGAGTTTCTTAGAGTACATGTAGTGTTCATTATGTAGTGGTTATAGTATTATTTTATCTTCTTTTATTTTCATTCTCATATTATTTAAATTTTCTAAATACTATGTTAGTAATATTAAAGTTTAATTTAAAAAAAAAAAATCATATTAAATATTTTAAAATAATAAAAAATGTTCCAATCAAATATCAATTCTAATTTAGAGATAAAGTGCATGTAATGATGTCGTTTCACTCTTTTAACCATATTATTGGCATAGAAAATCTATATGTGGTTTTTTTATTTGTGTTGTGAGCTTCCTAGAAAATCTTTCAATCACTAGTTTCATGAACTTTTTGACATATCTTATGCTTAGATATTTTATTAAGTAACTTGGTGGAGAAACCTGTAAGTAATTCTTGTGGATCCCCAGTGCATATTGTGTTATTTATGATGTAAGCCTATTTTCTTGTATGCATGACTTTTATGAATTCTTAATATGTTTTTACGATTGGAATTAAGGAATTGCTGAGAGAGGGGGGGGGGGGGGTGAATTAGTAATTGAGGAAAGTCATAATTTTATTTTCTTAATGTGCTTATAGTTCCTTCTTATGTTCTTTCATATGTGAAAGCATACATTCATGAAGCTGTTGGCATTATGATACAGGTATTTTCCTTGATGGCAACTCACTCAGATGAAAGTTCATAGTGCAGCAAGTCAACAACAAAGGATTACAGATCAAACTCCAAAGAATGAAGAAAGAGAGCTATATGCTGGTTCACTTTGTCCAAGGCGCATATACACGAGGTTTAATAGAACAAAAGTAGGGTATAATGTATACATGCACTTTCACAGGAGGAAAAGAGCGTACATGTTGGAAAACCAAGTTTTGGTCCAAGGTAATTGGTTCGAGGCATTTGGTCCAAGGTACTGACCCTAGGTATTGGGTCCAAGGTATTGGTCCTAAGTGGTTTTGGTCCAAGGTATTGAGAAAGGCCTAAGAGTATATAAGGAGGAGAAGATCATTAGGCCAAAGTGTGCAAGTATTGAATATCTTTTGAAGTGTTAGATCATATATGCAGGTTATGAGCTTCTAATGCGTTGCCTGATCTGATGTAAGGATGCACCCTTGTGGTTGATGATGGTTGATGGCTCGGGATCATAAAGCCTTAAATGTATTATCATTATGTGGTTTGATCATGGACAGTCTAGATCTGAATACTAACACATGTTTTATTCTGTAAATGATATGATTTGGGTATGACTGAAGTCTGGAATGTCTGTGAAGTTTTAAGTTAGCATTTGCAGATATGTACGTTGTTTCGCTTTGGTAAAAGTACGTATAAATGCTGGTTCGACACATCGAAGTAGCGTATACCTTATGAACTATGACGTTTGAAGTTACAGTTGGTTCTGGTTGTTGATGCAGAGTTCTGGGTTTTGCTTTATGTTCTGGTGACTGCATTTTGGTGACAGTGTTCAGATTGATTGACTGTGATTTGCTTCAATGATGATGGATGAGATCTAATGATGGATCAGGATCATAATGACTAATCCTTATGTGATCTAATAGGCTAGATCTGATTGCTAACACATGTTTTATCCTTTATATTTGATGATCTAGGTATGTCTGAAGTCGGGAAGTGCAACGAAGTTATAAGTAAGTATTTGTAGATCTATACGCTGGTTCTCTTTGATGAAGTTGTGTATACACGCTGGTTCGGCTATTCCAAGTTGTGTATACACTCTGATGCATGTTTTTGAGGTTACAACTGGTTCTAAATGATGATGCAGTATTCTGGGTTCAGATCTGTGTACTGGTTATAGTGATCTATCTGTTCCAGTGGATTTGTTGAAGTTGATTAAGTATGAATGAATGGTTGATTCAGTTATGTCAAAGGTTCAGAGGTTGTCAGTGATTGATTGAGTTTGGTTGATTCAAAGAGTGATGATTGAGTTTCAGTGATCGGTTGATGCAGATGTAGTTGATAGTTGTATTGCAATGGTGATTGATTCTAAGCTTCAATGTTGTTGATGGGCCCAGTATGAAAATTGGATGAAACAAGGCCTTCATGTGTATTATTGTGTACTAGGAGCATCCAGTCTGAAAATTTATGAAACGTGGTCCTTGGAGGAAGAAAGAAGGTCGTAGCCTTCTGTAGGTCGGTGCCTACGTACTAGTAAACATATTGGTTAGTACAAGAGCTAGGGGGTTGTAGCTCCCTTCCAGTAGAAGCTGGAGAACGAGATAAGGTTGTAACCTTCTACAGGTAGAAGCCTACATACTAGTATGAGTCTGCACCGGTACAATGTTGTAAACATATTTTCTTATTATTAAAAGAAGACAGAGATGACAATAGCAGGTGGTTTTCACCCACATTGGGTTTCCACCTTAAATCTTGGTGTTTATGTGTGTTGCTTATGTGTGATGCTTTATTATTATTTTACTGCACTGTCTAATAAATCTCTGATATATTGGTTTAAGCTCGAAACATGATAAACTGTCTAAATCACAAGTTCTATACATATACGCTGATTTCTTTAAGCACAGTCGCGTGTACACGGTAGTTCACTTCATTGAAGTAGTGTATATAAATATGTTTGGTAAATAAAATAATTGATCTGATAATACTGATTCACCCCCCTCTCAATATTATTTCCAACAATTGGTATCAGAGCAGGTCCTTCAGAAGAAGCTTGATCGCTTTAAGGGAGATCCATCAACACGACTAATAAAGAAATCATGGGATCCATCAGACCGCTAATCTTCGATGGGAGTAACTTTGTTTATTGGAAAATAAGAACCACAACCTATCTACAATTGCTTGGAATGGATGTCTGGGAAATTTTGGAAGGAGAATATACATTTCACAATAATTCCTACAGATACGACATGTAAAAAGCAATATGAAACCAATGCCAAAGTTGTCAATACTTTATTGGGAAGTCTGTCACAATCAGTGTTTGTCAAAGTCATGCAGCTCAAATCAGCCAAAGAAATATGGGACAAAATAGTTCTGAGCTACGAAGGAGACTCTTATGTAAAACGTGCTAAGCTTCAAACTCTTAGAATTCAGTATGAAACTCTTAAGATGCATAGTGACGAAAGCATAGCTAGTTACTTCCTACATATAGATGAGGTTGTCAATTGTATGAAGAATCTGGGTGAAGAAATTAAGGAAATTACCTTAGTTGAGAAAGCTTTGAGATCCTTGTCTGCTGAATTTGAATCCAAAGTGTTTTCCATAGAAGAAAAACAAGATTTACAGAGTATCACTATGACGCAGCTTCACGGAATCTTAACTACCTTTGACACGAGAAAACGAGGACCATCAGATATGAGAGAATCCACATTCAAATCTTCAGCAAAAGGAAAGGAAGAACACAATGAATCAGGACATATTTCGGAAGAAGAAGATGAGATAAACTTTGTCAAAAAGCTTCAACAGGGTTCTGGAAGGTTTAGAGGTAAGTTATCCTTCAAATGCTTTTCTTGTGGCAGAGTCGGTCATTATGCTGCCAGATGTCCTCATAAAGATAAATTTGAAAAAGGAAAGGAATATGCAAAAGGGAATAGAAAACAAGTTGTGAATAAAAGGAGTTACTATACTCATGAAGATAGTGATGGTTTATCTAATAGTGATGAAGATGAAACTGGACAAGATTACAGACTTCTCATGGCTTATGACGATGATAATTTTTGGGATGCTTTAGAAGAGGAAGACCTTCATGAAGAAATATCTAAACTCAAAATCTGTTTAGAAGAAAAGAATATGATTATAGATACCTTAACATACCAACTTGCTGAAAAATAAAAACACAATGAAAAACTAGAATGTGAAATTGTGGGTCTAAGAAAGGATCTTGAGAAAACGAAATCTCTCAATCTTAGATTTCCTAAAGGATCAGAAAATTTAAATGAAATTATCAAATTTCAGCATTCTCCTCTAATAAAGACAGGTCTTGGATATACTGAAGAAGCATCTCAATCACAGAAGCCATCAACCTCCACCAAAAGCTATCTTGATGCAGCAAAAACCAGTGAACAATATGACAATCATCAGCAAAGGCATAAAGTAGATCACTAGGTAAATCAGACTCAATTTACTCCAAGGATGAATAGAAGCCACAACCAACCTCAGGTAGATCATACTCAATTTTCTCCAAAGATGAATATCAATAGAAACTACAATCACCAGGTTAATAGATTCGATAGTCGCAGGAACTTCTTTAATGGGCAATGTTTTTCATGTCATAATTTTGGACACAAAGCTGCTCAATGTGTTGCTTACAAAACCATCATGACTAGAGAAGCACGAAATCAAAGGAACGTAACAAGGATCAAGAAAAGTTCCTATAATAACTTTTCTCTTCTTGAAAATGAAATAGAATGATCAATCTGTAACAACTTTGGTCATGAAGAATCTGGATGCAGGAGCAAACTCCATTAAAACCCAAGATATGGAGAAGGAAAGAATCTCAAACAAAAAGATGTGGTATAGCCTTATATGTAGAAGGATAAGAAATTCAGTGGTACATCGACAGCGGATGCTCAAAACACATGGCAGGTGACAAAGAAAAATTTCACTCATATAATGCTTTAGAAAAGGAAAAGAATGTCTCATTTGGAAATAAAACTCCTGTTTTCATAAAAGGTAAAGGCTCCGTTTTCTTGAAAGAAAAGGTTAAAGCTGGAAATGTTATGTATGTAGACGGTTTAAAGCATAACTTGTTGAGTATCAGTCAAATGTGTGATCAAGGAAATGAAGTGGTGTTTCAATCAAACAGATGTGTTGTTCGTGAGTTTGATACAGGAGAGACCATGATCAAAGGTACAAGAACTCCAAACAACTTATACATACTCAAAGGAGGGCAACAACAGTGCTATCTAAGCAAAAATGATGAAAACTGGCTGTGGCATAGAAGATTGGGACATATAAACTTTTCTCAAATAAGAAAAGAATGCAGATTCAAGGTTGTTCGTGATCTTCTAGATATCAGCATCCCAGAAAATACAATATGTAAACCATGTCAAATCAGCAAGCAAACCAGAGTTCACTTCATGGAAAAGGAAGGGTCAGCTAGTAAGCCTCTTGAACTTGTCCATACTGATTTATATGGACCATCAAGGAAAAAGTCACCTCGTGGAGAAGAATACTTTATTTTGTTCATTGATGATTTTTCTAGAATGTGTTGGATAGTTCTTCTCAAGCATAAAGATGAAGCTTTTGAAAAGTTCCAAGCCTTCAAAGCTTTGGTTGAAAATGAATCAGATCAAAAAATCAAATGCCTCAGATATGATCGAGGAGGGGAATTTACCTTGGATGAATTCTTTGACTTTTATGAACAACATGTAATAAAAAGGTAATTATCCACCACAAGGACTCCTCAGCAAAAGGGTGTGGTTGAAAGAATGAACAAAATAGTTCAATAAATGGCTCGAGCTATGCTAGATGAATCTGGAACTCTTGCAACCTTCTGGGGTGAAGCTGCATTCGTTGCCGTAACTATTCTCAACCAAGCAAATGTTTGGGTAAACAACACTCAAACTCCACATAACTTTGGTATGGTAAGACTCCTACTATAAAGTACTTCAAAGTTTTTGGAAGCAAATGTTATATCAAAAGGACTAATGAAAAACTTGGTAAGTTTGAACCCAGAGCAGATGAAGGTATTCTTCTTGGCTATTCTTCTAGAAGTAAAGGATATAAATTTTATAATAAAAGACTTGGAAAAATTGTTGAAATAATTGATGTTGTAGTTGATGAAGCATGCAAAAATAAAAAATAGATAAAATCAACATAAGATTATGACAATGAAGAAAATGGGGATTATTTTCCCACATCAAATCAAAATCATGTTGAAGAAGAAACCAATGAATCACCAGAAGAAGAGATAATGGTAGAAGAAAAGACTCTGTCCAGGTATGTTCAGGAAAGTCATCCAAAAACTCAAATTTTAGGGGAAAAAGAGGCAGGTGTACAAACAAGAAGAACTATTACAGGGACCTCAAGCTATATAGCATTAATATCCTCCACTGAACCTCAAAATGTAAAAGAAGCATGCAAAGATGAATGTTGGGTCAAGGCCATGGATGAAAAACTTGAGCAAATTGAAAAAAATGATACTTGGGAATTAGTTCCCAAACCTCATGATAAAAATATTATAGGAACTAAATGGATATTAAAAAAGAAGCTAAATGAAAATGGAGAAGTCATTAGAAACAAGGCCAGACTTTTTTTTAAAGGGTATGCTCAACAAGAAGCTATACATTTTGAAGAAACCTTTTCACCTGTTGCTAGACTTGAAGCCATAAGGATGTTTCTTGCTCTTTCTAGCTTTCAGAAATTCAAAGTATACCAAATGGATGTAAAATCAGCCTTCCTGAATGGAGATTTAGAAGAAGAAGTTTATATTGAACAACCAGATGGATTCATTCTTGGAAATGACTCAAAAATGCCCTTTATGGTCTGAAACAGGCTCCAAGGGCCTGGTATTACCGCCTTGACAAATATCTACACCAACAAGGTTTTACAAAAGGTTCAACATATAGCAATCTATATACAAAGATTGAAACTGATAAATTGCTAATTATTATTGTTTATGTTGATGATATCATTTTTGGTAGCAATGAAGAATCCATGAGTTAGAATTTCGCTTCAGTAATGCAGCAAGAATTTGAAATGTCCTTGCTTGGTGAACTTGCCTATTTTCTTGGTCTACAAGTTCAACAAAATAAAGATGGTATTTTTCTTTCACAAACCAAATATCTCAAACAGATCTTGAAAAGGTACGGAATGGAAGATTCTAAACCTGTATGTACCCCAATGGTAATAAGATGTTGTCTCAACTCAAATGATGAATCATCAGTAGTACATAAACCAACTTACAGATCCACGATTGGCAGTCTGCTTTATCTAATAGGTACCTGACCTGACATCATGCATGCAACAGGAATAGTTGGAAGATTCCAAGCAAATCCAAAGGAATCACACCTTTAAGAAGTCAAAAGAATTTTCAAATATCTTCAAAGAACTTAGGACTTTGGTTTATGGTATCCTAGAGATGCAGATCTTACTCTTCATGCATATACACATGCAGATTGGGTAGGAAGTGTTGATGACAGAAAAAGCACTAGTCGTGATGCATTCTATATGGGTTCCAGGTTAGTGTCTTGGTTTAGCAAGAAACAAATTCAATTTCTTTATCTATAGCTGAAGTAGAATATGTGGTTGCTGCATCTTGTTGCACACAACTACTTTGTATTGTTATCACCTAGATTGACCTCAAGCTAAAGGGAGGCAATGCTAGGGTAACCACAAACCAGGCTTAACCAAGTAGCTAGCCATACTAGGCTAGGAGAGGGCTCTCTACGTAAGGATCTCAGTCAAGATGACTGGATTAGGTAAAGGATTTTAGGCTAGGTATAGTAGCATAAACGTTTGATTGGATTTTGTAGAGGTTTTGCTGGATCAGGAGAAGTTGGGCAGTTTAGGTTTGGGAAATTAGGTCAGAAATGTAGGGTGTTCTATGGGGCAAGGTAGGCAGAGGCTTTACCACTCTTGGGCTTGATGGGGTGAGATGTTTAAGACTGGTGAGAAGCTAAGAAGGGCATGTGAAAACTATGGATCCTTCCTGGACTACAGAAAACATGAAATGATGAATGATTTCCCAAGGCAGAGCACTGATACAATGGATTCTACCTATCAAACTTGAAAACATTCAACTAGAAGCAATGAAATGATAGATGGCATACATAAAACATATAAACATATAATTACAGAAGAATAAATTGTACTAGAACTCCATACCACAGGGATCCCATAAAAATAGCTTCAAATCTTATTAATTTCCTGCCAAACTGCTTACAAAGGTGTACAATCAAGCTCTAAGCATCCACACTGAGTCCAACCCTTAAAATCACTGATAAACTACATGATATAGGCCTCAAAACAACTAATCCTAGCCTCAGGGGTCGAATCCATGAGGGGAGGAGTAGTTTCACAAAAGACTAAACTGAAAGCTAAAGACTAGGGTGGTCAAACTGACTCATCCCTAATATGAAGCAAACTGATTCATTACATGGAACTTAGGCCATTCATCTGATGTATCTACCCTAGGTAACAAAATAACACTTTAATTACATCATCATTATGAATTACATAAGTAAAAACTCAAAATCCCACAGGTTAAAATTATTTTCTGGAGAGAAACAGTGAAAAATTTCACTTCCTGTCAAGTGCGCAGCGCCTGAAGGAAGTGCACAACACCATGTTCAAACCCACTTTGACTACCTTATCGATGTCCAAATTGAGTCCAAGATAGCTCGTTGGAAAGATTATTTTGTCTAGTTTCTAGATCTATCTTCAGTTTTCAGAATGAGCTTGATTTGACCCTCAAAAAGTGGATTCCCCCAATACTGGTCAAATGCGCAGCGCTTGCTCAAAAAATGAGGCAAAAATGTGATTTTTTTGCTAGTGTTTTGCCTGATCCACCAACCAGTTTTGCCTTCTAAGGCTGGAAACATGGTTTTCCTAACTGTCTTAGGCCTTCTAAATCCAATGGTGGTGGCCATTCCTCCAAAAAGTGCCTCCGAAAAGTGCGCAATGCTTAGGGCGCTGCATGTTTGACCAAGCTGCTGATATAAAATTGCCTCAAAAAACACAGAAAAAGACAATATTTGCTAAAATGTGCCAAGAGTATTCAAAATTGGTCAAGGAGCTGATGTTTGGTGTATCTAGGCATGGAGTGAAGCCTCTACAAGTGTGTCAAGTTTTTCCTTTTTACATTTCTTCAATAACTTCTCCAAGTGATCATTGATGGCCTAAAGCCAACCTTCCTTGTCTTCTTTGATCATATGATCATCAAGCATAGCTTCATCAACTATCTCTCTTTGCCTTTGCCCTTTAAGTTCCAAGGCTTTTTTCAAACCTCTGGTTCTAGGTCTACCTCACTGTATGGTCTGTTTTCTTCTTCTGCCATGGTGTTTTAATGTCAAACCCTAGGGAGGTATTAGGTTGTTGGAATTTATGTAACGGAGGAGGGGATAGGGAGTATTAGTATGATGGATATGAGGGTTGGGGTTTGGGAGCCTAGGTAGTTGTAGCACCTAGGGTTTAGGATTTTTGGGACAAAGGTTTAGAGTGTGTTGGATGTAAAGGTTTAGGGAGAGGGAAGGAAGGTATAGGGGAGTATATGAAAGGGATTGTGAATACAAGGATAGTGTTGGGGGAATCTAGGGTTTAGATGTGAAATTAAACCAAATATTCAATAAAACCTTTCAAACACTTAGCAATTGACTTGACGCGGTAAAGGCACATCCCTTAGCTGCTACTTACTTGTCTTGAGGTTGAAAGCACTTTAGTAGAGCTGAGGAGGCGATTTTAGCTCTCCTGGACAAACTCGCAGCACTGACTTCAAATCAACTTTTGAGTGCCCTCCGATGTCCAAAATGAGCGTCGGATAGCTAGTTGGAAAGAATGTTGAGTATAATTTCCAAAACATCTTGAATGTTTCAATTGGGAGCTCATTTTCCCTGTCAAAAGCTCAATCGCCCAAGACTGGTCAAAATGTGAAGAGTGAGGCTGCCAAAATGTAGAGTGTTGTTCCAGCCAACTTTTGGAGGTCTTCCTCAACTCCAAATTGAGCTCATAATAGCTCATTGAAAAGCTCTCTGTGTCTGTTTATCATTTGACTCATCACAAAAGTCATTTGGTTACTCCAGCTAGGAGAAATCTTGATTTTCCCAAAGTCACTCCAGAATGGCAACAACTCTCCTGTGGCAAATGATTGTTTGGACATTTCTCCCAAACCATGACACCTGTGTAAAAACTGAAGGAGGTTTTTCTTCTTGAGTCTATGATGAAAAAAAAATTCTCTCACATTTGTCAAATTCATCTTTGACTTCTCAGAAACATCATTTGAATAATACCTATCCCAATGTGTGGAACACGGGATTTGTATAGATGAAGGGAAATGAAGGGGATGAGGGGCTTCTGATTTCTTGAAAAAATTTTGGGAAGTAGGGATGGATGTTAGAAAGCAGGGGAAAGTGGAATTTCAAATATTGAGTGAAGGGAAGGGGTCCAAAAGGGAAAAACATAGGCCTAACCTAGAAAAGTGTCAAATTGTAGCAATAGGCTAGGGTTTGTGGGAAAATGATGAATTTGAGGGATATCAGTGATGGGAAGTGTTTAAGAAGGTATTTTAAGGGTAGGGGAAGGTGTATGAGCATCAGGACGCAAGTTTTGTTGATGATTTGACAATCCAAGGAAAATTACCTTCAAAACCCTAGGAGAGGGAAATGAGCCTTACCTAAGTACAACTGAAGCACGAACAAGGTGTAAAATGACCCATTGGAACCTGAAATGATGATGACAACTCTTTGAATGATGGTACACTCAGCCAAATGGTGACGTGGACCAATACTTGGAAAATTTAGGAAGGAGAGAAAGCAATCCTAGACCTAATACCTAGTGACCAAATTTCACTTGAAGACTCACTGAAATGACAAAATTTGACTTTGACACCCTAAGACCACTTTGTAAGAGCATGTTTGCTTGTTGGTGGAAGGCTACAAAGACTGACTCTAACATGGATGATGGAAACCTTGCAAGACATTCAGATCACATATGCTTCACCCATCTCCATTGTATGTGATAATACAAGTGCCATCAGTATTTCAAAGAATCCAGTCATGCACTCCAAGACCAAGTACATACCCATCAGATACCATTTTCTACGTGAACAAGTGCTTGAACAAAAAGTAAAATTGGAGTATGTTCCCTCCAAAGAACATGTTGATGATATATTCACTAAACCACTGCCCAAAGAAACATTTGAATATCTCAGACAAAATATGGGAGTAGTTGCTACATCATCCTGCTGTTAAATCTAATTTTTCAGAGAAAGGTTATTATACGTGTGTTTCATGAAGTTGAGTCATGTACACATGCGGGTTTCTGTGGGACAAGGAGCGTATATGTTTTTTAGACAAGAAAAATAGTGGGGTGGGCTCTGATATGGGTGCTCTGTCTGATGTTGATGATCACAGTCTATTGATATGCTCTATTAATTAATTTTTATCTAACTGACAAATATGCCTTGATCATTGACTTGTTAAAAATGCACAGGTAGCACAGGTTCAGGGGGAGCATTAACCTTCACTTTCATCCTGCATTTTTGGCATTATGGTTGCTGAGTCTAGCTATGGCTTCAGATATTTATACCTTTTGTTGCTTAAGTCACATAAAAGTCTAGGATGTGATATGTCTTCTCATACATTTGAATGAGTCCTATTGGACAAATGATGTAATTTGTATCCCCACTTTGCATAAGATGGATGATGTAATTATATTTCTGTCATGTATAAACAATTGGTATATCCCCACTTGGTTGGGTGGATGAGTCAAATTTGGTATATCCCCACTTGGTTGGGTGGATGAGTCAAATTTGGTATATCCCCACTTGGTTGGGAGATGAATGTATGTATGAGTCATTGGTGATAGGAAGGTCATACTCACTTAGTTAAGTTATAGAGTCATGTTACTCTTCTGGAGAATACTTTTACAGACTCTGCTTGTGATCAGGGGGAGCATGGATGTTTTTCAGTGCATCTCAGCATGTACAAAGGGGAGCTCAATCAGACTATTCAGCATGTACTTAGGGGGAGCATGAACAACATAGGGGAGAGAATATCTTGGTCCGCCCTTGCCCTTGATGTCAAAGGGGGAGATTGTCTTGGTGTTGTTGTTGTCATCAAGTCTAAAGGGGGGGATTGTTGGCATTATGATACAGGTGTTGTCCTTGATGGAAACTCACTCAGATGAAAGTTCACAGTGCAGCAGGTCAACAGCAAAGGATTGTAGATCAGACTCCAAAGAATGAAGAAAGAGAGGTATACACTGGTTCACTTTGTCCAAGGCATGTATACACGCGGTTTAACAGAACAAAATTAGCGTATAACATATACATGCACTTTCACAAGAGGAAAAGCACGTACATGTTGGAAAACCAAGTTTTTGGTCCAAGGTATTTGATCCAAGGTATTTTGGTCCAAGGTAATTGGTCTGAGGCATTTGGTCCAAGGTATTGACCCTAGGTATTGGGTCGAAGGTATTGGTCCTAAGTGGTTCTGGTCTAAGGTATTGAGAAAGGCCTAAGAGTACATAAGGAGGAGAAGATCCTTAGGCAAAAGTGTGCAAGTATTGAATATCTTCTGAAATGTTAGATCATATATGCAGGTTATGAGCTTTTTATGCGTTGCTTGATCTGATCTAAGGATGCACCCTTGTGGTTGATGATGGTTGATGGATCAGGATCATAAAGCCTTAAATGTATTATCATTATGTGGTTTGATCATGGACAGTCTAGATCTGAATACTGATGCATGTTTTATTCTGTAAATGATATGATATGGGTATGATTGAAGTCTGGAATGTCTGTGAAGTTTTAAGTTAGCATTTGCAGATATGTACGTTGTTTCGCTTTGGTAAAAGCGCGTATACACGCTGGTTCGACACATTGAAGTAGCGTATACCTTATGAACTATGATGTTTGAAGTTACAGTTGGTTTTGGTTGTTGATGCAGAGTTCTGGGTTTTTCTTTATGTTCTGGTGACTGCATTTTGGTGACAGTGTTCAGATTGATTGATTGTGATTTGCTTCAGTGATGATGGATGAGATCTAATGATGGATCAGGATCATAAAGAACAATCATTATGTGATCTGATGGGCTAGATATGATTGTTAACACATGTTTTATCCTTTATATTTGATGATCTGTGTATGTCTGAAGTCGAGAAGTGCATCGAAGTTATAAGTAAGTATTTGCAGATCTATACGCTGGTTCACTTTGATGAAGTTACGTATACATGCTGGTTTGACTGTTCCAAGTTGTGTATACACTTTGATGAATTTTTTTGAGGTTATAGCTAGTTCTAAATGATGATGCAGTATTCTGGGTTCAGATCTATGTAGTGGTTGCAATGATCTATCTATTCTAGTGGATTTGTTGAAGTTGATTAAGTATGAATGAACGGTTGATTCAGTTGTGTCAGAGGTTCAAAGGTTTTCAGTGATTGATTGAGTTTCAGTGATTGGTTGATGCAGATGTATTTGATGGTTGTATTGCAATGATGATTGATTCTAAGCTTCAATGTTGTTGATGGGCCCAGTATGAAAATTGGATGAAACAAGGCCTTCATGTGTATTGTTGTGTACCAGGAGCATCCAGTCTGAAAATTATGAAACGTGGTCCCTAAAGGAAGAAAGAAGGTTGTAGCCTTCTGTAGGTCGACGCCTACGTACTAGTAAACAGATCGGCTAGTACAAGAGCTAGGGGGTTGTAGCTCCCTTCCAGTAGAAGCTGGATAATGAGAGAAGTTTGTAACCTTCTTTAGGTAGAAGCCTATGTACGAGTATGAGTCTGCACCAGTACAGTGTTGTAAACATATTTTCTTATTATTAAAAGAAGATAGAGATGACAACAGCAAGTGATTTTCACCCACATTGGGTTTCCACCTTAAATCTTGTTGTTCATGTGTGTCGCTTATGTGTGATGCTTTATTATGCTTTTACTGCATTGTCTAATAAATATCTGATATACTGGTTTAAGCTCAACACATGATACACTGTCTAAATCACAAGTTCTCTGCATATACGCTGGTTTCTTTAAGCACAGTCGCGTGTACATGCTAGTTCACTTCACTGAAGTAGTGTATATAAATCCGTTTGGGAAATAAAATAATTGATCTGATAATACTGATTCACCCCCCTCTCAGTATTATTTCCAACAGAAGTAGTAAATATTATAAAATTTTAGAACACATATTCAAACAATAATCTCATGATCAACATACATTTGGCACAGTGTTTTCACATGGAAACCTAGAGGGAAAAAACCACCAATTTTTTGTTTGTGTTATGACATAATTTAAGCACCAACTTAATTAGAGGACCCCCTTTGTTTAGCAAGCATCGAATTTCCAAGAGGCACCAACCACTTTTGTTTAGCAAGCACCAACTTGCCAAGAGGCACCAACCCCCTCTGTTTAGAAAGAATCAACTTGCCAAGAGGCACCAACCTCTTTTATTTAGAAAGAATCAACTTGCCAAGAGGCACCAACCTCTTTTATTTAGCAAGCATCAACTTGAATAGAGGCATCAACCTCTTAAGTGTGTAGGAACCAACCTGTCACTGACATTGTTTTACTATTTCATACCATTTTCATATTGAAAACAGAGGCATACAAATTACAAGTAAAATACCAACTTAGTGATTGTTTGTAGATTCAACTTCTGCACTCTACTTTCTAAACACTTGTGGAAGTCTTCCTCTTGCTACCCACTGCAACACTTACTCTATTCTTTGCTTTCTCTACTCAGGGATATCCACTATTTCACCACAACACTATCATTGCAACACTCTGCTCCAATTCACAACTCACTACTCTGATCTCTTGTAAGCATGCCCTGATAATCCCATTAGCTGATTGGAGGTTCATAGTTTTGTTCCAGTGTTGCTCTTGGCTCGATGTAGTCACTGTCATCATCGATTCTTACCATGCATGTACCCTAGGCATGGAAACCTATTCTTTCTCCTTATTTACACAAAATCCAGTTCAGTCATTTCATGAAACTCGAAAGGATGTGTGATGATCACTTCTATTTCATACAACTGACTCTCTATGCTGTGTATTGACTCTCATCCCCCCTTACATAATTTATAGAGGCTCCTAATGATTTTTTATGGTTCTTAGAGATCTACTTGTACATCATCATGGAGTCTCTGTTCTACATTCAAGACCAGAACTGTCGATTCACACATCTTTAATACACCTATGTATTGTTGTTATATCAATGGATTTATGCTCTAGAACACTATCGGGGCCTTTTTGAAATTGGCACTTTTACACATAAAATCCATACAAAAAAATGAGCTCTGATAGTCATTAGTGCCTTATGTATAAGCCCCTTTTTCATGTTTTTCTCCATAGGAATGAGGGTTATGACTGAAGGCTCATCCTTAAGGCACAAGGCCTCTATACCTTTGATAGGAGCTATATTTTCTTCGTTAACCCTTTACACACAGTTTCATGTGTGTTTCATGAAATCAATGCTAAATACACATGGAGGCCCTTTATATGTGCTTTTACGTTTGTTGCACCAATGCCAACCACCAAGGATATTAGATCGCTAATTACCTATAAGCGATAGGCACCATTTGTTAAGCATTCAAGACCACCTGTTATGCCATATCCCGATGAAATTTTTTGTGTTACATGAGCCAAAAATTTCAAACCTTCGATTGTTGATTACTGATAGGCCCCTTTGTTTAGCCTTAGACCTAGGTTCCACAACACTTCGTGACTGCGTGCTAGCCACCATATCGAAGCCCTATAATTGTAAATTTCCAAATGTGTCCAATGTGTCAACCATTATACCGATCACCGATGTGATGTCATCACCTCCCACATGGCACTACCTAAGTGGTGACACATGTCGACTAGATATAGGCCTTTAGCCCACCCAAAATGGTTGAAAATGACTTCCACATGTCCTTATGTATTGCCACATCATTCTAACATTAGCTACCACTTGGACTTATCGGAACCAATCAGATCCTGCCATGTGTCCTCATCGAAGCTTATCTGATGTTGCCTTATGTCCTTATCGGACCTAATCAGATACCTCCACGTGTCCTCTTGGAGGAGAGAGAAAAAGGCCCACCAATTTCTTTTTGCAATGAACTCCTTTGTGTTTTCTATTTTGGCTCTCCTGGCGGTTTAACACTAGAGGCTCAAATATCTGATTTGTGGGAGTTCTGATATGTTGAACCGCAAAATTTCCTGGATCGCCAACATGCGACTGTCGATATGGCATGCCCTCTGATCTTTGATCTCTGATATACCGGGACCTCCAACTCCCAATATTGCAAGTCGTTAATGAGAGAAATGCATATGATGTTGCACTACACCATTGATCCTCCAATCACCGATTGTGATTTGTTGAGGCCTCTGATATACAACTCGTCGGGACCTCTGATCTCTAATATTCCTCACTGCGCAAGGCCTGAATCGTCCTGAATTTCAACAAGCCATATCTCTTGAACCACAAGTCCATTTCTGGACTTATGCATACCATTGGAAAGCTCTTCTAGAGTGTTAGGGTCCTATAATTTATAGGATCTCAAGGTGATTGAGTATCTCATATTTGGTAGATTTCATATTTTTCATAAATTTCAATATTCAATTGATTTCACAAAAAAGAAAGAATGAAAAGAGGGTATATAAAAAAAACAGAGAAAAATAACAAAAGAAAAGAAAACCCCAAATATTGTTCAATTCATACAGTCTAAGCATGACTGAAAAAATTTCAATTTTTGTTGATAGGATAGAAAATAAAGATCTGGCAAATAGTTTAAGCTTGGCAAATCAGTAGCTAGGTAGAAATAAAATTGGTTCAACTGTTCAATATGGACCAATAGGAGAGATAAGTGATAGAGTAGGTTAGAAATAAGAAAAATGGAAAATGAAAAAGGGTATGCAAGTCCAAATGCACCCTGCAAATGCAAAAATAAAAAATGTTAGATTAGAAAAATAAGGGTAGGTAGGTTGAGAAAAATTACAAAGGGAAAAAGACATGAAAATCTCTTTTTAAAAAGTTTTATGACATAGTCATTGTTTTTCCTAATGTTGGGAAAAGAAATTAAGAAGGGAAAGGAGTCTCATATCATTATTCCTAACTTCATTTTATACTCCTATACGCTGCCCCCCTATTAATTCTCCTACCCCACCATTCACTTACCCATCACATCGAATATTACCCACCCCTCACCTCTCATCTAATCTCTGCACCCGCCATATGATCTGACGGCCCATATGACTCTTCGGCCCCCCCTCACCCTCCGAACGTTAATTCTAGGGTGGAGTCCAAAATCAGTAGTTTCAAGTCACATACGTGTCACGATGTTAGGATTTCACAAACCCCCCCCCCCCCCACCACTCCTTCCACTTACCACTCCAAGGCCCCCCCAAAAAGTGGTTTCCGCCTTCACTAAACCACCACCCCCATTGTGACTGTTCACCAAGCTCGCCACCTCATGACACCACTCTGTCCCATCTACCTATCATCTCCATTCCCGTGCTATTCCATTGCGCATTCAATTGGTTGGACCATTAGCCAACGGACCCGCACCACTTCAAGCCAATCCAACGGGAACACTCCTAAAACTACAAATGCACCATTTCCCACCCATTTACAAATTTTAACGTGCTCTCTCTACTTACAGGTGTAACTCAATATTCATCTAGGAGAATATTGAAGGCTCCATTTTTCTCCATTGATCAAACTTTCCCCTTCTTGAATCCCGCTTCCTGTTCATTCCCTTTTCTTTTTCCCTCTCTGAATTCTCATTTCTTCTCATCCCTTTCTGTTGCAGTTCAACTGCAAATTCAACACAATTTAGGTTTAAAAATTGCAGAAGACAACCATGCCACCAAAGAAGAAATAATAGGAGATATTCAATCCAATGGTGCACCCACCACTACACTTGGACCACATTCCATTCGCAGACAAAGACTTGAAAATACATGAGACACTCTTGGAATTCGATCTGTTTGACATCTACTGCTAGTGGGAGGATAAATTTGTTGATGAAGTAGATGACATAGGGCTTTGGGACACCAATTTTCCTTTCTATATCTTTCCTAAAACCCATAGCTACCCAGAATTAGTCAGAAATTCCACTCATGCTATAACCCACAACAAATGACAATGATAGCCCCAGCAGGAGACATATTGTTTACCATTGATGCCAAATCTATTATGCAAATGATGCAGGCTCCTATCATTGAAGGAACCACTCCTTTTTCCAAAGATATTCCTAGTGAAATGTATCAGAGGCTAGACTTTACCAAAAGAGCCAAAACCTTAGAACTCTTCATGACTGAGCAAACCCCATTGCCTAGCAAGAATCCTCCTTATTCCTCCTTTGCTTTCCCTGATAGGACCAAACATATAATCACTGTACTTTCATATTTTCTAGGCTATTATTCAAATCAATGGCTTGATGAGGCTATTATAGGTTTCCTGTCCATCTTATCAGCAGAATCAAAGCCCTCTGTCCTATTCAATTTCAGTCAATTCCTGGCAGATGCCATCCATGAGAAATTTGTAAATTTCATCACAAAGGAAGTGTTTCAATAATCCTCAGTACTAGTATATATGTTTGTTTATTTTCAGGAAGACAGATTCCAGTTTACAATGAGCAAGTTAAATGAAGAAGGTGAACCCCAATCTATTATTTTCTAGACAACATTAGTGATGAAGGATCAAAAGGACTTCACCTACAAAAAATTTGTGGAAATGTTTGTTCACCTCGCTATGATCCTCCTTCGTGGGACTGCATAACTCAGAATGAATGAAGAAATTAAAAGGATCATGTACGTGATAGACCAAGAAAGAACAAGAGATTGGTAGTTGTTCAAAAATTATATAGAATTAAGAGTGTATGGATGTGATTTGGCCCCTTAAAAGCTACCAAAGTTCCTCCCCATGAGGATATTTGCACTTGAATATATCATGCAGATGATCAATGCAGATGAAATACATTTTGTAGCAGTAAAGAAGAAGTCACAATTTAGGATCAAATCCCATATTGGTCCTTTCATTTGCAACAATAGGGCAGCAGGTGAGGAGGTAGACCAGAAATTGAAGGAAATGAAGTTCTTTCATAGTTTTACATGGTCCTATGACCCATGGGGCATCATATCCAAGAAAAGGGTAGAGAACAAGTTAACACCCTACATTGACACTCAAAGGCCTGAAATAGAGAAATTTATGAACTAGATTGAGTGGACACCTGACACACTGCAAGAAGCCGAGGAACATGTAATTTCTTCTTCAAGTGCATAGACTCCTAGGAAGCAGGAAAGACAGAGTACAGAAGACAGATCAGACAAAGGCAAGGAACTAGAAAAAGGAGCAACTGGGAAAAGGCCAAGAGAAGATTAATCACCAGGGACTGATACTTATATGAAAGAATTCAAATTGAAATTTAGGAAAAGGACCACGATGCACATGGACATAGGAAAGGAATCACTGCAGCAAACAATCATTAATCTTAGTGACATTCCTGATTCATCCCCAACTGGAGGTCAATCTCTTTCTGCCACTCCAATCTCAGAAAGACATTAGTCTCTTCAAGTTTCCACATCTACAAATGTAACTGGAGAAAAGGAGGAGATTGTCTTTGATACTTTCAGAGAAATTAAAATCAGGAATGAGATGTTGAAAAAGAGTACTTATGCTCAAGTCTGGAAGCAAAGTGCAACTTCTCAAGGCAGAATCTTCTCAGCCTTCAATTCAGAAAAAGGCAAAATGCATATGGAATTCTTGGATGCACAGACAAAAGAACCTAAAACTCTAGCTGATTACAAACAAACCTCTTTTGAGTTTGATGCCAAGAACGTTCATCCTAATGATCAGCTGGAAATGCACAAACAAACAGGTGAAATGATCTCCTCTACTCTAACAAGTACTTCTATGAATCTATTTAAAATGTAGGTGGCTTTATCAAATGCCCAATCTCAGCTAAAGATGGAAAAGATTTCATCCCAATCAAAGGACAACAAAATTAAGTCTTTGGAAGACTTAGTAGTGAGAATTCGATATGATCCCTCAGATGTAAAAGCAGCAAAAGAGATAATTATGAAAAAGGAGATGGACATAGCAGCTTTGAAGAAGCAGCTCAAAATGCCTGCAACACATGATCCCTTGACCAAAGAGATAGAGGAAACAGAGAGTCAGAAGGCCAGAATGATGAAGTTAATAATAGAGCAATCTGTCCAAATTAAACAAATGGAAGCAGAGATGGATAATATGGTAGAAGAGAAGGAAATATAGCATAGTCGGCCAACACCATTATGGAGGCTCTTCCTCTTACTGCTATTGCTACAACCACTCCAGCAACTACTGCTGCAGGGACTGGAAGCAGTACAGAACAACTAGCCAAATCCATGGAGAGCATGAATCTACAGACTGAGGAGATCAAGAGACTAGAAAACCAAGTTAATGTTCTGTAGGACCAAATCAAAAGATATGAAAGTGCACATTCGATGGAGATGCAGAGGGAGAAGACCTTGGTTGAAAAGTTGCAAAAATCTGAAAAGGAATCATCCATTGGTAACACTCTAGGAAGAGTGAAGGAGGTCATCTAGAACAACATCATAAATGGCATGAATGAAATTTGGCCTAGTATACAAATTATCTTTCAACAGAAGGAGTTAGTTGAAAAAGCTAAATAATTTGTTTCATTTACTAATCTAGAGCTGGGAGACATGCTAGAAACAACCAATAGAATCATCAAATTTCTCAATTCAAGGAATAGGTATGAGCTAGAGGAGGTGGGAGTAGCAAATAGGAAAAAACCATTCTACAGATGAAAAAAGTATTGACTAAGAAGAACCTGGATGTATAGCTGGAGGAAAAATGTCAAAATTTAGAGCTGACAGTGAACATGTTTTTCAACAGAAGTGAGCCTTTAACACAGAAAGGTCTCCCTTCTCTGTTTGTTATTAATGACAAACTCATGGCCAGAGAATATTATGTCAATAAAGTCCAAGGCATAGCCAAAGATTCTGCGAATCTATCTAACATTAAAGGCATTATAACAGGAAAAACTTTGTTGGAAGCTATCAATAATCCAATTTATATCGAGCATGAACTGAAGCATGTTTTTATAGTTAAACCCACTTTTCAAGGTACACTGAAGCTGATGAAATATACCGTAGGTTAATCAAGATCAAGGTTCCAAATGAAGAACCATGGAGTGACATGTGTGATTACCAAGAGGAATGAGACAAGGACGATTGAAGGGACATCGCAAATTTGAGTCAGCACCAGCCATGTCAGCAGAGCCACTACAATAAAATTAATTTCTTAGCAACAACATCCCAAAAAAAGGGACTAGATGTCCAAGTTTTCTCATCGTGGCCACTTCATGGTTACATTAGCCAGATTTTATTTCATTGTAATTAATAAAAAATTTCCAAGTGTATAAGGAAATCGTTGTAGGTGTTTGTTAAATACTTCATGCATTGGAAATATTAAGGGTTGGACCCTTGTTATCTGAATGATCTTTCTTTCTGGATCACTGTAACTTTGAGCTGGAGCATCAATAAAAAGGACTGCTTGCAAGATACTTGAATTGTTTTAACCTGGTGATGTCTTCCTTTCTATGTTGAATGTATAGTTGTTTATTCATTGTGTATCATTAAATCCTGTTGTAAAATAGAAATTCTAGATTAAGGTATGTTGTTGGAGCACCTTATTTCTATCTGAGTTTACAATCTAAATGTTTTCTTCTGATGTATGGTTAAGAAATAATTAATTTCTTTCTAATCATTACTGATTTCACTATTCTATCATCTCATTTTTCATTAGGCTCTTAAATCCAATAAGGACGGTCAGCTTGCCTTGCAAATGCTCTGGAAAAATTGATGTTACTGCCCAGCCTTTGACTCCATTGCCCAATGGAAAGGATTTGAATATGACCTACCCCAAACCAAACAAACAAATAACCAATCAATCAAGTAATAAAACCCTTTCAATACTATATCTAGCCTAACATATTAAAACACCGGAAATAAATTTAAATCTCAAATATATAGAGAGAGCCCTCTTTGAGTCTAGGAGGGCTAGATCCTAGACTCCTAAGTGGTTTGATGTATCTTTTGTGATTTTGTCTTGCCAAATATTCAAAATCATAGAATGATAACACAGAGCACTATCCAATGAAAGGAGTATGATTAGCCACTAATTCCATCTTCTACCTCAAAAGATGGATCCAAATTCTCTACCTAGTTGGAATCACAACCACCAAGTCATGAAGCGCCATCATGAGGCTAAGCCTTGTTTGACATCAATTCCTACACTTACACAACCATCGACCTTCATACCATAAAATGTACAAAAATATCACCCTTGGCATTGATGGCAACACTACAGACTCCCCCTCAACTTGGCTTGGTCTGCTTTGATGCCAAATTTCTCCCCCTTTGACATCAGTGGCAAAGAAAACTTCATTTCCACTCCCCATGAACCAATGCAACCTACTCTTCCACAAGTTTCTCCTGTTGAGTAGTTGCCACCTCCTACCAAAATAAAGTCATTTGGAGGGAGGAGTCACAACTCCTATCTACTTCTTGAGATACTCAAATTGTTCTCTTGCAAGTATCTTGGTAAAGATATCTACTAATTTCTCTTTATTGGGCACATATACAAGTTGAACATTATTGGCTACAACTTGTTCCCTTAAGAAATGTTACTTGATAGGAATGTGCTTGGCTTTTGAATGCATGACTGGATTTTTTGAGATGTTGATTGCACTACTATTGTCACACATTATTGGAATGGGATTTGGAAACTCTACATGTATATCCTTTAAGGTTTGCTTCATCCATAAAATCTGTGTATGACAATTCACAGCAATAATATATTCTACTTTAATAGTCGATAGAGAGATGGAGCCTTGCTTCTTTCTAACCCACGATACCATGTAGTCACCCAAAAGGAAAGACGCACCAGAAGTACTCTTCCTATCATCTAGACTTCCAACCCAATCGGCATTTATGTAGGCCTTCAAATTGAAGTCTTTACTCCTGGGATACGATAGCCCATACTATGTTGTACCTTGAAGATATTTTAAAATCCTCTTAACATCCACCACATGAATTTCTCGTGGACAAGCCTAAAATATTCCCACAATTCCCACTTCTTGCATGATATCTGGACTTGAAGATGTCAGATACAATAAGCTTCATATCATTAATTTGTATTCAATCTGATTTACCTGGGGCATTACATCGTCCTTGCAAACTTTACATCCTGTAGGCATGAGTGTGCTGATAGGTTTGTAGTCCTCCATTCCAAATTTCTTCAAAGTTTCCTTGAGGTATTTGGATTGAGATATAAAAAATCCTCCTGGGGACTGAGTAATTTATAGACCCAAGAAGAAGGATAGCTCACCAATCATGGAAATTTCAAAATCTGTTTTCATAAAATTTGCAAACTAATGCCCCAACTACTCCACATTGTTGTCAAATATGATTTCATCCACATATACAACCACTATCAGTAGATGATCATCTTCAGATTTTATATAGATATTGTTGTCAACTGAGCCTTTCTTAAAACCTTGTTGCTAGATATTTTTATCCAGCCTTTCATACCATGCTCTAGGGGCATGTTTCAAACCATATAGATCCTTATTTAATTTTCATACTAGCCCTTCATCAAACGAGAGAAGAAAACCTTCAGGCTTCTTAATGTAAACCTCATCTTCTAAGTCTCAATTGAGAAAGGTAGACCTTACATCCATCTGATAAAATTTGAAGTTCTTGTGAATGGAAAGAGCAAGGAAGATTCTTATGGATTCTAGTCATACTACAGGTGCAAAGGTTTCTTCAAAGTCTACCCCTTCTATCAAGGCACACCCTTTGCAAACCAATCGAGCTTTGTTGCTAATTACTTGACATTTTTCATTCAACTTATTCTTGAAAACTCACTTCGTTCCAATAAGATTTTTCTCTTTTGGTCTTCGGACAGGCTCTCATGTGTCATTATTTTCAATTTGGTAGAGCTCTGCATTCATAGCTTTCACCCAGAACTTATCTTCACTTGCTTGGTATAGATTTTTTGGGTTCTATTTGTGATAGTAGAGCCAAATTTGCATGATTTGTATTTCCCACAAGTCTCCTTCTGGTCTAGACACCCTTTCTTTGGTCTCCAATAATCTGACTCTCAAGATGTTCCTTTTGCACATACGTTAAGGCGTTTTTGGCCTTGAAGATGTGCTTGCTTCCTCACCTTCATTGTATGAATTTGTTTCATTCAGATCTGCATCCCTCAACTTTGAACTCTCTTCATCATCTGAGTCCAAGTTACTTTCGTAGGGTTCAGGTTGTGAGCCTACTTCATCAACCACTATGTCAATGCAGTCTTCTATCTTCCTTGTCCTCTTGTTGTAGCATTTGTACCCTTTGCTTCGAATATAGTATCCAAGTAGTATTCCTTCATTAGCACATGAGTCAAGCTTCCCAAGGTTCTTTTCATTTCTTTTAATGAAGCACTTTCCCCCAAACATGTTAAGGTGTATAACAGATGCAGGTATACCCTTCCATAACTCATATGGGGTTTTGTTGCTATTAGGTCTGAGATGAGTTCTGTTTGAAAATTATACTGCTGCCTGAGCTGCTTCTCCCCAGAAGTGGTGAGCCACTCCTGCTTCATATAACATCACTCTAGCCATTTCCTATATTGTTCGGTTCTTCCTCTCCACAACTCCATTTTGCTGAGGCGTTATGGCCACTAAGAACTACCTTCTAATACCTTCCTCTTCATAGAAATCTTCAAGCCATTTTGAGGTGAACTCTCCTCCTTTATCTGATCTCAAACATTTTATCTTCAAATCTTTCTCATTCTCTAATTGTGCCTTAAAGTTATTGAAGTGCTCAAACGTTTCTGACTTTTATTTTAGGAGGAGAATCCAAGTAGCCCTTATGTAATCATCAATGAACAGTAGGAAGTACCTTTTTCCTTTTGATGTTTTTGTTCTTGTGGGGCCACAGATATTTGTGTGAATAAGCTCTAAAGGTCTAGATGAGGAGAAATATTTCATTTTGAAATGAGTCCTAGTCTACTTGCCAAATTGACATCACTTGCAGATGGTGTTATCGGGCCATGACAATCTAGGTAATCCTTTTACCGCACCTATCTTTCTTATACTTATCAAGATCTCAAAATTCATGTGTCCGAGCCTCTTATGCCATAGTTGTGCTTCCCTAGTTTTTCTCAAGTAATATCTGACCCTTCAGTCATTGAACACATAAACGTTATTGTGAGTCTTGACTTCCTTCCCAACTAGTTTTCCATTTTTTATATTCTGGATCTCACAATATTTAGATCGCAAGGTCACATCATAATCATTGTCACACATCTGGCTAATAATTAGCCGATTATGTTTGAGGCCTTCCACACACAACACATTTTCTGCTTTTTTCTTTTGATCAAGACTGACCACTCCTTTTCCTTTCATTATTTTTAGAGCGTTGTTTCCAAAGGTGACATCGCCTCCTCTTTCTTTTTCTTTTAGTGATAGAAAATTTATCTTGTCTCTAGTCATGTGTTTAGAACAACCACTATCTACATACCATTTGTTTTCTTTATCATAAGATGATAAGGCGAGCCCACACGGCATGCTCTTTCTGGTCTTTTGTTTTCATCTTCTTTTATTCTTTTTGAATGTTAGTCTGTCTGTTGGTTTGAGATTTATACAGGTGTTCAAACCTACTTCTACACTCACTAGACTTGTGCCTGAAATTATTAAATTTAAAACATTCAACTTCACTTTGTAGGGGAGTGAAGGCATTCCAATTCCTAAAACAGGAATCTTGTGACTTAGCAGTTTGGTGTGAATTAAACCTGAGATTTTTGTCTCTATCAACTTTGACACTTCTACAATTAATAGCTTTTTGTTCAAATATATGACACTTGTAGCAGAGACCATAAACTAAGTAGTCATGTATATTGTCAAAAACATTATGAGGTTTACTAGAGAAATACCTTGGTGCACTGTCTATTTGAATCGTCCTCCATTGGTGGTGTCCTATTTGTCCGAATTCTCTTTTATATTCATGAAATGTTTCATGATGATTCCTCCTATGACTCTATGGTTCTTCAACTCCTACGGACCTTAAGCTTATCTTCTTCTTCCCAATAGAGGATTATTTTTCCTTTGAGTACCCCAGTCTAGTTCTGATTCCTGAGGGCCTTTGATAGCCTAGAATTTGATTTAGTCTTCTAGTCGCTTCAAAAAATCTCTCACTTAAACCCTTCTCGGTATTTTCTTTCGGAAGGTTAGTTCCTAGAGATACCACCAATACTTCAAGATACTGGCAGTTTTATTCCCATTCTTGAATCATATCTTGAAGTCCTTTAAAGACAAAAAATCATCTTTGCCGATTTTTGAGGTTGTTTCCCTTTTCAACTTGAGCAGCTCTTGTTTCAATTGCTTATTCTCCTCTTATAGCTTCTCATGATTTCCTTGTTCTCCTTTCAACAAAAGAGCTAGACTATCCTTTCTCTTGATAGCCTCTTCAATTTTTTCTTTCTAATATGCAAACTCCTCAATATTTGAGTTATCCATTCCTTCTTCTGCACGCTGCGACTGTTCCCTTAGTTGCTTGTTTTTCTTCCTTGATTTATTCAACTCATCAATGGCACTGATGAGTTATCCCTCAAGTTCTACCATTCCTTCCTCTTCTTCCTCTTCGTAGTCCATAAGACCCTATTTTTTGGAGTCTGTTTCAAGGGCCATAAGAATATACTCATTTGACTCATTTTCTGATGAGTCTTCACAGTCTAATTCTGGGTCCGAACTATCCTCTTTAGAATAGAACCCCTTCTTCTTGTAGGGTTTCTTCTTCTAAAATTTATGAGACTTATTTCTAAATTTCATACGCTCTTCTCTTTCAGCCCTCTCTTTGTAAGGGAAATTGGCAGAGAGATGTCCAATTCTTCCACAGTCAAAACACTTAAAGGGAAACTTCCCCTTATATTTACCATAGCCACAATTTAGTTTTATGGTTAGTTGAGCTAGATCCTAATCAGATTCACTGCTAGAGCAGTCTTGATGAACTTTGTGTCCCTTGTCCTTATTGTATACTTTGAATGCAACTTCCTTTGGTTCATATTTTTCCATTCCTACTCTCATCTCATAGGCTATGAGAGTACGATGTAGCTGATCCATCTTGAGATCCTTTAGGCTGACCATTTCCTCTATAGCTAATGTTTTAGCATTAAATCTCATGGGTAGAGATATTAATAACTTTTGAACGATCAACTCTTCCTTGAATTCCTCACCAAGTCTTCTAATCATATTAACTACTTCATCAGCTATTAGGTAGTACTCAACTATGCTTTCATTCTCAATCATCTTGAAGCTTTCAAACATCATTCTGAAAGCCTGAATTTTTCCTTGTTTCACCTTTTCATCTCCTTCATGACACTCGTTAAGCTTCTCCCACATCTCATAAGCAAACTTACAGTGCATAACCTTCACAAGTTATGAATGATGGGGACCAACAAGAATGGCATGCTTGGCATTACCATTGCTTAGATACAGTTTCTTGCCATTTGCATCTACGAGAAACATCTGGGACATTGTAATTTAATAGTACTGAGGTCCAAACATCTACCTCCAGGGACTTAAGCTATGCCTCCATTCTTACTTTACAAAAGGCATAATTGTTTCCATCAAATAATGGTACCCTGCTCAAGTAAACTTCTGACTCATTTTCCTATTCATAATTCCTTAAGGATCTACCTTCCAGTGGCTAAACTGTTACTAAAGGAACTTGGCTCTGATACCAGTTGTTGGAATTAAGGAATTAGCGAGGGGGGGTGAATATGTAATTTAAGAAAGTCTTAATTTTATTTTGATACTGTGCTTATAGTTCCTTGTTATGCTCTTTCATATGTGAAAGCATTCATTCATGAAGCAGTCAATCTTATAAACATTCAGAACACATACTCAAACAACAATCTCATGATCAACATACATTTGACATAGTGTTTTCATGTGGAAACCCAGAGGGAAAAAACCACCAATTTGTTGTTTGTTTTATTATGTAATTTACAAACCAAATTAATTATATATGTTTTTCTGTGGGCATCCACTCACTGGAGGCACCAACCCCATTTGTTTAGCAAGCATAAACTTGCGAAGAGGCACCAACCTCTTTTGTTTAGCAAGTGCCAACTTGCCAAGAGGCACCAACCCCCTCTGCTTAGCAAACATCAACTTGCCAAGAGGCACCAACCTATTTTGTTTAGTAAGAACAAACTTGCAAAGAGGCACCAACTTCTTTTGTTTAGTAAGCACCAACTTGCCTAGAGGAACCAACCTATCACTTCCATTGTTTTACTATTTCATACAATTTTCATATTGAAAACATATGCATACAAATTACAAGTAAAATACCAACTTAATGATTGTCTACAGATTCAACTTCTACACTCTTCTTTTTGAACACTTGTGGCAGTCTTCCTCTTGCTGCCCACTACAACACTTGATCTATGCTCTCCTTTCTCTACAGAGGGATCCCCAATGTTTCACCACAACACTACTCTTGCAACTCTCAGCTCCAATTTACAGCTCACTGCTCTGATCTCTCACAAGTATGCTCCCACACTGCTATTAGCTCATTGGAGGTTCACAATTTTATTCCTGTGCTTCTCTTGGCTCAATGTATTCACTTTCATCATCAATTCCGCACATGCATGTACCCTAGGCATGGAACCCTATTCTTCTGCTGATTTACGCAAAATCCAATTCATTCATTGCATTAAACACATAAGGATGGGCAACAATCACTTATTTGTCATAAAGCTGACTCTCCATGATGTGTATTAACTCTCAGTCCCCTTTACATATTTCACAGAGGCTCCCCATGCTTCTTTATGATTTTCAGAGATCTACTTGTACACCGTCATGGAGTCTCTATTATGTATTCAAGACGAGAATTGTTGATTTGTACATCTTTAATACACCTCTGGTTGTTGTTCTATCATCGAATTTATATTGCAAAAGACTACCAGTTTTTTTTTCAAATTGGCACTTTTACACATAAAAGCCATACAAAACAACGAACTCTGATAGTCCTTATCCCCTTATGTATAAGCCCCTTTTTCGCATTTTTCTCCATAGGACCGAGGGCTGTGACTGAGGGCTCATCCTCAAGGTGCTAAGGCCTCTAGACCCTCGATAGGGGCTATATTTTCTTCGTTAACCCTTTACACATGGTTTCACATGTGTTTCATGAAACCGGTGCTAAATACACATGGAGGCCCTATATTAGCTTTTTTTTGTTTGTTGAACCGATGCTAGCCACCAAGGATTGTCAATTTCCAATGCTGAAAGGTGATTCGAATCATCTATTAAGCCTTGACCCTTGGTTCCATTAAGCCTTCACGACCACATTCTATCCCACATCCTGACGAAATTTCATTGTGGCACATGAGCCTACCATTGTAAACCTCTGATTGTTTATTGTCGATAGGCCCGTCTGTTTAGCCCTAGCCATTGGTTTGGTAACACTTCACGACCATGTGCTAGCAGCCATGTCGGAGCCCTATAATCGGTGACTTCCAAATGTGGTCGATGTGCCAACATCGCAAACCTCTGATCTTTGATCGCTGATGTGATGGCATCACCTCCCACGTGGCACTCCATGAGTGGTGACACGTATCACTTGGATATAGTACATTAGGCCACCCAAAATGGTCGAAAACACCAGCCATGTGTCCTTTCGTACTTCCACATCATGCTGACGTTAACTACCACTTGGCCTTATTGAAAAAATCAAATCCTACCATGTGTGATCATCATAGCTCATCCAATGTTGCCTTCAGTCCTTATCAGACCTAATCAAATGCCTCCATGTGTCCTCCTGGAGGAGAGAGAAAGATGCCTACCAACCTTTGTTTTGCAATGAATTTTGTTGTGTTTTCATTTTTGGCTCTCCTAACGATTTAACGCTAGAGGCTCAAATCTCTAATTTGCAGGAGTTCTAATATGTAGGACCTCCGATTGCAATTGCCGATTTTCCTAGATCACCGACGTGCTACCACCGATATGGAATGTCCTTCGATCTATGATATGTCGGGACCTATGACTTCTGATACCACAAGTCACTAATTGGTGAAATTCATACGCTATTACGTTTCATGACTAATCCTCCAATGGCTGATTGCGATTCGTCGGGACCTCCGATCTCCGATATTCCTCACTGCATGGGGCCTGAATCATCCTCAACTTTAGTAGACCATAACTCTTGGATCACAAGTCCAGTTCTGGAATTTTTCATACCATTGGAAATCTCTTACATAACAATTTCTAATGAAAGGATTCCAATTAGCCATTAAGCTCATATTTTACCTCAAACGATGGCTCAAAAGTCTTTACATAGCCGGAATCACAACCACCAAGGCATGGAGCGCCATCATCAAGCGGAGCCTTCTTTGACATCAATGCCAACACTTATAGAGCTAGCCACCTTCATACCATCAAATTTCCAACATTTACTCATATGATGTGAAGCTACATATTTTCCAGTGCTCCTATGGGTGCTGGAAATGATTTTCAAGTGCTTTATGTAGGTGTTGGAAAATGATTTTCCATTGCTAATATGAAGTAGATTTACAAGGCTTAGGGAGAGAAAACTAAGATAGGGATGACATTACCAATAATATATATGAATAGTCATCATGAAGTGAAATAAATAATATAACCTCTACCTTATAATTGGTAACCCATACAATTATTATGTTAGTGCTTTCAAAGAAATTTCAGACTCAACAAATAAAACTAACTTTTCAGAGAAATCATGGAGTTTTCAAGAATAGAACATAACCATAACTTGCTAATTCTGAGCATAACCATGAAATTTTAAAGGACAGTGCATGGTGAGAATGTACAAAGACCATAGTTCTTTACCCAACCTTGGTGAAACTCCAAAGAAACTAACCCTTCAATAGCAGTGTCCCTAACAAGGTTTTTTGAATATTTTTATGTGGGAAATAGACAGTAATCATGATCTTCTCCATTACCCTTGGAAATATAGTAGTGAATGCTAACAATATAATAAAAATACATAATACCTAAACTGATGGAGATGTCTTGCTTTATGTTTGTATTCTTTGTGCTTCATAATCATGGGAAAAATATTATATGACTGTTTACAAAACAGATCCCCTAGATTTCCAGATGCCTCTTAAGTATAAAAGCTAGTATACATAAGGAATGATTCGGCCTCACTAATACTACATCCTCACCTCGAACTTTCAGACCCATAATTATGTGGGTTCTATAAGTTCTAATAAGTCCGCACACGTAAATTCCATGTATTTCCTCATTGAAACTATTTAACTAATAATTAATGAAGTTCTTTTAGCAGCATAATCAAGACAAAATACAAAACCAACCTTGCAATGGCTTCTGGTTCCCAAGAGGAGGGGACTTCCCTCTTGACATTTTCTTTCAGGAATGATGGAAACCTTGCAAAGTGAAGATTGTAAAGAGAGATAAATATGTCATCAAATGCTAAGGATTTTGTTTTTGTAGCATGTTCCTGCCATGACCTTGTAAGTCCATACATGGTATGGTAATGACGAGAAGGAATCTTTCCTTGCATAGAGGATTTCTAATTCCATAGCTCTAAAATATGTTTAGCAAACAAACCAATCTTCAGTAAAGACATATAATATTAAAGACATATCATAGTGAGAATTCATGTGACTCTTATATGTTTTAAATTTACCTTTTACCTATTTTATATTTCCCAAAAATTAAGGGGAAATATAAATTTTGAAAAGTAGAGAACCCGTTCTAGAGGAACATAAAATAATAGAGCTTATAGGAAGAATCTTACTTTTATAAATTGTAAAACTCATTTTTTAATATACTTCCTTTATTCTGAAATTTTGGAGAAAATTCAACCATTCAGTAGAAAGGGCCCATTGTAAATGACCAATTTACATTTTAGGAACTTGCTAGTAGAACCCCTATACCAATTTAGTTTCTAGAATCAACTCGAATTCTGAGCTCATCAACTAAAATAAAATGATTTTTGATTTTTCCTTTTATTAGCTGCACCAAACAAAACCCTACAGTACTAGCCCTTTCGACATCAATGCCATGTAGTGTGGACTGAAGTCTCACTCGATGCAGTATGGGGGGATGTTGGAACCAAGTTTCTACATCCAGAGATCAGTGTGATGTCTTTTTATGAACTAGATCTGCCTCCGCGCAGATCTCTAAGCCCTTAGGGCTTGGTACTACAATTCCCTTCGAATGACCTTTAGACCTTTGTGAAGGTCTATGACTAGCTTTTGCAGACCCTGAATAGACAAATTAACTACTTACATGCACCTTATATTACTCTTAGATCAGTATGTACTCAGATCTACCAACGGTTCAATAAACCTAACATAAAGTGTTATGATCTTTGCGTAATCACTTAACATTAATTGTGTTCAGTTAATAAGTGGATCTAGTAAATTTGTGCATCAATACATCATTAATTCATAAAGACATTTATTCTAAGATATATCGTAAACATAACAACAGAAAGAAACAGATGAAACATATGAATTTCTCCAGCAATCTTCTTTATTGATCTTTAGTATAAGGTTACAAACTCAAAACTTCATTGCGCACTCAGTTGCAAACTCTACTCTAGGCCTCTTCACACTCAGCTACAGAGCCTTTCCCCCCTCTTAGACTTACTTCTCCGCCATAATTCTCTAAGACTTTATTCGTTGTACCCATACACAAAGACATAGATCTGCCTTAGACTCTCTAAGACACACCTATTTATATAATTCCATGGTCCACGGACCATGGGTAGATCTCAAGAATTGATTCAACTTTACATAAACAAGGGTAAAAACCTTTTTTGACTTCTAACTAACTACGTGTTCCGCATCCACAATTCATGGATATTTTACATCTTTTTATCATTTGTTACATAAAAACTTGCTCTTTTTCCCCAAAACTAACCTAGGGGACCCCATCCCAATAGGCCCCCAACACAAAGGTCGGGACTCACCCTCGAGTCACTCGACTGGCATGGTGATATTGTTATGAAAATCCCCCACCTCCACCTACACAACTACTACTTCAGCCGCGCTCTGTGTGGCTGCCTACTTCACTTGTTTGACCAACTACTCTGTAGCTGGTCCTTCACTGGCTAGCTTGATCTTTTGCTATGTGAGTTGCAAGTTCGTCAGCTTTTCTTGAACGTTGGTTGAGAATTGGTAGTCTTCTTCCAACCAAGGATCCAACCTAGCCTTAAGCACTGCCTCTTTTCTCTGTGCTTATTCCACTTCAGAGAGGAGTTGTTTCCCTTCTTACAACTTGGTGAGGCGCTGCGCCATAGCAATGTAGCGCGTCGTCACCCTAACCTCGTCATACTAGTTTTGGAGCTCGTGGATCCCTGTATTCAATACCTGTAGGTTTGGATCTTCCTTTAAGGTCTTCACCACTTCCATAGCATGTTCAAACAAAGTTGTGCAGTCAATGACCGTGACATCCATACTCGCTATCCCTTCCTTGATGGTAGCTCCGCGCTATTCCCTGACATCGTGGGGAGTCAAAGGCTATGACTTGAGTTCCAGCTCTGTGATTTTCATATTGAGTTCAAATTGAACTCTTGCCACTTCTACCTTTGCATTGCGGATGCTCCCAGCTAGCTTCCAGATCTTGGCCTCTAGTTGTGCCTCCTCAAGTATGTGAAACTCCAGCACTGTTCTACACCCCTCTAGGTAGATCTGTATTCTGAGTGAGAAAGAGAGAGGAGATTGTGTGAGAGCAAAGAGGGAATTACAGTGGATCTGTTGTAGGTTGTATCTCTTCAGTTTGTTGGATAATATAAAAGGAAGGACTGGCTGTTTTCTCCGTGGACATAGCCCAAATTGGGTGAACCATGTATATCTGTGTCTCTCTTGTTTTATGTGTTTTATGTGTTCCATTGCTCTGTAATACATAATTTTCTAACAAAAAAGTTTTCATATTATTTTCTCTCCTTCCTTTTTAATGGATGCATTTTTCTTTCCTTTGCAACCTTTTTATTTTTCTTTACCCTTAATGGCTTTTTACTACCCTCTTCTCGAGTATTTTTTCCACTTGCCTCAAGATGAGTAGCTGGCACACACACCTCATCTAGATTATTGGGATTAAACATAAGGATAATATGCCTCAGTTAATTGTGTAAACCCCCTATATACTTCAACAACCCGTCATGTGATTGCAAATATACACATAACATTAGAGACCTTCTTCTAAATTCTTGGGTGCAATCTTGCACATTTTGACCTTTAAGTTGTCTAAAGTTCTGCAAATTCATGATGGCTCTTTGCATATATGCTAGAGGGTAAAATTTCATTTTAATTGCAGCAATGAAATTAGACCAAGAAATTGAGATCTTACCATGTTTTTTTATCTCTTCTTATGTCTTGTATTCCCACCATACTAGTATTGCAGCCTCCAGTCTCAAAGAAGCTAGCTGAATCTTTATGTCATCATCTCGAAGGTTTTTAATTTTGCAATAGACCTCCAACTGAAAAATCCAATTGTCAAGCTTCTCTGCATTCACTTTACCATTATACATGGGTAGTTCAATTTAACATCAAGTTTTAACAGGGGTGATTTACTAGTTCCTTTTGAGGTATGTTGACGACTATCAGTAAGGGTCGTAGTAGTGGAAGAGGGTGAAGATGTCTGTGAAGATGAAGATGAAAATGATGTTGGAGAGGGTCGAGGTTTACCTCCATTTCCATTACCTCTTCCTCTTGAATAACCTTCTCCTTTTGGAGGCTTGGAGATTTCTCCATGCATTCTTTTATTCCTCTCTTCATATAGGAATTTTACCATCTCTACCATGTCAAGGAAATCCTTCCTAAAATCCTTCTCATCCTCTGTCATATTTGCAGGCTCTCGTTCATGTGACATGCTCACTAAAGCTTCAACTACAATTTGGGGTAGAACTGGTGGTGGAGATTGTGGCAACCTTACACTCCTTCTCCCTGACCCAACTTCAGGGCCTTCAACCAACTTCCCTTCTCCTTTCTTGAGCTTCAACCTTGTAAGCATCACATTCACTTGCAAACAATTAAATCCTCCTTGCACTAAGAAAACGAAGAGCTCTGATACCAGAATTGATCTGAATGGGAAAATTAGTTTTGCTATGCTAAATTCCTCTTTTGAACATGTTAAAGTGCTTAAGGATTCATGAGGTTAATTGCAAGTTTTAACATCAGTTTTTGAATGTTTTTATGTAAATTGCATGTACAAATTAACATAAAAAAATTCTAAACAAAAACATATAACAGAAATGAACACCACCAAAACAATATCACAATAGCACATGATGAAGGAGTTCACCCCTCCTAGGCTACGTCTCCTTGGTCCAGCTTCCAATGGCTTGGTCCTCTCTATTATGCTAGAAAATGTGAATACGTCAGTTTACAATGCTCAGATTGCTCTAAACCTTGTTCTAATGGCTCCATAATGACCAAAAATGCCTGTCTAGCCTCTTTTTGCTCCTAATTTGGTAAAAAACTCATTCGGTAATGATCTCCCAAGCTTGGATGCTTTTCACTCTAAAAACTCCCCAACTTTTGGCACAAACCTACAATTTTGCCCAGATTTTCGCTAACTAGGGGATATTTCCACCGAAACCCAAGCGAATTTGTTGGATCATTAAAATTCCCTCCACGACCTTAATCCCGAAATTTGTGGCCACATGGGGGGCCACGTGCTTGGGGGCTAAGGCTAACAACCTGCCCCCTCCCATTGCCCCCCACTTCGATCATGAGAGGTCATATGGCACAATAGGACTGGGGCTGGGACATTAACTTCACTCCTGGCAAAGTTCTTTCCAATACACAGTTTGGACCCCGTGGCTATGGTTTTTGTGGTCACTTCTTTTCCTCTGCAGTGGTGACTGTTTGTTAACGGTTAAGGTTATAATGAGGGGGTGCGGGGCTAGCCTCCTGCCTGTGGTCATGCCTCCTGGCGGTGATCAGGGCTAGGGTTAGAGCCTGACCCCCTTCCCCCATATGCCATTACACCATACCATATTATCAATCAAACGTCAATATAGGTTAAGAATCATGTGATATCCCGATTGGTGTAGGCCCTTGGTGTTTGTTGTGAGGTCGCAGGTTCAAACCTGCCCGTTGTTGCTTGGACCTTCGACCCATTTTGGTGGCCCTCGGGATGCCATGTGGTGGTCACTAACCTTGCCACGTGGCAACCTGTGAATGTCAAGCACCAAAACACTGTGCCCAATGAAAATGCGTCATCTTGGACCAATCAATCTATGCCACTTGGCACTCTTCTCTTCACCAGAGGAGCCAAGTCACCTACTCTATCAACTCACAGTCATCTATCACGTAAGCAATACGAACTTCTGACTATGCAATGTTGCTTCTCTTTTTTTCTCATAAATTTTCCTATTTGGGAAAACAAACAGAACATGATTCTGGGAGCATACGGTGTCTGTTTCGCGCAAAACAAATTATGCCGGATTTAGGACGACAAGCCCTATGTGTTCATTCAGGTTCCACAACAATTTGACAACTTTTATTTCTAAGAAAAATTTTAAGCACCTGATCATTACCATATACTTTTTCTGTTACAAGTGAGTTGTCACCAAGGACAACACATGCTTCATAATGCCAACAATCTCCCCCTTTGGATTTTATGGGAACCATGTTGGTGTTGATCAAATCAACCTGTAGAAACATTTTAGATACATCAAATAATCATTATTGAAATACCAAGATACTCTCCCCCTTTGACATGAAGGGCAAAGGGAGGACCAAAGCTCCCCCTTTGGATCTGATTTGCACTATATTGTTCATGCTCCACCTAAGCACATGTTGAATCTTCCGAAATATTTTCAAATGAAGGACATGACTCTATAACTCAACTGAGTATGACCTTCCTGTCACTAAGGACTCATGCTTACATCAATCACACAACTAAGTGGGGATACATATTTGACTAAACCACCCAACCAAGTGGGATTGCATTTTTGACACTAACACCCAACCAAGTGGGATTACATTTTTGACACTACCACCAAACCAAGTGGGATTACATATTTGACATGACCTCAAAAGTCCATACATGACTGAATATGATAATTATTACATCATAGGTCTCCACATGACCTTTACATCAAATGATATACATGACATTTATAAAAAAGACCAAAAGATCTTTAATAGTAGCATAATTCAACAACCATAATGCCAACAATGCATTATATTATGCAAGGCTAATGCTCCCCTTGAACTTGTGCTACTTGTTCATTGTCAAAAACTCATTCATCAAAGAATCTTCATCAATTAGATAAATATCAATGAGAAAAACATAACTCAATACCATATGAGCAGACTATACCCATCAATACTAAACCAAGAAAAATCAGTTTTCAATAGCATGTCAGAGGTTGATTCTTGAGTCTATCCCACAAATTTTCTATCAAAGAAAAACATATGTGAATATCTCCAAGGAAATTTGTGTATATATACGACTATACTTCATGAAACTCGTGCATAGAAAGAAACCTTCTGAATTTTCACCTATAGACTGAGCAGACTGGATTAACAACAAGATGAGGTAGAGACAATTCCTAGTTTCTGTCTTAGATATTCAAATGCTTCTCTGGGAAGAGGCTTAGTAAATATATTAGCAACTTATTCTTTGAAGGGAACATACTCCAATTTAACCTTTTTCTGAAGCACTTGTTCTTGTAGAAGGTGATACTTAATAGGAATATGCTTGGTCTTGGAGTGCATAATAGGATTTTTCGAAATACTAATAGCACTTGTATTATCACATAGGATGGAGATGGGTGGAGAACATTTGATTTGTATATCTTGTAATGTTTGCATAATCCAGAGAAGTTGTGTGTAACAAGATGCAACAACCAAATATTATGCTTCTGCTGTAGATAAGGAAATGGAACTTTGTTTCTTGCTGAACCAAGATACCAATCAGGGCCCCATATAAAATGCACCGCCACTAGTGTTTTTCCAGTCATCAACCTTTCTAGCCCAATCCGCATCTGTGTATGTATGAAGGGTAAGATCTGCATCTTTAGGATACCAGAGACCAAAGCTTTAGGTTCCTTGGAGATATTTGAATATTCTCTTTACTACCTGAAGATGTGATTCCTTTGGATTGGCTTGGAAACATCCAACAATCCCAACTACATGCATGATATCTAGTTTGGTACTTGTTAGATAAAGCAGACTTCCAATCATAGACCTATACTCTGGGTGGTTTACTGTAGGAGAATTATCATTAGAGCTGAGGCTACATCCTATCATCATGGGAGTACATACAGGTTTGCAATCTTCCATCCCATACTTCTTTAGAATATGCTTGAGATATTTTCTTTTGTGAGAGAAAGGTGCCATCTTTTGCTTGTTGCACTTGTATACCAAGAAAATAGGTTAGTTCGCCAAGTAAAGACATTTCAAATTGTTGTTGCATAACAGAAGCAACATTTTGACTCACAGATTCTTCATTACTACCAAAGATGATATCATCAACATAAATAACAATAATTAGCAGTTTATCACCATCAATTTTTGTTTACAAGTTGTTGTATGTGGATCCTTTTTTGAAACCTTGTTGTTGAAGATATTTGTCAAGACGATAATACCATGCCCGTGGAGCTTGTTTTAGCACATATAAATCTTTTTTGAGTCTTCATACAAGGTTTTCATCATTCCCCAAAATTAATCCTTATGGTTGTTCAATATATACTTCTTCTTGATGTCCATTAAGGAAAGCATATTTTATATCCATTTGATAAACTTTGAAATTTAAAAAGCTTGAAAATGCAAGACACATTCTTATGGCTTCAAGTCTGGCTACTGGTGAAATTGTTTCTTCAAAGTCTATACCTTGTTGTTTTGCATAACCTTTACAAACAAGTCCAGCTTTTTTCCTAATGACCTCTCCATTTTCATTCAAATTATTTTTGAATATCCATTTTTCCCAATAACATTTTTATCATGAGGCCTTGGAATCAATTCCCAAGTATCATTCTTTTCAATTTGATCAAGTTCTTCATTCATGGCCTTAACCCAACATTCATATTCTCTAGCTTGATTTACATTTTGCGGTTCAATGGTGGATAATAAAGCTAGATAACTAGAAGATCCTACAAGGGCTCTTCTTGTTAGTACCCCAGATTCCTCTTCTCCTAGAATTTGAGTTTCTCGATGATTCTTTTAAACATACCTAGATGGAGACTTTTCTTTGTTTGATGTGTCTTCTTCTACTGCTTCATTAGTTTCTTCTTCTATATCATTGTGGTTTAATGTGGGAAAGAATTCATCATCATCATCGTCTTTTTCTCATGTTACCTTTTTGGGTACCATGCATGCTTCATCAATCACAACATCAGTGGATTCAAAAATCTTCCAAAGTATCTTATTGTAACATTTGTATCCTTTGATTCTAGATGAGTAACCAAGAATTATTCCTTCATCTTCTCTAGCTTCAAACTTAATGAGTTTTTCATCATTATTTTTTATGAAACATTTGCTTCCAAAAACACTAAGATGCTTTACATTGGAATGCTTACCATACCAAAGTTCATACGAAGTTTTATCACTACTCACACAAAAATGAGCCTTGTTGAGAATATTTACTGCAATATGTGCAGCTTCACCCCAGAAGGTGTCAGGAGTTCCAAACTCATCAAGCACAACACAAACCATTTGTTGAATAGTTCTATTCTTTCTTTCTGCCACACCATTTTGTTGAGGAGTTTTAGCTACAGAAAATTGTCTTTTTATGCCATGTTGTTTACAAAAATCAAAGGATTCATCTGATATGTATTCTCCTCCTCGATCAGATCTGAGACATTTTATTTTCAGGTATAATTAATTTTCAACTAATTCTTTGAAGACTTTAAATTTATCAAATTCTTCATCTTTGTGTTTCAATAAGCCGATCTAGCACATTCTAGAAAAGTCATCAATGAATAAGATATAGTATTGTTCTCCATGAGGTGAATTTTTCCTAACTGGTCCACACAAATCAGTATGTATAAGTTTAAGAGTATTTCTTTCTGATCCTTCTTTGGCATTGAATTGAACTCTGGTTTGCTTACCGAATTGACATGACTTGCATATGGTATTTTATGGTATGGTGATGTTGGGTAGATCACAAACAACTTTGAGCTTGCTTGATCTGCTTATTTGAGAGAAGATTAGATGTCCTAGTCTTCTGTGCCACAACCAGTTTTCCTCTGCCTTTCCTAAGTATCATTGTTCTTGGCCACCTTTCAATATATACAGATTTCTTGGGGTTCTTGTTCCTTTTATTATGGTCTTTCCCGTGTCAAGTTCATGAACCACACATTCTTTTCATCGGAATACCACCTCATTTCCTTGGTCACACATTTGGATAACAATCAACAAGTTATTCTTTAATCCATCAACATACAAGAAATTACCATATTTAACCTTTTCTTTTAGAAAAAATGAACCTTTACCCTTAACGACAGCAGGTGAGTCATTTCCAAAAGTGACATTCTTGTCTTTCACTAAAGCATTGTATGAAATAAGTTTATCTTTATCACATGTCATGTGTTTTGACCATCCAACATCAATGTACCATTGATTTTATTGTCCTTTTGCAAACAAGGCTATGCCACATCTTTCAAATTGTAACTCCTTCCTTTTCCATACCTTAGAATTTGTTGATATTTTCTCCTTTTGAGATGTTGGATATAATTTGATCTTGCATTTAGAGTCTTCATGATCAAAGTGATTGCAAAATGAACATTCAATTTCATCTATAAGATATGTGAAGTTATTATAAGTGTTCTTATTGAATCCTATCTCATTCCTTTTTTTTCTTTCTTCTCTAGTCATGATGGTTTTGTATGCAACACATTGAGAAACCTTGTGACCAAAATTATGACATGAGAAACATTGTCCATTAAAAAAGAAATTTTTGTGATCATAGAGTCTACTGGTGTTGTTTACCTTTTGACTAGTGCTTCTGTTGTTGTTCATCCTTGGATTAGAGTGAACATGCTTTACCTGTGGAATGCCTTTATCCTTTTGCTGAGGACTGAAGCTTTGCAAACTGGTTTTTGCTGCATTTAGATAGCTTCTAGTGGTGGTTGAAGAATTTTTTGTTTGAGATGTTTCTCCAGTGTATCCAAGACGTGTCTTCATAATAGGAGAGCATTACCTTGATAATTTGATCTAAGGTTTCAGCTTCTTTAGCAAATCAAAGATTTACAGTTTTTATTTTCTCAAGTTACTTTCTTAGACTTGCTACTTCACATTCTAACTTCTCATTATTATTTTCCTTTTCTATGAGTTGATGCTTCAATGTATCTATGGCAACTTTGCTTTCTTACAAGCAAATTTTGAGTTGAGTAATTTCTTCAAAGAAATACTTTTCCTCTAAAGCATCCACAAATTATCATTAGACTCATTAGTATTTTTCCCAAAAGCCATGAGTAATTTAAGATCTTGATCAGATTCTCCTTCTTCACTATTTGACAAGCCATCACTATCTTCATGAGTATAATAATTTCTTCTGTTGTCAAACTATCTCCTATTACCTTTTGCAGTATCCTTCCCTTTGTCATGGTTGTCTTTATGATGACATTTAGCATCATAATAACCAACTCCACAAGAAAAACATTTGAAGGGAAGATTACCTCTGAACCTTTCAGTGCCCAGTTGAAGTTTCTTTACAAAGTTCATGTCATATTATTTTGATATATATCCTGATTCCTTGTGTTATTCCTTTTCTTTTCCTTTCGAAGATGCTTTAAATATGACTTCTCTGACTTCTAAGGGACCTCCTTTCCTCATTTCAAAACAAGTCAAGATCCTGTGAAGTTGAACAACAATAAGAGTCTACAGATCCTTCTTCTCTTCATTGACAGATACTTTTTACTCAAATTTAGGAGTTAAATATCTTAATATTTTCTCTACTAAAGTGGTGTCCCTTATTTCTTCACCCAGATTTTTCATGCGATTTACAAACTCATCTATACATAGAAAGAAACTAGTAATACTTTCATCATTATGCATTCTAAGAGTTTCATATTGAATTATAAGAGTTTGGAGTTTAGCACTTTTTCCCTTGGTATTTTCTTCATAGCTTTGAATGATTCTGTTTGATATTTCTTTTGCTGTGTTTAACTTCATAACTTTGAAAAATTATGATTCTTTCAGACTTCCCAATAATGCATTGACAACTTTGGCATTGGTTTCATACGTCTTCTTTTCTGCTGCATTAGTGAGAACAACGACTGGATATCGGTAACCTCCTTCCATAATTGCTCAAACATCTGCTCCAAGGTATTGAAGATATGATCTGGTTCTTCTATTCCAATATATGAAATTATTTTTGTTGAAGAGTGGTGGTATAATAGATGTTGTTCCGTCTTGATTTCTCATCTTGAAAGATCTTCCTTCAAGTGAGCAAGCTTCTTTTCCCTTGATACCAATTGTTGGGAAAAATACTAGAGAGGGGGGGGGGGGGTGGTCAATCAATATTTTAAAAAACTTACAATAATATTTTTTCTTTTCCAAAATATATACGTGACTTCACTGAACCCAACTTGTGTTTACACGCGACTGTTGTAAAAGAAACTTGAGTAATCTTAGTACAATTGTAAGACAACTAATTCTTTATCTGTTAAACATAAACCAAAATGTAAGAGATTTATCATCCATTTGATAAGTAGTAAGTAGGTTCAATAAGAATAGAATAAAGTATCACACATAAGAAACACACATGAACAACAATATTTAAGGTGGAAATCCAATTTGGGAGAAAACTAATGTTGTTGTCATCTCAGTCTTAAAACTTACTAATATCAAAAACTTCTTACATTCTTGTACTAGTGCAGACTCATACCAGTACGCAGGCACCCACCTATTGAAGGCTACAACATTCACTCGTTTTGCAGCTCCTATTCGAAGGGAGCTCCAACCCCCTGATCTGATTACCATCCTCTATTGGCAGTAAGCTTCGACTTCATCATTGAATGCTCCAACCCTCAACAACATCCGTGGACCATGTTTCATAAATTTTCACACTAGATCCAACTACTTTAATACATCACCACTTGTAGATCAACTGAAGAAAACACCAACTTAATTCAAACAAAACAGTGATATCACTGTAACCAGAACACAAAACTGAACTCAGAATACTGCATCAACACATAGAATCAACTACAACCCTGATCATTTATATGCCAAAATGTATACTCTACTTCACTTAAGGAAACCCACGTGTATACGTGATTTTGTTGGCATTATGACTCGGATTTGACATAGGTGTTGTCATTGATGGCAACTCACTCAGATGACAGAGTATAGTTCAGCAGGTTAACAGCTCAGAGTTACAGACTAGACTTCATAGAATGAGGAAAGAGAAGTATACACAGGTTCACCTTGACAAAGTAGTGTATACACAGGTTAACAGACCAAAAAGTGTGTATAATGTACACACGCAGTTTCACAGAAATAAAGGCGCGTACATGTTGAAATCCAAGTTTTTGGTCCGTGGTATTTGGCCCATGGTATTTTGATCCATGGTATTGATCCAAAGTATCTGGTCCGAAGTATTGATCTGAGGTATTTGGTCCAAGGTATTGGTCCTAAGTGGTTTTGGACCATGGTATTGAGAAAAGCCTAACACTATATAAGGAGAAGAAGATCATTAGGCCATGCAACTCAAGCATTGAATATCTGATGTGAAGCAAGCTCTAGAGTACAGGTTATTAGGTTGCGGTGCATAGCTGGATCTGAACCAAGGATGAACCTTAGTGCTTGATAAAGGATAAGATCTCATGATGGGTCAAGACCTTAAGGCTTGAAGTGAAGTATCTTTATATGGTTTGATCATTTATCTAAATAACTGGCGCATTTTGTAGTCTGTAAATATGATGATCTAGGTATAACTGAAGTCTGGAATTGTTGTAATATTTAAACCATCATTTACAGATCTGTGCGCAAGTTCAATTTAGAAAAGGCGCGTATACACGCTGGTTATGCATATCAAAACAGCGTATACATCTTATGTTTTATTTGCAGATCTGTATGTAGGTTCGCCTCGAGAAAAAAGTGTATGCACGCAGGTTCGACACATCGAAGTAGCGTATACCTTATAAAATATGTTTTAGTTGCTTCTGTTTGCTGTTGCAGTGTTCTGGGTTCTCGTTACTGTTTTTTGGTTACAGCATTCTGAAAGATCAGATTGAAGGGTTGTCAAAGTGATTGATTGATTTAGTTGTGGATTGGTGCAAAGGAGATCAGTTGATGCAGATATATTTTGATTAAATGATGTTGTTGATGGATCCAGACTAAAAATTTATGAAACATGGTCTCTGGAAGAAAACAGAAGGTTGTAGCCTTCTGTAGGCTGACACCTACGTACTAGTAAACATATCAGCTAGTATAAGAGCTAGGGGGTTGTTGCTCCCTTCTAGGAGAAGCTGGAGAATGAGAGAAGGTTGTAGCCTTCTATAGGTAGAAGCATGCGTACGGGTATAAGTCTACACCAGTACAAAAATTGTAAAAAGAAGTTTCTTATTATTAAAAAGATAGAGACAATTGCAGCAGGTGGTTTTCACCCACATTGGGTTTCCACCTTATATCTTGTGTTCAAATGTGTGATTGTCTGTTCTGTTTTTACTGTACCTGGTTATTGTTTATATGGCTCTGATGCACTAATTAAAGATATAAATTTGATGAATTAACTAAATCATAAGTTTGTAGGATATACACTAGTTGCCTTAAACACAGTTGCGTATACACGCGAGTTCCATTAACTGAAGTAGCGTATATGAATCTGATTTTGGAAATGAAAAATAATTGACTTGCTAATATTGATTCATCCCCCTTCTCAGTATTATTTCCAACAATTGGTATCAAGCAGGTGCTTCAGAAGAAGCTTGATCGCTTGAAGGAAGATCCATCATCATGAGTAATCAAGAAAGAGAGGGATCCATCAGACCGCCAATCTTTGACGGAAGCAACTTTGTTTATTGGAAGGTAAGAACCATAGCCTATCTTCAGTCTCTTGGAACAGATGTCTGGGAAATCATGGAAAGAGGATATACATTTCCATCAGCAATTCCTATAGATGTGTCAAGTAAAAAGCAATATGAAACCAATGCCAAGGCTATTACTACATTATTGGGAAGTCTGTCACAATCAGAATTTGTCAAAGTGATGTAGCTCAAATCCGCCATACAAATATGGGACAAAATCGTTCTAAGCTATGAAGGAGACTCTCAGGTAAAACATGCAAAACTGTAAACTCTTGGAATTCAATATGAAACTCTCAAAATGCACAATGATGAAAGTATAGCTAGTTACTTCTTACGTATAGATGAGATTGTTAATTGCATAAAGAATTTGGTTGAAGAGATAAAAGAAGTTAATTTAGTTGAAAAGGTTTTAAAATCCTTGTCTATTAAGTTTGAATCAAAAGTATCTGCCATAGAAGAAAAGCAGGATCTTCAGACTATTACTATGACACAGCTGCACGGAATCTTAACTACTTTTGAGATGAGAAAAGGAGGTCCATAAGATATGAGAGAAGCCACATTCAAAGCTTCAAGAAAAGAAGAACTCAATGAATCAGAAGGAGAAGAAGAAGCAAACTTTTTCAAGAACCTTCAACGAGGTTCTGGAAGATTCAGAGGTAAACTACCTTTCAAATGTTTTGCTTGTGGAAGAGTCGGTCATTATGCTACCAAATGTCCTCATAAAGATAAGGTGGATAAAGGCAAGGAATATACAAAATGGAATAGAAAACAAAGTGTAAGTAAGAAGAGCTACTGTACGCATGAAGATAGCGATGGTTTATCAAATAGTGATGAAGATGAAAATAGTAATGACTATAAACTTTTGATGGCTTTTGAAGATGATTATTTCTTGGATGCTTTAGATGAAGATGACCTTTATGAAGAAATCTCTAAACTCAAAATCCATTTAGAAGAAAAGAATATGATTATAGATACTTTGACATTCCAACTTGCTGAAAGAGAAAAGCACAATGAAAAACTAGAATGTGAAATTGTGGGTCTAAGAAAGGATATTGAGAAAACAAAATCTCTCAATCTCAGATTTGCTAAAGGATCAGAAACCTTAAATGAAATCATCAAAGTGCGGTATTCTCCTCTGATAAAGACAGTCTTGGATATACTGAAGAAGCATCTCAAGCAAAAAAGCCATCAACCTCCACTAAAAGCTATCTTGATGTAGCAAAGAGCAGTGAACAGTTTGACAAGCAAAGGCATAAAGCAGATCACCAGGTAGATCGGGTTCAATCTACTTCAAGGATAAGAAAAGCATGCAGATTCTAGACTGTTTGTGATCTTCCTGATATGAACATTCCAGAAAATAAAATATGCAAATCATGTCAATTTGGTAAGAAAACCAAAGCACATTTCCCTGAAAAGGAAGGATCAGCTAGTAAGCCTCTTGAACTTGTTCATACTAATTTATGTTGACCATCAAGGAAAACGTCACCTCATGGAGAAGAATACTTTATATTGTTCATTGATGATTTTTCCAGAATGTGTTGGATAGGACTTCTAAAGCATAAAGATGAAGCATTTGAAAAGTTCAAAGCCTTCAAAGCTTTGGTTGAAAATGAATCAGATCGCAAAATCAAATGCCTCAGATCTGATCGAGGAGGGGAATTTACCTTGGATGAATTCTTCGACTTTTGTGAAGAACATGGAATAAAAAGGGAATTCTCCACCACAAGGACTCCTCAGCAAAATGGAGTGGTAGAAAGGATGAACAAAACTATTCAACAAATGGCTTGTGCTATGCTAGATGAGTTTGGAACTCCTGCAACCTTCTGGGGTGAAGCTGCATTTGCTGCCATCACTATTCTCAACAAAGCAAATGTTCGGGTAAACAACACTCAAACTCCACATGAACTTTGGTATGGTAAGACTCCTACTGTAAAATACTTCAAAGTTTTTGGAAGCAAATGTTACATCAAAAGGATTGATGAAAAACTTGGTAGGCTTGAGCCCAGAGTAGATGAAGGTATTCTCCTTGGTTACTCTTCCTGAAGTAAAGGATATAAATGTTATAATAAAAGACTTGGGAAAATCATTGAAAGTATTGATGTTGTGGTTGATGAAGCATGCAAAAATCCAAAACAAATAAAAACCGAAGATTATGAAGAAGACGAGGATTATCCTCCCACATCAAATCAGACTAATTCTGAAGAAGAAACCAATGAAGCACCAGAAGAAGAAATAATGGTAGAAGAAAATACTTCGTCTAGGTATGTTTAGAAAAATCATCCAGAAGCTCAAATTTTACGAGAAAAAGGGGCAGGTGTGCAGACTAGAAGAACCATTGCTGAAGCTTCAAACTATATAGCATTACTATCTTCCACTGAACCTCAAAATGTAAATGAAGCATGCAAAGATGAATGTTGGGTCAAGGTGATGAATGAAGAACTTGAGAAAATTGAAAAGAATAATACTTGGGAATTAGTTCCTAGACCTCATGATAAGAATATCAGAGGAACTAAATGGATATTCAAAAACAAGCTAAATGAAAATGGAGAAGTTATTAGAAACAAGGCTAGACTTGTTTGTGAAGGATATTCTCAACAGGAAGGTATAGACTTTGAAGAAACTTTTTCACTTGTTGCTAGACTTGAAGCTCTCGGAATGTTCCTTGCTCTTTCTAGTTTTCAAAAATTCAAAGTATACCAAATGGATTTAAATTTTTCTTTCTTAATGGAGACTTAGAAGAAGAAGTCTATATTGAGCAACCAGATGGATTCATTCTTGGAAATGATGTAAAACTTGTATGGAGACTCAGAAAGGCTCTCTATGGTCTAAAACAAGCTCCAAGGGCCTGGTATCACTGTCTTGACAAATATCTCCATCAACAAGTTTTTTCAAAGGGATCAGCTGATAGCAATTTATACACAAAGATTGACAATAATAAATTGCTAATACTTGTTGTGTATGTTGATGATATCAGTTTTGGTAGCAATGAAGAAGCCATGAGTCGAAATTTTTCTTCAATAATGTAGCAAGAATTTGAAATGTCCCTACTTGGTGAGCTTACATATTTTCTTGGTCTACAAGTTCAAAAAAACGAAGATGGTATTTTTCTGTCACAAACCAAATATCTCAAACAGGTCCTGAAAAAGTACAACATGGAAGATTCTAAACCAATATGTACTCCAATGGTAACAGGATGCAGTCTTAGCTCAAATGATGAATCAGCAGCGATGCATCAACCAACTTACAAATCCATGATTGGTAGCTTGCTTTATCTAACAGGTACTGACTGGACATCATGCATGCAGTGGGAATAGTTGGAAGATTCCAAGAAAATCCAAGGGAATCACATCTTCAGGCAGTCAAAAATATATTCAAATATATTCAAGTAACACAGAATTTTGGTTTATGGTATCCTAGAGATATAGATCTTACACTTCATGCATATACAGATGCAGATTGGGTAGGAAGTGTTGATGACAAAAAAAGCACTAGTGGTGGTGCATTCTATATGGGTTCTAGATTAGTGTCTTGGTTCAGCAAGAAAAAAAGCTCAATTTCATTATCTATAGCTGAAGCAGAATATGTGGCTATTGCATCTTGCTGCACACAACTCCTTTGGATGATGAAAACATTGCAAGACATTCAGATCACATGTACTCCACCCATATCCATTCTATGTGATAATACAAGTACCATCAGTATTTCAAAGAATCTGGTCATGCATTCCAAGACCAAGCACATACCTATCAAATATCACTTTCTACATGAACAAGTGCTTGAACAAAAGGTCAAATTGGAATATGTTCCCTCCAAAGAATAGGTTGCTGATATATTCACCAAACCACTACCCAGAGAGACTTTTGAATATCTCAGACAAAAGCTGGGAGTAGTTGATGCGTCATCCCGCTATTAAAACCTACCTATTTCAAAGAAAGGTGGTTATACGCGAGTTTCATGAAGATCAGTCGCGTATATGTTGGTTTGAGGAAAAGAAGTGGCTAGACTCAGGAAGAAAGGAGTCTGATATGGTTCAGGGGGAGCATATGCTGCTAATAATTCATTGTTGGCATTATCTTAGAAGGTCTTGGTACAAAATCACACAGTTTTTTTTATTTTGTTTCAGGAGGAATAGGTTCAGGGGGAGAACATGGTTTTAGAACTGGAGGCTGATTGACAAATGCTGCTGATGATAATTGCTGATGACTATCATGGTCTTGGTCTCTGTTATATATGTCAAGGTCATGAAATGACCTATTTTGTTACCTCACTATGCATGGGATGGATGTTGTAATGTTTTTGTTTTGACATGTATAAACAATTGGTATATCCCCACTTGGTTGGGAGATGGAGGTATGTATGAGTCATTGGTGATAGGAAGTTCATTTATGATGTATGTATAGAGTCATGTTCTTCTTTAGAACATTTTTTTTGTAGACCTTGCTTATATTCAGGGGGAACATGGACTCATTCATGAAGCTCAATCAACACACTTCAGCATATCAGAGAATTCATCATGTACTCAAGGGGAGCATGACCCTTTTCCCTTGATGACAAATGGGGAGAGTAACTTGGGGTTGCCATCAAGTCCAAAGGGGGAGATTGTTGGCATTATGAATCAGATTTGACATAGGTGTTGTCCTTGATGGCAACTCACTCAGATGAAAGAGTACAGTTCAGTAGGTTAATAGATCAGAGTTATAGATCAGACTTCACATAATCAGGAAAGAGAAGTATACACAGGCTCACCTTGACAAAGTAGCATATACACACAGGTTAACAGACCAAAAAGTGCGTATAACGTACACATGCAATTTCACAGAAGGAATGGCGTGTACATGTTGGAAATCCAAGTTTTTAGTTCGTGGTATTTGGCCCATGGTATTTTGATCCATGGTATTGATCCAAAGTATCTGGTTTGAAGTATTTATCCTAGGTATTTGGTCCAAGGTATTGGTCCTAAGTAGTTTTGGACCATGGCATTGAGGAAGGCCTAACATTATATAAGGAGAAGAAGATCATTAGGCCATGCAACTCAAGCATTGAATATCTGATGTGAAGCAAGATCTAGAGTACAGGTTATTCGGTTACGGTGCATAGCTGGATCTGAACCAAGGATGAACCTTAACACTTGATAAAGGATAAGATCTAATGATTGGTCAAGACCTTAAGGCTTGAAGTGAAGTATCTTTATATGGTTTGATCATTTATCTGAATAACTGGCACATGTTGTAGTCTGTAAATATGATGATCTGGGTATAACTGAAGTCTGGAATTGTTGTAATATTTAAACCATCATTTACAGATATGTACGCAGGTTCACTTTAGAAAAGGCACGTATACACGTTGGTTCTGCATATCAAACCAACGTATACATCTTATGTTTTATTTGCAGATTTGTATGTAGGTTCGCCTCGAGAAAAAAGTGTATGCACGCAGGTTCGACACATGGGGGTAACATATACCTTATAAAATATGTTTTAGCTGCTTATGTTTTCTGTTGCAATCTTCTGGGTTCTGGCTTGGGTTCTGGTTACTGTTTTTTGGGTACAACATTCTAAAAGATCAGATTGGAGGGTTGTCAAAGTGATTGATTGATTTAGTTGTGGATTGGTGCAAAGGAGATCAGTTGATGCAGATATATTTTGATTGAATGTTGTTATTGATGGATCCAGTCTGAAAATTTATGAAACGTGGTCCCTGGAAGAAAAGAGAAGGTTATAGCATTTTGTAGGCCAACACCTACGTACTAGTAAACATATCAGATAGTACAAGAGCTAGGGGGTTGTAGCTCCCTTCCAGGAGAAGCTGGAGAACAAGAGAAGGTTGTAGCCTTCTACAGGTAGAAAACTGTGTACTGGTATAAGTCTGCACCAGTACAAAAATTGTAAAAAGAAGTTTCTTATTATTAAAAAGATAGAGATGATTACAGCAGATGGTTTTCACCCACATTGGGTTTCCACCTTATATCTTGTGTTCATATGTGTGATTGTTTGTTTTGTTTTTACTACACCTGGTAAGTGTTTATATGGATTTGATGCACTGATTAAAGATCAACATTTGATGAATTAACTGAATCATAAGTTTGCACGATATACGCTAGTTGCCTTAAACACAGTTGCGTATACACGCGAGTTCCATTAACTGAAGTAGCGTATATGAATCTGATTTTGGAAATGAAAAATAATTGACTTGCTAATACTGATTCACCCCCCCTCTCAGTATTATTTCCAACAGCTTTTCTGTAGAGAAACCTGCATACAAATATTAATATACTGAAAACTGAAAACTTGTAATTCTAAATCAGACACGGAGTTGAACAGATATATTCTGAAATATTTTCTTAGCTTACAGAACCCTCATGCAATCAACAACATCAATAATCGTTTCAACCAATAAACATGTAAACAAGTTCAGCTTCATCATTCATTCAGTTCTACTTCAGATATTATCACTCAACTTAGATCAACATGAGGACAACATTGACAAACAACAAAGAAGCAACAACAAAGATCATGTTTATCAGTCATTTATGAACATAAACCCTTACTTTATATATGCGACTTTGAAGAAGTGAACCCACGTATATAGGCGACTTTATCGAGACCAACCTATGTATAGATCTACAAATTTTGATCTAAAATTGCACAACTCTTCAGAAAGACAGAGATCATAATATTCAGAGATAAAAACATTCATCAATAATTAGATCTATTCAATCCATGAGTAGATCATACAATGGAAATTCATTTCAAGTCTCATGATCTTAATCCATCATTGTATTCATCGATGCATAATTATTTCATATCTATGTGTTAACTATGGACCTTATAATGTGGATATACTTCAGATTGAAGTATTCATTGATAACCATTTCACATGCACACTTAACACTTTGATCTTCACCTCCTTATATATTTTCACCCTTATCCAATAGCACGGGTCAAAACTACACTAGTGTCAGTGGTAATATTTGATGAGATCAATATCCGTTTTCATGCTCATTACTATGGGCCAATACCATGGTAAAGACCCCTGGTATTTAGAGAACCATGTTGTAAAAACCATACGTGACTTTTATTCACCAAAATCGTGTGTATACGCAACTTGACATTGACAAACCCATGTATAGATATTCAAATTCACCTGAATCAAACTTCTCATTCTGATCTATAAACCTTTGTCCCATCATTTTGTTATTATGTTCCCTCACTCTGTCACCTCTGAACTGAACTGTGGATTCATCTAGTTACCATATGCTTGTTTTGTTACAAGTGAGTTACCATCAAGGACAACACATGCATCGTAATGCCAACAATATGTTCCCTAAAGGATTTAAATTGCTTCAATTGAAATGCACTTGCATGGTATGATTCAGGTAAACAATATTGTTTGAAAATCAATTGTTCATCATAAAATTGAGATTCCACAAACATAATGAAGAAGACAATTTTATGACCAAAAAATTGATCATCTAGCCTAATTCACTAGATGGATCAAAGTACACCATGTAAAGCCAAATTTACCATAGTAAAATTGCTCTCATTGTGAGAAATTACTTAATAACCCACCTTTCTTAAGTAATTTATAGTTAAATCCATGACGAATAATTAAATAAATCATTATTTATTTGATTTTCTTTTAGGAATAATTAATTAAACCATCGTTCAATTATTATTCCTTCTCATATTTGGCCCAATCATGAAAAATAAACAGATAAATCATTAATTATCTTATTTTTCTATAAGAATAATTAATTAATCACTAATTAATTATTATTATTCTTTGTCAAGTTTGACTAAATCCCTTAGGAATAATTAAATAAATCCTTATTTGTTTATTATTCCTTAACTAATTCCTTGAGATGATAAATAAATCATTTATTTATTTATTATTTCTAAGTAAAAGTTTAAATACTTTTTCCCTCCTAAACAAATATAATAAAATATATCAAGTGGTTATTCAAACAATGGGATCAATAATATTTTATTATTTCTCATTATTCGAGGATAACTCAATATTTTGTTATAAATAGAACGGTTTTCCATTCATTATTCACTTTTGATTATTTTCATTGTTGCACTCACTATTGTAACTCTGATTATTTTGATTGTCGCACACAATAGTTTTGTTGGGTTTACCCATTATAGAGGGAGAGACTCTACACAAGCTAAAGACATTTGAGGATAGCCAAGAACCCATCCCATAGAGGGGGATTGGTAACATATATGTGTTCCCTTCATAGGTGTTATAATAAAAGTATTCTTTACATATCTGGTTTCCATTCAATGATTGGAGTTATTACTCTTTCTTTTTCCTGTTTAACTATGATTGTGGCATAGATACGAACTTTGGCAGGTTTTGTTTCTATCAGTTGTTGTAGATCTATAATGTTTAGCAGCCATTTATATTGTTGAGATTGTTTCTCATCCATAATCTTTAGTGGGTTCTTTTCATACATCTTTGAGAACAAAACACTACAACAAAATTGGCGACTCCGCTAGGTATATACTTCAGATCCAGAAACCTAGGTGAGCTTCGATTTTTAGTTGAGGGTTTCTTCTTTTTTTCAATTCTATTAATGTTTGCTAGTTTTTTAACCCTAGATCTAATAAATGTCTGACTTTCGCAAGCTTTCTGGTCTTTTCCATAGGTCACAGGAACCAGCCACGACAAAGGCGACACTTTTTTCTGAGATTTGCTGACTGAGATCCATGGAGCAGAAATCACACCTTTTGGCCCAAAAAGTGTGATCAAGAGGCCAGAGAAAACTTAACAACCCAAAAAGTGCAATCCCTATAGAGAAATAGGTCAGTACCTGCGATTTTTTGGTTTTAGGGTTTTTCTCAGATTTGTTTCTGGGTTTTGCAAAGAGCTAACTGCTGGGTTGTCTGACCTCTATCTCATCCCACTTAGGCCTTGATACACTCTTATTTACTCGTCAAAGTTGAATTTATCCTCCCCTAGGGCTTCCATACGCTTCCACCTTTCTAGGACGAGTTTAGCTGAGTGAGTAGTCTCAGTTTCTGCAGCGCTTTCAACCACATTTTCCAGATTTGTACCCTTCTATTTCAGATTTGTAAAGATAGGTTGTTACCATCCATAGTTTCAAATTTAAACTTGTTTGGTCATTAGCATTAGGGTCCCATCGGTTCCCCTAGGTGTTTCACCCATCTCCCTATCTTTTTGTAGCGATCTTCCTCTCTGGTTTTTTGTTGTTGCTGCACCACTTTCCAGCAGGTTAGTGTCACTTGATCCAAGTCACACCGACATTTAGATCTATTGACCATTTCAATGTATTTTCCATTGGTTTACCACCAAGAAGTACAGTGTTTGCAAACCAAGTTTGGATTGGGTTTAGTTAATTCTTTTCCTGTTCATTTTCTGTTATTAATTTTAGTTTTTTTCAACATGTTTTTTTCTTTTTTACAAACATGATATGGGCTTAATCAATTAATACACTTGCACACACAAGCACACCTTAAGTGAAGGGAGATTAGTTTACACCGCCAAGCCAAGACTTAACATAATAAATTTATCTCCCCTCATCAAGACAAAGATATATTGTTGATCTCACTTCACCATTTCCGTGTCACGTGTGTCCTACAACCATTGTGCCACCAAGGCATTTGTCGCAAAGACTATTAGGCCTTCACCCCCAGCTTTCGCTTGGGCATATTACCCCTCCTCGTCGGGTTCGAGTTCATAGCCCTTTAATTCCCCATACCGATTCTTCTCCTGGTCCTTCTAATTCCTCATATGATTCTGAGCCTCCTTCACCGCATATTGTCACCATGTTCAGACCCATAGCTGGCGCAGGAACCCAACATGGTGTTGACTTGTGTTCTATCCCGATTGTCACATCAAGTGAAATAGTCTCAAGAACCGTTCTAGCAACCCCCATGCTCCCCTTCATGGTTGGGTTAAGTCTACCAGATTTTAACCAGTTGATAAACGACCACATATACCATGATGCTGGTTGGTCCTCTATACCGACTAAGCTTCCCTAAGACATCATGAAGTTTGAGGGTAATGCTGGAGAGGATCCTACCAACCATGTCTGATCGTTCCACATGTTGTGTTCGTCCAACTCCATAACCGACGACTCCATTCATCTTCAGCTATTCCAACGCATGCTCACTGGAGAATCTGTAAAATGGTATGTAGACCAGCCCTCCACATCTCATTCCATTTTCGTGATGCTTGCTAAAGTGTTCCTCTCATATTTCCAATTACCTCTTAGGTACAACACTAGTAAGGAGCTATTGAAAACATTTCGTAACTCCTCTGCCACTCGCCTTTCTAACCATGTTCAACAGTGGCATCGAAGGAGGAGCACATGTCGTGCCCCACCTTTTGAAGATCGTGCCTATATAGATTGGTTTCTTATGAGCCATTTATCTCCCATTGGAAAAGATGTCGCGTCCCATTTTCCACAAACCAAGGAAGAAGCTCTCCAAACCACTCTGAGATATGATTTGATTTATGCACAATCTAGTTATGTCTATACCATCATTCCAAACCTCCCTCGTCCTAGAAGTTCTAGTGCACCGGGGGCATCTCACGCCACAAACAGTATCGTTGGATCCATTTCACACTCTTCACCATATACTCAGCAAAGTTATCACTACCTGCAGGGGGGCACTAGTTTCTCCAACACTTATGCCCCCCTGCTAGCAACATGTTTCCAGGGCCCCAACCCGTCTAACAAATTGTTTCTCCTCCTTATGCATAGCCTAGCACTGTAGCCCCTCAAGCATTAGCATCGCAACCTCCCATGCATCCTCAGCCCCAGTAGCCACTTCCTCCTCATGGTCAAATGTTTACACAACAGAGTGCTACCAATCCTCCAAATTCGAAGAAAAAGAATAAGGGGAAGGGTAACAAGGGTAACTAGGGTAATCAAGGTAACTAGCCTAGTGAACCCTAGGGGGACCAGCCTAACACCAACAACCAGCAACAGGGAAGCCAGCCCAAGAAGAACAAGGCTATTCATACGAACAGGCCTTGTGCATGTTGTGGTTTACATGGCCATTATACACATGAGTGTCCTATTTTACCCCAAATGCACCAAATGTGGGAAGCTCAAGCAGCTTCTATAGGTCAACAATCACCTCAGAATCTTGCACCATCTTAAGCAGCAATGCTCACAAATCCTTTCCCTCAGCAAGGATTTATTTCTGCTCAACCACATCCAGGTCAAGTAGTTGATCCCCCCCCCCAAGCTTCTGGTCTCGATGACTACCAGATCCTTATGATGAACTCTAATGAGGTCAACCCCTCCAATATCAACCTGCAAACTCGGTCACGTCAATATGACAAGGCCTCAACTTTGTCTTCCACCGAGTCCAAAACCAAAGTATTTGATGAGCCTCTTACGACACCAAATGGTCCTTTACAAATCCCTCAACCTAAAGTTGAGGCTATTCCTAAGATCCCAAATGGACCATTACGTCGTAATGTGTCTTCCAACAGAGTTGCCCATACATACAGTGTAGTAGATGACTTGGCACAATCACTTGCTGCCATGTCGATGCTGGAAGTCCTCTAGTTTTGCCCATATCAAAAGAAATCTCTACTAACTACCTTTGGTTCAGTAGATCCTTCCGATGATCGTCTGATTGTCTTCCCGGTTGATACATCAAAGCACCCCTCATTGCCTTCATCTATTTCTTTCCAGATACCAGTTCGAGTCCGTAATGCCATCATCTCCTGATGCATTATTGACGAAAGTGCACTACCTATGTGATGTCCATTGCTATTTGGAAACAACTTGAGTCACTCTTGTTCTCCCCCTCCACCATCACCTTGCATGCTTGGGATGGACACTACTCCCAGCCCCTTGGCATGTACCGCAACTATTCAGTGACCCTTGCAGGAAAGACTATCCATGTCGACATTGAAGTCATCAATGCCCATCTAGATTACAACATTCTCTTAGGTCGTAGTTACACATATGCCATGTCATCCATCACATCTGCGGTGTTCCGCAAGATGTGCTTCCCCCATGAAGGGAAGATCATTACCATCGATCAGTTGACTTACTACGAGCTGCCATCGGTGACCTCCCCCGAGTCCATTATCTTGTTAATGTCTGGCAAACAGCATTCAACCACCATTGTTTCACCCAAAGTCTACAAAAATTCCTCATTATTGGGTGCTTTCCTTGGTCCTCCCCCTCCCATCTCGGATCCTAACTCTAAGAGTGTTTCCATGTTACAAGCGTCACAGGCTACCCTTAAGCAGTCCAGTACACCTGATCAACAGCCAGCTCCTCAGCACCCCATTGTTGCTCTTCTAGCTGAACCCTCTAGACCCACTCCCCAACACCTCCTTCATTTGTGGGTGCCTCTCCTATGTTTCTGCTAGGAATCATTTCTCTAGGTCTCAACCATCTAGGATCTATTCTGCCGACACATTACCCTGCAGGCCAGATACCTTTCTTATTCCCCCCTCTGGGAATTTTTTTCTGACCCTATCATGGCTTTGTTGGTCCTTCGTAACATGACTCTGTGGATCCTGGTATGGTACACCGATCCCCCTGCGAACATTCCTCCTGGATAGCCAACACCTTATCATGCTTTGACCCCGGTTCAACTGGTCCCCATGACCCCTGTCGCTACTTTAGTTCCATCACAACCTCAACAGGAACCATATCCTGTTGTAAAAGCATCTTTCCAGGGGAACAAAGCTAAAAGGAAAGAATCGAAATATAAGGCTCCCCAAGATCCTCCATTCCCTAAGGCCCCAAATTTGTCAACTCTGTGTGCTTTGTGTAAAGTTATTGGTCACACCGCCAATAATTGTCCTGAGCTTCCTCAACTGAAACCTTTGGTTCATGAAAGGTTCCCTATGTCAAATATCCTAGAAGTCCATCTTAAATTACTGTCCCACATAAGAAACTCAAAACCCTTCACACAAACCTCCCTTGTGCCCTGTGTGATCATCATGGTCACTATTACCATTATTTCCCTCGTCTTGATGAATTTCATGATTTCCTTGGGACAATTCCCAAATACAAAGTCACTCGTAGTGGATCATCTACTCCTTTACTTGTGGATTCAGGTACCACTAGTCAACCAGAACAGGGAGGCTCTGACCCCACTATTGTGATCCCTCTCCCGTATGTCGAGATGATGAACACCACAGGCCCCATCCTTTACCTATCGTCATCCTTGAGTTCCTTGCAGGCAAACCTTTTTGAGGTTTATTTGCACGCTTCTATCGAACCTTTTTCGACAAAATGCCAGGTCTCAATATCTGTAGATCGTCCATCTACTAGCCGATCATCTACTATTCCAGATGATGCGTATGTGAACATTATTTCTTAGGTTTATGCACCAGGTAATGTCGTTGCATCATGTAGTCAGTCTTCCTCCCATCGGCCCATATCTCAGCCTGATGAGGACACCATGGAAGCTATTTCTACCCCTGATCACCCTTTCCCTTAAGCAAGGGGGCATTTCTTTAGAGGATTTTGAAGGCCATTTCCTTCCTAATTCTCCCAATGCACTCTACCTCAAGAAATTTCACTCATAGCACATCCCTTTGATTTGCGTGTCTTTATTTCTGCCATGAAGTTAGGTAGATTACATCATCTCATTCGTTGTCTTTTGCAACTTTCATATGGATCCATCATCCACACCATATATCGGTCATGCCGATGGTGTGAGTCACTTCTCCCAGAATCTAGGCTCGATAGCTTGGGCCATTTTTACCCCCTTGCATACGTTAGTCCTTTCAAATGGCGTGTGCATTGGATCTGCAATCAATAATCAGGTTGAATATGATGTAGTGGTAGGTTTGTTAGACGATTCCCTCACTCATCGCATCCTTCATCTTCATGTTTGTTTAGATTCCTTAAAACTTGTCATGCAATTGAATGGTGTGTATCATGTCCCTAACCAAGTCCTATTTAAAAAATATCTACGAGTTAAGCTATTGGTAAGTGAATTAAATAAATCCTTATTTGTTTATTATTCCTTAACTGATTCCTTGACATGATAAATAAATCATTTATTTATTTATTATTTCAAAATAAAGTCTAAATACTTTTTCCCTCCTAAACTAATATAATGAAATATTCCAAGTGGTTATTCCAACAATGGAATCAATAATATTTTATTATTGCTCATTATTAGAGGATAACTCAATATTTTGTTATAAATAGAAGGGTTTTCCATTCATTATTCACTTTTGATTATTTTTATTGTTGCACTCACTATTGTAACTCTGACTATTTTCATTGTCACACACCATATTTTTGCTGGGTTTACACATTATAGAGGACAGAGACTCTACACAAGCTTAAGACATTTGAGGATAGCCAAGAACCCATCCCATAGAGGGGGATTGGTAACATATATTTTTTCCTTCACAAGTGTTATAATAAAAGTATTCTTTACATATCTGGATTCCATTGGATGATTGGAGTTATTACTCTTTCTTTTTTCTATTTAACTATGAATGTGGCATAGATACGAACTTTGGTAGGTGTTGTTTCTATCAGTTGTTTTATATCTACAATGTTTAGCATCCATTTATATTGTTGATATTGTTTCTCATCCACAATATTAAGTGTGTTCTTTTCGTACATCTTTGAGAACTATACTTCAGATCTAGAAACTTGGGTGAACTTCGATTTTTAGCTGACGGTTTCTTCTTTTTTTCAATTCTATTAATGTTTGCTAGTTTTTTAACCCTAGATATAATAAATGTCTGACTTCTGCAAGCTTTTTGGTCTTTTCCGTAGGTCACAGGAACCAGCCTCGACAAAGGCGACACTTTTTTCTAAGATTTTTCGACTAAGATCCATGGAGCAGAAATCACACTTTTTGGCCCAAAAATTGTGATCTGGAGGCTAGAGTGCACTTAACAACCCAAAAAGTGTGATCCTTACTGAGAAACAGGTCAGTACCTACGATTTCTAGGTTTTAGGGTTTTTCTCAGATTTGTTTCTGGGTTTTATAGAGAGATATCTGCTGGGTTGTATGACCTCTATCTCATCACACTTAGGCCTTGAGCCACTCTGATTTACTCGTAAAAGTCAAATTTATCCTCCCCTAGGGCATCTACTACGCTTCTACCTTTCTAGGAGGAGTTTAGCTGAGTCAGTAGTCTAAGTTTCTGTAGCGTTTTCAACCACATTTTCCAGATCTGTACCCTTCTGTTTCAGATTTGTAAGGATAGGTTGTTAGCATGCATAGTTTCAAATTTAAACTTGTTTGGTCATTAGCATTAGGGTCCCATCGGTTCCTCTAGGTGTTTCACCCATCTCCCTATCTTTTTGTAGCAATCTTCCTCTTTGGTTTTTTGTTGTTGCTGCACCACTTTCTAGTAGGTTAGTGTCACTTGATCCCAGTCACACTAACATTTAGATCTCTTGACTGTTTCAGTGTATTTTCCATCGGTTTACCACCAAGTATTTCATTGTTTGCAAACCCAGTTTGGATGGGGTTTAGTTAATTATTTTCCTGTTCATTTTCGGTTATTAATTTTAGTGTATTTTCAGCATGCTTTTTTCTTTTTTACAAACACGATCTGGGCTTAATAAATTAATGCACTTGCACACACAAGCACACCTTAAGCGAAGGGAGATTAGTTTACACCACCAAGCCAAGACTTAATATAATAAATTTATGTCCCCTCATCGAGACAAAGATATATTGTTGATCTCCCTTCAACATTTCTGTGTCACGTGTGTCAAACCACCATTGTGCCACCAAGGCATTTGTCGCAGAGACTATTAGGCCTTCACCCCCAATTTTCTCTTAGCCATATTACCCCTCCCCATTGGGTTCGAGTTCATAGCCCTCTAAGTCCGATACCGACTCTTTTCTTGGTCTTTCTGATTCCTCATATGAACCATATCGTCACCATGTTTGGACCCATAGTTGGTGCAAGAACCTAACTTGGTGTTGGCTTCGGTTCTATCCAGGTGGTCACATCAAGTGAAACAGTTTCAAGAACCATTCCAACAGCCCCCATGCTCCCCTTTATCTCTAGGTTAAGTCTACCAGATTTTAACGAGTTGATAAACGACCACATATACCATGATGCTAGTTGGCCCTCTATACCAACTGAGCTTCCCTCAGACATCCCGAAGTTTGAGGATATTGCTGGAGAGGATCCCACCAATCATGTCTAATCATTCCACATGTGGTGTTCATCCAACTCGAAAACCGATGACTCCATTCATGTTCAGCTATTCCAACGCATGCTCACTGTAGAAGCTACAAAATGGTATGTAGACCAGCCCTCCGTATCTCATTCCATTTTTGTGATGCTTGCTAAAGCGTTCCTCTCATATTTCCAGTTACCTCTTGGGTACAACACTGGTAGGAAGCTATTGAACACATTTCGAAAGTCCTCCGCCACTCGCCTTTTTGACCATGTTCAAGAGTGGCATCGAAGGAGGAGCACATGTCGTGCCCCGCCTTTCGAAGATCGTGCCTATATAGATTGGCTCTTTAGGAGACATTTATCTCCCATTGGAAAAGATGTCGCGTCCCATTTTCCTCAGACCAAGGAAGAAACTCTCCAAACCGCTCTAAGATATGATCTGATTTATGCAAAATCCAGTTATGTCTATACCGTCATTCTAAACCTTCCTCGTCCTAGAAGTTCCAATGCACTGGGGGCATCTCACGCCACCGACGGTATCGTTGGATCCATTTCACTCTCTTCACCATATACTCAACAAAGTTATCACTACCTATAGGGGGGCATCAGTTTCTCCAACATTTATGCCCCTCCTACTAGCAACATGTTTCCAGGGCCCCAACTCATCTACCAAACTATTTCTCCTCTTTATGCACAGCCTAGCGCTCTAGCCCCTCAAACATTAGCGTCGAGACCTCCCATGCATCCTCGTCCCTAGTAGCCACTGCCCCCAGATGGTCAAATGTTTGCACAATAGAGTGCTACCAATCCCCCAAATTCGAAGAAAAATAATAAGGGGAAGGGTAACAAGGGTAACCAGGGTAATTAAGGTAACTAGCCTAGTGAACCCTAGGGGGACCAGCCTAACACCAACAACCAGCAATAGGGAAGACAGCCCAAGCAGAACAAGGCTATTCATACGAACAAGCCTTGTGCATGTTGTGGTGTACATGGCCATTATAAACATGATTGTCCTATTTTACCCCAGATGTGCCAAATGTGGGAAGCTTGAGCAACTTCTAGAGGTCAACAATCACCTCAGAATCCTACACCATCTCAAGAAATAGTGCTCACAAATCCTTTCGCTCAACAAGGATTTATTTCTACTCAACCTCAGCGAGGTCAAGTAGTTCATCCCCCCTAACTTTCTGGTCTTGGTGACTACCAAATCCTTATGATGAACTCTGATGAGGTTAACCCCTCTAATATCAACCTGCAAACTTAGTCGCATCAATATGAGAAGCCCTCGACTTTGTCTGCCACTGAGTCCAAAACCAAAGTATTTATTGAGCCTCTTACGACACCAAATGGTCCTTTACAGATCCCTCAACCTAAAGTTGAGGCCATTCCTAATATCCAAAAGGGACCATTACGTTGTAATGCGTCTTCCAACTGAGCTACCCATAAATACAGTATAGTAGATGACTTGGCGCAATCACCTGCTACCATGTCAAAGCTAGAAGGCCTCTAGTTGTGCCCATATCAAAAGAAATCTCTACTAACTACCTTTGGTTCAGTAGATCCTTTCGATAATTGTCTCATTGTCTTCCCGGTTCATACATCAGAGCAGCCCCCATTGCCTTCATCTGTTGCTTTCTAGATACCAGTTCGAGTCTGTAATGCCATCATCTCCCAATGCATTATTGATGAAAGTGCACCACTTGTGTGATGTCCACTACTGTTTGGAAACAACTTAAGTCACTCAAGTTCTCACCCTCCACCATCACCTTGTGTGCTTGGGATGGACACTCCTCCCAACCCCTTGGCATGTACCGCAACTATCCAGTGACCCTTGCAGGAAAGACTGTCCAGGTCGACATTGAAGTCATCGATGCCCATTTGGATTACAACATTCTCTTAGGTCATAGTTACACATATGCCATGTCATCCGTCGCATCTGTGGTGTTCCACAAGATGTGATTCCCCCATGAAGGGAAGATCAGTACCATCGATCAACTGACTTACTAGGAGCCGACATCCTTGACCTCCCTCGAGTTCATTATCTTGTTAATGTCTGTCAAACAGTCTTCAACCACCATTGTTTCACCTAGAGTCTATGAAAATTCCTCATTATTGGGTTCTTTCCCTGGTTCTCCCCCTCCCATCTCGGAGCTTAACTCTATGAGTGTTTCCATGTTACAAGTGTCACGGGCTACCCTTAAGAAGTCTAGTACACCTGATCAAGAACCAACTCCTCAGCACCCCGTTGTTGCTCTTCTAGCGGAACCCTCTAGACCCACCCCTAGGACCTCCTCCGAGAATTTTTTCTATCCCTATCATGGCTTCACTGGTCCTTCCTAACATGACTATGTTGATCCTGGTATGGTACATTGATCCCCCTACCAACATTCTGCTAGAAAAGCCAACACCTTTTCATGCTTTGACTCTGGTTCAACTGGTCCCCATGACCCCTACTATTACTTAAGTTCCACCACAACCTCAACAGGAACCATCTCCTATTGCAAAAGCATCTTGCTAGGGGAACAATGCTAAAAGGAAAGAATTGAAAGATAAGGCTCCCCAAGCTCCTCCAGCCCCTAAGGCCCCAAAGTTGTCACCTCCGTGTGATTTGTGTAAAGTTTTTGGTCACGCCACCAATAATTGTCCCAAGCTTCCTCAACTTAAACCTTTGGTTGATGAAGGGTTCCCTGAGTCAAATATCTCAGAAGTCCATCTTAACTTACGGTCCCACATAAGAAACTCAAAACCCTTCAAACAAACCACCCTTGTGCCCCGTGCGATCATCATGGTCACTATTACCATTGTTGCCCTTGTCTTGATGAAGTTCTTGATTGCCTTGGGGAGATTCGTGAATACAAGGCCACTCGTAGTGGATCATCTACTCCTTTTCTTGTGGATTCAGGTACCACTAGTCAACCAGAATAGGGAGACTCTGACCCCACTATTGTGATCCCTCACCCTGATGTTGAGATGATGAACACGACAGGCCCCATCCTTTACCTGTCGTCATCCTTGAGTTCCTCGCAAGAAAACCTTTTTAAGGTTTCTTCACATGCTTCTATGGAACCTTTTTCAACAGAATCCAAGGTCTCAACATCTGTAGATCCTCCATCTACTAGCTCGTCATCTACCATTCCAGATGATGCGTATGTGAACATTATTTGTTAGGTTTATGCACCAGGTAATGCCGTTGCATCATGTAGTCAGTCTTCCTCCTGTCTTCCCATCTCTCAGCCTGATGAGGACACCATTGAAGCTATGTCTACCCCTGATTACCCTTGTCCTTAAGAAAGGGGGCATTTATTTAGAGGATTTTGAAGGCTGTTTCCTTCCTAATTCTCCCAATGCACTCTACCTCAATAAATTTCGCTCATAGCACATCCCTTTGATTTGTGTGTCTTTATTTCTTCCATGAAGTTAGGTAGATTGCATCATATCATCTGTTGTCTTTTTCACCTTTCAGATGGATCCATTGTCCACACCATATATCAGTCATGCCAAAGGTACGAGTCGCTTCTCCCGGAATCTAGCCTGGGCAGCTTGGGCCATTTTTACCCCCTTGCATATGTTAGTCCTTTCAAATGGCATGTGCATTGGATCTTCCAGCAATAATCAGGCTAAATATGATGCAGTGATAGGTTTGCTAGTTGATTCCCTCACTCATCGCATCCTTCATCTTCATGTTTGTTTAGATTCCTTACGACTTGTCATGCAATTGAATGGTGTGTATCATGTGGATAACCGAGTCCTATTTAGAAAATATCTACGAGTTAAGCTATTGGTATGTGAATTTGAAACCATTATGTTCAGTCATGTGCCTAGATCCCAAAATCACTATGTAGATACCATCACAAACAACATTATAGATTGGAATTTATCAGATGTATACCACAGAAGATAACCATAAACACAAATGGTGAACCATCATCATCATATAAAATGCATAATAATATTATGTATCATAAAAGTGTTTGGATCCATAGCTCTAAATACATCCGACATGCCCACAGCATGTTACAAAAATCACAATCAATGGGACCCACATGTCCTTACATCTAGTCATTGTTTGACGGATCTCATGCCAAAGGCTCTACTCCACCTGCATGTAGATCACGTACTGCCTGACTAGCCATCGCCACGCACCGCACAATACCTCGCCACTCTGAGGGAAGACCAATGCACTCATCTATGTACCGATACTCTAAGTCATGCCATCCGTGGTGTGAAACTCCGGTCAAGAGTACATGAAAGCCATGATGCAATTCAGCAAGTGGCGCAGTATCCTCTGGACCCTGTTGTGACAATGATGTCCCCCAATTTGCAGCTTCAGATGCCGCGGCTCAGCCTGCATACAAAATGTTTTACACTCAATACCATATACATGTGATGGAAATCTAAAATGCACCATAAAACATAGCAACTTAATACTTATTGTCTAGTCCCCATGCATACCTAGGAGGAAGTGGCAAGTCAGGATCTCCCTTATATTTCATCCCATTATAAGGGTAATCATTAATGTAAAGGGGCATCTGATCCCAATCTGTGAAACACTCAGTTTCGAACACCCATCCAACTGCCCCTCCTCCTCCTCTCCACAATAGCTTCCCTGAGTGGTGCATCCTGGGCTCCTATGGGCCCCCATTTCATATCTGTACATGAGGACGGATAATGGTTATCTTCTCAAAGAAGAATGCACACAGTAATGTACCAAAAGCACAGTCACAGTTCAAATACCTCTTGCAAAGACTCAACTGTCATTTCACCAATGACAGCGTCATCTAGGCCTACCCATAGTAGGTCTCGACCAAAACACTCTCAACTAACATCATCTTCCCACCAGTGATGTGGTGTAACACCTGGATTCCCAAGACCCGTAGCACAACTGTGGCAACAACCTGTGTATCTAACCTCTCTAGATCAACAAGCGGGATAGTCGTGCCACTGACATGAACACCCCATTGACAATGGCTCTCCACAAACTTAGTAATGTTCCTCCCACAAGGTAACACTAGATGAATATCCCCCACCACTATGAGGGGAGGTAGTCCGGTCAAGAAGTACATATCCTGTAATGTGAGCTCGATCTTGTTCCCCTCCATGACAAAGACCTCCTGGTTTGGATCCAAATAGCTCAGAATTATTTATAGAAAGGGCTCACCTACCCTCATCAGTGGGTTCTCTACCAACTTGAGAACCCCATAATGAGCTAATGCCCCTCGAACCACCTGATCCCCTTGGATCTCGGACCAAAGAGTATCCAAGTCTTGTTCATGCCAGTTCATTTTTAGCTCTACCATGCCTATAGAACACCACATGTCTTGTCAGTTTAGAAAATAAAAAAATGGGCTACACTGATCAACCTACAACCCCCACTAATCTAGTAGACCAACCCTCTCTCTAGCCCCAAATCGAATTTTTCAGCCCAGAAAGTGTGAGCTCGTAGGTTTCTAGCTGTTTTGTGTGAGACAGATCACACTTCTCAGCCGAGAAAGTGTGATGTGACCGTGAGGATGAGAAGGGGTCTCTCAGGGAGCTTACAGGTACCAAAAATAAGGAAATAAACAAATGAAATTAAACAAATGATTAAGGGCACCTACCTGAAAGTCAGATATCCCAATTCTGACGGTCAGTTTTTCTGCTACAATCTCCACAAGATTTAGGGCCCTTTCCTCATCTCCAAATTCACTAGAGCTCACTTAGCAAATGAATCCAAATTGGAGGGAAATTGTCCTTTCATAGAAAAATCCTGAATTTTTCTATTGTCCATGATGACTAGACCGTAGCTCAGTTTGACGAAATGTCAGCACCATTGGAAATCTCTCACCAAGCTCTATAATGGGTCTTGCTCAAGTTTTGATGATATGAATTTCACTAGGAAGCCATTTTTCCATGAAAGGTCACTTTGTCACTTCTCAAAATCGAATTTCTTCATAAAACGACACTTGTACTTTGAGTTCCACCTCCTATTAATACTTGTCATACCATATGTCAACTTTCTTCATGAGTAACCATCATCTACTCATGTTTCATGGTCCCCACCTAGCCTAGTCAGTGTGGCAGTGTCATCGAGTCACTCTTGTTCAGAGCATCTGTGATGAGTTACCCTTGCATTCTTAGAGTCTATTTTATGTCCCATCATATCATGTCACAATATTCCATCCATATTTTCATACCGTTCATCCTGTGTTGCCCATTTTGGCCTCCAGTCATACTGTCCCCATCCACTCTAGAGTTGAGTTAGTTGCTGCGAGGTCAACCATACACTTTATGATCTAACAAGGGTAGTTGTCTGTTTGTCACTCAGTCCCAGTTTTTATAAATTATCCTTGGTGTCAGTCCATCAGTCACATTACTATTTTCCCTCGTGCTTTAGTTGAGGATCCTCATTTCCTCATCTATCACGGTCCCTATTATGTCGATATTAGCTCATTTATTTCAGAATAATGGCCTAGAAGATGGTGTATCTTGGTTCTAGCTTCCATTCTTGTTCGTCAACCTGGGTCGAGCAGATGGTCTCATTATTGCCCTTTCACTTGGTCATTTCATGTTCGTGATCCATACACTTGATGGTCCATTGATGCAGCAGATTGTACCAATGATTCTTGCATGTGCATGAGATGTTTCAGACCTCATGAGGGGGTGGCCCTTCAGGTAGCCCCCCTCATGCTCGAATGCATACCTACTATGCTACAACCTCAGATGCAGTTCTACAGATTTTATGGGTTCGATTCCTACCGATCGTAGTGTTCATAGCATGCACGTCTCCTCTATATGATCCATTCAGTTTTGCATAGGCCTTCCTTGTTCAGCAAGGCTTCTCCTGTTTTTCTACCCTCCCTCCCACCCATTTTTTGAGGGAAGGGGATTTTTATCTCATGTACTCAGATATTATTGTATTCAATCCCGACTCATCTTTTTTCCAAGTGAATTATGTATATGGGACACATTGTATTATTTTTTGGCTCTATTATGTCAGCATGTCATGTACTATTCAGCATGTACTTCATTGCTCAGTTTTATATTTCTGGGCTAACCATTATTTTTTTACCAAGTTATCTCGGCGGGTATGGGTATTCCTCCCCCGCCTCATTGAGGTCTGGTACCACAACATAAAAGTAGACTTGCATTAGTCTCACTCCCTCTATCCCTATCCTCTTTCAGTTCATCTTTATTGATCTCTCCCTCTCTCTGTTTCTCCCCTGTGTTGTCTAAGTGATTGTATCTTTACAACGCACTTCGGTCATACGTTTTTCTCCTAACACTCGTACGTTGGGGGGGAATATGTTATCACCAAAAAAGTGATCATCTAGCCTAATTCACTAGATGGATCAAAGTAAACCATGTAAAGCCAATTTTACCATAGTAAAATTGTTCTCATTGTAAGAAATTACTTAATAGACCACCTCTCTTAAGTAATTTATAGTCAATCCCATGAAAAATAATTAAATAAATCATTATTTATTTGATTTTCTTCTAGGAATAATTAATTAATCACTAATTAATTATTATTATTCTTTGTCAAATTTGACTAAATCCCTTAGGAATAATTAAATAAATCCTTATTTTTTTATTATTCCTTAACTAATTCCTTGAGATGATAAATAAATCATTTATTTATTTATTATTTCAAAATAAAAGTTTAAATACTTTTTACCTCCTAAACAAATATAATGAAATATCCCAAGTGATTATTCCAACAATGGGATCAATAATATTTTATTATTGCTCATTATTCGAGGATAACTCAATATTTTGTTATAAATAGAAGGGTTTTCCATTCATTATTCACTTTTGATTATTTTCATTGTTGCACTCACTATTGTAACTCTGATTATTTTGATTGTCGCACATGATAGTTTTGCTGGGTTTACCCATTATAGAGGAGAGAGACTCTACACAAGCTGAAGACATTTGAGGATAGCCAAGAACCCATCCCATAGAGGGGGACTAGTAACATATATTTGTTCCCTTCATAGGTGTCATATAAAATTATTCTTTACATATGTGGTTTCCATTAGATGATTGGAGTTATTACTCTTTCTTTTTCTGTTTAACTATGATTGTTGCTTAGATATGAACTTTGTCAGGTTTTGTTTCTATCAATTGATGCAGATCTACAATGTTCAGCAACCATTTATATGTTGAGATTGTTTGTCATCCACAATCTTAACTGGGTTCTTTTCTGTTGGGCATGGAACCCCCCACAACATGTTTTGGGTCTCAAAGCCCAAGTTTTGAGTGATATTATAGTAAATCTCCACGAATTGTGGGCGCAAAATGTATGTTAGAGTCATAGGGTTGTCCGCCCTAAGTTTGAATGTAATGTCAGCCTACCAATGGTCCACGAACCATGGAATTTTATAAATGGAGCGAGGCTCTAAGTTGTAAAGAGAGGAGCATAAGAGAGAATCTAATGGATAGAAGGAGATAGCAAAGCATAGAAGAGGAATCTAAGTGTGTCTTGGGTCATAGTAGTAGGAAGAGGCTCTACAGCTAAGTGCGCAGAGGCCTAGTAGAGTCCGCAACTGAGTGCACGGACCCCTGTAGCTTAGTGCGCAGGGTAGAGTTGAGTCTGTAACCACAGAAGAGATTAATAGAGAAAGGTTTTGTTACCAATTCTGTGCATCTGTTCTGAGTTATTACATGTTTGATATCATTCGTAATAATATTGTTTATTTACTACGCGAACTTATATGAATTGTGAATATTGTTAAGTATAATTGAAAGCATATAAATAAGCTAAGGTAATCAACTAATATCAGGTTACTAGAAAGGACATGGGTAATAACACTGTTCAGCCCCTGAGTAAGGTTGCGCGAAGGCAACATCTCAGGCTGCAAGGTACGGGTAAGTGAGCATAGTAACGTGTGTGCAGGGTCGAACCGCGGACCACTTGAAAACATCAGACATCTCTAGGGTGCGGAAACCTAGTTCTAGCACACTCCCATACTACTTCAGGTGAGACCTCAGTCTGCGCTCCGCGGACTATTGCCGAAAGGGCCAGTAGTACCGATATTTTTTTGGCTAATTCATCTCCGAACCTGGGTCAGGCCCCAACAAGCCAATTTCACGAGCCTTTCCTCTAGAGCTTCGTGGTTCATCATCCCTGTGAGTGCTGCTATTCGTAGACTAAGTACGATATATTCCATTGGCATGATAACTTCCACACCATAAACTAACCGGAAAGGTGTATGTCCTGTCAGTTTCTTGCACGTTGTCTTGTAAGCCCATAGCATGGTAGGTTTACGCAGGTCCCAATCATTTCACTGCGCATTGCACACTTTGGTCAGCGCAGTTTCCAGTATTTTTTTGAAAGCTTCTACATTCCCATTAGCTTGTGGGTTATACGGTGTACTCTTCTGTGAGCGCGTTTATGGTTTCATTCAGGAAATGTGTTCCACGATCAGTCATTAAGATTTTCGAATAGCCAAATCGGGTCAACATGTTTTCGAACAAAAGCTTCATAGCCATAGCAGCCGTGTAGTCTTGGACCAGCTGTGATTCCACCCATCATGTCAGGTACTTCGTCGCGGTGAAGATGTAGCGTGCGCCCATCTTTCCCTAAGGTTTGATCGGTCCCACAAAGTTGATTGCCCATTTTTCGAACGACTGCAGTGTCATTTGTGTATTTAATGACAGCTCATCCCTCTGTGATGGTTTTCCAATCCTTTAGCATATATCGTAGGCCTTACAGTGCACTTTCGAATCCTGAAGCAAGGTTGGCCACCATAACCCTGCGCGAAGAATATTTTGTGCGGTCACGCGTCCTACATAGTGTCCTCTTGCAGCACCCCCATGTGCTTCTGCAAGGATCTGACTTCATTCGAATTCAGGTACGTATCTTTGAAATCTCTCATCATTTCCCATTTTGTATAGGTGCCCCGCAATGACAGAAAAATATGCCCCGCACACCACCAATTGTTTCTTCTGTTGGACAGAGTATTCCTTCGGCACAATCCCTGTTGTCAGAAAATGGATTATATCTTCGAAGTGCCTATCCGTGACGCGCACCGCAAATAGCTGTGCATCAGGTAATCCTTCCTCCTGATTAGTGGGTTCCTCGCCCGTCTCAATGCATGATAAATGATCTGGTCCTGCATTCAGGCATCCCAGCTTGACTACGACCTCAAAATCATATTCCTGGAACAATAAGAGCCACTTGCATATGCGCCCCCCCAACATAGGCTTATTAACCAGGTATTTTAGCGCAGAATGGTTGGTATACATTGTGAAATGTCCTCTGAGAAAATAGTGTCGGTATTTTTGGAGCATGTACACCATCACCAACCCCTCGAGCTTAGTGGTGGAATAGTTCTTCTCTACTTTGGACAACCTCTGGCTTGCAAACATGATAGGGTGATCCAATGTTGGAAATAATACTGAGAGGGGGGGTGAATCAGTATTATCAGATCAATAAAACTTTTCAAATACTCTGAAACATATACGCGACTTCAGTTAAGTGAACCAGCGTGTACACGCTACTATGTCTAAGGAAACCAGCGTATAACCAGAAAACTTATGATTTAGTTAGTTTATCTTCAGTAAATGCATCAAGACATTATTAACCATATTAAAAGTAAACAGATGCAGTATAACAGATTATCACACAAAAGCCACACACATGAACACCATGATATAAGGTGGAAACCCAATGTGGGTGAAAACCACCTGCTGCAAGTTGTCTCTATCTTTCCTTAATAAGAGCTTCAGTTTACAATCTTTTGTACTGGTGCAGCCTTATACCAGTACGCAGGCTACAACCTGCAGAGGGCTACAACCCTCTCTCGTTCTCCAAACTTCCTTGGAAGGGAGCTCCAACCCCCTTTGCTCTTGTACTAGCTAAGATACTAGTACGTAGGTGCAGGCCTACAATCTTCTTTCCTTCAGGTACCACTTTTCATACATTTTCAGACTGGATATTCCTGAAGCACAACATTACAATCTGAAGACCACAATTCATTCAACTTTCATAGCAGATTACAAAACAACCAATACTTGCATCAACAATCTCTGAATCACTGAACCACTGATACCCTGTCAAACCCAGTCACCAGAACACAGAGCAGACTACAGAACTCTGCAATAACAGTCAGATCCAGCTGCAACCCAAAAATCAAGCTCCAAAAGATATACGCTACTACAATGAAGGAAACCCGCGTATACACGCGGTTTTACCGAAGACAACCTGCGTACAGATCTAAAAATAATTTTTCATAACTTGCAGCTGTACCAGATTTCAGTTATACCCAGAACATAACATTGCGTCAGTATGTAGATCTAGAAATACGCATAATCAACCATATAAAGATAGTTCATTTCAAACCATTTGATCCCGATCTCTCCTTAGATCTTGTTCTCCGTCAACAGATGAGATCTCTCCTTAGCTCAGATCAAGCAATACATCATCAACCAATAACCTGCATACTGGATCTAATACTTCATCAGATATTCAAGGCTTTTTCAGATACATTTGCCTAATGATCTTCTTCTCCTTATATAGCCTTAGGCCTTGTTCAATACCAAGAGCCAAAACCATAGAAATCCAATACCAACAGCTTCAAAACTAGGGATCAACACGTCCGTCGAGACACCAAGGTCCAAAACCATAGGCACAACTTCCAAGGAATAACCGCCACGGACCAAAATGAGTTTTCCACATACACGCGCTTTTAATGAAGCCAACCTGCGTGTACACGCGACTTGGGCTTGATGACCCTGCGTATATGAATTTTCTCTTCTTCTTATAGTCTGATCATCAATTCCTTGCTGCTGACCTTCTGCATTCTGATTTGTCATCAGTGTAGTTTGCCATCAAGGACAACACTTGTCTCATAATGCCAACATCCAAGCCTTCCCCGCCTTCTAGTGTGAGCACTACTCCTAGTGCGATACACGATGCATCAACATGGACATGAAACTCCACATCCCATTTTGGGAAGACTAGGATTGGAGCGGAGGCCAATTTCCCCTTCAGGACATCCAAACTTTTCATGCAATCGTCATTCTAGCAAAATGTAACATCCTTTTTCAATAGTTTCTCCATCGGCGCGGTGATTTGGGCATAGCTTTTGATAAAATTTCTATAGTACCCGGTGTGTCCCGAGGTAGCACACAACTGTTTAACTCTTCGCAGTGCTTCCAAATTTATGTTAATGACAATATTTGTAGGGTCCACCATCAGTCCCTGTTTGTAGACCATATGTCCCAATAGGTTTCCAAAGGGAACAAGGAATGTGCACTTCTTAAGGTTTAGCGCAATCTGGTGGCATGGGCAAGTGTTCAACATCAAGCATAAGCTTGCTACATGGTGCTTAACTAATCCGAAGATAGTCCAATCATCCAGATAGACCTCCAAGAACTTGTGGATGTATTCTTTGAACGCAGCAACAACGATGCGCGAAAATATGGTTGGCGCATTCTTTAATCCAAATGGCATAACGGTGTATTGAAAGCAGCCCCATTCCGTTGTGAAGGTCATTTTTCTCCTGTCTTCCGGCGCGATCTTGATTTGATGGTACCCTGAGAACCCATCCGTGAACGAGTATGCTTCCTGGCCACCAACATTTTCCAATACTTCATCTGTGAACGGTGTCGGGAATGGGTCGTGTACACAGGCGTCATTCAACTTCCTAAGGTCCACGCATATTCTTATTTTTCCCTTCTGCTTCTTCTCCTACACTACCATAGGACTCACCCAGTCGGATTCTTCCACTGGCTCAATAATTCTGGTTGTGAGCATTTTGTCTAATTCTTTGCAGACCTTTTCCTTATATTTTAGATTCAAGCGGTAAGGCCTCTGCTTAACCGGCTTCACGTCAGGTTTCAAGGTGATCTTCATCATCCCTAAGTCGCCAACGATCCCTTTTAAATCCGTAATTTTGGTCAGGAATAAGTCTTGGTATTCGTGGAGTAACTCAGCGACCTTATCCACCGTGGCATCATCCCAATAGTCTCCAAGCATTGCATATTTTGGTTCCGCCTCCATTCTAATGTTTACCTACTTTTTTTTTAGCGGCGTGGTGCTGTCGGGATCCTCAATCAGTGGTCCTCGAACCTCGCGACAACCTTCTGTTTCTAGAATGTTAATATTTCATGGGTCCTCATCATCCTCCTCAATATTTACATTGTAACACTCTAGTGCGCAGCTCATCTGTGTCGCCCATTCCAGTTGAAGCACTTCTATTGGCTCCCGGGGTATTTTGAATATAACTGTTTTTACTGCTTGTAGCGCATCATCAATAGTATCCCACCAATGATCTTCAAACGTGAAGGTTAGTAGGAATCCTTCATGCAAGATATCCCATTCACTCGTGCCATGCCGGAGCTCCGTCTCAGTAAACCAATTCATGGGTATGACATCCAGGGTATGATAGAACAAATGCACCCATTCAGGTTGTGGCTCTTCCCCGTAGACCTTTGTCCATTTCGTGAGGTGTGTACGTGGATCATCCCATCCATCATAATTTTCTGTTAGCCACATCTGCTATTTCCATTGTAGGCACATCATCCTTCTACATCCGCACCAGTCCTTAAAGATTCTCTAATGCATACCCCACCAACTTGTGGGGGTGTAGCGCGGAGTGCCCATTTCAGAGCATCAAACCGCTGTTGTTCTCGTACTGCACTTTCAAATTTTTTCAGGAATTCATCCACCGTGGTCAACCTGTCATACATAGGTAGATCCATTACCTCTGTTGTCACGCAATGCAGTGATCTTACCATTATGTTGCAGTTGAGCTTGGTTACCTCGTGTAACTAATTCTGCGATCATTCTGTTTCCTCATCTGAATCTGATGTGCAAGATCTTTCGTGCTCCCATGAAATCCGACCATCTGCTGTAGGATTCACCCAATCCTATTCCTGAGCAGTTATCTTGTAGATACAGTCTAGCTCGTCGTCGCTCTCATCGTCGCGCACTGGCTCTGTGTCGCGCAATCCTTCCACATGGTCTAAAGGTACCACTACGTGTAGTGACTTTTTCTCAAAAATCGTTTTTCACTTCTTCAGATTTTTCACTCAATTCATATCAGTGGTCCAATCTATTCCGAGTAGCATGGGATAGGGATTGTTGTCATCGACAATCTCTATCACCTCGAAATCTGCAAGCGCTCTCACACCTTCGATGTCTACCATTATCCCCTGTAATCTTCCCATCGGTAGGATCTTCTGCTGGTTCACCATTCGTAATTGAATAGGGGACCATTGCAATGTGGGCCTACACATGTGCTCCCATGTCTTCTTTGGCAGCACATTCGCGTCCAATCATAAATCCATAATTACTTGATCCATTTCATACTCCCCGATTTATGCAGTCAATCTAATTTCCCTTCCTGTTCGTGATGTGTGCTTTACGAGCTTCCAGACTACGCGCGGTTCTCCCGACCCAGTGCACCTAGTGATAAGCTCCTGCAGTCCCTTCACAGCCTTGCTGTCATGCAGTAGCTTCATACATGTCTCCAGAAAGGTAGTGATCATTGAAGGATCCATTTCCATCTCTAGTTGATCCTTACTACCTGAAGTAGAGGCCTCCGTGAAGCTCTTCTTAGCTTCCATGAATGTCTCCTTCACACGCTTCAAATCAAATTTAGGTTCCTTTGTAGGAGCCTTGTGAACCCACGCACTTTCTTTAGGCTTCTTACCTTTGTCATCTCCTGTCATGCTACCACTTTGGAGTACAATGTTTACACTTGGGTCCTCTTCGCGTGGCTCTGACCTCATCATTTGCAAATTCTGAGCTGGGGGAGGCTGGAGTATCCCTTTATCGCGTAGCCTCACTATCAGTGTAGGGCAGTCCTCCATCTCATGATCAAACTGAGTACAATATAAATATGATTCTCTTGTCGGATTTGTACAATCACATGCATAATTCCCTGGCCCTCTGGAATTGTAACAAATTAGCTATCCGCGACACCTTCTTCGTCCCATTCCACCTCGACCTCGTCCGCGCCCCTGAAATCCAGCACGCGCCATCCTTGCGTTTGGATTGAGCGCTCGTGTTGGAGTTTGCACTCTCTAGGTAGGTGCCCAATCCATCATTAGCTTGTAACTTCTGCAAGTACGCTCATCATGGCCTAGCGACCTGTAGAAATTGCAAAAAAATTGTTGGGACGTCTGCATATACTTCTGTAATAGGTGACAATTATCGTAGCATGTTTTCCTCCTATCTGACAAATCGCACACCATAATTCAGGCGTCGCGCTTGGTCCTACTTGTGCCTCTGGTCTTAATGGCATCAGCCCTCCTCCTGCCAAGTAGTTCACGAAGACTGGACAATGGTCCTTGTCATGCCCCTAGCCTTTGCATTTTATGCACCATACCTCCTCGCGCACTTCTGGCCGAGTTGTCCTGTCTTGTTTCAAACTATGCATTTCTAGACACAAATTATGCAGTTGCGCATGGATTTGTTGGACTCCCAGGCTAGGATCTTGTATTGGGGTCTCGTGCAATCTCATTGCAATCTCCAACGCTTTGGCCTAGGTGGATAGCTTCTGCTGTGACAACTCCATCCTTAAATGCGGCGTTAGTGATGCTACAAACCATGTGTGGTGTTGTCCATCCATCAAGGTCATGTTGGCTTCGCGAATCATACTTTTCAATCTCTGATCCAGATCCCATGGGGTCTCGCTTGGAAGCATCATGATTTCGTTAAACCCAATAATCGATTGTGTCTCTGATTTTGGCCTGCTAAATTCCCTGTTCAGCGCAGCCTAGATATCTGCGATCCCTATGTTTGGATGGTCATTAGAATGCTTAATGTACCATGTTAGTGCATGGTCCTACAACACGCTTACCAGCGTTGCCTTATTTATATTTTCATTCACAACTCCTTATGCTTCCCATACATCTTTTACCACAAACCAAAATTGGTTTGAATCTTCATTCCCTACTCCTCTGAATACCGGCAATTTTATTGTGCTTGCCATATTAAACTGTGGTGGTGGCAGAGGTGGTGTGGGTGGAGATGGAGGTGACGGTGGTGAAACTGGTGGTGGTGTAGGTGGGGGTTGTAGGCGCGGAATTCACTGCCTTATCAAACTGATCGTGCTCCTCAGAGAAACTTTCGCGAGCTCTTCCTCACTTTCCTGCCGAGGTGAAATCAAGGGGCTATTTTCTATCTCTGCGCTACCTTCATTTCTATAGATCCTCCCACTTCGCGTAGCCCCAAACATCAATTTATTCACATAACCCGCTTTTCACACAATAGCATCTTAATCCAAGTGTTCAAAGATTTAATGTACTTACCTTGCGGTCCTTTGAGAAAGCGTCATTCTGCCTCGTTGTAGCTGACTGTCATGTCTACCACGAACTCGATGATAAATCCTCCTATAATTCGACCAAGCCAATGGTCCATGGCGTGCGTGATCTTATCTTCTGACACTTCTAGTCTGTGCACTAATTCTGGAGTCCACGCAATCAATTTGTTGAGCCTACACCTTCCCTAACTATCTGCTAACTTCGCGATCCACTCATACAACTCAGAGGGGAAGGATGCAAAGAAAATTTCATGGATTTCCATATATAAGTAGTGCTCTAACCACTATTCCTTTGATACTCACAAATTCCAGTTTTCCTACGCTGCGAACTTGTGAATTTTTTTGTCCAACCACCCTTCAATTAATTTCTTTGTTGGATTCCAGTGACTCGACATCAGACATCCCTTATGCAGATCCCAGTCCCAACAATGGAACCATTTTTTGGCTTGTTGGGGCCTGACCTAGGTTCAGAGATGAATTAGCCAAACAAATCTCGGTACTACTGGCCCTTTCGGCAACAATCCACGAAGCGCAGACTGAGGTCTCACTCAAAGTAGTATGGGAGGGTGCTAGAAACAGGTTTCTGCACCCTAGAGATGTATGATGCTTTCAAGTGGTCCGTGGTTTGACCCTACGTGCACGTTGCTACGCGCACTTACCCGTACCTCAAAGCTTGAGATGCTGCCTTCACACAGCCCTACTCGAGGGCTGAACAGTGTTATTACCCAAGTCCTTACTAGTAACCCGATATTAGTTGATTACCTTAGCTTATTTGTATGCTTTCAGTTATATTTAACAATATTCACAATTAATATAAGTGCGCACAGTAAATAAACAGTATTATTGCAAATGATATCAAACATGTAATAACTCAGAACAGATGCACAAAATTGGTAATAAAACATGTCTTTATTAATCTCTTCTCTGGTTACAGACTCAACTCTACCTCTGTGCACTCAGTTGTAGAGCATCTTCCTACTATTACGACCCAAGACACACTTAGATTCTTCTTCTATGCTTCGCTATCTCCTTCTATCCATTAGATTCTCTCTTATGCTCCTCTCTTTATAGCTTAGAGCCTCGCTCTATTTATACAATCCCATGGTCCGCAGACCATGGGTGGGTCGACATTACATTCAAACTTAGGGCGGACAACCCTATGACTCTAACATACATTTCGCGCCCACAATTCGTGGAGCTTTACTATAATATCACTCAAAACTTGGGCTTTGAGCCCCAAAACATGCTGTGGGGGGGTTCCAAGCCCAATATTTTCGTACATCTTTCAGAACAAAACACTAAACAAAAATCACTCATTACTCTTTTCCTTTTTTGTGCCATTATTGATGTTACTATTCTCATGGCTCCCTATAAATAATCCTCCTTGAACAAGGATTAAATGTTGCATCCATATCTCATGTGTCCACTCTAAGCACAAGTCCAGCGACCATGAAAATGAAGCTAAGAAGAGTTTCCATGACCGTAAATCATTGGGGATCTAAGATACACTTTTACACTTCATCCAACATGACCTTACAAGGCTATAGATTACACACATTTGGGATTAAAAATGTCTTGGCCAAAAGTTTATGAGTACCTACGCTAAAAGAGGGCAAACAAAACCTACTAACTTTATTTTTTCTCAATAGTTAATTTTAAAGCCTGAATTTTTCATGGGCATGATGACTGAAACCATTTTACAAAAAATACAATGCCTTTTTCACAATATTAAAGGTAATAACATTAATTTCATCTCAATTATTATGAAATGAAACACTAAGAGAACAAATACACATTATCAAATCTCTTCAATAGTAGTATTCAACTAGTAATTCAAATATGGCTAACGCATATTTCATAAATGATGATACCTTTCATTTATTTTTTATACTTCTATCCCTATGGGCATAGTTGAAAATGCTCAGAGTTTGTTGAAGACAATAGATAGATGGTGAAACAATTCTTATTATATAAGTCTTTTCCGCCCACCCAATGAATAATGTAGTAGGGTTGTATGTTTACTATCCTTGTACACTTTTCAAAGTTAGATACAAAGTTATATTCTAGTTTCATTCTTAATTAGAATAAGGATCAAACTAATTACATGCCATAGAAAAACTAACCCAAATATAACTATAAGGAACATGTGCAAGATACGCCACAGGAGTAGTAATAAAAAAACCTAATGTCAGTAAGATTCTTTTGATCTCCCCTACCTTCCTCACATGGCCCTGCATATTTTAGTTAAAAAATAATTTTTAAGTTTCCTTGAGTCCCTCCTTTGATGTATGAAGTGTGAACTAAATATCTCACACATAATCAAGTTCAGTCCTAAATATTCAATTCTAGCTTTCCATGTTGTGCAGGATTTTCATGGATATAGTTTCAAAAGTACTCTACTCCTAACACACAAAGATTCAAAATTTTAATCTAAAATAACAATAATTATTCCAATAACCACCCTTTAATTCTCCCCTTTAATGAAGAATATAATAGTGCAATTGTACAAAGTTAAAAGAGAAGGTATTGATTTCAATGGTGGCTAGTTTGTAACAAGGTATTGGTCAAGGCATTTCACAAAAGCATGTATGGAATTTCTAACATTGGAGGTGGTGGAAACAATATGGAAATACCAATGAATTGGTAGCATAGACACAATGGTTAGATTTGAGAAAAACACTACCAAACAAGAAGAGCAAACAAATTGTACGAAATTTGCTTAAACTAGTTGCGATTGAATGGGGTATAATGGAGGTTGGTGTAAAAATCACCTTATTATTGTACAAATATATTTTACAACAAAACATGGATTTAATCCATGAAATTGGCTAGCTACTTGGAGTATTTTAACCATGAAATTGGCCAATATTGGCTCTCATATCAAATTTTATTAAAATTCTCTATTTAATACTTCATGAAAAAACATTCCTATAAATATAAAATATGTTGGTTGGCAGAATAATAATAATGATGTATACAATAAGCCTCCCGACAACTTATATTCATTGGCTAGTCACCAGATGAACATGTACGTACCCTTTGACCTTCCATTAAACTAATTATGTTATTATTATTATTATTATGACAACATTTACTTATGGAAAGAGACAGAATTTGAAACATACACATACACTAAGAATTTGAAACATAAATATGAAACTCAAATCATCAACTAGATGGAATTATGAGAACAATAATTTTCTTTAAAATGAAAGCAACAATAACATTCCATCCTTCAATATATCTAATGTCCTATGGGAAGAAAAATAGGAATGCACATAAATGAAGGTATACTACACAAAATGAATGGGTTTGGATTCACATGGCATTAGTATCTTCAATAGTTTAGTGCAAACTTTTGGTTTGCATATAAGATTTTTCCACTGTTCTGATAAAAGGCTGACCAAGGAATATTTTAAGTCTGATTGGTATTAAAAAGACAAACAAACTTGAGATTGGTATTGAATCTCTCTCTCTATTTAAGTTTTGGTATGGAAATTAATAAATTTTGGACCAAACAAGTTTTGATGTAAATATTTTGTTGTTATGTATGTGTGCTCAATAAATGAGCATCACCACTCAAGCATACTTTATATCAGGTTTTTACATTACAAAAGATGTTATATAATATTAACCATTGGTTAAATTATATTTATAATGTTATCATCATCCATGTGTTCATTTTTTAAAATTAATTGTATAGATATATTATATTCATTTTTTTTTTTCTTTTTGTGGGTATATTGGTTCTCTCAAACTCCAAAGCCATGTGGCTCTATTGATGTTTTCAAACTACAAGAGGATTAGGTTAACACATGGTACTAAAATATTATTAAGGAGAGCTTTAAGAAAAGCATGTGGAGGAAAATAATTTGATTTACTATTTTAAAATAGAGTATAAAGAATGGAATTTTGTAGTAGGAGCAACTATGTGAATGTTTGGGGATTATGTGTTAGTGTAATGAATAGGTGTTCTTTTGAACAAATAATAATAAGTTTTATTGAGAGGTTATACAACCCAGAAAAAGGAATATGTTGTCATGATAGTGTTAGTATCGGAGAAGCATCATCAATGTCCTCGAAAGGATCATGTGTATGTATCTATTATCATGGATCATGCCTCAAAGAATAAAGGGAAATCAATCCATTATGTATACAAGACTCAATATAAGATAAGAAGTTAAGACATATTTTAATGCGTAAACCATGTAGGTAGATCACATCAAGTATATTCTTCAAACTTCACACCAACTTATGATCTTATACAAGTTTCTAGATGAAAATATGGGAGGGTTATCAAATGCCCCTATTAGGTACTTCCAAACAATAGTGAAATTCCATAGATACAATTAAACATAAGAAAACAAAATTTGGATTTCATTTCCAGTCAGCGAGGGATTATTTTTGTCTAGGGCCAACTAATCCACTCTCGAGAATAGTTTAGGTTTCAATTTTGGATGCCAGTACTAAGTGCCTATGATCCATTTCAAACAATGGTAGACATTCTCATAAATGGAGCCAAATCTTCACAATAAGGAGGTCATAATATAGATTCAAGGTTCATAATATATATCAAAAGTTACTAATGTATTCACTAACTTTAGTTACCCATGATAATAAGGGACTACTGTCAATTTGTATGACTTGCATGGTCATTTTGACAACATTGAATAATGAAATTACTAGTGGAAAATATTTGTCCTTTGAACAACACTACAAAATTGGTGATTAAAAAGGTTCATGAGAAATGGTAAAATAACACAAAAGAAAATAATTATAACGTCAAAAACATTAAACTATTATATCACGAACCATGCAAATATTATATTTGTTCATATACATGGAATATAATAAATTTGTCCATAAAATTGTCACCAATACAAGAGACCCCAATCATTGCAGGTTTGGGAAAAATAACATATCAATGGTTTATCCTTTAGTGAAAGAACCATGCCATGATAGCCCCAAGGAAAATGATAACAAGAACACATTCACATATTAGGGATCTATGTTGATGTTGATTAATGACTTCTCTTACAATAGATCGTGATTCGGTGTAATCTCTAACACCTACATCTACACTTAACATTCCTTTGGACAGTATATGAGTTGGCATCCTATGAATGTTTGCAAGGTATTGTATGCTAAAAGATTGAAACTGAGAGCTCCACATTATTGATTCCTTGCAAAGTAGATTTAAATTCTCTTTTCAAACTTCATAGATGCCTTTGATCTCATTGCATATGAGCTTCGAGTTTGTGAAAACTGCAATATTATTGACAACATTATTTTTTTCCTCTTTTAACCCCTCAACAAGGGAAATATAGCAGGCTTCATTATTTTTTGTCCCACATGCACTTCTATCTTTCTATGCAACACATTATTTCTTGTGACATTATGAAGCACATATTTCATGGCTGATTGACCTAGATTTGGACAACAAGACACTTCAATGTATAGTGTCCACTTTTCCAGAATTCTCTATTCTTAAACATTCAAACATTCAAACAAATCTCACTTATACATCTCCTTAGAAACATAAAATAACATTGAATCAATTTTGTTTCCCTACATGTCCTTGTCTGTTTTGGTGTGTTACATGAAGAATTCTAAAAATTTGCATATTAGTTAACTTCTTAATTGATATAGTTCCCATTTCACACTAACTAGTGAATTTTTCATGCTTTCACTGATCTTAGTAGACAAAAATGTGTGCAAAAAACATTGTCATCAATATGTATCATATTTTGGAATTCAAATGATTAGAAGGAAGTATGTCGCATTCGAGGCAAAACATCTAGGTCAAATTCATTGGAAACCTTTCTTGAATTTTGAAAGGGTGTAACTTGGAAACAACAAAAAATAATAGAATAAAGGCAAGAACAACAGTCAAAGGCTAATGGAAGACAATTGTTATTACTTTTACACCTAGCATGAATTTATCTCAAACAATAGGAAAAATTTAATGCACATTACACCAATTTGGTTCCTCTCCATAAAAGAAATTAAAAGGTCAAGAAAGGCTACAATCTAAAAATTTGTTGACAAAACTACAAGTTTTTGTGAGATGTAACGATTTGCCTCCAGAAAAGTTAGGCTTTCTTACACTTTTCCTCTTTTTGTAGTAGTAGGGTTGACTCATTTAAAGGAATAGGTTCTATATATTCAGACTCAAAAATATGAGAATTTGGTTGCATAATATTCTCTTGATAACAATTATAGCAGCAGGAGTCTTCACTCTTTCAACCACTAAAACTCTAACCAACACTTCCACAACGAGAAAGGACTTCAATGACAACCTCTCACCTATTGTTCACTATGATGTAGACAATCTCTTGGGTAATGAGTGGGATGATATAGTTAATCTTGTCTTAGATATCTTAATATTTGGCTATATTGGAAAAAAATTCTTCCAATGACATGTTTCTTCAATGAATTTTCTTTGAATTTTATTACTTAATGTGAACTTTATTTTATATCAAATCCATATTTTTGTTGATAAGTGTGACTCTCGAATCTATCATGAACAATCAAAAATTAGCATTTGAACTCACCCTTGCTCTTGACCATTTTTGTATAGGCCAAGAGTGACTTTTTAGTGGGTTTCTTGTCTTCGAATGAGTGCAATTTTATCTATCAAGTGGCAGGATACACTCAAAAGGGACAACCCTAGAGACTAGAACATTAATAGTCCAAAATGAAGAAGCTTACAATAGTGGCAGGATTGGTTGTCTAAAATTATTTGTAAAATTTGATTGTGCAGGTTTCCATGATAACGAGACTATGGATACCAAGGAAAATAATGTCCTAGAAAACATATAAATCAAAAGAAGATATATGGTCATCCACCATCAAATATATGTCAAGGCTGAACCTAATAGTGTCATTCAAAAATGGTTAGTGTTCAGAGGACCTAGTTGTGTTATCCATGGGGAGAGGAAGCTAGGACCCCCTTAATGTATATCTCCAAACATCCAGGGCCAGTTAATCCCATCAAGGTTGGAAAACCAAGCGATGAGCATTTATTCCCAGGATGAACTAGGAAAGGGTGCAATTCCTCTCCATAGGGAGAAATGAGAAATATAAAAAGGAAGCGTCTTAGTGTCTCATTGTTATATGGAATTTGTATCTACGGATAAACAAATTTTCCCTAAGTGGGTAGCTACACTTAGAACAATAGAAAGAAAGTAGTTTAACCTTTTCCTATAGTAAATAGATCAGATGAAGGAACTTACTTGTAGTCTTTTGCTTCCTTGATCCCCTTTGAATTGCTCTCGTCGCTCCCACTTGAACTGAATCCGCTCAATTGGTACCTGTGTCAACAGAAACAAAAACAACAATGATCAAAGCATACATGATCTATCTACTATAAACCAATGGAATCGAAGACATTGAAACACATAATCATCATAGATATGAACAAGAATATGAGAAAAGGAATAAACACTTTATTAATTTAGAAGGAAGAGTTTCACCCAATACAATTCCATCCCGATCCACTCATCCAACTTCAGTCCAACCATCGTCACACCAAAAGCACACCAATCTAGCAGCATAACATTACTTGACATGAACTCAAATCTCAAACCAACAATATTTCCTTACAATCTTTAGATTCTAGCCCCTTGATCACTATGATGAGTGCTCAATTTATAGGGAAATGGAGGTGGTTTTATCATAAATGAGGGTATTGAATGGCCTTCCAAAATTGGAGTTAGTTTCCATGGAGCAAGGGATGGGATGATAGGAGGTTAATTGATCCATAGCCTATCCAAAGTCGCCCTCATAGGATGAGATAAGAGTTGGGAATCCTTCTAGAATGCTCTAGAATCAGAGAATATTCCTAGAATCCAATGTGAATTTCGCTCATTCTCGCCCAACGCAGGTCAAAGAGGGCCTAAGTGCACTGCAGTGTAGGCTTCAATGGGCCTAATTGCATTGCAGTGCAGCTACCCTTGACCGAGGTTGTACTGGTGTCCCAAGGTGGCATTTCAACAAGGATTCAGGCTAGGAAACTTTCATGGATGGAATCATTCAATGTGATGACTTGCCTAGGGCATGTAACAACTGATGAGCCCTAATTGTACTTATCTGAATGTCACGAGTGATGTGCCCAAATTAATCTATAACAGTTGCCCCCTAAAGCATGAAGTCGAAAATGATAATGTCGAGTGATATGCTTTACGATGTGACGGGGAGGATTTGAAGAGGACGATGACCTGCATCGATTACAATACATAACATCATGATATTTTGAACTTTTCATGAATTGTTGAGGGAAGGCATACCCATACTGAGCATATAAAATTTTCATTACATGTACATAAATCATATAGTCGTCTACAGATATAGACCCTTGATAGGATGACCATCTATATAAAGCCATCATACAGATGCTTTAGTACTCTCCTGAAATTGTAACTCGGATTGATGAAACTAGATCCGGGGTCTTCTATCTCCCCTAATCATTCGCTCAAGTACGAGTCTAACAATGTGAAAATGTGATCAGAAGTCGAACATGGAAGACACTATCTGATTACCAGCCAATGATGCAAGTCGTTAATAGACGCGAGAGAGATCATCGATAATGATAATGATTCTCAACATACTACAATACATTTTGCATGGTGTGAATAGATGTTTTGATGTCGAACACCATACAAATTCTTTCGGTCGAAGGTCAGTGATGTAAACCTGCCGCCGGAAGCGAGAAACTTTCCATTGATGTATGCAAGCCTCAAGGTACTAGGAGGGTGTTTCTAAGTCAACTTCCTGGATAATGTGCTGATGCTGACAAGAAGCAACTCATCGCAGGAGGGCCTTGATGTATCCCCCATCAAAGACACGAAATGAGTGTAATGATTTTGAAGATAGAATTTGACTGACGATACAAGGCTTAGGAATGATGGCATGAAAATGAAGGTTTATGAGTATTGAAAAGGATGAAGTTTACTGAGTGACTTCTCTTGAACATGTCAGCGACACTGAATGAATTGGTATAATTGACCCAAAACCAAAGTGATGGATGGTGTGATAAACCATGGGTATGATAACCATCAAGCAGATAACCCAACCCAAATAGTCACAGAGATGAAGTGAAAGTGTCATGTTCAAGAGCGACTCGCTACCATAAAGTGATTTATCCCTTTTCCCATTTTCCCCAGTCATTGCGAACCAGTACCTCTTTATTTTTTTAAACAAGCTTGAGGAGGATAACATATGCTTTTAGTATAATTCCACCCTTTGGGTGAATCCATCGCTATGTGATGTTAACGAGAAGAGAATTCTTCTAAGATCTGAGGAATACCAGAACAGTTTCGAAGAAGATGGTCTCCTGTACAAAGTTTGCAAGGATATCAAATTTTGTGAGGCTTATTGGATAGTTTCTCATTATAAGTTGCATTTGAAGCAATGGTTGCTTGGTTGTCCCCTGCTAAATTTTCTTCTTCTTCTTCTTCTTCCCTTTCTTCTTCTTCTTATCTGCCTAGTTACTAGTGTCAATACTTTCATGAGGCGAAGAGGAATAACAGGAGGAAGAAACAACTGAGGAAGAAGTTAAAGGGTCAATGGTCAACTTTAGGATCAAATGGAGGTTGATTTTGTCCAGGTGGAGTACTCGATTGCGGAGAAATCACGACATTTTGAACCAAGGAGGTTGAAAACAACCATACTAGCAAGCCAATGGTAAATCTTGGAAGGGATAATGTAACCATATATGGATCACCAATATTTACGAAAGGAGGAAAAGGAATAGGATTCCCATCAAAAGGAATTCCTTGATTGGTGGACTCCGGAGTTGTTGCCATATGTCTCAACCTAAGATCAACTAAGGAGTGACGTGGAGGATGTTATCCACAGTCAATTAAATTTATTTTAATCAAAATAACATAACAAAATGAAAGAGGGATAATCTAGGAAAGAGGATTACTAAGTAACTGTGAACTGCAATATACTGCCTCAGTAAACCAAGGACTAGACATACATGTAGGCAATCTCCCTGAATACTGTGTTCGGTGTATCACAGTGTACGAGGTGACTGAATCAGTTACCTATGGATGGATAACAACCTAATGTTGTCCTCCCATACATACCTAAAAGTACGTGGAGGCCCAATCCATGTTAGCATTGTCTAATGCTAAACCGCACAGTGAGAGCATTCCTTTATACTTTTTGTACTATAACACCGCCCTATATACCCGAAAGTACATGGATGAGATACGAAATACTTACGTACGTGGAATGAGGTATCACACTTGGAATGTATCGCAGACAATTAGCGACAGCTGCTATGTTTAACGACACCAGAACATGTCTCTAGCCTGGACCTCTAAATGTTATGTGTTAAGTTACAATGCTCCATTAGGTTAATTGAGATAACTTTTAAGTTGATCTTCTTAAGAATTTTCCTTTCAAGGTTCACCATGTGATGTATGTTTGTAATTCCTAGAATGCAACTAACATGAGAAACATTCTTTCATTCAATTAATAATGAAAACCATAGCTAGTAAGGGATAGAGCAATCAGATCTTTGACAAAGAGAAAAGAGCACACCTAATGCAATTTCCTTAGCTATTCCTATCAAGCATTCACAAACTACAATATGCACAATGCAAGTATTTCTTTTCAGTCCCTTAATTTTTAGATGAACAAGAGGAAACTAAATGCACAAACAATCAATCAATACTTTTCGCAAGAAACGAAGAATTTACCACAGTTTCTTTTTCAAAGAAATGAAGACTTTACGACACTTCCTTTTCAAAAAAGATTAATCGATTATAAGCTAACTTTGACAATGAATTGATAATGATAAAGAAATCACTTAAGAAACACTAAACAATCAAGGCTAAAGTAGGGCTAGGAGGATAAATAAAACTTGATTTCAGAACCATAGAAAACACTGATCTTTCAGCAAACAAAAACAAAAGCAACTTTGGAAAAATCAAGCGGAAGGTGGGTTTTTTAGCCTAAGAGGGATCAGCGCAGGCTAGAGTGGGAGATAGTGCGCTGCACTCACCAATTTTTTATATGGAATTTGTATCTACAGATAAACACATTTTCCCTAAGTGGGTAGCTACACTTAGAGCAACAACAAGAAAGTAGTTTAACCTTTTCCTATAGTAAATAGATGAGATGAAGGAACTTACTTGTAGTCTTTGGCTTCCTTGATCCCCTTTGAATTGCTCTCGTTGCTCCCACTTGAATTGTGTTGAGTCATGGAAAAGGTATATATATATATATATTATTTATTTCATTATCCTTTTCTTCAGTTATATCCCTTCTACACCCTAAAGTGTTAATATATCAAAGGATTATGGTAAAAATAAGGAAATTATCTATCATCACGATTTAGCTAATTGTATCACTCCTTACGTAGGAAAAGGATGAAATGAAACAACTGTTGTTCCCTAGCCAGGAAACAGCGTACAGGTATCAAGCCAAGGAGGGAGCACACAGTTATGGATAAGAACAAAGTAGATCACAACATCAACGCAAGGAAAGAAAGTTAACTGAAGATGAAATATTACGCGAATCCCTCAAGATCTCTTGATCCTGAGGGATGGCTATTACTATTTTACCCTTCTTACCTCTTGGCCATTGTAAAAGGAATTTATTGTAAAGAGAAGGGGGATTGGAGATTATTCAGAAATTACTATTGTATTTTTACTTTGATCATTGAATCTTTTTGTCCAAACTGTTAGGATATTCCGACACATAGGAAATAGTTAAGTATAACTTGGTCTAGTGTAGAGTTAGGTAAAGTGTGTTTCTTTACTATGTACTTTTTGTAACTTACAATCCAACGGTTCATTCTCTCCTCGGTATTACCGACACTTGATCCATGGCTTAACACCTGATTGGTCCATGATATCTATTTAAAGAGCATGGAGGGTCATTTGTAGTGTAACCGTTCATGAGAGAAGCTTATGTAAATTTTCATTCTTTTATTAATAAATTGCCTGAAGTGGCCGCGTTGGCTCAGGCCGTGGACTATTTCCCTCTTTGAGGGTTTTAACCACGTCAACAATACTGGTGTATTGATCTGTGATCTGTTTGTGAGCGGTGTCCTTTGGTATTCTATCTGACGAACTTACCCTGTAAATTTCTACATGGTATCAAACTACATCCAACTGTCGTTTCCTAGATCTACTATTTCTGACTGCTTTCGGGCCGAGAGGACTACTCTATTGTGTTAGGAGCATCTGTTCCAGTGAGGAACCCTTTCGTTTCACGCGAAAAGGTTTTCGGTAGCCCTAGCTACGTCATTTTTAAGATCTAGAGGCATACAGTGTTTATTTGCAGTTTACAATTATTTTCTCTCTATTTATTTCGGTTTATTTAGCTCTTTGTTTTTTTATTACTGGATCTATACCTTTCATTTCTGCGTATGCTCTTTGCCCCACGACTCTGTGCGATCTGGGCAAATCAGAAACAGAAAGGAAGGATTTTTCTCATGCGTATGCTCTTTTCCGCTGCGCCTTAGTGTGATCTTGGAAAATCAGAAACATCATGGAAAATATTTAGTTTCCGGCTAAAGCTAACATCAAGTTGTAAGGTTTGTTTTTTTTTTTGTATGTCTGTGTTGGGTTTTGTGTTTTTTGTTTTGTAGGGAAAAAAAGATTTCTCAAGTAAGCACGCAGCCCAAAGCTTCAGTGACTAAAAAAAAAAAAACCCCTTTCCTCTTTTGAAAAAAAAAAAAAACAAAAAAAAAGAAAAACCCCCTTCCTCTTTTCCAAAAATTACTAAACTTTTAGTTTAGCTCACTTGGTCCAAAGCTACTTTATGAGAGTAGAGGTCTTGAGTTCAAGGCTTTTTTTTTTGAGCTAATTAGATTAAGTTTGAAAAGGGGGCGGATTTTTTTTTAATATAACATTATCATTCATTTCTGCACATTCCCGCACTTCGTCGGCATCTTCATCAAATATTCTTCAAAAAGCCATAACTTCTTCATCCGGAAGCCGTTTTCAGATCCGTTTTTTTTGTACCAACCTAATTTTTCGAGATCTTTCCATTGGAACACTTAGTTTTAGCATCTATAGCTTCAGTTTTTTGTTAAAATGGAAAGTCCATGCCAAGTTATTCTTGACAGCAACAACTACTTCCAATGGTGGTCCTACATTGTGGATTTACTTAGAAGTAAAGGTCTTTACAGAATAGCCTCAGGCCAAGAAACCAAACGAAAGATGAAGATAAGGCAGCTAAATGGGAAAATAGGCAAGATCAAGCACGTGGGTTGATAGGGATGTCTATTTCTCCAGATCTTAGATTCCATATTGCAGAACTTGATACTCCTGATGAAGCAATGAAACAGATCACTAAAGTTTTTGGAATTAAAAATGAACTTAGAGCCCATCAACTCGAAAATGAGTTGCTTACATTGGACCCCAATAATTTTTTTTGCATTGAAGATTTTTTGTTCAAGTTCAAGACCCTTAGACTTCTCTTGGAAGGTGTTAAAGTTAAGAAAGAAGATAGTAACCTTATCTATTCCATTCTTACTAAGTTGGGACCAGCCTACTCTGTGTTTGTTTCCACCTTCCATTCTACAAGAGAAGCCTTCATTTCTCAAGGACAAGCCTACAAGTCCCCTTCCTTTGATTCCTTTTGTGATTCTTTAATAAGAGAACAAGAAAAACTCTTACATATTGGTCTTCTTAACCTTGGAAACTCTTCTAAGAAAGCCTTAGCCGCTCAACAGTAACCAAATTCAAAGAATCCTAAGAAGTCGTATCCTAAAAGGAATGGTCCTAAACCAAACAAGGGTCTTAAGCAATTTCAGCCTCAAAATGAAAAATCATCTCAACAAAATGATAAGGCAAATAAAAACAAAGGGAAGAAGACTGATAGACATTGCCAATTTTGTAATCGAGATGGCCACTTAGAATCCAAATTCTTTAAGAAGATGGAAGCCTTGGAAGCAGCAATGAAGAAGCATAACATCCATTTGGAGCACTCTTCAACTTCAACTTCATCTTCAGGAATAGCACTTTCTGCATGTGGTTGTCAAGCATCTCGGTCTGGCTATGCACTAAATGTATCTTCTTCTTCTCATTCTCATGACTGGCTCATTGATTCTGGAGCTTCTTATCACATGGCCAAAAACAAAGCCATGTTTTCTTCTTTAAATGATTGTAACACCAAAAATATATATGTTGGTGATGATAGATCTCTTAGTGTTGTAGGGACTGGAACTGTTCATATAGACAATGGTCAATTTAATGATGTATTATGTGTTCCAACCTTATCCTGCAACCTTCTATCTGTATATCAGATAACTCATTCAGGTGAAGGTAAAATCGTTGAATTTTCACCTCACAATGTTGTAATTAAGGACCTAAGAGATCCTAGCCAGATTTTAGCTACTGGAATTGCTGATGATTCTACAAGGTTGTATAAGTTTCACAACTTTGGGTCATCAAATCTTCCCTTGGTATTTGTTGCTCATAACGATGAAGTGAGCAAACTTTGGCATGAGCGATTTGGTCACTTAAACTATCGCTCCCTTCAGAATCTATGTAAAGAAAATATGGTGACAGGTCTTCCAATGATATCTTGCAGAGATGGTGTTTGTTTTGGATGTGTACTCGGAAAACATCATCGGGATAGTTTTGAAAAACGTGCCTCTTGGCACGCCTCAGCCCCTTTACAGCTTGTGCATAGTGATTTATGTGGTCCACTTCCAGTTGTTTCATTCTCTGGCTACAAGTATTTCTTAACTTTCATTGATGATTTCTCCAGACACACTTTGGTATACTTCTTAAAACTCAAGAGTGAAGTATTTAACATGTTCTTGGCCTTTAAGGCCTTTGTTGAAAAACAATCTAGACATCAACTTCTTAAGCTAAGATCTGATAATGTCGGAGAATATGTTAACAACAAATTCATCAACTTTTGCACTGAGAATGGAATTCAAATGCAACATACTGTTCCATATACTCCACAACAAAATGGTGTAGCTGAAAGGAAGAAATGCACCTTAAAGGAAATGGCTAATTGTATGCTTCAATCTAAAGGACTTAGCCTTAATTTTTGGGCAGAAGCAATTAACTGTGCAAATTACATAATAAATCACACTCCTACTAAGGTTTTAAATAATATCACTCCAGAAGAATCATGGAGCTCAATTAAACCAGATGTAAGTCACTTTCGTGTTTTTGGAAGTGAAGCATGGGCCCATATTCCAGATGAGAAACATAAAGCTTTAGAACCTAAGAGTGAAAAATTGTATTTTTGTTGGATATTCTGAAGATGTCAAAGGATATAGACTTATTCCACTTAAGTCCAAAAATGTTATCATTAGAAGAGATGTAAAGTTTGCTGAAAATATATTAGCCTACGAGCCTAGTTCGGTGGATGTGCCACCTCTCTCTATCTCTTCTACTGTTGAAAATATTTCTTCTTCAGATGATGAAAGCGAGGATGAAAATACTCCCCCACCTTCTTAGGATCCTCCTTCAACTCCTCATCTTCCAAAATGGGTCTGTGCTACTAGGGATGCAGCAGGTGATCTTGCCGGTGATCCTACAGATCAGCGACGTACACGTTCTCAGTTCGATAGAGCCTCTTCTTTACTGGCTCAAGCTTCAGCGAATTATGATCCTGACACCTTTGCAGAAGCTTCAGGCCATCCAGATTGGGACGCAGCTATGAATGAAGAATATCATTCATTATTGGCAAATGATACATGGGATCTTGTTCCTCTACCAAAGGGACGAAAACTTGTTAGATGCAAATGGGTTTACAGAACCAAGTATGGACCAGATGGGAAAGTTGATAAACATAAAGCTCGTCTTGTTGCTAAGGGTTTTTCACAAGTTGAAGGCATTGACTATACTGAAACCTTCTCCCCTGTTGCCAAAATGAACTCTATCCGCCTTGTTCTTTCCCTTGCTACCTCTTTCAAATGGGAAGTCCATCAGATGGATGTTAAATCTTCCTTCTTGCATGGGGACTTGCATGAAGAAATCTATATGGAACAACCTATTGGCTTTATACAAACAGACTCCAGCCTTGTATGTCAGCTTAAGAAATCCCTTTATGGTCTCAAGCAAGCTCCTCGGGCTTGGTATGCCAAAATGGATAGCTTTCTTTTAGAATCTGGCTTTTTTAGGTGTCATTCTGACAATACTGTCTACACCAAGAAAGTGGGCAAGTATCTTATCATTCTTGTTCTTTATGTTGATGATCTTATCCTCACTGGTAGTGATCCCAACCTTATAAACCATGTGAAGTCCAGCCTTAAAAAGAAGTTTGAAATGACAAACTTAGGACACTTGCATTATTTTCTTGGTCTTCAAGTCTTGCAATCCAAGGAAGGTATTTCCCTTTCCCAGTCCAAGTATGCCTGTGATCTTCTACGCCATTTTCACATGGAAGACTGTAAGCCAACCCCTTCTCCCTTTCAGTCTGGAGACAAACTTTCAGTCACTTGTACTTCCCCTAAAGTTGATGCTACATTATACCGTCAACTTGTAGGAAAACATTTGTATCTAACCCATACTCGTCCTGACCATTCCTTTGTTGTTGGCCTTGTTGCTCGATTTACACAAAACCCACATGAAAGTCATTGGAAAGCAGCTAAAAGAATACTTCATTATGTTCGAGGTACAGTTCAGTTTGGGATTCATTACAGTGCCAAAGCATCTCCTCTATTGGTTGGTTTCACTGATTCTGATTGGGCTGGTGACCCTGATGATCAGAAGTCTACTGCAGGTTATGTGTTCACTCTTGGTTCAGAACCTATTACATGGGCTTGCAAGAAACAAGGTGCCATTTCTCTTTCTTAAGCAGAAGCAGAGTATCATGGTGTCGTAGAAGCTAGTAAGGAAGCCTTGTGGCTTCGTCAGATCCTATCAGAGTTTGGCTTTCAGCAGCAGCATCCGACTACACTTTGGTGTGATAATCAAAGTGCCATTCAACTATGCAAAGATCCAGTCCAACATCAGCGTAGCAAACACATTGAACTGCACATGCACTTCATCAGAAAGCTCATTCATGACCATGTTCTTGAAGTGCAATATTGTTCAACAGATGATCAAGTTGCAGACATCTTTACAAAGGCTCTCACAGAGGCAAAGTTTACTAAAATTCGATTTATGGTTGGAGTTCAGGAAGTTGTCACTAAGGAGGCATAAGCTCTAGTGCCTCCTTCCTTCTCCTATTGTGTCATATTTGTACATCCTTCAATCCTATCCCAAGTTGTTCTTAAGGGGGGATGTTAGGATATTCCGACACATAGGAAATAGTTAAGTATAACTTGGTCTAGTGTAGAGTTAGGTAAAGTGTGTTTCTTTACTATGTACTTTTTGTAACATACAATCCGACGGTCACGATATGTAGTGATCCGACGGTTCATTCTCTCCTCGGTATTACTGACACTTGATCAGTGGCTTAACACCCGATTGGTCCATGATCTCTATTTAAAGAGCATGGAGGGTCATTTGTAGTGTAACCGTTCATGAGAAAAGCTTGTGTAAATTTTCATTTTTTATTAATAAATTGCCTGAAGTGGCCGCGTTGGCTCAGGCCGTGGACTGTTTCCCTCTTTGAGGGTTTTAACCATGTCAACAATACTGGTGTATTGATCTGTGATCTGTTTGTGAGCGGTGTCCTTTGGTATTCTGTTTGAGGAACTTACCCTATAAATTTGTACACAAACAGAGTACGAATTGGTTGTAACTATTTTGCAAATGATTAATATATAATACAGTTGCTATTACTTCTCTCATACTGAAGTAATCCGGCGGCATTCACTGGTGGATAAGGGCCCAGCCCTGGTGGATTCACTTGTTGTTCCTGTATCATTCTTTTATGATTTCTGTCATGTGATGGTTTGGTTTGATTTCCATTTATCGCATCGCTTTACTATTTCATATTCTTAGACTTAACGTAATTACTCTATTTTACATGCTGCAGAAGTATTGGTTCAAGTTGTTATTCAATTACCTGTTTCAGTATTTCCTTATTATGATTTCAGATTTAGTCATTTGAGTTTAGCATTCTATTTCCAATCTAGTAATTTAGTTCAGCATGCTATCTTGAGATTATCCACTGTAAAGAGCATTGACTACTGTTGTCTACGCTCTCAGACTGAGATCCCTGTTGTTCATATTAGAAAATACTTTTGGAATATCAATCAGTTAAAAGAGAAATGAGTTATTGTTACTCTATTCTTGACTGATACTTGAATGAATGTTTGGTTTTGTTTTGATTAGAAAGTTAAGCCTTCTTTTAATTGTAATTTGAGTTCACTAGTTGTATCCATTTACTCTTGTATTTGAGAGCACTGTACTGCAGTTTAGAAACATTACTCTTGAGTAAATAGCTGCCACAAACTATGTACACTCTTGAAATAGAAAATCTTGCCCGGATTGATAACTAATGTGAAGAGAATTAGGAGTTAAAAAGACACCTTTTATACCTCAACATTTTGGCGCCGTTGCCGGGGAGAGTGTATCCATTTCTAAGGAGTAGTGTGCATCTGATGAGTGCCAGTTAGGAGAGAATTGGGTATTAAAAACGGAAGGTAAGAACCTGCGTATAGAGCATGTAAAAGCTCTGCTCCCCCACCCACATTCCAGCAGAATTGTTAAGAACTTAAGGTAGAATTAAATATTTGAGTTGTGTGTATGACTAAGAAGAAAAAACCTGAAAACAATCCAAATCCACTACCCAAACCCGACAAAGCTAAGGGACTGTTGACCCTTGGTCGATCAACCTTCATAGATGACATCATTAAGAAATCCGAATCTTAGCCATCAGTAGGCCCTAGGAAAGTTGCTTCCAGACAAGCTACTGGCTCCCATCGAGCGACAGATTCACCATCCATAGCCTTTGCTAAGGTGCATAGCAAAACAGAAGAGACTGAGCAAAATTTTCAAGAAATTGAAAATTCTTGCCCAATTTCTTTACAAGAAGGGAATTCTAGTAATCTCTGTGAAGGAGGAGGAGAAACAGGGGAAACGGAGGAGCCAAGATCCCCTCATGAAATAATTCAAACACTCAGCAACCTAGATAAGGGGAGTGTTGTTAAAATTATCCAAGAAGAAACTGAGGAGCCAAGATCTCCCCAGGTGGTAGTTCAGCAAGGAGCACTCATCGTCCTAGACCAAGGGAGTGTTGTTAAGCTCATCCCCATCCCTTCCTGTCATCCTAGGAAGAACTCTCTGGAAATCCCAGAAGGGTATTGGCACATATTTGATCAATTGGCCCAGAACCAACCAACACCTCAGACCTCCACAATGCAGTATCCCATCATGGATGCAGCAGTCAACGCACCTATGAAAGCCATTCCTCTCCAGAATATTCCTACCTTCCATGGGCTAACCTTAGAGGATCCAGATAAATTTCTATTTGAGTTTGATGTATTGTGCTGAGGGTATGACTATACCACCATTCCCAAAAAACTAAAGTTATTTCCCTCCACATTAAAAGGAGTAGCTTTACGATGGTTTATGGGGTTAGGTGGGGGCATTATAAACGACTGGGATCAGATGAAAACTGCCTTCCTAAAGAAATATCAGGACTATTGCAGATCCAGAGAATTAAAAGATGAGATATTTCAAATGACAACAAGACCTAGTGAAACACTGGAGGAATATGTAGAACACTTTCAATACAATCTCCAGAGGTCTCCTTATGCATCTTTTCCCTTGCCTGATAATGTGTTGAAAACTACACTAATTAAAGGGATGAAAGAACAATGGATTGAAACATTAAACATTATGGGTAAAGGTGACATATATCAGGAAAATTTTGCTGGCATCATTAATTTGCGCTTCAAGTGTTCAAGAGGCAGCACAAGACTGAAGCCAACAGAACGCAACATGATCACAAGGGATAGCAAAGTCTCTGGTGGAGGAATAACTCGCACATAATTTGCAAATCTGTTAGAGGATCTCAAAACTGATATCCTAGGGACTCTGACAACGCAGTTGGACATTATGCAGGCCAAACAAAAGCAAGCAGAAGCAGAACAAACCTTGGTAATATTCTGTCCTAGATGCAGAAAGAAGCATAGCCATAAAGAGTGCCCGCTGGATACGGTCAAAATATGCACCTTTTGTATGAAAGATCATTCCACAGAAAGCTTCCCATCACTCCCAGGACTTAAAGCAGTCTATAAAGAAGTAGAAGAAGAAACAGAACATGTTTACCTACTAAATCAGCGCCGCAAATGGTAGTCATGATAAACAGGTATGCCCATTGATCCATCCTCTTCTTTTTAGCCTTCTCAATATAATGCTCAGCAGTATAATGGAATGTGGAAGAATCAGCCACCTTTTCCCAGCGGGTCATAGTATCCATTCCCCATGTCACCATGGCCAAATCAAACAAATCAAACCAATTGGCTGAACTTTCCTTATTGTCCACCATTTTGGAAAAATAACGCATATTCAACACAATGGTCACCCTCCACCTCGCAGAGTCAAAACTGGCAGTCGAACTGGAAAAGACCCGTAAATCAGCCAGTAGGAACAATCCCCCTCCCTCAACCCACACTGCTAGCACCTTATACATTGCAACAAAACCCCCAGAACAACTTAAGACCGCAGTTCCCAACCCAACCCAACCCGAACCCCAACAACAGACTGGTTCAATCTGTGCAAATTATTGAAGGACCAGAACCAGAAACCGAGTTAAGGGAGTGCAATGACCTTCAATTAAGATCTGGGTGTATAATAGAATCAGAGGGGGATAAAAATGTTCAAATTGAAAATCCATTACCTATAGAACAAACACCACAAGAAGAGAATCTGGTTAGACAAAAAAATCATGAACAAGCAACCAGCTCTTCTCCACCATTCCTAGAATGACTAATCATACCTCACCCAATAGAACACCCTGATTTTGATCTTCTGGGAGAATTGAAAATTTTGTGTATAAAAATACCACTCTTCTAGGCTATTCAAGATATCCCAATCTATGCAAAAACCATCAAGGAGTTATGTATGAAAAAGACAAAGAGGAAAATGACAACAAATCCAACTATCCATGTAGTCGGTACCTTATTTGACTTACTATCAGGAAGAGAAACACCTGTAAAATATGAGGACCCAGGAAACCCTATAGTCACGATGAAAATAAATGGATGCTCCTTCCCCAATGCCTTAGTTGATTTAGGAGCAGCAATCAATATTCTTACAACCACCACTTGTTAAAAGATTGGCATTACATCATTAGACCCAACCACAACCTTATTGGAGTTGGCTAACCGATCGGTAGTCAGACCAGAAGGCACATTGCATGATGTAATGTTATCTGTAGACTCTTGGGAATACCCCGCAGACTTTCTGATCATCAATCCTAGAAACTGACTCGATGGACACCCCTTAATTCTAGGTAGACCTTGGCTAGCAACTGCAGATGCTTACATTAGCTGTCGAATAGGCAACATGACTATAGCAAGAGGAAGCAATGTAAAGAATTTAGCCTTATATCCTCTAGCACAGCCAAGTTTATCAATAATCAAAACTAGAAAACAACTTGTATCATACCTAACTGAAAACATTAGATCACCACTAACCATAGAAGATGCTCTCGAATTTAAAGATCAAACAGAAGACGACATCATTAACAGCTTCATTAACCAACCAGAAGTTGGATCCCATCTAAAATGTCACATGATCGAAGCAGCATTCGAGAATGAAGTAGAAGAAGATCCCCTAAAAGATACTAATGATCAATCAATACCAACCACCTCTGTTTATAACAGCAAAACCATAGAAATTGAGCCAGGAAAACCTTTGAACATTAGCAAAAACCTGACTGCTAACCAAGAGCAAAAGGCTGGTTCAACTCCTAAGAAAATATAAAGAAACCTTTGCATGGGATTACCCGGACATGAAAGGAATTGATCCCCAGTTGTGTACGCACCACATCTATACAGAAAAGGATGCTAGATCCATTCACCAACCCCAACAGAGATTAAATCCTCATCTTAAGAATATTGTGAAAGCTGAATTGTAAAAACTTTTAGATGTAAACTTTATCTACCCAATATCTGACAACAAGTGGGTCTCTCCATTAGTAGTGGTGCCGAAAAAGAATGGAAAGTGGCGGATATGTGTTGACTATAGGGAACTGAATAAAGCAACCCAGAAAGACCACTTTCCCCTTCCATTCATTGACCAGGTCTTGGACACATTGGCAGGGAAGAAATTCTTTTCTTTCCTAGATGGCTTCAGTGGATACAATCAAATTCAGATTGCCCCTAAAGATCAGGATAAAACTACATTTACCTGCCCTTGGAGAAGATTTTCTTACAGGGTCTTACCCTTTGGGCTGTGCAATGCACCTACCACATTTTAGAGGGTTGTACTCAGCATTTTTTCAGATTTGATAAATGAAGGGATCGAAGTGTATATGGATGACTTCACACCTTATGGGGATGACTTTGAGCCAGCATTACAAACATTAGAAAAAGTGTTGCAAAGATGCATTGCCACTAGACTCTGTTTAAGCCATGAAAAGTGTCATATGATGATGACCAAGGGACTCATCTTAGGTAATTATATCTCAGCAGCTGGAATACAGGTAGATCCGGCTAAAATTCAGATAATTCTGTTAATACCTACCCCTACCACACAAATAGAGGTACGCAGTTTTTTGGGATTTTCTGGTTATTATAGAAGATTTATAAAGAATTTTTCTTAGATTGTTGCACCATTATATGCACTAACAGGAAATATTGATTTCATTTGGACAGATAAATGTGACAGTGCTTTCGAGGATTTAAAAAGGATTGTATCAACAACCCGGTGCTAAGGGGCTCAAACTGGGATTTTCCATTCCAGATTTCATCTGATGCTTTAGACACAACAATTGGAGCAGTTCTTGGACAGGAAGAAGATAAAAATCCATATGCAATATATTATATCAACAAAAATCTATATCCTACTGAATTAAACTATACTGTGACTGAAAAAGAATTTTTAGCTGTAATATATGCTGTAAATAAATTTAGACATTATATAACTAGATATCCTGTAGTTTTATATACAGAGCACTTTTCCATTAAACATCTCGCAAATAAACAGTTACAAATGGAAGAGTGACAAGATGGTTGATTCTCTTGTAGGAATTTGACATTACAATTAAGGATCAACCTGGAAAAGAGAACCCTGTAACTGATTTTCTCTCACGAATGCCAAAGCCAGCTGACGCAGCAGTAGTTGAGGCTCAATTTCCTGATGAACATTTATTTGTTGTTACTGTCAGAACACCGTGGTATGCAGACGTTGCAAATTACTTGGCAGTAGGCAAATTACCAAAACACCTAAAGCCTAATGGAAGAAAACAAATAGTGCAGCACAGTACCCGATTCTCTTAGATTGGGGGCTACTTATTCCACACAGGGGCAGATATGCACATTAGAAGATGCATCTGGGAAGATGAAGTGTTTGACATTCTAAAAGCATGCCACGATGGGCCGTGCAACAGACATTTTGCAGACCGTAGAACCGGTCACAAAGTCTTACAAATAGGCTATTACTAGCCCACTATCTTTAAAGATGCTAAAAAGTTTGTTCAAGCCTGTGATAGCTACCAGATGGGGGGACGCCCCGGGCAATCTAATGATATGCCTCTGAACCTGCAATTAGTAATCGAGCCATTTGAGCGGTGGGCACTAGATTTCATTGGTCATAATAACCCATCATCGAATCAAAAAACATACATACTGGTTGCAATAGAATAGGTTACTAAATGGGTTGAGGTAGAGGTGCTACCAAGAGCCACTGAGGATTCAGTGATACATTTTCTTTTCCAATTATTTGTGTGATATGGCCTACCGAGAGACATAATTAAAGATGGAGGACCACAATTCGTGGGTAACAAGATTTCTGCAATATTCAGAAATTGCCATATTCTCCACAAAATTACAACTCCATACCACCCACAGGCAAATGGCCAAGTAGAAAGTACTAATAAGGTAATTGAGGCAATACTTACAAAAACAGTTGCATCACACAGACGTGATTGGGCTTCCAGATTGCCATAAGCCTTCTGGCATACCACACAACATGGAGAAATACCACAGGATATTCACCGTATCAGTTAGTATTTGGTAAAGAACCCATCTTCCCAATCAAATTTGAGATTCAAACATCAAGAACAACCCAAGAGGTGGGTTTGAATTTAAATGAAGCCCAGATCAATAGATTACAACAAATCAATGATTTAGATGAAATCAGGCTATCTGCTCTTCAACACACTGCACTAGTCAAATAACACAGAGTGAAATGGCATGATGCCCTTATTAAAAAGAATATCTTCCACGAAGGAGATTGGGCACTCCTATACGATTCCAGGTTCCAGGATTTCCCCAGAAAACTCCAGAATATATGGTTAGGACCTTATGAGATACAAAAAGTGCATGATAATGGCACCATTACATTGACAACCATTGATGGATCTAGCTATTCTTTTAAAGCGAATGGTCATCGAGTGTGACTGTATCGCAAACCGCTTACCAGGGAGTCCTTTTGCCAATAGTTATGGGAAGATTCCACCATGCAAATTCTCGCTGAAGAGGATAACCCATCCTCAACATCAATCCAGTGAACAACTCATTTGTTTTTTTTTTTCTTTCTATTTAAATTTGCTTGTATAAACTATATTTTTTGTACAGATTTTCATGCTATTCCATATAAGGAATGGTTGTTGTTCCTCTTAAGGAACAATAACTATTCCATTTAAGGAACAATAGTTTTCTCATTATTTAATTTTTGTGCTATTCCATTTAAGGAACAACTGTTGTTCCTTCTAAGGAACATCTGATGCTCCATTTACGGAACAACAGTCCCCTGTATATACGATTTTCGTGCTGTTCCATTTAAGGAACAACAATTTTGCGTGTGTTTTCTTTTTTATTTTCCTCTTAAGGAATAGTTGTTGTTCCTCTTAAGGAACAGCAGCCGTTCCATTTAAGGAACAACAATTTTGTGTGTGCTTTCTTATTGCTATTCCATTTAAGGAGCAATTGTTGTCCCTCTTAAGGAACAATAGTCGTTCCATTTAAGGAACAACAGTTTCGCGTATGCTTTCCTTTTGCTGTTCCTCTTAAGGAACAACTAATTTTCCTCTTAAGAAACAACAGCCGTTCCATTTAAGGAACAACAGTTTTGCGGATGTTTTCTTTTTGCTATTCCATTTAAGGAACAATAGATATTCCATTTAGGGAACAACAAAATTGCGTGTGTTGTTCCTCTTAAGGAATGGCAGTCTCGCGTGTTTGTATTTTTGCTATTCCATTTTAGGAACAACTGCTGCTCCTCTTAAGCAACAACAGTCGTTCCATTTAAGGAACAACAATCTCACCTGTTTGTATTTTTTTGATGTTCCATTTAAGGAACAACTGATGTCCCTCTTAAGGAACAACAGCCGTTCCATTTAAGGAACAACAATTTTGCATGTGTTTCTTTATGCTGTTCCATTTAAGGAACCGTTGTTGTTCCCTCTAAGGAATAGTGGCCATTCCATTTAAGCAACAACAGTTCCGTTTACATTTGTTTTCGTTGTTCCGTTTAGGGAATAGTTGATATTCCCTTTAAAAGGAACAACAGTTGTTCCATCTAAGGAACAACAGTTTGATATACGAGTGCTTTACGCTCTTCCATTTAAGGAACAGTTGTTGTTTCTCCTAAGGAACAGTTTCCCTTCCTTCTAAGGAACAATAGTTTCATCATTATTTTTTTTTCCCCCGAAGGATCAGCACTTTCACTTACGCTTATTTTTCTATTGTTCCTCTTAAGGAATAGCTGTTTCATGTGCAATTTTTTTTTTTTTTTTGCTGTTCCTCCTAAGGAACAACAGTTTTGTATACCGTTTGTTTTTTTGTTGTTCCTCTTAAGGAACAGCAGCGGTTCCTTTTAAGGAACAACACCCTTTTTTGTGTGCATTTTTTTGTTGTTCCTCCTAAAGAACAACACACTTTTTGAGAAGTTTTTCTTGTGAATATTGTTTCACTCTTCATGATCCTTTGAAGGCAAGAATAAAAACATATATGCAAGGATACAAAATTTAAAGGTTACTGGAATAAACAAATCAAAGAGAAATTATCATCTTTAATGAGATTTCTTTGTATTGATTAGAAAAGGGGAGGACACAACTATCTATATCACTTTGCTGTCCTTATTTTCACTATAACTCAAATTGATTGATTACTTTTACCATGTTGGTTCTTCCCTAATTCTCATAATTCTCTTTGCTTATTATCATTGAATAAGAATAAGGGCATATTTTCTTCTATTGATATGTTCAGACTTCTTCCACCATCCCTACTCTTAAGGAGTGTTGAGCCATCCTCTATATATAAATAGGAAGTGCTATATAAAAGAAAAGAAAAAAATAAGGAAAGAAAAAAAATAAAAATAAAAATATATATATATATATATATATATATATATATGTTTACTAACAATTCTATGATTTTTCAGATGAAGGATAGGGGGTCTCATCATGAGCCAGCCTACCATGATCATAAGGAAGCAGTGAAGTCACATTCCCACTATGGCCACCACACCAGGGATATGATTCAATGGACACATCAGAAAAATAAAATTCCTTGGTACAGGAGGTCTCATCACGAGCCAGCCTGCCCACCTTTCACTCCTTCCCAGTCAATGGCATTGTGATCCATCTGCTTACCAAGCTAGCACAATGGCCTCCACTCTGACATCACAAGGCACTTTCCTAAGTATACATAAAGGGCCATGGTTCCAAAAGGTGAAAAAGCAACTCTGTCAAGGTTATAAACACCTATGGGAAATAGAGATCTGCTAATGGTATTGGAGTCATATTTTTCAACATCAATAGTAATTATAACCCCTTCTCTTATTTCTTTATCTTTATTTCAAAAGAGATTATGTTTCCAATTCCTTTTGAACCTTTATGCATGAAATATCGTTTAAAAAGTCAATCATAACAGTTTAAGTGGAATAATGACCGCATAGCATTTTACCCACGTGAGATGTCCTTCCCCTTTTCAAATTACTCCATGGCATCTCTATATTTATTCGTAATTCTCATGCTATGCATTGATTTCAACAACTCGATATTTTTTGTGATGCTATCATAAATATGTACAGCTTACCATTTTTACCACTGTACGATTGCCATTAGTACATCGTTCCTACATTTAATCGGTCAAAGGCGACCTATCATTTTTTCAGGGGGGGCGCGGGTGACTTCCAAAGCACTTTTGCATATGTGTCAGTCTTTTATTTGGTTGTATCGGGCTACATGATATCCCATAATAGCAAGTTATTAATGGTATCTATGTTAAAAAGGTATTATCCTACTTTAACAGCTTGTTATTCCATTGCTGGCTCTGTGTATTGTTGTGTTTCCTGTGTTGAAGCTAACAGTGTGCAGAATTTAGACAAAATGGGAGGGTGATCAGTACGCAGTGAGCCACAGATACTAGCTGTTTCCGATGCCACCCAAGAAATTTTAGTATGAGCCGGATGGGTCGCATATTTTACATGACTGCAGCAACCCAATGAAACCGTGGCTATCGAATTTTTACAGAATTTGCAGGATGATCATTCTATAATAAGAGGAAGGCAAATGATAGTAATGGATGCAGTAATAGTGGAGGTGTCTGGATTACCAGCAATCAGACCCATATGGATGCATAAAAAATTGAGGCTACAAGATGCCATTGCCACCTTTTGGGATGAGGGAAAGAATCTGATTGTCAAAGGCAAAGGAGTGCAACCTTCATCTCTGGGAGAACCATGGACAGAGTTGGCTAGAATCGTTCAGAGCTATATCACATGCGACAGAAGAAAAGATGTGGTAAGACCACGCCACTTCAAATTATTAGCAGTTTTAAAACAGAAATGTTTTGTAAACTTGCCTGCATATTTGAAATTCTTGTTACATGACGTTGCTCAAATCATAAAGAAATCTCAACATATAGAGACTATTGTAAGTCATCATTATTTAATTAGGTTGATAGTAAGCTACAATCTAGCCCAGCAACAAACTAGTTGGGAAGAATTAGTGTTTACTATAGAGGGGGGGTTAGCCTTACCTGCCCCAAAAAGGAAAAGGACTACCAACACAGCAAATAGACCACAAAAACATAGACGATATGCCGAGACAAGTCAAGGAATAGCTGAAAACCTTCTGGGTAGCAGCAACCAACCCTTAGAATTATCTAGCCCTGAAAATGAGCAACCTTTACAGCTGGAAGGAAGAGATAACCTAGAGTCAGAACTTGAGGAAACAGAGCATACTAGTGAAGAGGAGAGGGATGAAATAGAACTTCCCTTAACTCCCAGCACAAGTCCACCACAATATTTACTTCATGATGCTGAGTTGGCTCGGATTTTGACCAATATGAGTGAATACATACAGCCCGAAAGTCCGCTCGACCTTAATATTGAAGCAGCACAATCGGAAGAAAACCCTACCCACAATCGAAGTATATCAGAAGAAATAATTGGTGAAGCAGAAACAGGGGTAGAAGCCACTTAGGAAGAGGCAGACCAAACTAGGGATACCCCTCCAGAAGAACCTAGTCAGGTCAATTTAAACACAAAAGATGTGGGCCAAACGAAGGAAATAGAAAACAATCAGGGTAAAGACACAAACCTTGGAGAACAGAACCCAAATGAGTTACCGAGCTCAGTAAGAGCAGAAATGGTTAGTGCGTTGTTCCTCCCAGAAAGAAGAAAAGTGAAATTAAGAGGTTGAGAAAGGATAAGTAGAAGTTGCAGAATTTAGTGAAAAGACAGAAAAAAAATAAGGACATTAAAAAGGGGGAAAATTTCAAGCAGAACCCCAAAAACAATGAATGCATCTGTTCAAACTGAATCCCAAGATACAAGGGTTACTGGGACTCAAACTGAGCCCATATTCATTCAAATTGATAAGGAATAGCATGCAACCATTACAGAAGCGGCTGCCCAAATAGAGAATGTCCATTTTTGTAATGTAGTTGTTCAAACGGAGGCAATATTCTCCAACAGTGTGGCCACCTAGACAGAAAGACTGACTGTCCATAATAAAAGAATGCAAACTTTAAGCATTCCATCGCATGATAAGAGTATTCAGACTACAGGTCCTCAGTCTCATAATAAGAACACCCAGATAGATATCCAAGCCAAAGACGTTTTGATAGGTAGTGATCCTGGTATAACAAATCTTCAAGAGAATCTAGCACAGGCTCAGCTGACCATAGAAAGGCTTGAGGAAGAGACTGTTACCCAACAAAGGTACCGGGAATTGCAGAGGCAAATGTGAGATATCAACGCGTCGGAAAGCGAGGCCTTCGAGAAATGTCGGAGAGCAGAGGAAACAACTGAGAAAATAAATAACAGACTGGAGGCAATCATGCATCAGGTGTTTTAGCATGTAGGTCCCCTGCCAAGAACTATGCTTTATTTTTGTTAGAAAGGTATTTACAATTAAAAATTAAGGCTGCCAAGGCAAGGAAATCCATAGAATTGAAAACTGTGGAAGATTTCATAAATTGTTGTAAACACCATGGAGTGAAAGTTCAATGATTACTCTGTGAGTTTTATTTGCATAATTTTGTATTAGAAGAAGAAATGGAGAAGAATCCCAACCCTTTTGTGGGGGATATACAATTTCAAGCTTTCATTTCATTTGTTGTTAACTAGTTGAAATGGTTCAAAGCCCATAATACTTTCCAGAGGCAGGAAAATGGGTTGGACCTTTGGGTCAGGGGTGAACTGAAAAACCCACTACAAATGCTGGCCAAACACAGAAGTTTGATGCGAAAGGAAGGAGTAATTCAGGTATTGGGGCCCATCCACAAAGAAATATTCCAGCAGGGGGTAAAGTATTTTCTCTCTATCAAAGACAACTCCTTGGCAATAGCTAAATTCATATGGAAAGTTTCCAATCGTAATGTGTAGGACAGAGAACCATTCAACTATAAAAACTTTAGTTGGTCGTGGATCGCTTTGTTACTTATAGCAACCTCATCTTGAGGTAAGGCCCATATTGACTAGGCTGTCGATTTCGTAGTCCTATTGTTTGGTATCCTGCAGAAGACTATAAAGCTATATATGAATTACCTGAAGGACAGACCAGACACATTTTTGAAACCTTGGCCAAGAATCATGGGTTCAGGCCACTTCATGACAATCCTTCTCCAGCCTATTCGTTGACTACTATCCATACAAACTATATGGTTTTCATTAGGACATAAAAAAGGGTAAGCAGGGGAGTATGTTGAGTCATGGAAAAGGTATATATATATATATATATATATATATATATATATATATATATATAGATATATATATATATATATATATATATATATATCTATATATATATATATATAGATATATATAGATATAGCTATAGATATAGATATAGATATAGATATATATATATATATATATATATATATATATATATATATATATATATATAATTTATTTCATTATCCTTTTCTTTAGTTATATCCCTTCTACACCCTAAAGTGTTAATATATCAAAGGATTATGGTAAAAATAAGGAAATTATCTATCATCATGATTTAGCTAATTGTTATCACTCCTTATGCAGGAAAAGGAAGAAATGGAACAACTGTTGTTCCCTAGCCAGGAAATAGCGTATAGGAAGCAAGCCAAGGATGGAGCGCATAGTTATGGATAAGAACAAAGTAAATCACAGCGTCAGCGCAAGGAAAGAAAGTTAACTGAAGATGGAAGATTGCGCTAATGTCTCAGGATCCCTTGATCCTGAGGGATCGCTGTTACTGTTTTACCCTTCTTACTGCTTGGCCATTATAAAAGGCAGCGATTGTAAAGAGAACGAGGATTAGAGATTATTCAAAAAGTACTGTTGTATTTTTACTTTGATCATCATCTCTCGTTGTCCAAACAGAGTACGAACTCGCTATAACTATTTTGCAAATGACTAATATATAATACAGTTGTTGTTCCTTCTCTCATACTGAAGTAATCCGTGGTGTTCACTGGTGGCTAAGGGCTCGACCCTGGTGGATTCACTTGTTGTTCATGTATCATTCTTTTATGATTTCTGTTGTGTGATGGTTTGTTTTGATTTCCATTTATCACATCGCTTTACTATTTCATATGCTTAGACTTAACATAATTACTCTGTTTTACATGCTGCAGAAGTATTGGTTCAAGTTGTTATTCATTTACCTGTTTCAGTATTTCCTTATTATGATTTCAGATTTAGTCATTTGAGTTCAGCATTCTATTTCCAATCTAGTAATTTAGTTCAGCATGCTATCTTGAGATTCTCCACTATAAAGAGCATTGACTACTATTGTTTACGCTCTTAGACTAATATCTCTACTGTTCAAATTAGAAAATAATTTTGGAATATCAATCAGTTAAAAGAGAAATGAGTTATTGTTACTGTATTCTTGACTGATACTTGAATGAATGTTTGGTTTCAATTAGCAAGTTAAGCTTTCTTTTAATTGTAATTTGAGTTCACTAGCTGTATCCATTTACTCTTGTATTTGAGAGCACTGTACTACAATTTAGAAACATTACTCTTGAGTAAATAGCCACCACAAACTGTGTACACTCTTGAAATAGAAAATCTTGCTCAGATTGATAACTAATGTGAAGATAATTAGGAGTTAAAAAGACACCTTTTATACCTCAACAAATTGAATCTCCTCAATATGTACCTATGTCAACAAAAATAGAAACAAAAATGATCAAAGCATACATGATCTATCTACTATAAACCAATGGAATCAAAGACATTAAAACACATAATCATCATAGATATGAACAAGAATATGAGAAACATAATAAACACTTTATTAGTGTAGAAGGAAGAGTTTCACCCAATACAATTTGATCCTGTGCCACTCATCCATATTCATTCCAACCCTCATCACACCAAAATCACACCAATCCAGCAGCATAACATCACTTGAAATGAACTCAAATCTAAAACCAACAGTATTTCCTTACAATCTTCAGATTCTAGCCCCTTGATCACTATGATGAGTGCTCAATTTATAGGGAAATGGAGGTGGTTTTATCATAAATGAGGGTATTGAATGGCCTTCCAAAATTGGAGTTAGTTTCCATGGAGCAAGGGATGAGAGGATAGGAGGTTAATTGATCCATAGCCTATCCAAAGTTAACCTCATAGGATGAGATAAGAGTTGGGCATCCTTCTATAATGCTCTAGAATCAAAGAATATTCCTAGAATCCAATGTGAATTTTGCTCATTCTCGCTCAGCATAGGTCAAAGAGGGCCTAAGTGCACTGCAATGCAGGCCTAAATGGGCCTACCCACATTGCAGCACAGTTACCCCTGACCAAGGTTGCACTAGTGTTCCAAGGAGGCATTTCAGTAAGGTTTCAGGATAGGAAACTTTCATGGATGGAAGAATTCAATGTGATGACTTGTCTAGGGAATGTAACAACTGAATTAGGGTTTGATGAGCCCTAATTGTACTAATCTAAATGTCAGGAGTGATGTGCCCAAATCGACCTGTAACACTTGTGCAAAGGGGAAATATCTCATTGTTATAATACAATCTATGCCAATGACACAACTACCACTCAAGTTCTTAATTCCTGCAAAAGCTGAGAGGGTCCAAAAAGAGTTAACCAACCGAGTAGGCCTCAAACATCCTTCTAGGAAGCACTATCTAAAAGTGACTACACATGCAATGTAAAAGGATAAGCATCTCTAGTTTTGGTAGGAACAAGGTAGAAAGGGCCCTACCAAAATCCTCATATAATTATCACAAGCTCCCCCAAATCTCATAGTAGAGGAGGTACCTGAAAACAAAGTATTATTCCATCTCAACCACCTCGAGTGAGAAATTCCAAAAAATGTTATCTCCATGTGGATTTTGGTTATCCATCACCAACCATAAATGGTGCAATCACACTTTCAATTTATTCATTAATATCTTGAGTTCACGGAACCGATATTATCATATATAGTCGAGATGAACAATGATGCCATCAACAATGTGCAGCAAATTTCTAGTATAAATGCCAACTTAGGATTGACCAACTGCAAGGGGGAACCCAATTAATCTGAATTAATTATCAATAAATGTCTTCTTTGATTTATTTTTTGATCACCTCCTTTAGGAGGGAGAAGGTGGCAAGGATCACCCAAGGACAATCTATAAGGAGGGAGTTGATTCATGAAGACATTAATATATTGTAAAAATAATTTGACCTCAATACTATCCATAGATATATTCTTAAAATTGAAGAATCATGATGTTTCTTTGCTCCAAAAGGCTATGGAAGTGAGGAATAAGTTCGTTGAGGATAAAGGAAAATTGTTTAAAAGATAAGAATTTCCAAAAAATTGATGCTAATGGTTCTTTTGGGGGGCTTATAACTAGTTGGAAAACTAGTAACATTCTTTTAATAAACCCTTATGTTATTACAACTATCATATGTATGAGTTTTCAAGTCCAATAAGTAGGTTACAACATTATAATCATTAACTATAATGGGCCATATGAATATAAGAAGACTTTTTGGGATTTATTTCTTTTCCCAAAGGGAGTTTTATAGATAACTTAATTATTGGGGGTAATTTAAATTTCACTCTTAGTGGTTGAGAAGTATAGAGGTCAATTGTAAGACAATGATAGGCTGGGAGAATATTTCCAATTGAAGAATGAGGAGATGTGGCAGGTTTATGTAGAGCCTATTAAGAATATGCATATGTGGTGAAATAATAGGATAGGGACAAATGGTGTTTCAAAGAGGTTAGATAGATTACATGCATATGAGTATATTTTATTTAAATTGTAAAATCATTAGATTATGAATGGATATTGCAGGGTGGATGGTTTACGATAACCTAGCTATACTTTTACATAATGACATAAAATATGATAAACCATTTGCTCCTTTTAAGTTTAACCTACACTATTTAATTGAGGAAGGATGTATCAATTTTATTAAAGATGAGTTGGTAAGTTATGACCCGCCATCTAGGGATTTTTCAAGTTTTTCATTTAAAAAATATTTGAAAGAGTAAAAAATAATGGTGGTTTGGGCCTTAAAAAATGGTAGTTTTAGGCTCCCATAGTGATAATGAAATCCTACCAAATCGGTAAAAAATTCAAATAATTCTTCCGCTATTCCCCCCGAAGGGTTTCCAATTAATCAATAAAGGTGAGCTCAGTATTGATAAAATATGAGAATCTAGATTATTTTATTAATCAAATGCAATTACATATATACAAGAAGTGTTGTCTCGAGATAGGTACACTATCCTCGACACATAATCTGTTGATTGAGATATTATCTCAACCACACACCAATCTAGGAAATGGATCCTAACTACTAGGAACAAACTCCTTCACTTAGTAAGAATCACAACTAAGACAAGTAGGAATTAGATATTCCAACACTCCCCCTTAATGAGTACTTGTCTCCATATCAATCTGCAAAATCTAGTTGTGGTCAAACATAACAAAAGAATATGTCAATGTCCATATAAAGGAACAACCATTTATCAGAATGCATGGGTGCCAATCACTGCAACCGCCATTCTTGTAGGATGTCCTTCGCATACATGGTTCCGTCAACTATTATAGTTGCACACTGTAGAAATTCCCACTATAGATGAACAGATTATGCAATATACTAAAACACAATACAAGATCTACTTCTACAACACTTTGTGGAAGCTTAATCGAATTGCGAAATATCAAGAGAACACATATAATTGAGAATGAGAAATCAATCACACATAACACAAAAGAAATAACCTGGGGAAAGCCTTGGCCTAAAACCCCAATCTCTGTATTATCATACAAGTGGAAATATTGTTCAAGTTACAAAAAGAATCAGCTCTCAAGCTATCCTGCTCTCTCTGCAATCAAATAATACAGCTCACAGATTGAATAGACACTGTATATGTCCTCCTCAAGCCCTCCAAGCCTCCTATTTCATTTCGTAGTTTTTCTTGGGGTCTAGTGAAGCCACATGTGTGAATTGGCCTCATTACACTCACAAAACTTGAAGAAGTAACTACACAATCCTCAATGAAAGAATTCCTTCTACATGCAAGGAATATTCATAATGGAATACTCTAGAAACTGATAGTACACTGCCCCTCCATCTGATCTCAACTGGGTCTCTATCTGAACTGACATGCATGAGTTATTTATGAGAGAATATTCAGTTATGTGAAGTGTAGTAGTTACATGCATGCATGCATTAACTAACTGAACTCACATTAATTCAACAAACTATTTGAATTAGTCTAACTGGACTTGACTCAGTTAACTGGGCCAACTAATTACAACTCAATATTACAACTCATCCTTATCCCTTTAACTGATCGATAATTTCCTCAATTAATGGAGAAACTATTGCATGTCCCCACATAGACTTCATGTTTGATTTTCCTTAACTAATTAACTCATGGTGAATTAATTAATTATTTTACAAACATCTGCTATGATAAAATTCGAATTTTACTTCTCTATTTTGGTTTAGGGACTGACTAAAATAGGAAGGTATCCTGAAATGTTATTTATAATAGTACTAAATTTAGCACTTCTATACTTAGCATTTCTTGTTCCTATTTTCAACACTCCTTCTCAACAAGAAAGGGATTATCAGTAACCCCAATCCTATCTCTGTTGAACTCAAACTTGCATTTTGACAATGCCTTAGTCAAAATATATGCATCCTGTTCCTCGATTGAAACATACAGCAACAACATGATCCTCTTGAACACAGAGTCTCGTAGATGGTGATACCGGATATCAATGTGATTGGACCTGTCATGAAAAATTGGATTCTTAGAGAGTTTGATACAACTCTGGTTATTGCAGTAGATCACTGTAGGATCCATCCTCTGACCAAACAATCCCACTAAAATCTTCCGTATCCAAATGGCCTCACATGCAGCCTGACTAGGAGCCATGTATTCATCCTCTGCTGAGCTAAGTGCAACTAATCTTTGTTTCCTGTTGTACCAGGAAACTGCAGCTGAACCAAGGTTGAAGATTCCTCCAGAAGTGCTCTTCTTGTTTGCTGGACTCCCTACCCAATCCGCATCTGTGAAGCCCTAAAGCTTCAGTCCCTTTTTCCGTCTATACCACAATCCGAACTGATATGTGCCTCTAAGGTATCTCAGCACATGCTTCATTGCCTTCCAAAACAGCTTGGTAGGCTGAACCATAGCTTGACTCAGTTGGTTCACCGCAAAGCATAAGTAGGGGCATGTGTTCACCAGATACAGAAGTGAACCCACCGGCTGCCGATAAACAGTAGCAGCTACTACCTCACCTAAAGTAGCATCCTCCTTCCTCCAGTTCCCAACTAGAGGAGTCTACATGGGCTTGCACTTCTCCATGTGAAAGCGCCTGAGTATCCAATTGGCATATTTGCCTTGAGACACAAATACTTCACCATCTTTCTACCACACCTCCATGCCTAGAAAGTAGTGCATAAGGCCCATGTCCTTCATCTCGAACTCTCTTACAAGGTCCTCCTTGCAAGAATGTATCAACTGATCATCACCTGTGAAAATCAGATCATCGACATAAAGAAAAATGATCAATGGTTTACCTTCTGCCATGATGTGGTAAAGGTTCACATCTCCTTCACTCTTGGTGAAGCCCAAACCGGTGAAATAATTGTCGATCCTAGTGTACCAAGCACAGGGTGCTTGCTTCAGCCCATACAAAGCCCTCTTCAGTATGCACACATGCGACTCATGATCGAAGGTCTCAAAACACTCTGGCTACTCAATGTACACCTCCTCCTCAATCTTCCCATTGAGGAATGTTGTCTTCACATCCATTTAGTGGATCTTCCACCCCATATGAGCTGATAGTGCCAACATCGATCTAGTCGATGAGTACCTTGCTACGGGAGCAAAAGTCTCATCGTAGTCGATCCCCTCGACCTGTGAGAAACCCCAGGAAAAAAACCTTGCCTTATATTTCTCAACGCTGCCATCAACTACCTGGTTTACCTTGTAAAGCCATCTAGAACTCACCACTAACTTGCCCTGAGGTCTTGTGACAACATCCCACACACTGTTCTGAATGATAGAGTCATACTCCTCTACCATTGCATCAACCTAGATTGGTTGCTGCACTGCCTCCTCGAATGAAGAAGGTTTGGTATCTACACACTCCCCAACTAGGGCCATGTACCCAGTGTACCGCTCGGGTGACCTCCTCTGTCTGCACTGAGAAGATGGCTGTCCCACATTCTCCCATGCATCCAACATCAACCTGTCAGCTTCCCTTGAGCATTTCCACCCATCTCTGGAAGTATCAGCATGAGTGGATGTCTCCACTCTCGGATCCTCTGCATGCGACTGCTCCGCATCAATCTGAGGCTCCTCCTCCTTAGGAACTGAAAGTTCCTCCTCTGCATGCAACTTGAGCTCCCTCTCAAGTGACATTTGCATGGCTTTCTACTCGTCGAAATTCAGATCCCTGCGTACCACAGTCCCCTGAGTGGAACGCAGGTACACCTAATAGTTGTGGGGTGTATCCGTGTACCCCACAAGTATTCCCAACTCAGTTGTTAGGTCTATCTTCTTCCTAGCATCCTTGGTCACATGATAGTAAATTGATGATCCAAAGATTCGAAAGTGACTTACATCAGCTCGCTTCCTGGAATAGGCCTCCATAGGTGTCTTCATTCCCAGTATATGGTGCAGGCTTCTGTTCTGCAAGTATACTGTTGCATTGCATGCCTCAGCACACAAATGCAGTGGTAGGCTTTGGTCATGCAACATTGCTCGAGTTGCTCCCACAATCGATCTGTTCTTCCTTTTGGCCACCCCATTCTACTGTGGGTTATGGGGTGCTGTCAATTCCTCTTTAATTCCTTCTGCAGCCCAAAAGTCTTTAAACTATTGGCAGACATACTCTCCACCATTGTTGCTATGCAAGGCTTTTATTTTCTTTCTATATTCTTTCTCTATCAAGGCTTTAAACTTACAAAACATCAAGAAGGTCTGATCCTTCTTTTGCATAAAGTAGATCCAACATCTACGAGAAAAATCATCAATAAAAATAACATAGTACCTTTGTTTAGTGGTGGAGGTTGTAGAGAAAGGTCCACAAACATCTGAGTGAACTTGCTCCAGGATTGCTCTAGCTCTATTGTCTCGACCTGAAAAGGAAGATTTCACATACTTACCCAAGGTACAACCTTTGCATGTAGTCGTCTGCTCAAGTTTTCCCTTGGGTAATCTGATAGAATCTGTTGCATGATCTTTAGGGCTCCATGGTGAAACTGGCCCAGTCTTCTATGCCATAGCTCGCCAACATCTTGGCTCTGTACCATCTCAGGTTTGGAACTCAAAGCAACATAGTTGTCTACCTCCAGCTTGTAGAGATTCTTAACTCGAATCCCTATTCGCTTTGTCTGTCCAGTACCGATATGCCTCAGGAATACCTTTCCTTTACTAAAGACTACATCATAGCCTTTATCTTCTAGCATAGCGACAGACATAAGATTCTTCTTCAAACATGGTACATATTTTACATCAGTTAGGGTGAGGGGAGCACCATGCTCCCTTTGAAACACAACCGTACCTTCACCTAAAACATGGTACTTTCCATCATCGCCCATCTTGATCGCATCTGGAGATCCTTCTCCTCCAAGGTATTGAAAATATTCTTGTCACCTGACATGTGGAATGAAGCTCCACTGTCCAGGTACCACACACATCCCACCATGGATGAAACCATGCATGCGATAAGCAAGAAATCTAGCTCAAAATATGAGGCTAGTGCCTCACCATCAGATCCCTTTGAGGAACCCTTCTTGGATTTCTTCTGTGGACAATTCGTAGCATAATGGCCCACTTCATGACAATGAAAGCATCGCACTTTCGATTTATCAATCTTCTTCCCACCATGGGAAGAACCGAATTTGGGATGGGATGCCTTCCCTTTCCCTTTCCTTGCCTTACTCACTAAGGCTAGATTTTCCTCATCATCTTGCTTAGATGAGGATCCATCTTTGGTGCTTCTTCTTATTTCCTCCTGCATCAGATCTAACCAAAGTCGTTCCCAATCTGGCTGTTTTTCTCTTCCATTAACCGAGTGTTGGTAGCTATGCCAGCTCTTAGGAAGATCGAGGAGTGCAAGACTCACCATGTCATCATCAGCGGTCATGATCCCTACACTTCCAAGCTCATCCTTGCAGGTGGTGAGCTTGTTCAGATATGTAGAGATCGTGTCTCCCTTTTCACACTTGATCTTACGAAGCTTGTCTTTCAACGCTAGCTTCATCTAGTCGTTGTTGTTCTAATACAGATATTTCAATGTTTTCCACATTGAAAATGGTGTCTCCTTCCCATGGAGGCTTGAGACAATGTGGTCTTGAACTCCCTCCAGGAGGATTCTCCTTGCTCTAGCCACACATTTCTTCCATTCCGCTAGTTGAGTAGCATCAGTCAGTTTGGGGACTTCTTGATCAATGAAGTTCTTTAGACCATTATCCTTTAATATTGCCTCCATGCGATTCTTCCAGGCAATATAATTCGAGCTGCCACCAAGGGCATACTCGAGTCTTAGACCACTGAACGCCATTGGTGAAATTGAGATGTGATAAGAACTCGATTTCTATATTCAGGAACCACAAACTTCGAACTTCTCCTTCTTTTATATTGTTCTTCGCCTTGATCACCTTTGCTCTGATACCATGTAGAAATTCCCACTGTAGATAAACAGATTATGCAATATACTAAAACACAATATAAGATCTACTTCTACAACACTTTGCAGAAGCTTAATTGAATTGAGCAATATCAAGAGAACACATATAACTGAGAATGAGAAATCAATCACACACAACATAGAAGAACTAACCCGGGGAAAGCCTCAACCTAAAACCCCAATCTCTGTATTATCATACAAGTGGAAATATTGTTCTAGTTACAAAAAGAATCAGCTCTCAAGCTATCTTGCTCTCTCTGCATTCAAGCAATACAACTCATAGACTGAATAGACACTGTATATGTCCTCCTCAAGCCCTCCAAACCTCCTATTTCCTTGCGCAGTTTTTCTTGGGGTCTAGTGAAGCCACATGTGTGAATTGGCCTCATCACACTCACAAAACCTGAAGAAGTAACTATGCAATCCTGAAGGAAAGAATTCCTTCTGCATGCAAGGAATATTCATAATGGAATATTCTAGCAACTGATAGTACATTACCCCTTCATCTGATCTCAACTGGGTCTCTATCTGAACTAACATGCATGAGTTATTTATGAGAGAATATTCAGTTATCTAAAGTGTAGTAGTTACATGCATGCATGCATTAACTAACTGAACTCGCATTAATTCAACAAACTGTTTGAATTAATATAACTGGACTTGACTCAGTTAATTGGGCCAACTAATTACAACTCAATATTACAACTCATCCTTATCTCTTTAACTGATGGATAAATTCCTCAATTAATGGAGAAACTGTTGCATGTCCCAACATAGACTTCATGTTTGATTTTCCTTAACTAATTAACTCATGGTGAATTGATTAATTATTTTACAAACAACTGCTAAGATCAAATTTGAATTTTACTTCTCTATTTTAGTTTAGGGACTGACTAAAATAGGAAGGTATCCCGAAATGTTATTTATAGCAGTACTAAATTTAGCACTTCTATATTTAACATTTCTTGTTGTTATTTTCAACACACATCTGTACCTGTACTTGTAAATCCCCATCCAATATCATCATGGGTTTTATTGGATTACCCATAACCATGCTTTGGGTTTTATCGAATCACCCTCAACCATGCCACCAAGTGCTCTCAGCAACCAAGGCTAAATACAGCCACCAAGGCTCAACTCAGCCATGAAGGCACTCCAGCCAGTATGGGCCACAAAATTTCCACTAGGGCACTCCAGCCACCCTGGGCTACAAACCTGCCACTAGGGCACTCCAACAACCCGACTCAACCAGGTCGAGGGTTTTCTCGGCTAACCCTAAACCATGTTAACAAGAATCTTTGTCCCACTTCACTTACACGTGATTTTTGGCTTACCACAAACTGACACTGCAAATACAAAGTGGTTTTTAGATTACCACGAACTGTATGGGGATACACATGCCTTACAAGGTTTACATTTCACACTCCAACACTAGAGTTACTAGGTACAGAGTTTACAAAGACCACTACAAAACACCCTAGACTTGCTTACTAATAAAATGTCTCATAAAATAACATGCTAGTGAGTCTATTCCACAAACTCACACTAACTCACACAAACATTCACCTAGTTGTCCATCATCATTTATTGCACTTTAACTTTGACCATGAGCACTTTTAGTTTTTCCTTTCTTTCTCTGATTTAATTGTCTTGGATTCACCTACATGACTTGTTAGAGTAGCTAATTCTAAGAAAACCATTCCATTGAGTTAGCTAGGCTCAATTTTTCTAATTCCAAAACATTTATAAATACCATTTATTGGCTTACCAAACTCTTTAGAGAAAATTACTTTTCATTTAACGTTTTACCATTTACCGTCTCTGACAAGGCCATGAAATCGTTGAATCTCACGAATTTGAAAGAGTTTGTGCCCGTCCTCGAATCCAATCAACGATGAGGCCACAAACACTAAAAATAAAATTACGTAGTGTCTTCATTCCAAGCACGAATGGGTCACCTCTGGATGGTACTGAAGGCCGTATAATCTCTTGTGGGGATTTTCAATGGAACCTCCTCATGCAAATAGATAGCCAATCTTGGGTGACTTCTGTGAACAAGGGTTTAATCGAAGTTGTTCATAAACTCCGCTCTAATCTACACCAATTATTTGAACTCTTCTTCTCCGAAATCTTGGTGGCCGGCACTGAAATTGAATTTAGTCGAGCCACACTCAACCCTATCCTATATTTTTGTGTTTTGATGGTTGCAAGAACACCACTACACCCACGAACAGGACTGCAACCATGCTACCTTGCTTATTCAGCCTCCCACGTGAAGGCACCACTGCCAGCCACAAGATTTCAGCCTCAAACAAATACAGGCGACCGCATCACCACGATCCAATCTACTACTCGATCCATGCAGATCCGATCTCATCCATGATTTTCTTTCATAGATCCAAGCAACACGGCAAAATCAACTCTCCACCATCAGACTCGAACACCTCACCTGGTGCTTTCGTGGACTCGTCCAACAGTGGCAGAGCATCCTTGTCTATTGGTTTCATCACCATAGATAACTTAGCTGAGGCAATCCCATGGTGGTCTCCCACATCAGAAGCCACAGCAAGGAGTACCTCACAATGGCCTCAACTTGCAAACTCCCCTATAAATTCCTTAGATCAAGAAACGCTATGCTCATAAAAAATTCCGGTCCAGTGAACAGGCACAACTTTCGCCATGAAAACGGATGCGTGGGAGCGTCGTCTTCTACTTCGAAATTGCCCTTCTTAACTGTGACTTTCTGGCTCTCCTCGTAAGCTTGGTCTTCTCCTTATTGTCTTGTCTCTCTTCAATGGCACTAGATCTAAGATCAACATTGCCTATAGACTACAAACGTTTCATGTAGAGCACTTCTCTGCTTAACAATATGACGAACAAACGAAAAAAAGAGAAAAAATACATGCCTCAAACGTAAAAATTATATTCTGAAAACAAATACTCATTTATTTCCCTCAGCCTAGGATGGGCCAAGCCCAGGAGGGGCCAGGCCCTGATACCAAGATAAAATATTGCGAGTTTATATTGCAACAAAAATCGATGGCCCGAGAGCAACTGCAAAGAGCTAACTGTAACAGTGAATGAGATTAGGTGACCCCATAGCGGACGTCTCGGCTCTTGTTGAGGCATAAGTTTCCTGCTATTGTGTGGCTTGCAGGCAGTTGCACGTAGCCTAGGTTTATAGTGGCAGCCAGTTGCACGTAGCCTATGTTTATAGTGGCAACCAGTTAGATTTGATCCTGGGTCTGTTCAAGATAACTCTCACTAGTTACCGATTGCCCTAGATTTAAAAAAAAAACATTGAATGAGATTCTTTTTTAATTAGAAAAAAAAGGACACCTAGAGATATTTTATGATTATGATTGGTAGGAGACCTTAAAACCGAGTAACACGGAGCTAATGTAGTGGCATAACCTCACCTTTTACTATTGTCATTCATGCTTATTTAACACATTGTAAAGGAAGTAAAAACTATTTTATCTAGTTGGTCTTTTCACATTTTTAATATTTATTTTTTTTGTTTAATAAATACCATTTCTCTGCAGTGATACAGGTTGGCAGACATAGAGCTTAGGAAAATAAAAGCAGTCAGGAAATATATACAGGCATATGATATCATGCACAGAGTTTTCGATTCATATGATAAAAGGAGGGTTATCTGGTTATTTGATCTACGTTATGCAGTGATGATTTGCATGAATAGGTGAGACAGTGCTAGGACCCAGTATGAAACTGATCAACATGAAAAGGTGCACAATGACATGGAAATTTTTGGTATTATGCTCTAGTTACTACAATAAGGGAAACATTGGAGTTTTGCCGGCGAATATGGCACTAGAAGGATTTTATCAAATTTGAACAAGAGGTTGGCGGACAGAGTTAATGCAGGAGGTTGGCAGAGGGAGTGAGTTAATGTAGCGAGTAGTCAAACATCGGAGAGGAGGAAGTAGTGACTAGCACCGACATATGATACACCATGGGTGATAGTGATATGGTGATGTCGCATCAGCCTGAAAAAAATGCTTTTCGAGTCACCGATTTTTCAAAAAGGTCACATTATATACTACTCCTTCAATAATTGCCTCACAAAGGCCTTTGATTCTAGAATGGATATGGAGAGACAAGAGACTTAATAATTTTAGTTTATACCTTTAAAGGGGTTTAAATATCGTTTCTAACACAAGATATTGCATTCCTTTGATAAAATTACTTTATTAATATGTTATATAATTATGACGATATAAAAATAAATTATATTAAAAAAAATAGTTTTCAATTTCTTAACTTTCACTTACATAAGTAATTTGAATTTGAATTGGAGTGGGGTTTGAATTCAACTTTCACATCCATTATTAGTCCCTGCCATCTAGCAATGGCTAGAGACTATATTAATCCAAAAATACCCCTCTTAGCATTAGTTCGGTGGTTTGTTAATTCGACTATTCACGCTATAACCAAAGTTTCTCAACGAAGACCGATTCGCCCCGATTCGCCCTCCAAAGTTTTTCGATATAGATTTATTTTCCTTCTTATTTGGCCTCTTCCCGAGGCGGAAGAGGCTAGACTATATGTTATTTTGGTTTTACACTGTTCATTTTTTTAAAATGTTTTAGCCTACATAACTAATGTTAACATTAGTTTGAGACATCAAAAGTTTGAGACATTAGTTTGAGTTGCTTGCTTGCAGTTAGTTGCTCGGAGTCGCTGGCAGGTAGTTACAAGTGTGTACAAAGATTACAGGTGTATGTGAGCATGTGTTACAGGTGGATGGAATATCTGCGCCTCTTCCTAAAACTGTCTGAGCTGTCTGAGCATCTCTTGGATGCTCTGGTCTTCATAGAGTAGAGTTTGAGGCATTGTAGAGAAGGCAGTAAGAAGGAAGCATGATTTCTTCTTCAGAAGGTAAGCTCTATCAATCTTGGGCATAAACCCACTCTGCCTTCGCTTGTTGGTCCGGGCGGGCTATGCTCCTATTTCCATATCTTATTATGCTGCTGGTGGTTATGCACAGGAAACATAATTGACAATGAAATCCTACGTGCAAGAACAGAGAAGCCACTACTCGACAATGGAAAATAACTTTGGAATAATGGCAGCTAAGGTGAAGAATCTGGAGTGGGTGCCTACCTGACCTATGGATCCCCCTGACCTGTCTGTTGACATTGATGGTGGAAGCGTAGCAAAGCGAAGCTTGTCTCCCAGGTTGAAGCGTAGCGACGAAGAAAAGTGCCTCTTCCTAAAACTGTCTGAGCTGTCTGAGCATCTCCTGGATGCTCTGGTCTTCATAGAGTAGAGTTCGAGGCATTGTAGAGAAGGCGGTAAGAAGGAAGCATGATTTCTTCTTCAGAAGGTAAGCTCTATCAATCCTTGGTTGCCTGATATACATGTTTCTGGAATAAAACTCTTTGCAATCTAAAATCAAATTTGCATTGCAGATTATACAATTTTAAACAAGTGAATACTGTAAGAATCGACCTGACTCGCTATTAATTAGTAAGGAGAAATGCAGGTCGAGAGAAATTGAATTGGAGTTGTTTTTACATATATAAGACTCATTTCAAAGACTCTATTCGTATGGTTCAATGCCGGAGAGAGATAAACGATTTGGGGAGGAAGCTTATAGCTCGAAGATCATACCAAGTTGCCGGTTGCTAATACTCTGATGAAGTGCTCCACCGTTTGGCTGTAATCCTATGGGCTATTGGAGCAATTGAGGCCACTAGCGCGTCTACTGACCTGCATTATGAAAGCATACATATCGAAAGTTAAACAAGTAAACCACCTATCGCTTAACTGATTGATATAGAGACTTGAAGATGAAATTATTTTGAAACAACAGAACTCAATGAAATTCTGAGCATAATATCCCATGGCAGAATCCGGCGTTTCAACCTCAAATTGCTGCCACAATTCTTCTACTGTTGTGCAAAGAGCCCTATCACAGAGATCAATATCAAGAATTAATGGATTCTGAATATTTATTCCCATCTAACAGGCTCAAGTAATTGATTAATTTGGTATAAACCTAAAAAAATGCTACATAGAATTCAATTTTCAGAAACTATTGGCCTGAGGCCTACAAATCAACTTAAAGAAACATGCAGCTATGATAAATTGCTCTTACTCTACACATCTTGTTACAACAATATTTGCTGTAGCCGAAAGCTCCATCTTTTCATGTGCTGCAGTTTTCTTAATTCTCTGAGTAGAATGTTGCATGCTGTTATTATTTTTCTCTCCACGTTCTTGCTCAGTATATCCAAAAAAATTCTCCATTGTTGCGTAATCAAGCTTACTAGCATATATTGCTAAAAGCAGATACAAGTACAAAAATAAACCCAAACCTCAAGAGGGTCTGCCAGTCATGGCAACCTCCCTCTCTGTAACAGGCGATGGCCAGCAGCCTTCCCAATGTTCAGCCACGTGTCTCTTGCATGCACATCGACCGGCTGAGAATGAAGCAACACACACTCAGAAGAACACTCTTAAATAATAGGAAATAATAAAAAATACTTTTGTTTTCTTTACATCTTACTTCCCTAAATGATAGGAAATAATCAAAAAATACTTTTGTTTTCTTTACATCTTACTTGTTGCTATAGCAAATGCATATGATTACTAATACGGAATTTTTATTGGCATGTTCTTGTGTTCTAATTACTCGAAGCAGCAACATTTTGTGAAATCCACCAAATTAACTAAAAACCGTGAAAATCTATTTAGATGTGACCTTGTAAAACCTTGAAATCCACAAAGATGATCGGATGATCGGAACCGTGAGGATATATTTACCCGGCTTTCGGCGAGGGCTGGTATATATAAGTGCATTCGATCTGCTGGATAGACAACGCAAAAGTGCAATCGACCTGCTGAATAGACAACGAATCTCCTTGGATCTGAAACTGCACGAAGAATCCACTCCAATCTTTTAAAGGAAGAAAGCTTACCTGTAGCTGTATCAAGTTACGTTGTGCTCTTTGTTAGAATAACACAACAAATGAGTTGATTCAGCTATGCTCTTCATCCGAATTAGGCAGCAAATAAGTTGATTCAGAGAAAATAAGTGACTATTGTGTCTGTGGGGGAACTCATAATTGAACTCATTCGAACATTTCCAGTCTAAGCCTCAGGAAATTGAGGGCGGGGGGTCAAATATTTGAATTTCTGTTGGGAAAAATATATTTGTATCAAAGGACACAGCTTAATTAAAGAGAAACACATATTTTAATGGAACGATGAGCTTCAAAGATTGAAGCATTTATCTGGGAAAGGGTTAATAAAAGCATAGATATATCTATTTCATGTTTTTCAGCTTAAAAAAGCTTGTCACAGATTGTAAAGGCTTGCCTACTTAACAAATGTCACTCAATAAATTTCTTGTTCCAAATTTTTGAAAAGAAAAAAATCAGTCTTTCATCTGTAACGCACAAAGAGAAGTTGATTACAATTCTTACCTTCAAGCAAAATTATCTGGCCAACTCGTTCGATACTTCACAAAATTCGAAGCTTTAAATTTCACTGCAAATGCAAATAATGCTGCGATAACTTCAGGATTTCTGAGAGCATCAGATCTTGATATGCATGCAGGTTAGCGCTCATGGCATGAGAGATACGTGGCTGTGTTAAGGCTTTTTTATAAAATAGGTGTATCAGTGACTGTTTCATGCCGTTGATATAATGTTGGTTAGATATAACATGGCCTAGACTATGTGTAATCTAATACTCGTCATGTGTAATCTGATACTCGTCACTTAGTTTATTAGAGTGTATAACGATTGTGTTCCCAATACAAATAATTGGGAACAAATTACTTATTTAATCTCAAGGTTTGTAAAACGTGAGTATGGACTAATAATAGAGGATTTTCTCCTTTTGCTTGCTCCAGGTTAAACTTTTTTTTTTTCTCAGTAAAAACTAATTCTATTAAGAGAACATATGGTACAATGTGAGGTTACAAATGAGATTAGCAAGAACAAAGGCAGCCGGAAAGGATTGGTAGTCCACCTCGGCTCCTAAGAGAGAAAGAGTAGAGATCATTGTTGAGCAAGAAGAAACAAGATGAACAAAAGAGCAGGATCTGAACAGAGGATTCTACCCAACATGTGCAGAATCCACTATTCTGCATTTTTTCCCTTTCTTTTTACCAACTTTGACCCACTCAGGAGGATTTTGCTAAGCTGGCATGATTTGCAAACTGAGATGAGCTGACGGAGATGTCTCCTTGTCTGAGTCCGAGGTGGAGGATTCATGGTTCCTTTTCTGTGAGGCTGGTATGACGGACGAAACCATTGGACCTGCCGGGGACGGATCCAGATCCGACGCTGCTGCCACACCTTCCATATTCTCTTCCTCTTCATCGGAGCTGAAGTCAAAATCGTCCATGGGAGGAGGATCATGAGGCTTCCAGCTTTTGGATTTCTGCTTAGAATTGGCTTTCTTCTTTTGGGCTAGCATCGTGGGACAAGAGCTCTGAAGGTGACCTGTGTAATGGCAGTTGCAGCAACGAAAGGCTGTATTCTCGTAATCCAAAGTTTGGGTCCAACGAAAATCTCCAATTTTGAGATTGATCTGGTCCGGGAGACATTTGCTTATGTCTATTTCTGCACAAATCCTGGCAAAAGTGTATAAGCTGGTGGGCTCCAGTATTGTAGCAATAATGCTACACTCCTGGGGCTTCCTATCTCTAATTTTATCAACCCGGTAGTTCATACAAACTTGGAAGCGACGGTGCTGTATGCACAAGTACTAGCTCTTGTCGCAGCTGTCACTTGGTCACCTGGCACAAGTCCGCTAGGGCTCAAGCCAACTTCTATATGCTTTCAGAAGAAGCTTTATGAGTGATGGACGAAAGCTATCTTGAAGGAAGCTAACCTACTTTGCAAAAAGGAAATTGAAAGCCAACAAAGCATGGAAACCCTAATAAACCCTAATTTAACTAGCTTGACCATTACAATGCAAAAATGTGAATGAAACTTCTACCAATGATGCCATTACTTGCAGTGAGTTGAAATACATGAATCTAAGCTATTTGCATCTGAAAAGACATGTTTTTGTATTTTGTCATTAAGTGGTTGGATTTATTGTGATGGTGCTTTTGATTAGGGTTTGACTGTGCAGGAGCGGTTCAAATGGAAGGAAAGCATGGGCAAGGTCAGGATGGCTAGGGGAGGTCCCAGAGGGTCTCTAGCATCAGTCCACAGAAGTCTACCACGTTCGGATGCTCAGCAACCGACTTTGCAGGTTTCTACAGGAAGTCTGCAGGGGATCCTACAGGAAACTCAGGGGTTCTATAGGAAGTCTGTGAAATTCTACAGGATGTTCGACCGTGGGAGTTTTGGGAGATGGTGAAGTGATGGAGTGGTGTGGGAGGATAGGTGAGATGGAGATGGAACTGGTGATGGCTCAGGAGCAGAGAAGTCAGATGGAGAAAGAGTGCATGCGGTGGGTTGATGGCTGGAAGGATGGGATCAACGAAAGGTCAAGTAAATGGAGCTACGTGAGTAATGGAAGAGCTAGAAGGTAAACGAGCTGAACAGAGGTCGGTTGAGTGGCTTCAGGTGTGGTTGACAAGAAGAGGAAGGTAATGGAATGGTGTGGAGCAGTGTAGATGAAACAAATTGTCTATGAATGTCACCAAAAACGAGAACTCTTTAACCTATGTTAACTGTGCTATTTTGAACCAATGAACAGCAGTGAAATTTGTGAAAGAAACTAGTGCATGGAAGTGGAATGAAGAAGTAATCATCAAGACCAAAGTGCATGGATGGATCTACGACTAAAGTAACTGTTGCAGCTTGTATGGACGTGAAAAGAACTGCGTTTCTTTTTGGTGGTTGATATGGACTGCACCCCAATCCCTAAGCAGAGATGGCAGTGATCTCTAACAACCTTTTTCTGGAGCTCCAATGAATTATAACTATCCTCTTCTAACCTAAGCAACTGGAAGCAAATTCACCATAAACTAATCCTATTCAATCTCATAAAAACTAAATCAGCAAACTGTAAATTCGAATTGCATGTCAAAGTAAAGAAACGAAGTGCTGGAACGAAAGGCAAATAACATTACAACACAGAGGAGGTCTATTGCTCTCAGGTTGGGCCCTAACCTGAGAGCTATAGCTCCCTTAGAAACTCAGAATGAGATCAAAATCTCCCTGCCTTTATTCATAACCAAAAATCTGATGTCATGCCAAAACTGGCTTACAAAAAGAACCAACACCGAGCTGTAGCTCGTACTTCGAAATTACAAGAGTAATGCAAAAGTTCAAAAAGCTCCTATCAAAGGCTATGGCCTTAGTATTTATGCAAAATGATAATCCAACAGGTTTCCTTGATTTGTGGAGCTCGGCTGTCCAACTGAAGGTTAAACTGTTGATCCTGTAGAACAGTTGTAACTGCTGTTCCTGTAGAATGGTTGGCTGCCTCTAAGCTCAGTGGGGAGATTGGTTGGAGCTCGGAGCTATGGTGGGAATCACGAGGAAGGTCCCCAAGACTATGGACATCCTCTCCTAAAAACCAGCAGTGCCACCTTACTGTCTCCTTGTCTCCTTTCTCGTGGTCTTTGCTCCCTTTTAATGCCAAAAACCTGAAATCATTATGTATTAGTCACGTAGATAGAATGCCTACCCTTCTTCCTACAAACAACACGAATAAACCAAGAAATGAATGCATAAGCAATAAAAGATGAATGGTTTGAGCAAAGCAAGTAGGCCAAATGAGCCCAAATTGTACCAAAAATTGGGGCTCATCATCACCCCCCAGCTAAACTATTTGCTCTGGCTCCTCGTCTTTGGCCGAGAACTAGAGCCTGGAGCATGCTCTTCCTTTCCTGTTTTTGGTGGCTCTGCCTTTTCTGCCCCTGGTGGTGACGAGGGTGGCGCTTCTTCCCCCTTTTCCATTTCCTTGAGCCGGGCTTCGGAAGGCGATTGGCCTATTTTTCGTGTCCAGGAAGTTATTTTTGGGCTTCCCCTCTCGGGGGTGGCTGATGTTTTAGAGGGGGTTCTTGCACTGGGTGAAGTAGGGACATCCCCTAAAATGGTTTGGCTGCTGGGTGGAGGCTGTGGCTTGCCCGTGTTTATCCTCTTACTTCTCCTAGCTTCAGATGGTAGAGGGGTCTCTCTCTCTCTCTTCTCCTTTGGCTTTGGAGGTGTACTGAGGGCAGCCAGCGCCGCTGCTGCCTCCTTTTCGAGAATACCAACCTTCTCTTTCTTGCGTTTTTCTCTCTCAGAGCTCCTTGTAGAGGGCCCCTCCTTTTCATATTTCGGGATTCCTGTAGAAGACCCTGCTTTGCCCACTTCCGGGCCTCCTGTAGAAGATCCTGCTTTGGTAATCTTCGGGCTTCCTGTAGAAGACCCTTTCTCTGTCTTCAGGCTTCCTGTAGGAACCTGTTTCTCAATGATTTTCGGGCTTCCTGTAGAAGCCCCTTTCTCCAACTTCGGGCTTCCTGTAGAAGCCCTTGTCTCTGTTTTCGGGCTTCCTGTAGAAGCCTGTTTCTGCTTTCCTGTAGACACAGGTGTCTCCACCTTTGCTTGCTTACCTGCCTGAGTTTTGCTTTTTGCTTTGGTTGCAGGTGTTGTTGAGGTACTTGGGCTGACGTGGACCACCTCAGCTTTGTCCATTCTGCTCTTCAGCCTCTTTTCTCTTGCTGACAAGATAGGTGTGCCACCTTTTTCTTTGTCCTCCTTTTCCTCATGCTTCTTCTTTTGTTCTTTCTTCTGCACTGTGGTCGGGGTCTTCTGGCCTTTTTCTCTCTGTCCCTCGGCCACTGCTTCTTGTTCCTCACTGCTGGAGGAACCCGTTTCTTCGATCAACATCTTAATGTCTCCATCTTTTGTCAAATTCTGAAAGGATTCCCATGAGAGGGGAACCTTATATGAATGCAGCGCATCCTCCACAAGAAGCTTTATCAACCCATGGTGGGCTATCTGATCTGGTATGCCCTCTCTTAGCTTTGTGGCACACTCCATTAGAGACTGCAATAGGAAATAGGGGATGCTCAGTTTTTGTTCTACAGGAAGATCAATCCAGTGCCTCAATTCAGTGAGCAACCGAAAGTGATATGCATACACGATGCTAAAACGGCCTTCACAAGTGATATATTTCATGATTTGCAAACTGACTTCATTCCATGGTGGCAACAGACTCGTTCTTCGCACCCCATTTTTGTCCTCCGAGAATTCCTCCTCAGGTGGAAAGAATTATTTCTTTGCCTGCTGGCTCAGCTTTCTTTCGTCCTTATCCCATGGCAAACCCATAGGAAGTTCTGTGATCTGACTGAGATGTTGCGGGGTGAGCTTGAGGCTTAGACCTCTGAAATTCACTGTGGCCAGTGTCTGGGATTTCGGCCTCAGAGCCTGCAAGAATTCTTCGGCCACTTCATCATCGTAACCCTGCAGCTTATCACAAAAAGATATCCACTGTGCTCGTGTGAAGAGCTCTACCACTTCCTGGTTTTCCCTTAATTTGGTTGAATCAGTGGGTTCCTGTCTTATAAACCCACCAGGCATGATGAACACGGTTGTTTTAACTAAAGGTGGCAAATGCGAAAGAGATTTGGTCTATTGAGACAGAGCATGCACATAATCCAGAAAATTCAACACAGTCTAATTATACTGACATCCTGTAGAACGACAGTATAGGCACAGCAAACAACAATTTCACTGATATCTTTATGACCAGACTGTGGACGATGATCTTGCCACTCTTACTAACCAGTTGCATGAAGAGTTCAGGGTTACCTCTTTAATTGGCCTCCTTTTTCGTGAGGCACCTGCTTCCCTGTAGAAGACTGCGTTCCTGTAGAGACTGCGTTCCTGTAGAAACTGTGTTCCTGTAGGAACAGTGCGCAAATTTCGGGGAGGACTGTAGTTGGCCTGCGCTCGAGGTGTGCTTCACCGGCGTTCTGGTAGCCAAAATCTCGGCGTATCAAAGTGCAGAGGAGATCAGAATAGCCACTCGAGTTTGAATTGGTGGTTGATAAATGCATGCGCACAATCTAGCCGATTAGATTTTGAATCGGCGCAATCCGTGGCGCGGGGGGTGAGTTGTCCCCCCCGGACCGTTGGGCGACGTCATCCATCATTCACCTGTGTATTCACTTGCTGCCGCATCCATTCCCACAGATCTGCCGCCGCCTCTTTCTGTTAAACTCATTGCTTCCGACGGGAGTGTTCTCACGTGCGTGCTGCTCATTCTCTTTGTCGTGGCCGCCACCCAAACATCCAACTATACCATAACTAGCCGACGTGGCCAGTCGACTGGCCATACGGCCGCTCAACCATTCAATTTTACGTTGTGCAAACAATTCAAAGTAAAATTCATGCGATTTGATGGAAGGAAGGGTCGAGACACTTACCTGCGTGGCTGCACACGATTTTCCAATTTTTGGACGATGGTGAGTGGATCTACCTGCTGCATGCGAACTTACATAGACCCGGAGGCTCAAGGTTACAGGCTGCCGACGATGGAGTGGATGCTTTGGTTGCCTGCACCCATGTTTCATTGTAGATGGCGGTGTTGTGAATGGTATCCACTCTAGCAGGTTTAACTGTTACAGGATTCCCGCGGGGTGTCTCGTAACAGTTCTTCCTCCTTGGGTGCATGCTGCCCGATGGAGGATCTGGCCTTTCGACCACGCTCCCGGAGCTTCTGATGCCTGTGGTATGAGATCTCAGCACTTGTTTATCTTTGAAAATGGCTTTTCCCGCGAGAACTCATCGATCTTCTTTGTTGGTGCAGGGGACTTGGTTGCATGTCGGCAAGGATGGTGGAGCAAGGTAACAACGATGTGCACAGGTGCCAACAGAGGCTTGCATGCATCCAAACCGATCCGTAATCGCTAGATCTCCTTTTAAAATGAATTCTGGGCCGTCCCAAACTTCTACAGGAAGTTTCCTGTAGAACACAGAGCTTCCTGTAGAAATTTTGCACTTTCCTGTAGAAAATTCGCGTCTTCCTGTAGAAAGACTGCATCTTCCTGTAGAAGATTCAAACCATGATAAAATTGCACATACCTTGAAAAAACATAGGTATCCTTGGAGGAGGTGCTGGTGAGGTCCCTTGACAGCATGATACGGACCCTTGGCTTTGAGTTGAAGGGCTTCCTCTCCTCCATAGAACATCTGCAACCTGTATGCAATTTTACCATATTTTGCTTATTATTTTTTTTCTTTTTTTTCTCTCTCTTTTCTCTTTTTTGAAAGATAACAGGAGCGCCTCAAAGAGGTTTTCACCTGTGCCATCTTCCCTGAGCACCTCAGAGAGGTTTTCACTCAAGGATATTTTTCAAACCTTTTCCTTTTTTTTTTGTTTTTTTTTTTTTGAAAGACAATAGGGGCGCCTCAATGAGGTTTTCACCCCTACTACCTGCCTTGGGCGCCTCAGAGAGGTTTTCACCCAAGGATCTTTATTATTTTTTCTCTCTTTTTTTTTTTTTTTTTTTTTTTTTTTATCCTTCAGGGTATGCCAAAAGCAGAGGCAGAACCCTTCTCTATGACCAATACAGATTTCTCCATAGTTTTGATGAACTCTTGTCTTGAGAGAGGTCTCCTGTAGATCTTCAATCGATGCCCATTGACAAGCATGGGAATGGCTTCCTCATCAATGGTTCGAATAAGGACAGATCCATTGTCATGGCATTTTTCCACTACATATGGTCCTAGCCATCTGGTTCTCAGCTTCCCCTTGAAATCTTTGTATCTGGAGTCATACAACAAAGCCCAATCTCCCGGCTGAAATTGCTTGTCATGGAGATGTTGGTCATGCCACACCTTTCTCTGAAGTTGAACCACTTCTGAGTGAAGGAGGGCCTGCATTCAGTGCTCATCCAGGCCATTCAGCTGCAATAGCCTTTCTTGTTGTGCATGGCTAAGATCTAGGTCCAGCTGAGCTGCCATCCTCAAAGTGTTGTATTCAAACTCAATGGACAACAAAGCTTTCTTCCCATAGACCAGCTCATACGGTGTGAAGCCGGTGGTGGTCTTCCAAGTGGTGTTGTAAGCCCATGTGGCTTCAACCAGGCGATCTGCCCAGTCCTTTCTGCTGCTGCTCACCACCTTAGTCAAGATCCCTTCTAATGCTCTATTGGTGACTTCCACCTGCCCATTTGCTTGAGGGTGATAAGGGGTGGAAGTCCTATGCTTGATCTTGTGATGAGCTAGTAGATCCTCAACTAGGTTGGAGGTGAACTGGCTCCCTTGATCGGTGACCAGCTCTCTTGGATAGCCAAACTTATAGAAGATGTTTTCTCTTAGGAACTCGGCCACCTTTTCTTCTGTTGCTGCTTTGATTGCTTTGGTCTCTGCCCACTTTTTCAAATAGTCAGTACACACAATGATGTAAGACATTTGCCTCGAAGAGGGGTTGATTGGGCCCACAAAGTCCATGCCCCACTTCTCAAATGGCTCAAGAGTCACTTGAGGTTGGAGAGGCATCTCATCCCTTTGGGTCGGTTTCCCCATTCTTTGGCATGGGTCACACTGACTGACATATCTTCTGACATCTTGATGAAGTGTGAGCCAATAGTAGCCTACCTGCAGGATTTTGAAGGCAGTTCTCTTTGCTGCAAAATGTCCACCACAAGGCCCATCATGACAAGTGAGGAGGATATCAAAGACTTCCTCCTCCCTTACACAACGCCTTAAGTTCTGATCGGGGCCAAGCTTGAACATATTGCCCCCGATCCAAGTAAATGAGGCACTTTTTCTGATGATTCTGCTCTTCTCTCTGGAAGATAGGTGCGGAGGGAACTGTGCTGAAACAAGATAGTTTGCTATATCAGCAAACCATGGAGAGAGTACTGAAATAGCAAATAGAAAACAGATGTTCATTGGGCATCTAGTCATCCACTGTTCCATCCTCATCTGCAGACAAATCCAATCTCGATAAAAAGTCAGCAACAACATTTTCTCTACCTGGTTTGTCAACAATGGTCAAATCAAACTGCTGCAATAAAAGTAACCATCTAATAATACGAGCATTCACATCTGGTTTATTCATTAAATATCTAATTGCAGCATGGTCAGTATGTACAAAGGTCTGGTAACCAGTAATATAATGTGGGAACTTGTTCAGTGCATGGACCACAGCCAAGAATTCTTTCTCAGTTACAGTGTAATTCAGCTCAGCTTTGGACAAGTTTTTGCTAACAAAGTAAATGGCATATGGAAGTTTTTGCTCAACTTGTCCTAAAGCTGCACCTATGGCTTTGTTCGAGGCATTAGTGTGGATGTGGAAAGGTAGGGCCCAGTTTGGACCTCTCAGGATTGGGGCTGACACCAACTTGTCCTTCAATTCATTTAAAGCCCTCTGACAATCGTCAGTCCATTTAAACTCCACATCTTTTTCCAATAGACTGAACAATGGCGAGGCTAGCTTGCTGAAATCTTTAATGAATCTCTGGTAGTATCTTGCTAATCCCAAGAAACTCCGGACATCCCTTACCTTTTGAGGAGGTGGAACCCTCTTGATGAGAGCAATTTTGTTAGGATCCACCTGCAACCCTTGGCAAGAAATGGTATGGCCTAGCACAGTCCCTTCAGTCATTAGGAATTCACATTTTTCAGGACTAAGGGACAAGTTCATCTTGGTGCATTTCGTTAGGACTTTTCCCAGGTTGGACAATGCTTCCTGGAAGTTGGCCCCATAAGGAGTAAAGTCATCCATATAGATTTCTACTGCATCATGGACCAGCTCCGAGAAGATGCTTAAGACAGCTCTCTGGAAGGTAGCAGGAGCATTGCATAGCCCAAAGGGAAGGACTTGGTAGGCAAAGGTACCCCAAGGACAAGTGAAGGTGGTCTTATCTTGGTCTTTTGGGCTGATTTGGATTTGGTTGTACCCGCTAAACCCATCCAGGAAAGAGAAGAACTTCTTTCCTGCCAGTCCATCCAACACTTGATCTATGAAAGGTAGAGGGAAATGGTCTTTCTTGGTAGCTTTGTTCAGTTCTCGGTAGTCCACACAGATTCTCCATTTCCCATTTTTCTTGGGAACCAACACTAGAGGGGACACCCATTCACTATCTGAGATGGGGTAGATGAACCCGACATCCAACAGTTTTTGCAATTCTTCCTTGACAATGTCCTTAAGGGCTGGATTCATTCTCCTCTGAGGTTGCCTTACCGGTTTACAATCCTCTTTGATGTATATATGATGGGTATAGACCGAAGGATGGACTCCTTTCATTTCCTTATAGCTCCAAGAAAAAGCATCTAGGTGGTTGGCCAACAGACTACACAGCTCCTTTTCCTGGGAAGGAGATAGGGAGGAGCTGATCTTCAATGCTTTCTCAGGGCCGAACTCCACATTCTTGATTCTGGGAGTAACAGGGTTGGTTGTACAAAGATCCACTAAGGTGCTAGCTTGGGCATCCTCCACCAATTTCTCTAAGGGTAGTGCACTGGAAGGTGGATTCTGGATCAAGGTCTCGATCAAGTCATCCTCGGTTGGGGGGTCTCTTCTAGTGGTATCTAAGGTGCACAGAGGTGCTGAGTACACCTCGTCTTCCTCTCCTTCTTCCAACCAGAGTGGTAAGTCATGCTCTAAGAAGGGTTGGGCAGGAGGGTATAGGACTAGTTGCTTGGACATGGGACCATTTTTGATGGTCATGTTTCCTACACGACAACTTATGTAAGCATCTGCAGTAGCTAACCAAGGCCTTCCCAAAATGAGAGGATATCCAGTAAGCTTGGCCTTTGGTTGTAGAACCAGGAAGTCTGCAGGGTATTCCCAAGAGTCAATAGAGACCAAGACATCCTCCACAATCCCTTCGGGAGTCACGGTGGAGCGATCTGCTAATTGCAGTATTGTCGAGGTCTTCCTCAAGGAACCCTGAAGATTGAGTTTAAGCATGGTATCCCTGGTCATCACATTAATGGCAGCCCCCAGATCAATCAAGGTGTGAGGTATAATGGTGCCATTGATGTGGACATCTACTACAGGACTTCCAGGATCTAGGTACTTTGGGCAGATGACTTGTCCTAACATAAGGTCAGACAGTTGTCCTATGACATTGATAGTTGAAGCATCTTTCTTCCGTATGCCTGGGTGTTTGAAACACTTCTCCTTAACCAGTTTGTTGTATATTGGCACATCCTTGATGGCTTGGAGAAGTGGTATTTTTACACACAACTGCTTGAGCTCACCTAGAAGCTCATCCTCCTCTGGGTTGGGTTGTGTGGTGGCTGTTAGTCTCTCAGGAAAGGGTGGAATCGCCTTTGGTTCACTTTCCTATTTATCTTCCTCATCCTCTGGGGGAGGAGGTTGGTGATCTGGTAGCATCTTTCCAGATCGAAGATTGATCTCCTGGATCTCCACAGCATAGGTAGGGCATGAGGTTTCCCCAGTGTATACCTACTGAGCCTGTCTATTGTTGGGGTTCGGGTTCAGTTGAGCAGGAATTTGAGGTTGCCTTGGAGGAGCAGGAGGTAATGGCTGAGGTTGAACTGGTGGTGGAGGCAAGATGGCAGGAGGAGTGTTGTATTGGGGCCTCCACCCCGACTGAGGTGCATTCCATTGAGGCTGTGGCTGGGCATGTGAGTGATATGAATGAGAAGTAGGTTGAGTGCGGTACTGAGGTGGATAAGACCATGGAGGAGGCATGGACCATGAAGGATGAGCAGGGGGACCCCAGGAAGGCATAGGAGTCGATTGGTTGGGGCTGTAATAAGCTTGAGATGCCCCTTGCATCCCCTGCTGATAAGGTCTAGATCCTTGTGGCCTCCTTTGGTTAAGGTAATAGAGAGGTTCAGTGGGAGCTTCTGTCCCTTGGTACATGGCTTTAAACCTAGGTAAGGTGGGACATTGATTTGTGGGATGGTCCTCCTCACAAACGAAACACACTTCAACCAAATGCAATGGACATTCGTTCTTAGGGTGTCTCCTTGTGCACCTAGGGCAGAAGACAGCCAAGGCTCTCTCAGCTTCTTCTTTCTTTTGCTGAATCCTGAATGTGTCAAGCTGCATGGCAATGGTCTGCCTCACCTCACTCTTAAGATCTTCTAATTGATTTGCAAGCTCATGTTTGGAGAAAGGGACACTAGTTGAGAGGAGGTTTCCTCTACCTCGTTTCCGAGCTGCCCTGGAATGGTTTCTAAACACAGTCTTGATGTCCTCATAAGGCAGTTGGTAAATGTCCCCCCCAGCTAACATGTGAAGGGTATCTAAGAGGTCTTCAGGGACTCCTCGGAGCAGGACCAACTTGAGGGATTCAGGGTCAAGTGTGCACCTGGCCCGCTTATAGCTTAGTTGGAACCTCTCCTCATAATCCTCTAAGGACTCATCATTTCCCATGGTCATCCAAAAGATTTCCCCCTTTGTTTCCTTGGACCTACAGTAATCCCGGTACTTGGTATTGAAAGCTTGCTGCATCTGAGCCCAAGTGGTGATACTATTCCCAGGTAAGCCCATGAACCAGCGTAATGCTGCATCCTTAAGAGTGGAAGGGAAAAGTTTCAGCTTTTGCTCATCTTCAGTATAGTCATAGGTTCTACAAAGGACAACAAACTCAAACAGGAAGGTATCCGAATCTTCAGTAGTCAGCCCATGGAAGTGAGGTAAGGCGGAGGGGCTAATGTTCTTCATTTTCATCTCTCCATTGGTCTCTCGGATGGGGAAGGCACCTTCTATTCTCTCATCTTCTCTTCTATTGTCAGCCATAGCTTCAGATGGAGTGGTCTCTAACTCTTCTTCTACTCTAGGATCTTTGTATATCTCAGGATGTTTACCTATAGGTTCTTCTAGGTCACTGTCACCAAAGAAGAGAGAAGGGTGACTCAGTGATGTGGTAGGGGTGTTTGGTAGGAATTTGCCTAATCTATCTCGGTTCCTACGAGGCATGAAATGGAAAAGACTTTCTTTTTCTTTTGATTGTTTTTGCTTTTTTTCCTTTGGTACCTGCAAAACTGAAACAGATTGATCTACAACTAACTATGAAAGATGCAGAATTAAACTGAAAGCAGGAAAGAACTAATCTACTTTGCTCAAATGAAATTGCAAGAATGGAAATGCTAGTCTACGCTTGCAGAAAGGAAATGCTAATCTATGAAAGTAGGAAATGCTAATCTATGAAAGCAGGAAATGCTAATCTACTTTTGCATAAATGAAATTGCATAACGGAAATGAAATAAACTACTTAGTAGAAGGTTGTAGTAGAAAATAGAAGAATAGCAACAATCACCAATACTCTGCCGCTTCCCAGGCAACGGCGCCAAAATGATGGTGGGCTCCAGTATTGTAGCAATAATGCTACACTCCTGGGGCTTCCTATCTCTAATTTTATCAACCCGGTAGTTCGTACAAACTTGGAAGCGACGGTGCTGTATGCACAAGTACTAGCTCTTGTCACAACTGTCACTTGGTCAGCTGGCACAAGTCCGCTAGGGCTCAAGCCAACTTCTATATGCTCTCAGAAGAAGCTTTATGAGTGATGGACGAAAGCTATCTTGAAGGAAGCTAACCTACTTTGCAAAAAGGAAATTGAAAGCCAACAAAGCATGGAAACCCTAATAAACCCTAATTTAACTAGCTTGACCCTTACAATGCAAAAATGTGAATGAAACTTCTACCAATGATGCCATTACTTGCAGTGAGTTGAAATACATGCATCTAAGCTATTTTCATCTGAAAAGACATGTTTTTGTATTTTGTCATTAAGTGGTTGGATTTATTGTGATGGTGCTTTTGATTAGGGTTTGACTGTGCAGGAGCGGTTCAAATGGAAGGAAAGCATGGGCAAGGTCAGGATGGCTAGGGGAGGTCCCAGAGGGTCTCTAGCATCAGTCCACAGAAGTCTACCACGTTCGGATGCTCGGCAACCGAGTTTGCAGGTTTCTACAGGAAGTCTGCAGGGGATCCTACAGGAAACTCAGGGGTTCTACAGGAAGTCTGTGAAATTCTACAGGATGTTCGACCGTGGGAGTTTTGGGAGATGGTGAAGTGATGGAGTGGTGTGGGAGGATAGGTGAGATGGAGATGGAACTGGTGATGGCTCAAGAGCAGAGAAGTTAGATGGAGAAAAAGTGCATGCGGTGGGTTGATGGCTGGAAGGATGGGATCAACGAAAGGTCAAGTAAATGGAGCTACGTGAGTAATGGAAGAGCTGGAAGGTAAACGAGCTGAACAGAGGTCGGTTGAGTGGCTTCAGGTGTGGTTGACAAGAAGAGGAAGGTAATGGAATGGTGTGGAGCAGTGTAGATGAAACAAATTGTCTATGAATGTCACCAAAAACGAGAACTCTTTAACCTATGTTAACTGCGCTATTTTGAACCAATGAACAGCAGTGAAATTTGTGAAAGAAACTCGTGCATGTAAGTGGAATGAAGAAGTAATGATCAAGACCAAAGTGCATGGATGGATCTATGACTAAAGTAACTGTTGCAGCTTGTATGGACGTGAAAAGAACTGCGTTTCTTTTTGGTGGTTGATATGGACTGCACCCCAATCCCTAAGCAGAGATGGCAGTGATCTCTAACAACCTTTTTCTGGAGCTCCAATGAATTATAACTATCCTCTTCTAACCTAAGCAACTGGAAGCAAATTCACCATAAACTAATCCTATTCAATCTCATAAAAACTAAATCAGCAAACTGTAAATTCGAATTGCATGTCAAAGTAAAGAAACGAAGTGCTGGAACGAAAGGAAAATAACATTACAACACAGAGGAGGTCTATTGCTCTCAGGTTGGGCCCTAACCTGAGAGCTATAGCTCCCTTAGAAACTCAGAATGAGATCAAAATCTGCCTGCCTTTATTCATAACCAAAAATCTGATGTCATGCCAAAACTGGCTTACAAAAAGAACCAACATCGAGCTGTAGCTCGTACTTCGAAATTACAAGAGTAATGCAAAAGTTCAAAAAGCTCCTATCAAAGGCTACGGCCTCAGTATTTATGCAAAATGATAATCCAACAGGTTTCCTTGATTTGTGGAGCTCGGCTGTCCAACTGAAGGTTAAACTGCTGATCCTGTAGAACAGTTGTAACTGTTGTTCCTGTAGAACGGTTGGCTGCCTCTAAGCTCGGTGGGGAGATTGGTTGGAGCTCGGAGCTATGGTAGGAATCACAAGGAAGGTCCCCAAGACTGTGGACATCCTCTCCTAAAAACCAGTAGTGCCACCTTACTGTCTCCTTGTCTCCTTTCTCGTGGTCTTTGCTCCCTTTTAATGCCAAAAACCTGAAATCATCATGTATTAGTCACGTAGATAAAATGCCTACCCTTCTTCCTACAAACAACACGAATAAACCAATAAATGAATGCATAAGCAATAAAAGATGAATGGTTTGAGCAAAGCAAGTAGGCCAAATGAGCCCAAATTGTACCAAAAATTGGGGCTCATCATAAGCCCTTTTCCCCTCTAGAGATGTCTGTGTCTAAAAGGCGGCCTAGAGAGTTGCCAATCCCTTGGAATACCGCAAAGTGCCACAGATTCGCTGGGAGGTTTGGAAGTCTGACTCAGATGGGGAGTTTGGTGATAACTGCTGTAGAGGGATCGAAATCTGGGAACCAAGGAGTGAGGAATAAACCAGCTGCTCCCCAGAACCATGGGCCACCGGTTAAGGCTTTTTGATAGTCCTCATCGAAGGCAAACACTACGATGAAAAAACCCTTTGAGCATAGCAGAACCTTACAGTTGTTGGTCCAGTTAGAGTGGATCCATTGGTAGAGGTCTGCTGTGCGTGGCCATAGCCCATTAAACCTGCAGATAATGCCATGTTCCGCAAAATGCTGGGTTTGCTCATACAACGAAGGATGCATTATTTCTATGGAGGGGGTTTCCTCCAGTTTATCCACCAGAAAAGGCTTGGGAGCTTGAGTAGGTGGAGCTGTTCTCTTAGGCAGCTTCACATGGACAGCGTCCTTGTAAGAAAACGCCTCAGCTGAGGATGACTGTCCTGCAGCGCCCCCTCTTAGACGAAGGGTAAGAGTAATGGAGGTATTTCTCTTAATGTTGTAAAAAGACAGGGGGTAAAGATCCTCGAGTTGTTTACCTTCGTGGAGAAATCGCTGTGCTGCAGAGGGAATCCCCATCTTGATTTCCAGAGCCTGCTTGAGGTCTTGCACTTTATCCGACGCTCTCACCCAATGTAGCAGGGTTTTGCCAGATATAAGCTTGATCAGGATCTGGAATGAGGCAGAGAGACCGAAATTCTGCTTGCCTCTGCAGATCTGAGACAACAGGTGGCTGGAGCTTTGCAGGGCCTTCTTTTCCTGCATTTGCCGCAGGGGATAGAGAGGAGAGGAGGCGGGAGTCCTAGGGACACCAGATCTGACTTTGCGTTCCGCCCACAAGAGCGTCTAGACGCAGATTGTGTGGGATAAAGAAAAATTAAACAAAAGAGAGCAGCCTTCCTGGTCGAAGACATTATTTCCGAGAGCTACCTCTTGTAGAAAACTGAATGAATGTTCGGCCGGTTCGCGCTTGACGAGGGCGTCTCCAATCCGATGGGGGAAGCTGTGGCCGAATGCATCGGCAGATGGCTGAGAGCCGGCGTCCCCAGAGTCCTGAGCGGAGAGGCACAGGGGGCAGGGAGCTATCGAAAGAGCCTTGAAGACAGATGGAGCCGCGAAGAGGGTGTAGATCACTACGTCGTCATCGATGGGGCCAAGCCGTGTCCAGACGGCAGGCAGAGGCGAGGAGGGAGCGTCTGAACATCTATGGTTCATTTTCGCCGCAGAGCTCAGAGTATCGGCCCGTCCACCTCCAAAAATCTTGCTCCAGGTTAAACTTAGTTCTGTCTGAGGTTATCATTAAACGTAACATATTACTCCAACTGTATTTTAGGTACCTGGTTTTCTATTGAACTCCTTTCATTCTATTGTAGGGCATGTCCGACCTGGAGATGATATTCACTGGCCTATTATGTTCATACCAAAGTATGTGCCTTTTGCATGACACCACCTAACAGCATAATATCTTGTTTAAGATAGTCCACTAATTGATCTCTAAGAATAGAGAGATTATCAACTCGTATATCCTCATGTGGGATGGATCCTTTAGATCCTAATTGAGGACATAAAGTTTTAGCCAATGTATCCAGACTACTTGGGAGCAGAGTTAATGAATCTCTGAAACGTAACACAACCTTATTACCCCGAGACCACTAACTCGTAGAGCATAAGGTTCCTCATCAGAGGTTTGAAGGTGTACTTAGACTCATGAGAAGCATAATATTTCAGCAATAAGATGCCATCAAACCGAGATAAGTTATGTAAGTAAACCGCGTTAATATTATAAACCAAAACACCAAATTGGTATTTTCTGAGTTTTCTATCTCTTGAGTTCTGTAAGTAAAAATGTTTTAAATTCCTTCCAATAATGCAAATATACTTCTTTTAGCTACTTCTCAAACTTAAATCTCTCTTTCTAATATAGCTTCTCAGTCTTTTTCTCATACAAGTTACATACCCCTTTTGAATGGACATCGACCTCCTTAGATTAGATTCAAGTAAGGGCATTGGAGCTCTTTGATGTTGATGCTTGAGAAGAACCTGTGGCACTGACCTGACTTTTGGAATAGAATGGCGCTGCAATAAGGACTTTCAGGTTTGAAAGCAGAATTGGACATTGCTGGAACAAGAGAATCCGAGAAGCCAAAAAAGTCATTCTGAGTCTGAGGGAAGTAGTATGACAGTTATTGCTAGCTCTGACTATGCCCAGCCAGGCAAAAAGCAAAAACCTATTCGTCAACCATCTAAGACCGGTTCTGCTTCTATGGCATCTTCTTAGACTATTATCCTTGTCCATTAAGGCAGTTCAGGTTCAGTTCCTTTCCGTTAATTCAATATCTGTCTGTCCTGCGAAATCAACAAGAAATTTTGCAGTTGCTTTAGCAGCTCCGGTAAAGGCGAAAAGAGCTTCGGTTTGGTTGCAGGAAAGAGAGCAGCAGATTCTGGGCATGAATGTGGAGCAGATTCTCGAACAAGATTCTTTCGTCCGAACACTGGATAAGCATTCGATTTGACCTATGTCAGTTGCTCGCATTAGGACAAGAAGAAGAAGGTCCTTAACAAGCCCTTTCCTTGTCCCCGCAAGAGTAACTCTTTCGACGCTTTCTTGACCACGGTCGACAATAGCTCTGACTCCGCTTTTCAAAGAACCTATGAGTGCAAAAACCGGTAATCCCGCATTTCTGCTCTGGGGTAATCCCGAAATACAAGATCAGCCTTCTCGTTTGGGGACATCATTGGCTTCATTCCTATCCCAACTGTCGAATCCAAAGCTAAGCCTAAACCATCACTCCGCCTTTAACTCGTTTGCAAACAGTATTCAGGCGTTCTCTGCAAAAGTGTTCAATGCAGGTGCAGGTGCATTCTCAGGCTGAACTTAATGTAGGGACTTGCTGCCTCACAGCTTCCCTTGTTAATAACTTGAATTCAAGGTTGTTATTATTATCATCACTTAAAAAAACAATCTACACCTTCCAACAAATCCACTGCTCAATTATACTCACGTGGGTTCCTATATATGACTCCTCTTAGCAAGGATTTTTTGTCAAGTGTTTCCCTTGACGGATGAAGTTACGGTCAAGTGCTTCCCCCCATCTACCTATATATATCTATATATATTTTCCTTTTACCATGAACTTAAAATAGTTCATATCATTGAAGAAACAGGGGTTTGAACGATTCTTGAACTTTGAAAGAAATTCTCAACCCTAGTTTTTTTTCTACTCTCGAGATTATATCGCAGTTTGTTCAAGAATTCGTCTATGAAATCTTACTGAAGTTCTGCTACGACTATAGGGTCTTAAGCTTTGGACAATGAAAAAGCGCCTATATATTTAATTTTTGATCATGTTTGTAAATTTTATTTTTAATATAATTATTTTAAAATAATCAAGAATATATATATATATATATATATATATATATATATATATATATATTCAAGATTATGCATGCATACAATTGCTTCTAAATAAGAACTTTCCAAAGTTTATAATAATTTAAATAAATAATGTTTATCTACTTTCTTTTAATAATTTATATAATAACTATTGTAAGAAAAAAAGTTAAAAAAATATATTTATTTCTCAAATTTAGTTTGATTAATTTTTTCTTGATCATCATAAGAAAAATAATTGATAAAATTTAATTGAGCATTTTACTCAAAATTTTTACCTAGAGGTCACACAGAGTTCAAACCTGCTCTCATACCATATGTAACAAGCCACAGTTAAAATATACAACTAATTATATCAATATATGTGATTAATAATAAACACACACAATTATTCAACTATTTAGCATACAATATTCGAAAAACACAAGCAAAGATGACTTACCTGTACTGACGATATCCCTTACTTGTGATTTTGGAGTTGAATGCTATTTGAATTCCTTTAACCTCAACGAATTTTTTTGGATGACTCGCATCCAACTGTAGGCTCAAATGCACATAATCTTTCTACAATTGGCCACCCCCGATCTCTTAATCAATGTTCTACAGCCAAGGAATCCTTTATCTCACAACACTCTTCTTCCAAAAGAATGGATGAATGAATGAATCTCTTCTTCCTCACATTCCACTAAATAGATCAAATGGTTCCAAATATTGAAAGGGACCTCCATGCACACATTCCATGCATCAACATGTCAACTTCATTTATTTATTTTATGTTTTACTTAATACAATATTTCTCTTAATTTAAATCTCTTTGATTTTTTTATTTTTTAACCTTTTTGTTAACTTTACTTATTTTTACTATTTTTATAGTTATTTTTATATGTATTTTATTTATTATTTATTTACTATTTTTATATTTTCTTTATTGTTTATTATTTGTTTACTTCTATATTATTATTATTATTATTACGAGGCATTACAATCACATGAGTCTCTTCATATGGGTAATGTGGCATTTTCCATAGTATTTCACCAAGTGTTGAAAGTGGTCCAATTACCACATCATCCCAGTGAGTAGATCCAGGTGGGATCAGACCATGCCTCAAATTGTAACTTTCAGGGTTGTTCTTCTAAGGTCCATCTAACAATTCCAATATTTCTAGATTATACAACGAATCGTTTCTCTCCAGCCTGAGTGCCCTTGGTCATAACACTATGCCATATGATTAGGCAAGGAGCCCACTATTTGCTCCTTCGAGCCTTGACTTCTAGCCTGCCACAACATATATGTTTATGAGTTTATGGTTTGGACTCTTCCACCCTTGGTGCTTGGTTATAGTGCCCACACCCATGGCTAACACGACTCGTTGGTTGGGCCCTTCATGTCTTAAAATTCATCCCTGCTTGTTTCCCTATAAGTACATATAAATATAGTGGTCAACGTCTTTTACAACTATTCCTCCTAAGCTTAAACTTTGTGCCCATTCATAGTACTCGAGCTATCATTCTTATGATTTAGAGGCTTCGGCCGAGTCATATATATATATATATATATATATATATATATATATATATATATATATATATATATATATATATATATATATATATATATATATATATATATATATATATATATATATATATATATATATATGTACACACACATATTTATCGTTTCCCTTTCCTTGTGCTTTGAGGGAATATTCGCCATCCTATATATGTATACAACGATCTCTCTCGTGAAATTTTTAATAGGGATCAACCCAATCCATTCAATGTATATGCATATTATACATATGTGTGATTTATAAACACACAAATTTATCTTTCTTTAGCTTAACACTAATCACATAAGGCCTAGAAGTTGAACTTGTTAGCTACATAATAATTGGGACAAGGATATTTCCATCCAATTATACTTAGGGCCATTGGACCAAATTCATGCTCATAACAATTCAGAGATCAAGAAGCATCGTAGGATAATAATAAGTTGAAAGAAAAACTCGTGAATACATACAAAAATCCATTTATTTACTTAGGGATCTGACAGGAATATCAACTTTCCTTATGATCTAGATTTATGCAGAAATGAAATTAAATAAAAACTTAGACAAAAACATAGAGCCATGACGAAAACTAAAATTTAATTCAATAATAACAAAATACTCAAATTGTTTACATGCAAAATGGAAATAAACTAGCTCAGCTGATGGTAGCTTATATCTAAGAATAGATGTAATTTCTACATGCCTTCTAAACTGTGTTATAATCAAGTTCATAGGCCTTTCCTTAATTCAGAAACAATGGGAAAATCCTAAACATACAAAAACTAACCCTAGAAGATGAAGTGCCAAATGTTTGTAGGTCCCGTTGGGATTAGTTGGAACGCTAACTTCTTGGGGTCATAATTCAGTCACATGATCTTCATTTTGCGTGCATGATACCTCATTAGAAATATTTATCGGGGTAAAACAAAATTTTCAGGAATGCTCCTACCTATGGGATATGATATTTTTTCGTTTTTAAAAATATATATATCATTTAGGCCCTCAAAATGGCTCAGGAAGTTTAGGACCTGAAAAAATGCCAATAATAGTAAAATATGCTACAATTAATGAAACTAAAAGAAACAGTGTTGGGGGTCTAAGTGGAATAGGTGTGTGGCCACCAATATCCACCTAGATTAGTCCTCCCCCATTAGGAAGCAATGGTCCCCATTGCACTGAATGCCTCCATGAGATGGGGAAACTTCTACTTAACCTGATCCCTGGTGAGCAACTTTCCTTGGTGCAGGAGTTGGCCAACTTTCATAACTTGATACAGTTAAATCCTCTATTGGAAAGTGTTCTTAATCCACATGTCCATGATCTAATCAGTCGTGGCCTATTCCATGCAATTTGGGCTGAGCTATGTTGGTGGCAATTCCTTAGCAATATTTTATGCGTCAAGTAATGGTTGAAAGTATGGCCGAAAGTTGGTACAAATTGAACACTTGTTGTGGTCCAAGGAATGGGGTAATATTGAGCTCAAAAGTGTTGTCTCCCATAACCTTGGTGATGGTGTAAGGCTCATATCGGAGTGGACAAAGCTTCTAATGGGCTCATACAAGTCATTCTTCGTGGAAATGCAACAAGACTTTGTCACCCACCTGAAACGTATGTGGCAGCCAATGCTAATAATTTCATTGTTTGTTCTTGGAATTGGCATTATCCAAGATGTCATGAAACTATTGGTGGTTGTGTTGGATGCATTCAATAAACCTCATTGCTTTATAAGCCTCAGACTGTACATGTGTAGATTAATCTTGTGTAGTCGCATGAGGCATGGAAACATCAATCAGACAAAATGGTTGAAATATCAAACCCAATTGAAAGGGATTACGACCAGTCAAGTTATGGAGAGATCTATTATAGTTGTGTTGCAAATAAGGAAGGATATCATCCCAGGGTTGTGGATTCTTGGGGTTTTACATGTGTAGTATGTGCACTATCATGATGTTGATGGCCTTTGTCTGGCTATTAGTTTTGGGAAGGAATGTAGTTAACTTGCTGAGCTTGGTGTCCAATAAGGACCAAAAGCTCGATAAGAATGTGCTCAGGAAACTGGTATCCTGATCTCATATAATGGTCTATGGGATCCCTAAATGTACCCAGACGCATTGAAATAAGAGTTTGGTAATGTCCTCTACTGTGATACTCTTCTTGAAAGCCGCCAATATAGCCATCTTAGAAAATTTGTCCACAACCATAAATACACATTCATTTTCATGCTTGGTCGAAGGGAAGCTAGATAGATAGTACATGGAGATGGATATTGAAGGCTGGCTAGGAGTGGGAAGAGGAGTGTATAGGCCTTGATTCTTGATGGTTGGATTGGCAATGGCACAAGTAGTGCAAGATCTAATATATTTTCCAACATCCTATCGAGGTTTTAGCCAATAAAAATACTTATGCAGTACTACCACGATTTTCTCCACACCAAAGTTTAATGTGATCAGACTATAGTGCGCCTCCAAAATCATCTTGGAATTCTCACTTGAATGAACAAAATGGCAGCCTAAGTAGCATAATAATGTATTAGTAGGTGGAAATATGGTAATTTATTTCCATCCACGATAATCTAGTATGTGGTGGAAAACTCTGGATCATTTATGTATAGTTACATCCATCGAGAGGTATCATGGCCACAAGAGTTCAAAACAGTGGTTAGTGCTACAATCGGGGGCCGAATGAGGTAATAGACAACATGATTGGTGTTACCCTTATTATATTTAATTCTCAAATGGAATTGTTGCAGATATGTGTACCACTTTTGATGGCGATCATTATGTAACTTCCCTCGTGTCTGTATGAACTAAAGAGGTTGGTGATCTGTGTGGATGGATGTCCCTCCCCCAGAATGTAATCTTTCCATTTCCAAAAAGCCTACATGATGGAATATATTGCTTTATTATAGGTGGGTATTTCTAAAATGTATTAGAAAGTCTCTCACTCTGATAGGCCATTGCATGCGCTTATTGGGTGAAGACTACACCAATAACATAGTCAGACATGTCTATCTCAATTTCAAATGGTTTTGGTAGCTTTAGAAATGTGAGTACTAGTGCATAACAAAGGCATTAATTCAGCTAAAAGAATGCCTTTTGTTGGGACCCAAACCACAAAAAATTTTCTTTCGTTCTTCCCTTGGTAACTTGACTCAAAGGCCAAGTGGTATGAGAGAATCCGAACATGAAAATTTGATAATAATTGGAAAGGCCCAAAAAGTTACAAACCTCTGTTAGAGTGGTCAAAGCTGGGCATTCCGAAATGACTTGGATCTCAGCCATATCTACATGCATCCCTTTATCATCAATGACGTAACCCATATATTGGACATGGCTCATGCGAAAGGTACATTTCTCCAAGTTGGAAAATAGTGTGTGCTTCCGTAGAGTTTGAAGGACTTGTCGAATGTGCTACAATTCCTCTTCATAACTCTTGTTGAAGATGAGCATGTCGTCCAGATATGCAACCACAAAATGAGTTGGTGAAGGGTAGTAAGATGTAATTCGTTAGACTGATAAAAGTTTCATGGGAATTTTTCAACCTAAAAGGCATGACAAACCACTCAAATATTCCCTCCTTGGATTTGAAGTGGTCTTCCATACATGTGTGGGTTCTATTAGAACTTGGTGATAACTAGACTTCAAATCAATCTTGTTGAAATAATTCGACCCACTAAGCTAGTCAAGAAGGTCATCAATTCATGGGATTAGATGTATGTTCCTCACAATGGTTTTGTTTATTGTTTGATAATCGATGAAAATTCTCCAAGTCACATACTTCTTCTATAAACATATAATCAGGCTCCCACAAGGTGAGGAAATTAGAAATATGTGCCCTTTTTGCACCAATTCCCGCATCTACCACTTGATTTCTTCATTTTTTAGAATATAACGATGATATATTGACCCATTGCGTAGAGGTTCTTCGAGAGTCAGATCGATCGAATGCTTGACCTGACAGTGCAAAGGTACCCCTGTGGGTGAGGAGAAGTTGTCCCTGTATTCTTTCATGACCTTCTCCACATGCTTTTGTTGCATGGAGGAACTGTTCCTAGGGGCCATGGAAGTGGCCATGATATTCCCCCTACTTTGAGAGTGAATAAAAAATAAAACGGATTTTTTGGTCTGGGAGATGATTTAACAATATTTCTTAATAGAGATCCAAGAGATGGTAGTAGGCACGACTACCTCCATTATCGTGTATAACATATTGTGCAAAATAATAATAACAGTGTGAAGCATAGACTCATACATAACATGATGCTTCAAAGAGTATGGTTTTCCTAATAAAACATCATGGACTTCAAGAGGAGCAACATCATATAGTACCTCATCCATGAAGGGCTTGATGTTGTAGGGAAGGTGACATTATTGGTTGACACGAAGATCTCGTCCTTGGTGGAGCAACCTAATGGTGTATGGTTGTGGGTGTGGTGTGGTCGGTAGGCCCATATGTTTAATGAAATCTACTAGGATGAGGTTATTTTGGCTCCTCCTATTGATAATGAGCAATAGAAGAGATCCCTTCACCCACATCTATGAGTGGAAGAGACACTCCCCTTCCTCTGTATGTTCAATATCAATCTTCTGGACCTTGGTGATGGTAATGTTGGCACTAGGCTTAATAATCTACTTCCCTTTTTCATTCCCCTTATTGGGTTCTAACGCAGTGCTAGAACATAAATCTGACTATGAAGCCTTCAACTCGTCCACCAGTGACTACCTGGCATGAAACTCACTTGTCCTATGAGTGGGGCTCTTGTGGAACTCACACCACTTTCCTGTGCCATTCTTCATCTTCATGGTGATATTCTTTGGTTACGGCTTCGATGGGTTGTCCTAGGTCACCCTGCCTCGGATTTGTCTTTTTTTTGCAGTTTGGGGGTGCCTTTTCCCTATTTCAAATTCACAAATACAAAGTCTTGCTTCATCTGTTTTAATTGTTGCTCAATCTTGACAACATATTAATATATGGTTCCAAGAGAGGATATTTCTAGGAAATCCATCTCATCTTGAACGTATTTGTATATAAAACCACACTACTTGAGTATTAGATGTGAGCCAGAATCCTTGATCCCTAATTTTGTGCGAAGGGTATGAAAAATATTTGTGAACTCTAACACATCTTGGTCCCTTCCCTACTGCAGTGTCGTCCATTTGTATTTATCATAATAGCCCCCGACATGGAAATGTTATTCCTTGATAGCATATTAGAAAGAGCTCCAAGTGGGTTCCCTCTCATCCCTATGCTCACAGTAGGCTTCCCACCAATCCTTGATGTGGGGGGTGACTTTGCGGAGTGCAAACGTTATCTTTTCGTTATTGGAGAAACCTTGAACTAAAAAATATCCTTCCAGTAGGCTTAACCATTTGTCTATGTCATTTGTGTCTATTTGACCATCAAATATATGAATTTAAAATTTAATTTGTACCTTAAAGGGGGTGGCACCTCTGAGGTGGTTGTTAGATGAAGATGCTTCACCCTTTGAAACCTGTCGAAGGATCTAGGAAAAGTTATCCATCATTTTTTTCCTTTGTCGTTTGAGGGCTTCTTTGAGAAATATTTTGAAAGGATCTCCTACTCCCTCATATTTATTTTATTCTAACATGGAAATCCATTGGGGTCGGTGACACCGATCTTGCAAGGGTTTAACTAGTTCAAGTACTAATTCCTTATAATCCAACCTCATTGGTGACATGCACTGAAAAATAGAGAAAGAGAAGACTGTTTTGATACCACTAATTTATATTTATGTAGGAACAAATTGAAATACAAACTTAGACAAAAACATAGAGCTACAACAAAAATTAAATGTCAATACATTAATAACAAAATAGTCAAACTATTTACATGCAAATTGGAAATAAACTAGCTTGGGTGATGGTAGCTTATCTTTGAGAAGAGATGTGACGACTACATGCTTTCTAAAATGTGTTACAATGAGGCTCAAAGGCATTTTTATTATTGAGAAACAATGAGAAAACCCTAAACATAAATGAACCTAAGCCTATGAGATGAAGCGAAAAAAGTTTGTAGGCCGCATTGGGATTAGTTGGAACACCGACTTATTAGGGTCATAATTTGGCCATATGATCTTTGTATTACATGCACAATACCTATTAGAATGATTTACCTGAGGACAACAATTTTTTTGTCAAATATCATACCCATGGGCTATGGCCTTGTTGTGGTCAACAACAACCCCCCTCTTTGTTTAGTATTAGCAATAATATCAAGCAAAGGGGGACCCTTAACAAAAATCCCAAAAATATTTTTATCCAATTTTTTGTATTTTAACTCCCTAAAAGCTATATCGCATCGCAGATAGAGAGTGAAGAGTTTTCCTATGCACATAAATAAGCTGCAAAGAAGTGATGCGAAATTCATCGCATTGCATATTTTGAAAGCGCCCTTAAAAGAAAACGAGAAGGAATCGCCGACGGCCGATTTGCGACGTCGCATATCACAAACGTCACAAAAGCAGCACACAATGAGCAAATGAATATTGCGATATTGTGATTTGCGATCTGCGATCCTACAAACTGCGATTTTGCGATTTGCGATCTGCGACGAATGAAACTATTAATTTCTGCAATACAAATCGCAGAAACCACTCATCGCAAAATTTCTTCGGCATGATCTGCAAACCCAAAATTGAGCGCTCACCTTAAGGGAAATTAATGATTGCATGCCTGAGTATCCAAAGATGATCATGTTGCGTTTTTCGAAGAGTCAAGTCCTTATGAGTGTCATGATTATGCATTCATTAGAGTTTAAAGCTTTCATGTCAATCTTTTCATATCTCTTTTCCTTTGCGTAAACTGTAAGGCAGTAACTGATATAAATCTATATGCAGGAAACATCTAAGGAAAAGGGGAAAGTGCTAATACTTGAAGAACAGAGAGGAGATTCCTTCACAAATGAATCCCGCATGCAGCAGAGCCGCGGAGTCTAGAATACCACTCCACAGACACTGATGAAAATAGACTATCCAAGACTCAGAGTCAAAGGCGCACAGAAGCAGCATGTTTGCAAAAGATCCTGAAGCTCAGATTGGGTAAAGAAAAAAGAAAAACGCTGAAAAGGGATGATGCTTCAGAAAAACCTGGAACAAATAATGGAAGCAATTTTCGATGCGTAAGATTGTTCAGGCAACGAGATCCCTAACTCATTGAGTCATTCACACGGCCGGAAACCGAAATAGCAACAGCACAATCAGTTTGAAAGAAATCTGGGTTATACTAAGTATACACACAGCAAAAAACACCCAGTCAGAGGGAGATTTTCAAAAATATCTTCTGAGTTGTCAGAAAGAGGTGCCAGCTTTTGTTATTTCTACTTTCATCGCCCGAGCAAAAGGAAAAGACAACCAGCCGACTCTTTCCAGGCGAACCTCACATTGCTTATATCACTAAGGAGCAGATACAGAAACGGTTAGAAATTAGATTCAATTTTTAGAAATAAATTTGCTTTAGTAAAAGGGCGGTCATTTGAAGCCATTCCCTAAATTTGTGTAATTAAGATTAGTTAGTTAGTAGTATTTAACCCTTCTCATGGCATTTGGAGAAGGGTCCAGAAATTTGTCAAAAAACTTGTCCTCAGAACATGCACTTTTGCATCCTCGGAGGGGGTTTTTGATGAATGGATGGATCGAGATTTATTTATGTTTGCATTTTAATGTCTGCTACTGATGTTGCACTTCTGTTCTCTTAGTAGATGTTAGAAGTAAGTAGAGATAAATCGTTATTGCTTGAAGTTTGTGAGTGAAATCAGTCATAAATGGTACTTTTATCTCTTGATTAATTTCTGCTCATATTCTTAGAGTGATATACAGCTGATTTGTTTATATGTTAATGTATGAATGTCTAGATTACCATTTGGCACTTTTGTATGGTGGAATCATTTGTTTGTGCTTAACATATGAATAACTGATTATGCGATATGCTGTTCACAACTGTTTTGCCTAACTTCTTATGCAGAATGGTTCATCTTAAATTGATTTATATTCTTATGATAGCTGAATGATCTTTATTACCAGTTGTTGTATGAAATCTTTTTAGATCGCATAATGAAAGAATTTTACCCCGGGTTAGTATAGATTAGATGTGCTGTTTTTTGTTAGATTACAGTAGCATAGAGTCAGTTTAGAGTCTAGAATTAAATTAGTTTAAATTACCTTTAGATTAGTGTCTTCAAAATCTACACACACACACACATCTTTTTAGATTGGGAAGCTGGTCCCATCATCCCCAGTCGGACCCGCTACACCAAACGGGCAAGGAGCCGCCAACCAGGTTCCCGACCGGGTGGGTATCCCCCTTGTTGTCGACCCGATTTCGGGGCCCTCAACAGGGCTTCACACATTTTTCAAAAAACGTCCTTCACAACCTCAACACAGCTCCAAAACATTAAGACTTGAAAAACTGCCAAAAATAAGAAACTATGCTACAATTACGAAAACTAAAAGAAACATTGTTGGGGTCTAGGTGGAATAGCCAAGAGGCGACCAATATCCACCTGGAGCACCTTAACCTTAGGAACATAGGAAATCAGTAGGGGAATTTTGAGGTCTAAAATGGGCCTGCTAAGAAAAATGTACAACCAAAATAAACTTTATAAGAACCAATAGGATTCAAGATGATGATGTCAACCATGGGGGATGATTCATCATTTTTGGAGTAAAAAATAAAAAGATTAAAAAATAATAAAATAAGAAAACTACATTTTCAACTTGTATTTTCAACTTATCTCCCTAAGGTTTTACTCAAATTTCGAGCGGGAGTACTTTTTGGATGCAAAATTTAATTCCTCGTCCAAGGAGTACCCATGTTGCATACTTTCCATGGACCCTACTACAAGAAAAATGAGAAATACATGAAAAACGTGATTGCAATCACGTTTTTTCATCTATTTCTCATTTTTTGTGTAGCAAGGTCCATCAAAAGTATGAAACATGGGTAATCCTTGGACGAGGAATCAAATTCTACATCGAACAAGTGTTTCTGCTCAAAATTTGAGTAAACCCATAGGGAGATAAGTTGAAAAAATAGTTTTTCTTTTTTCCCTTTAAAATTTGATGATTTAATCTAATCTTATTATATTATTTCCACTATTATTTTATAATTTCCTTAGGAGGCCCATTTTACACCTCAAAACTCCCCTAATGCACATTCCATATTAGATCACCCGCATATCCAAAACATTAAATTAATACCAAAACATGAAATCATATTCCATAATATATCATAAGCGATGGGCTAACACATTGAAAAAATACCAAACAAGCCTTAATCCCACATATTTAACCTATGCTTCACATTTGATGTGAAAAACATGAGTATACTCATCTGATCAAATGTGCTTAGAAACTGATATTGGGATTTCAACTCTCCACCCAACCTTAAACACATTGTAGCCAAGCCTTTCTTGAAATACTCACCCCTAAGCTACATTCCAGAGATTAAGGAGTAGTTCTTAAGGGGAAAACCAAATATGCTAGCTATAATCAGGACTCCATAGGACCATCTAGTTCCACCCACCAACTACTTCATGCATTGAATATCTCGTAGTGAATCTAGATGTCCACCACCTCCATGATTCAATCAACAAGGGCATCCAGAGGTTAAGCCTCTAGCCTCAATCAAAAAGGGAATACATAGGTTTTACCTCCACCCTTAAATAATAATGGATTCTAGAGGCTATGAATCCACCCTCAATCCGTAAGGTAATCCAAAGGCTATGCCTCCACCCTCTATCAATAAGGGAATCGAGTGGCTATACCTCCACACTCAATCAGTAAGGAAAGCCAGAGGCTACACGTCCATCCTCAAACAACAAGAATATCCAAAGGTTATTCTTCTACCCTTAATTAGCAATGGAATTGAGAGGTTATTCTTTCACCTTGAAATAATAAGGAAATTGAGAGGTTATACCTCCACCCTTAATCAATAACGAAATACAGTGGATATGGTATGATCCTTAGTCAACAAGGTGTTGGGTATGGAGCTTGATTATCTTCCTTATTGAGAGATATCATCGCATTGGACCCTAGTTCATATTGTGGTGGCAACGCCCCCATTTATGTGCGCCGCTAGGGGGTTCCAGGGTCCATTTTAAATTTCCTTGTAAAATGTTGTAATTTTGTAGTCAATCTGGGCCATTCATTAGGCAGAAATCTGACAGTAGAAATTATGTTTAATTTAGGGTTTTTTCCCTAGAAGGAAACCCCCATTATATATGAGGGAATTGTATTGTGTCTATGTAGATCTATATTCTGAGTGAGAAAGAGAGAGGAGATTCTGTGAGAGTGAAGAGGGAATTACAACGGATCTATTGTAGGTTGTATCTCTTTATTTTGCTGGATAATATAAAAGGAAGGACTCGCTGTTTCTCCGTGGACATAATCCAAATTGGGTGAACCACGTATATTTGTGTCTCTCTTGTTTTTATGTGTTTTCTATGTTTATATTTCTGCAATATTTTATGTGTTCCATTGCTCTATAATATATAATTTTCTAACAACTAGTATCAAAGCTGAAGGTCTATTTCATTGATAAACTCGTATGAGAGGAGGGTTCCTGGTTCGAGTGGGAGAAATAGCAGGAGATGGTAGATTTAGGGGAAAATTTAACAGCGAAAACTACCAGTTGGGGAAGATTCAGATGGAAGATTATCTATATCAGAAAGATCTATACCTACCATTGAGCAGAAAGACAAAGAATTCAATGAGTATGACAGATACAGGATGGGATATTCTCGACAGAAAGGCACTTGGAACAATATGGCTGGGCCTAGCGGCATCAGTAGCATTTAATATTTCAAAGGAAACGGCAACAAAGGGTTTAATATCGGCATTGGCCAAACTATATGAAAAGCCCTTAGCCTCAAATAAGGTATTTTTTATGAAGTGTTTATTTAATATGAAGATGTCAGAAGGTGGATCTATTGCTAATCATTTAAATGAATTTAATATAGTTACCAATCAGTTAAGTTCTGTAGGGGTAACTTTTGATGATGAAGTTAGGGCTCTATTATTTCTATGCTCATTTCCAGAAAGTTGCAACAGTTTAGTTATGGCCATTAGTAACTCTGTCTCTGGATCTAGTACTTTAAAGTTTGATGATGTTTTTGATGCAATCCTTAGCGAGGAAATGTGATGGAAAAGCTCCGGTGAGACATTAGGTAATGATTTGACTGCAGAGACTAGGGGAAGAAAAATGGAAAGAGAAAAGAGCCCAGGATCGAAGTAGGTCAAGGAAAAGCAGATCCAAGTCCAGATCAGGGATAGTGTGCTAGAAATGTGGGAAGGACACCTGAAGAAAGACTGCAAGTCTCAAAAGGGAAAATAAGGAGATGTGCAACAAGAAAACAATCATGAAGCGAATTTGACAGGTGATGTGTTGCAAGATTATTTGATTCTTTGATTATAAAATATTATTGATGCCAAGGTGGTAGATTGAGGGGCCTCATTCCATGCCACAACTGATAGGAAACGTTTTCTTGATTATGTTCAAGGATATTTTGGACAGGTTCAATTGGGTGATGATAAACCTTGTAAAATCATTGGAATGGGTACATTTTTCATAAAACAGAAGAATGGAAATCAATGGGTATTGAAGGAAGTAAGGCATGTTCCAAATCTGAAGAAAAATCTAATTTCAACACGGTAACTGGCAGGTGAAGGTTGTGTAACAAATTTTACAGATAAAACCTAGAAGGTCACTAAAGGAGCCCTGGTAATAGCAAAAGGAGAAAAGGATGGTACATTGTATTTATGCAATGGAATTTCTAATTCTGTTAATCCTTTAACCTCCATAGGAGCAGATACAACATTGTGGCATCATAGGCTCGGGCACATGAGTGAGAAGGGGATGCAGATTCTTCACTCAAGAAATTTGTTGCTAGGTTTGAAGCATGTTGATTTTGAATTCTGAGAGAATTGTGTTTATGGAAAACATAAGAGAGTCAGATTCCTCAGAGTTGGGAAAGAAACGAAGAGCGAAAAATTAGAGCTTGTGCATACAGATGTATGGGTACTTACTCAGATATCATCTCTTGGTCACCCTCGTTATTATCTTACTTTTATTGATGATGCAACCATAAAAACATGGATTTATTGTATTCAAAATAAATCTGATGTATTTGATACTTTCAAGAAATGGAAAGCTTTGGTCTAAAATGAGATAGGAAAAAGGTTGAAGTGTCTCAGATTAGACAATGGAGGTGAATATTGCAGCAAAGAGTTTGATAGGTACTATTCAGAGAATGGAATTCGCAGAGAGAAGATAGTTTCAGGAACACCACAAGAAAATGGTGTGTCAGAAAGGATGAATAGGACAATCATGGAGCATGCAAGGTGCATGAGATTACATGCAAGATTTCCTTTAAAACTTTGGACAGATGTTGTAGATACTATTGTTTATCTAATAAATAGAGGGCCTTCAAGTTCCTTGGATGGTAATATTCTAGAGGAGGCATGGATAGGTAAAAAGGTAAACTACTCTTTTTTAATGACTTTTGGTTGTGAAGCCTTTGTCCACATTAATAAAGAAAATAGAACAAAGCTTGAGGCAAAATCAAAGAAATGTACCTTTATTGGATATGATGTTAATGATTTTGGTTATTTCTTTTATGATTATGAAAAACAAAAAATCATTAGGAGCAGAGATGTCATATTGAATGAAAAGGTTTTGTATAAGGATCAGATGCAGGAAAAGAAACAAAAAAAAGAAAATAGAGAATACATAGTGCTTGATGAGATCACAAAAAAAGTGAAGGTGCTTGAAAATCATAATGATCAATAGCCAGAACAACAACAACAACCACAATAGGAAGAAGCACCTCAAACACCTAAAAGTTGTGTTCGAAGATCTACCAGGACAAGTAGAGCTCCTAAATGATACTCTCCTTCATTATATTATGTATTGTTGACTGACTTTTGTGAACCAGAATGTTATGAAGAAGTAGTGCAGGTAGAAACTAGGAAGAAGTGTGAGAAAGCCATGAAAGAAGGGATGAAATCCTTCGCACATAACCAGACTTGGGACTTAGTTAGGTTGTTTGCAGGTAAAATATCTGTTGGAATTATGACATAGGTTTGGCACTATGAAACAGGTGTTGTCCTTGATGGAAACTCACACAGATGACAAATCACATTTTAGGCTCTCAGAATGAAGGAAAAAGTGGTATACGTAGGTTTCCCTTGACCAAGCTGCGTATACATGCAGGTTAGCAGTCCAGAAGGTGTGTATGCGTATACACACACTTTCACACAAGGAAAAGCGCGTACATGTTTGAAAACTTTGTTTTGGTCCATGGTATTTGGTCCCTGTTATTTTGACCCATGGTATTGATCCAAGGTATCTTGACCGACGTGTTGACCCCAGGTATTTGGTCTAAGGTATTGCTTCTAAGTGGTTTTGGACCATGGTATTGAGTAAGGCCTAAGACTATAAAAGGAGGAGGAGATCATTAAGCAAATGGACTCAAGCATTGAATATCTAATGAAGAGCAAGATCTAGAATACTGGTGATTGGGTTATGGTGCATAGCTGGATCTGAATCAAGGAGGAACCTGAGTGCTAGAAGAAGGATAAGTTCTATTGATGGGTTAAGATCTTAAGGCTTGAAGAGAAGTATCTTTGTGTGATTTTGATCTTTTATATTTGGTGCATGTCTTGATCTGTAAATATGATGACCTGGGTATAACTGATGTCTGAATAGTTGAAAAGGGTAAATCATGTTTTACAAATCTATACACAGGTTCAGTATAGCAAAGGCTGCATATACACGCTAGTTCAGGAATTCAAAACAACGTATATGCAGGTTTGCCTTCATATAGCAGCATATGCACGCAGGTTCTACATATTGAAGTAGCGTACGTCTCATAAAATATGTTTTAGCTACTTCTGATTACTGTTGTAGTGTTCTGGGTTCTGTTTGGGTTCTGGTACTGTTACCGTATTCTGGTTACAGCATTCAGAGAAGTGATTGTTTGATTCAATTTTGGTTAGTGCAAGGGATATTGATTGATGCAGATATATTTTGATGTTTGATTGATGCTATTGATGGATCCAGTCTAAAAATTTATGAAACATGGTCCCTAGAAGAAAAGAGAAGGTTGTAGCCTTCTGTAGGTCAGCACCTACGTACTAGTACATCAGCTAGTACAAGAGCTAAGGGGGTTGTAGCTCCCTTCCAGGAGAAGATGGAGAACGAGAGAAGGTTGTAGCCTTCTATAGGTAGAAGCCTGCACCAGTACAAAAATATTGTAAAAATAAGTTTCTTATTAAAAGAAGATAGAGACGAATTGCAGTAGGTGGTTTTCACCCACATTGGGTTTCTACCTTATATCTTGTGTTCTTGTGTGTGATTGTCTGCTCTGTTTTTACTGTACTTGTTACTGCTTATATGGTTTTGATTTGATGCACAGATTAAAGATTAACTGACTAAATTATAAGTTTACAAGGTGTACACTGGTTGCTCTAAACATAGTTGCATATATATGCAAGTTGCATTAACCGAAGTAGTGTATATAAATCTGTTTATGGAAATGAAATATTATTAAATTGATAACACTAATTCACCCCCCTCTTAGTATTATTTCCAACAATTGGTTTCAGAGCAGGTCCTTCAGAAGAAGCTTGATCACTTGAAGGAAGATCTATCATCATGAGCAACTACGAAAAAGAGGCAACCATCAGGCCACTAATCTTTGATGGGAGCAACTTTGTCTATTGGAAGGTAAGAACCACAACCTATCTTCAATCTCTTGGAAGAGAAGTTTGGGATATCGTGGAAGGAGGATACACATTTCCATCAGCAACTCGTATAGATACGGCAGGTGAAAAGAAGTATGAGAAAAATGAAAAGGCTGTCAATACTCTATTGGGGAGTCTATCACAATCAGAATTTGTCAAGGTTATGCAGCTCAAAACCGCCAAAGAAATATGGGAAAAGATCATTCTAAGCTGTGAAGGAGATGATCAGGTAAAATGTGTAAAACTATAATCTATTGGAATTCAATATGAAACTCTTAGAATGCACAATGATGAAAGTGTAGCTAACTATTTCTTACGTATAGATGAGATTGTTAATCTCATGAAAAACATGGGTGAAGAGATAAAGGGAGTTACTTTAGTTGAAAAGGTTCTAAGATACTTGTCTCCTAAGTTTGAATCAAAAGTTTCTGCCATAGAAGAAAAGTAGGATCTTCAGAGTATTACTATGTCACAGCTACATTGAATCCTAACTGCTTTCGAAATCAGAAAAGGGGCTCTATCAAACATGAGAGAAGCTGCATTCAAAGCTTCAGGAAAAGGAGAACTCAATGAGTCGGGACATACGTCAGAAGGAAAGGAAGAATCAAACTTTGTCAAGAACCTTCAACGGGGTTCTGGAAGATTCAGAGGTAAACTACCTTTCAAATTTTTTGCTTGTGGAAGAGTAGGTCATTATGATGCCAAATGTCCTCACAAAGATAAGCTTGATAGAGGTAAGGAATCAGCAAAATGGAATAGAAAACAAAGTGTAAATAAAAAGAGCTACTATATGCATGAAGATAGTGATGGTTTATCAAATAGTGATGAAGATGAAAATAGTAATGATTATAGACTTCTAATGGCTTTTGAAGATGATGATTTCTTGGATGCTTTAGATGAAGATGGTCTCTATGAAGAAATTTCTAAACTTAAAATCTGTTTAGAAGAAAAGAGTATGATTATAGATACTCTGACATTCCAACTTGCTGAAAGGGAAAAACACAATGAAAATTTAGAATGTGAAATTGTGGGTCTAAGAAAAGAAATTGAGAAAACAAAAGCTCTCAATCTTAGGTTTGTTAAAGGATCAGAAAATTTAGATGAAATTATCAAAGTGTAGCGTTCTCCTCTGATAAAGACAAGTATTGGATATACTGAAGAACCATCCCAATCACAGAAGCCATCAACCTCCAAAAGCTATCTAGATGCAGCAAGGAGAGGTGAACAGGTTGACAATCGTCAGCAGAGGCTTAAAGCGGATCACCAGGTAAATCAAGTTCAATCTACTTCAAGGATGAACATAAGCTATAACCAACCATAGGTAAATCATTCTCAATTTGCTTCAAGAATGAATGTCAATGGAAACTACAATCATCAGGTCAGTAGATTCGATAATCGCAGGAATTTCTTTAATGGCCAATGTTTTTCATGTCATAACTTTGGACACAAAGCTGCTCAATGTGTTGCTTACAAGACCATCATGACTAGAGAAGCACGAAATCAAAGGAATGTGACTGGGATCATGAAAAGGACCTACAATAACTTTTTTTCTCTTGAAAATGAAATAGAATGCTCTATCTGTAACAACTTCAGTCATGAAGACTCTAAATGTAGGAGTAAATTTAGGCAAAAATCTTAGAAGGAGCAAGCTTCATTAGGTCCCTAAACATGGAAAAAGAAAGAACCGAAAACCAAAAGATGTGGTATAGCCTTATATGCAGAAGGACAAGAAAACCAATGGTACATCGATAGTGAATTCTCGAAACACATGACAGGTGATAAAGAAAAACTTCAGTCATATAGTGCCTTAGAAAAGGAAAGGAAGGTCTCATTTGGAAATGACAGCCCTCAAGTCATAAAAGGTAAAGGCTCTGTTCTCTTAAAAGAAAAGGTCAAAGCTGGGAATGTTATGTATGTTGATGGCTTAAAGCATAATCTATTGAGTGTTAGTCAAATGTGTGATCAAGGAAATGAGGTAGTATTTTGATCAAATGGATGTGTTGTTCGTGAGCTTGATACAGGAGAAATAATGATCAAAGGCATAAGAACTCCAAATAATTTATACATACTCAAAGGAGGACAACAACAATGCTATCTAAGAAAAAATGATGAACACTGGCTATGGCACAAAATATTAGGGCATCTAAGCTTCCCTCAGATAAGGAAAGCATGCAAATACCAGGCTATTCGCAATCTTCCTCACATCAGAATTGTAGAAAATACAATATGCAAATCATGTCAATTTGGTAAGAAAACCAGAACACATTTCCCTGAGAAGGAAGGATCAGCTAATCAGCCTCTTGAACTTGTCCATACTGATTTATGTGGTCCATTAAGGAAAAAGTCACCTCGTGGAGAAGAATACTTTATATTGTTCATTGACGACTTTTCCAGAATGTGTCGGATAGGACTTCTAAAGCATAAAGACGAAGGATTTGAAAAGTTCAAAGCATTCAAAGCTTTGGTTGAAAATGAATTAGATCACAAAATCAAATGCCTCATGTCTTATTGAGGAGGGGAATTTACCTCGGATGAATTCTTCGACTTCTATGAAGAACATGGAATAAGAAGGGAATTATCTACTGCAAGGACTCCTCAGCAAAATGGAGTGGTAGAAAGGATGAACAGAACTATTCAACAAATGGCTCGTGCCATGCTAGATGAGTCTGGAACTCCTGCCACCTTTTGGGGTGAAGCTGCATTTGTTCCCGTCACTATTCTCAACAAAACGAATGTTCGGGTAAACAACACTCAAATTCTTCATGAACTTTGGTATGGTAAGACTCCTACTGTAAAATACTTCAAAGTTTTTGGAAGAAAATGTTACATCAAAAGGGCCGATGAAAAACTTGGCAAGTTTGAACCTAGAGCAGATGAAGGCATTCTCCTTGGTTACTCTTCCCGAAGTAAAGGATACAAGTGTTATAATAAAAGACTAGGGAAAATTTTTGAAAGTATTGATGTTGTTGTTGATGAAGCAGGCAAAAATCCAAAGCAAGTAAAAACTAAAGAATGGGAAGAAGATGAGGATTATCCTTCCACATCAAATTAGACTAATGCTAAAGAAGAAGAAACCAATGAAGCACCAGAAGAGCAGATAATGACAGAAGAAGAGACTCCATCCAGATATGTTCAGAAAAATCATCCAGAGACTCAAATTTTGAGACAGAAAGAGGCAGGTGTATAGACAAGACGAACTATTACAGAAGCTTCAAGCTATCTAGCATTGCTTTCCTCCATTGAATCGCAAAATGTACATGAAGCATGCAAGGATGAATGTTGGGTCAAGGCCATGAACAAAGAGCTTGAGCAAATTGAAAAGAATAATAGTTGGGAATTAGTTCCTAGACCTCATGATAAGAATATCATTGGAACCAAATGGATATTCAAAAACAAGTTGAATGAAAATGGGGAAGTTGTTAGAAACAAGGCCAGACATGTTTGTAAAGGATATGCTCAACAATAAGGTATAGACTTTGAAGCAACTTTTGCACCTGTTGCTAGACTTGAAGCCATAAGAATGTTCCTTGCTCTATCTAGCTTTCAGAAGTTCAAATTATATCGAATGGATGTGAAATCTACCTTTCTTAATGGAGATCTAGAAGAGGAGGTATATATTGAGCAACCAGATGGATTCATCCTTGGAAATGATCCAAAACTTGTATGCAAACTCAGAAAGGCGCTCTATGGTCTAAAACAAGCTCCAAGCGCCTGGTATTATCAGCTTGACAAATACCTTCATCAACAAGGTTTTTCAAAAGGATCAGTTGATAGCAATCTATATATAAAAATTGAGAATGATAAATTGCTAATACTTGTTGTGTATGTTGATGATATCATTTTTGGGAGTAATGAAGAAGCCATGAGTCAAAAATTTACTTTGGTAATGCAAAAAGAATTTGAAATGTCCCTTCTTGGTGAGCTCACATATTTTCTTGGTTTACAAGTTCAACAAAATAAAGATGGTATTTTTCTATCACAAACCAAGTACCTCAAGTAGATCTTGAAGAAATATGGAATGGAAGATGTTAAACCAGTATGTACCCCTATGGTAATAGGATGCAGCCTCAGCGAAAATGATGAATCAATAGCAGTGCATCAACCAACCTACAGATCCATGATTGGTAGTCTGCTCTATCTAACAAGTACCTAACCAGACATCATGCATGCAGTGGGAATAGTTGGAAGATTCCAAGCAAATCCAAAGAAGCACATCTTCAGGCAGTCAAAAGGATTTTTAAATATCTTCAAGGGACACAAAGCTTGGGTTTATGGTATCCAGAGATATAGATCTTACACTTCATGCATATACAAATGCAGATTGGGCAGGAAGTGTGGATGACAAAAAAAGCACTAGCTATGGTGCATTCTTCATGGGTTCCAGATTAGTGTCTTGGTTCAGCAAGAAACAAAGTTCAATTGCATTATCTATAGCTGAAGCAGAATATGTGGTTGTTGCATCTTGCTGCACACAACTTCTTTGGATGATGCGAAAATTGCAAGACATTCAAATCACTTGTACTCCACCCATCTCCATTCTATGTGATAATACAAGTGCAATTAGTATTTCAAAGAATATTGTCATGCATTCCAAGACCAAGCACATACTTATTAAATATCATTTTCTCTGGGAACAAGTGCTTGAACAAAAGGTCAAATTGGAGTATGTTCCCTCCAAAGAACATATTGCTGATATATTCACCAAACCACTGCCCAGAGAGACATTTGAATACCTCAGATAGAAGCTGGGAGTAGTTGATGCATCTTCTTGCCATTAATTCTTATCTGTTTCAGAGAAAAGTTGGTGTACACAAGTTTCATGAAGCGTATCCGCGTACATACGCCGGTTTCAGTGGATACAGTCGTGTATATGTTGGTTTGAAGAATATCAGTGGGACAGACTCAGGATGAAAAGAGTCTGATATGGGTTTGACAGTGATCATCTAGCACAGGTTCAGGGGGAGCATATACTTCTAATAATACATTGTTGGCATTATCTTAGAAGTTTTTGGTACAATTTCACAACTATTTTTGGTTCAGATGGAACAGGTGCAGAGGGAGATCATGGTTGCTGATGGTGATTGACAGATGCTGTTGATGATAGTTGCTGATAACTATCTCGTTTTAGATATTTTGTCTCTATGTCATGTATATATTTTACTATCAAGGTCATGTAACGACCTATTTTGTTTCCCCACTATGCCTGGGATGGATGATGTAATGTTCTTATCTTGTATAACCTTTTGATGTATCCCCACTTGGTTGGGTGGATGAGTCAATCTTGGTATATCCCCACTTGGTTGGGAGATGGATGTATGTATGAGTCGTTGGTGATAGGAAGGTCATTTATAATGTATAGAGTCTTGATCTTCTTGTAGAACATCTTGTTGCAGACCTTGCTTATAGTTAGGGGGAGCATGAACAACACACTTTAGCATATCAGAGAATTCAGCATGTACTCAAGGGGAGCATAACCCTTTGTCCTTGATGAAAAAGGGGGAGAGTAACAGTGACTTGGAGAGTAACAATAACTTGGGGTTGCCATCAAGTCCAAAGGGGGAGATTGTTGGCATTATGACATAGGTTTGGCACTATGACACAGTGTTGTCCTTGATGGCAACTCACTCAGATGACAGATCACATTTCAGGCTCTCAGAATGAAGGAAAAAGAGGTATACACAGGTTTCCCTTGACCAAGCCGCGTATACACGCGGGTTAGCAGTCCAGAAGGCGTGTATGCATATACACGCACTTTCATGCAAGGAAAAGCATGTACATGTTGGAAAACTTGGTTTTGGTCCGTGATATTTGGTCCCTGGTATTTTTACCTATGGTATTGATCCAAGGTATCTTGACCGAAGTGTTGATCCTAGGTACTTGGTCCAAGGTATTGCTTCTAAGTGGTTTTGGACCATGGTATTGAGTAAGGCCTAAGACTATAAAAGGAGGAGGAGATCATTAGGCAAATACACTCAAGCATTGAATATCTAATGAAGAGCAAGATCTAGAATACTAGTGATTGGGTTATGGTGCATAGTTGGATCTGAATCAAGCAGGAACCTGAGTGCTAGAAGTAGGATAAGTTCTATTGATGGGTCAAGATCTTAAGGCTTGAAGAGAAGTATCTTTGTGTGATTTTGATATTTTATATTTGGTGCATGTCTTGATTTATAAATTTGATGATTTGGGTATAATTGATGTCTGAATAGTTGAAAAGGGTAAATCATCTTTTACAGATCTGTACACAAGTTCGGTATAGCAAAGGCGCATATACACGCTGGTTTGGTAATTCAAAATAGCGTATACACAGGTTTTCCTTCATATAGCAGTGTATGCACGCAGGTTCTACATATTGAAGTAGCGTATGTCTCATAAAATATGTTTTAGCTACTTCTGTTTACTGTTGTAGTGTTCTGGGTTCTGGTTGGGTTCTAGTACTATTACTGTATTCTGGTTACAACATTCAGAGAAGTGATTGTTTGATTCAGTTTTGGTTAGTGCAAGGGAGATTGATTGATGCAGATATATTTTGATGTTTGATTGATGTTATTGATGGATCTAGTCTGAAAATTTATGAAACGTGGTCCCTCGAAGAAAAGAGAAGGTTGTAGCCTTCTGTAGGTCAGCACCTACGTACTAGTACATCAGCTAGTACAAGAGCTAAGGGAGTTGTAGCTCCCTTTTAGGAGAAGTTGGAGAATGAGAGAAGGTTTTAGCCTTCTGCAGGTAGAAGCCTGCGAACTCATATAAGATTGCACCAGTACAAAAATATTGTAAAAAGAAGTTTCTTATTAAAAGAAGATAGAGACGAATTATAGCAGGTGGTTTTCACCCACATTGGGTTTCCACCTTATATCTTGTGTTCTTGTGTGTGATTGTCTGCTCTATTTTTACTATACCTATTACTGCTTATATGGTTCTGATACACAGATTAAAGATCAACTGACTAAATTATAAGTTTACAAGGTGTACGTTGGTTGCTCTAAACATAGTTGCGTATATACGCAAGTTTCATTAACCAAAGTAGCGTATATAAATCTTTTTATGGAAATGAAATGTTATTAAATTGATAATACTGATTTAGCCCCCCTCTCAGTATTATTTCCAACAATATCATTGCACAACAAATGGGTTTACAGGTTGAAGGAAGAAGATGGAGGTAGAAAAAGGTATAAAGCTAGACTAGTGGTGAAGGGGTTTGCACAGAAATAGGGTATAGACTTTGATGAGATATTTTTTCCTATTGTTAAAATGAGTTCAATCGGAACTATTTTAAGTCTAGTAGCAGCTGAAGATTTTCATCTTGAGCAGTTAGATGTAAAGACAACCTTTCTCCATGGGGATTTGTAGGGAGAGATATATATGCAGCAGCCACAAGTATATGAGGTGAAAGGGAAGGATAAACTAATGTATAGGTTGAAGAAGAGCTTGTATGGCTTAAAACAAGCTCCAAGGCAGTGGTATCTAAAATTTGATAGGTTTATCTCTGAACAAGGTTATACTAGATGTCACTCTGATCATTGTGTTTATCTCAAAAGGCAAAATCTTGGTAGATATATTATATTGTTATTGTATGTAGATGAAATGCTTGTTGCAGGTTCTAGCATGTAGGAAATAAATGTGCTCAAAAGAAAATTAGAGAACTCATTTGCAATGAAGGATTTGGGTGCTGCAAAAAAAATCCTTGGTATGAGAATAACTAGAGATAGGAAGAATCGAAAATTAACATTGTCTCAGAGTGAGTACATACAAAAGCTGTTGAAAAGATTTAATATGTAGAATGCAAAACCAGTTAGTATACCTGTGGCTAGCGATTTCAAACTATGTAAGGAGGAGAGTCCCAAGACTGAGGAAGAAATTACTTATATGTCTAAAGTTCCATATGCATCAGTAGTTGGAAGCTTCATGTATGCAATGGTTTGCACAAGGCCTAATATTGCACATGCAGTGGGAGTTGTACGTAGGTACATGAACAATCTATGAAAATAACATTGGATGGCAGTGAAGTGGATTCTTAGGTATTTGAGAGGTACCAAAAATCGAGCGTTATGCTTTGGTGGTTCAAACATTGCTCTACAAGGATATGTTGATGCAGATATGGCGGGTGATAGAGATAACAGGAGGAGCACCATAGGTTATGTGTGTACTATAGGTGGAACAACTGTCAACTGGGTTTTAAAACTACAAAGTGTTGTTGCACTCTTAATGATGGAAGAAAAGTATGTTGTTGCTACAGAGGCTAGTAAAGAAATGATTTGGTTACAAAGGTTTCTAGATGAATTGGGTAAGAAGTAGGAGCTGGGAAGGCTATACAGTGACAGCTAGAGTGCATACATCTTGCAAGGAAATCTTCATTTCATTGCAAGACTAAACATATACAACTCAAGTACCATTTCATACGGTCAGTGTTGGAAGATGGATAGTTGAAGCTGGAAAAGATACACACTAGCCAAAATCCTGCAGATATGTTAACAAAAGTTGTAACGAGGGAGAAACTGAGATTCTTCTCACTTTCAATTGGTCTTCAAGTATGACGATGAAGATGAGAAACAACCAGGTCCAAAGTTGAGTCATTGTCCAACAAATGAAGCAGCGATGGAGTTGCTATAATCAGTCTCCAAGTGGGATATTGTTGGGTGTGGAGTATGATTATCTTCCTTATTCATAGGTATCATCGCATTGGACCCCAGTTCATATTTTCATGGCAACACCGCTCACTTATGTGCGCCACCGGGGGGTCCAAGGTCCATTTTAAATTTCCTTGTAAAATGTTGTAATTTCATAGTCAATCTGGGCTGTTCATTAGGCAGAAATATGATGGTAGAAAATTATGTTTAATTTAGGGTTTTTTTCCCTGAAAGGAAACCCCTCACCATATATGAGGGAATTGTGTTGCATTTATGTAGATATGTATTCTGAGTGAGAAAGAGAGAGGAAATTGTGTGAGAGTGAAGAGGGAATTACAATGGATCTGATGTAGGTTATATCTCTTCATTTTGCTGGATAATATAAAAGGCAGGACTAGCTCTTTCTCCATGGAGGTATCCCAAATTGGGTGAACCACTTATATCTGTGTCTCTCTTATTTTTATGTGTTTTCTGTGTTTATATTTTTGCAATATTTTATGTGTTCCATTGTTCTGTAATATATAATTTTCTAACACAATGGAATCCAGAGGTTATGCCTCCACCCTCAGTTAGCAAGGGAATTTATAGGTTATTCCTCCATGCTCAATCAAAAAGGGAATCAAATATTATTCCTCCAGCCTCAATCATCAAGGGAATCCAGAGGTTATACCTCCACCCGCAATTAACAAGGGAGTCCAAAGGTCACTGTAAAAACCAAAAGGACAAGATGGGGGGGTGAGAGAGCTAATGAAATTCTTCTTCCAGGAGTCTAAGGATCACACGTCCACCCAATCTATCAAGGGAATATAGAGAAAAATATATCCACTCTCCAGTCTTATAGGGAATCTAGAGATTATTGTCCTCACCTGAGAGTTATTTTTCCACCTCGCAATGCTCAGCCGAAGGATGGCTCTACTCCTTGGATTCTCAAAGTAGAACAATTTTTTTTTTTATTATGCTTACTTAGTTCTGTGCTATGAAATTTTTCCCATGATTTCTTTGTATCAATATTGTTCTATTTTCAATGTTTGTGAGTGCTCTCTTGCTTAAAGTGTGTGAATTTCCTCATCCTCGGGAATACCTGTTTCCCATTACATCATTGTAAATGTTTTTTGGTTGCGTGGGTAGACATTGTTTTTCCCCTTCCTTATCATATCTGGTGGTTTTGTTCTTAGTGGTTGTGGGAATGTTATTATGCTAGCTACCCTTCCTACCCACGACTTGCTGGTTGACTTAACTATCCCCCCAACTGCCAATGCCACACATTCTTCTTTTAATTTTTTCCTTTCCACCTTGTGGATTTATCAAAGGAAGACATGGTTCTTGTGTCCTTCTTTCTTGCTCAATTAATTTGTAAAAACTATTCCATTTAAGGAACACATGAGAGCCTTCCATGGCTTTCATTAAACAAGTCAAGCTTCCTTGAAATTCTAGGTAACCTCCTTCCTCAAACTCTGGGATCCATGTCCAAATTCTCAAGACCTTTTAATTATAATCAAAATATATATGAACATTTTACAATAAAGGGGAAATCAACTCTCGATTCTCACATTCATCGGCACAAATACATTACAACAATTCTCATCATTTCAATAGAGGAGATTTGAAACTGGATGTGGAAGATAACAATCATTCTTCCCAACTACTCAATATAACTGCAATTGACAAGGTTTCCTAATATATACTTAGATTAGATTTTTTTGGCGATGTTAGACCCACCAACATTCAAGGGGTCTTCCTGATATGTGGTCCCAATTATACCTCACTCTATTTGGGATATGAGCCCCATCCGGAATATGGCCTGATTTTTGATTACTTAAAGATTTTCCTTGGTTTTATCTATTAGCAAGAGAGAGGAACACAAATGTGCCTTCAAAAAGCAATTAATTGTGCCTAGTGACTATTCATTTGAAGGTGTGTCAAGGTTATTTTATTATAGAGGGAAAAAAAAGTGAGCCTTTAAAAGAGAGGTAATAGTACCACTCTGATAGAAACACACACACACACACAAGAGATATTTGTCTAACATCCAACAAAATATTCCACAAATATGCGATGGGCATTGCAACCATTACAACAGATGCTCAATATGATAAGCACTAAAATAACCAAAATAGTTCTAATACTTTAGTATAGATGAACACAAACATGAATCATAAGCATTCATAGAACAATATTACAAACATTCATAATCCATGCATGAAGAACATGTTGGCCTTCGGGCTTCATCTGTTAAGTAACATTCGCAAGGCACATGTATACATTGAACACCACTAGTTCCAATAGTGGAGCTTTCGAGCTACAACTTTATCCTCAAAAGAACTAGCTTATCTCTCTAATGCCTTACAGGAGGAGCCCATGTGAAAAGTCCTTCGCTCATACAATGAGGGTGTGTATATAACCAATTGGGTGATGCTTCACCTCCCTTGTGACTCTTTGACTACCCTCATGACTATTTGACTTCCTATGACCTTTCAACTTTACATGACTCTTCATATTTTGTATTTGTCCTTTGGGCTTCCACTTTACAATACATTTTGAATAGATAATTAAATAATCCACAATAATGATGTGGCATATGAGAACTCATGACATGACATGACATGATACTGTTGACATGGAATTCTTGATGATATGGAAATGTCAAGCCATAGTTGCTGCTCCTTGCAATGTGTATTCTTGAGTATGCTCTTATTTCCACCTCCATATGGCTTAGAGGTGAGGATTCTTCAATGATATCAAGTCTTGAGCTATGGTCGCAAACTGGTGTCCCTTTTCCTTGTGTTGATTGATCAACTTGCATAACCAGCTAAAAACATGTCTTTCAACATGTTTCCCTTCTCCAACTCCTTTCTCATCATCCTTTCATGGACTCATAGAGTACCTGCATCTCTAATTTACTCATGATAAGATGACACTAGTCTGATAAACCCCTAGTCTAAGATGCTTCATGTTGATCCATTGACCGAGGAAAAAATGGGTCGTTGGCTAATGGAGAGGCTCAGTTACTACATAGTTGCACAGCTCAGGTAGTCAGGGTTGAAGCCTGAGCCATGAGACTACATAATGTGCATTTCAGGCTGGACTGGGTAGGCAGATTGCGCAATTTTGAAACCCATTGAGCTAGGTTGAGGGATTTTGCACTGTTTCAACCAACTGTGTAGTTCTACAAGGCATACTTTCCCTAGTGATTGCAAAATTTCATAGCTCAGGAGCTTAAGGACTGGGTTTGAGCTTAGAGACTACACAATGCATCATTCGGGCAAGGCTAGATGGTTGAATTACATAATTTTGGAGGCCAAGGTCTGGGCTTGGCACTGAGAGTACACAGTGCGTAGTAATGGGAGGTAGGAGCTATGCATTGCACAATATCAAGAGGAAGGGTTGCATATTAAGGGTTGGAACTTTGCAATGGGAGGTTCAGGAGGGTCAGATGAGGTTAATTTGCTGGAAAATCTCTGCAATTTGCTATATGTGCAATCAATGAAAATGATGTGAATAGTGATATGACTTAAGTGTGATCACCCACTTAGAATACATGATGACACAACAACATAGATAATTTAGGACACATGAATACATACTTCCCTAAGTGTGATAACCTTTGTGATGAATTACGACAAGTACGACACTAAATATACCCTTTGCGACAACTGTGACGACACTTGTGTGATAGTGCTTATGACTTTTGGAATGAGTGCAACGAGTATTTACATGGTAATATTAACTCTTTCACACAAATATAACCCCTTGAAACCACCAAAACATGCTTATATACATTGTGTGACACTTAACATGTGAAAATATTGTTGGGTTGTGTTATATTCTTTCCACGACTCGCCGACGTAGTTAACCGGGGGGTTAGAGGTGGGGCGGAGCCCTCCTTCATTGCCCCAATTGTGTAGTGGGGTGGGGGAGGGGGTCACAGGGGGTTTGAGGCATACCCACAACCCCACTTTATGGGGTCCGGGGCAGCGCCCTGGAAAATTTTGGTTTTGGACCCTATGTTAGGTTGGGCGGACCCAGTGATGGTTTTGTGCATGATTTTCACACATGTTTTTTTGAATGCGATGGTTTTCGGTCCATGGTATTGGATGCTTTGGCATGGATAAATATGTATTATAAAATTGAAAGGAACATAATGAAAAATCAAGCTGGTAGTCCCGGTTTTGGGATCCAGGGGAAATTTCTGTGTATATGTGTTTTATGTGTTATGCTCTTGCATTGTTTATTTTCTGTGTTTTAGAATTCGTATGCAAGTAATTTATGTATGGGGTTAAAACCTACATTTGGTATCAGAGCTGTTTTGGCTTCAATGGGATGCCTTTGTTGCTGAGGGTTTTTGCTCGAGCCTGTGGTAGACCCTGTTCAGTGGGAGATCTACGAGATCGATTCTGGTGGTGAAAGAAGATGGCGACCAGTGGAAAGATAGAGATCGAGAAATTTAATGGTCAGAGTTTTGAGTTGTGGAAACTCAAGATGGAGGATATATTGGTGGATAAATATCAGTGGATCGCGGTAGATCCAGGTACTAAACCAACGAGAGTGTCAGATGAAGAATGGAAGAAGTTGGATCAGAAGGCAAAGAGCACAATACGATTGTGTGTCTCAGATTCAGTATTTCTGAATGTATCAAGGGAAGCTACAGCAAAGGCTTTGTGGGACAAGTTAGGGGCATTGTACCAATCTAAATCTTTGGCGAATAAACTGTTCCTACGGAAAAAGTTGTATAACCTGAGGATGAAAGATGGAGACTCGGTGACAGAGCATCTAAACACATTTAATACTGTGGTAAGTCAGTTAGCATTTGTGTTATAGATATTTTTGTGCCTTACAACTCCAAGCATTAAATGTCCATAAACCAAGGGCTCCTAAGTCCCTAAAAGTGTTGTTCTAACCCCTAAAGGAATAAGGTCAACAGATTACAGCTTCTCCCAGAAGTTCTCCACCTGAAACTGCTCAGAATAAGTCAAAACAAGATCATTTCAGCTGCTCCATTGGCTAGGTGTGTTGCATTGCACCTAAATACACTGCCTAGGTGCGTTGCAATGCACCTAAATACACTGTGAGGGTGCGTTGGGCGAGAAATGACAAATGGAAGTGTCATTCCGCGAGGTGGAGAGACAATGGAAGCTTCCAGAATCTTCTCCTGTGACACTTGCCTCACTGAATTTGACCAAGGATGAGTAAGAGGCCTTCAGTCTCCAAGTGGAAGCAAGAACTGACAGAGATAAGACACTAATCAAATCACAAGCTGACTCATCCTCCTTACACATATCTATATATGGATCCCTCATGCCAGAGATCCAGAGGCTGGAATTTTGCACATTGTAAGGAATTGCTGTTGGTTTTGAGACAAACATCAGAGTATTGGGTGATCTATGCTTTGTTGGAGGTAAAGAGGGGCTTCTTTGCTGGGAGGTTGATGCTGGGTCAGGAACCATCGGTTGTAACTCTTCCTGGATCTTTTCTTGTTTATCAATAGAAACTATTTGAGTTTTTCCTCCATGCTTTTGTATCATTGATGCTTGTTACATTTGTATGGTTAACTTAAATCTGATCCTAAGTTGTTTATGAATATAGATCCATGTCTTTGTATAGTGTTCTCCTTCTGTGATCTTACAGGTACTTGGTGAAGCTGGGCAAGTAAGGGAGCAGGTAGCTGGAAGCTATCAAAGAAGAGAGGGATTGGATCAAAGGATTAGCGCAAGACACAGGTTGGTTCTTTCTATTCCTCTGTATCTATAGTTCATAAAGGAAATACAAAAGTAGTTTTTCTCTGTTTGTTTCTAAGGCAGCTGTGACACCTTAGTGGGATAGAGCAGTTCTAAATAGACACTTTTCGCAGTAACAAAATGGCGACCATACTGGGGAATGTCTAATTAGTTTGTTTGTGTATCTCTTTGTTGTTTGTTTCATAAGCTTATAAGTAGCATTCGAACTGCATTTGCCATAACAAATGCAAAGTAGACATCTGCTGCTTCAATCCATTCACTGGATCTGTTTATGATTTGAACAGCTGATTCACAAACTATCTGATTGCCCTTGTGATAGCTCTTAGACCCTCCTTAGATCTACCCCTGATTGTGCATTATTGATTGCTTTTACTCGGCCAAAAACCAAAGACTGAACTGCAAACTGTGACCTAGAACCCGGACAGATTCTCGTTTCTGGCCCAGTGCAGGTACTGTTAAGAGATCCTGAATTTCAGCGCACTTCCCGAAAGGGCAACCTGCGCTGCAATGCAGTTTCTCTGTGTTACAGGTGCGCTGATCAGACTAGCCCTGTGCAGCTGAGGTTCTTGTGCTTCATTCTCTCCAGTTCTATCTCTGAATTTTGCTACCTGTGATCAATATATGTCTATTTAAAACCCCTTTTCCTTGTTGTTATTCCGCCTCCTTTGTACAAAAGAATTGTAGATGTTTTTCTGTGTTTGTTGAGTCGTTTACAGTTTTCCATTGCAAAAGTAGAATAGTCGCATCGTCGTCCTTCGATTTGGATCTGTCGCAAGTGTCGATTTCGATCATAGGAGAAAGTTTGATTGTTGTTGATGGTCAACTATACTTTTACTATTGCCTTTGGTCTGAATTTGTGATTTTCTAGTGTCAAAAACGAGTATTCATTTCAAAATCGTAAAGTGTCGTAATTGTCTCTATCTTTTGATTTCGAAAAGAAGCTTATTTGTGTTTGTCGCTTGAAAGCAAATTCAGATTTGTACATCAACTTTCTTTTTAGCATCAATACTAAGAAAGTCGAAAACAAATACATGCATGTGCATTTGCATATAGACAGTCTTTTTGGCTTGATTTAGGAAAGTGCATTTACAGTGTGCTCTTTGCTCTTTGCGAAAAGATTGTGTCTTTCTTTTCCTCTAGTAGCTAGGATTTTCATTGCACAAAAGAGATAAAAGTTTGTTTATCATCTTTAGATTTCATTTTAGGAATTACATCTACATCTCGTGGTGAACCCAAAAGGCAAACTTCATAAGCAAGATCAACTTAAAATAAATTCAATGAATCTAACAACGCTTTGGAACTTAACACACAACATTTAGAGGTCTAGGCTAGAGACGTATTCCGGCGTCGTAAAGCCTGGTAACTGTTGTCCTCACTGATGGTTGGGTGATTCCTCCACTTTGAGACGATAAGTGCCAGTACGGACTTGTGCTCCCACGTACCGTAGAGTATATTTTGGGAGACCCCTATAGGCTTAAATCCTTTATCCATAGGAAGCCGTGTCTGCCACCCTATCGATCGAAATGCACTGAACACAACATTCGGGAAGATTGACTGTCGTACCATAAAAAGTATTCTGCAATTTTGCGATTGGTTTGGTACTCCCTCTACCTAGATCTCCAGAGCAGTCCCTTTCATTCCTTTTCAGACTCCTTAATGGAAAAGGTCCATCTGAGCACTTGTCACTTCAGGCTCATTAAAAATCGAAGGAGACTAGAGTCATCTTTTGTTTTTTCTTGACTCTTAAAAACTGAAAAAACAAGTTGTGTCAAAGCGTATAAAATTTATTTTAAATGGAATATTCATTACCCTTTCCTATGTTGATCTTGGGTTGAGAAAATGGAGTCTACCAACCAAGGAATTCCCCTTGGAGGAAATCCTAGTCCCTTCTCCTCTTGGGGAGATGTTGGTGCACCCCATATGGCTACATTGTCGCTTCCAGGGCTGACAATTGGTTCGCCTGTATGGCTCTTCTCAACCTCTGTTGTTCAGAACACCACTATTCCTGAACAATCGAATCAGCAATTAGACGAGTCCAAAGTTGTCCACCAGCCTTCTACTTCCCCTAATTCTTCCTCTCCTCCTTCCTCTTCACTTGATGGGGCTGGTAAAGCCAAAAGTCAAGTTCCTAAGGAGAAGAAGGAAAAGAAGAAGAAAGAGAAGAAGAAGAAGGAGCCAAAGGCGAATGGGGGAAAAGGAGTGTCGTCTAACGAAAATCCACACACTGCACCGACCAGGCCTAAATCGCCATGTGTCATTTGCAAAGGAGACTACTTTCACAGAGATTGTCCTTGCATCCCTCGGATATTAAGGGACTGATCTCCTCGTTTGCACAACCTGGTGTCATCAACCTCTGAAGATCATGTTGAAAGCAAACCATCAACTAGTGAAAGTGAAGCCCCAAGACAAAAAGGGAAATATAGATTTCCTTGTAAACTGTGTGAAGGCAATCATGCCGTCCACCGTTGTCCCTTCTTAGACGAAGCTAAAAGAGTTTTGGATGATCGTCCGGTTTCACCGTTACGACTTCCTCCTGGATATAAAAAACTCTTGTCGAGTCCGTCACTAGTTGAAAATATGGCTGGCCCACTCAGGTGGTCGGCTGAAGCACCTATCATTGAAGATAAACCATATGGATCCATACCAGACGAAAGTCAAAAGGTCGAGGCGGCAGCTGACCCAGTCTTGCCTTCAGAGGTTTCATCTTCAGATGATACAGTCACTGAAGAGAACAAGGATGACACCGTCCAAATTCTCTTCATAAACGCAGACTCCGACGAACAAGGGGGGAATTTACCCGTTCCTTTATCGCAGGAAGGAAGTTCGTCAGAGCCATACCCGACCGTCTATTCGGTCCCACCTCCAAGCAACCTAGTTGTCTCCTTCGACTGGAATCAACTAGGCAGACCCCGTTTACCAGCAAGCGTACCATTCCGAATTATCGTTCAAATATATAGAATGGTTATGGCTGGTACCATCATAGATGAGGGGGCTTCTGTGAGTATCCTTTCCTCAATTGCTTGGAAAGTGCTTGGTTCACCATCGCTTTTGTGTGAGATGAGAAATCTGACAGGCTTTGACAAAGGAACCAGTCGACCTTTAGGGATCCTTCCCGATGTTCCCATAACATTGAGAAGGAAAACAGTTCGCATGAACGTAATGGTAGTTCAAGGACCCCTGGATTACAATCTACTCCTTGGACGAGACTATATTTATTGCATGGGAGCAATTGTCTCCTCACTCTTTAGAGTAATGTGTTTTCCGCACGAAGGAAGAGTTGTCAAGCTCGTAGACCAACTTTCATTTCCCGGATCACGCATAGAAAATAGTCATATACCATCCCTGAATGGTCTTTTCACACAAGAAATGTCTCAATCTCCAGTCCGTCCTCCCGATGAATGCGAGTAATTCAGAGGGATATGACTGAAACCCAGGGGGCATGCATCCTAGTCTGCTTCGGCAGGAAAACTTTGGGTATAAGGTAGGTTTCCGCGAGAGAATATGACCTCTGTACTCCCGTCCGTGATTGGAAGAGGGAGTTGGAATGGAACAAGATCCTCTTGTCAAAGTTATGTCAGGGATGGTCACACTATACCATCTGCTCACCTTTGTTTATTTCGATAGACATTGCCAAAGAAGTGTTTTGTTTGCGCAGTGAATAGAACAATCTTTGGGTAACCTGTAAGAGGTAGGCCTCTCTTGGTAAAACAAATGTTTTGGCGGAAAGAAGTAGAGGTAACCTTGAAACTCTGTTTTATACCTGGGGGCATGCAAACCTTTTGGAGTGCAAGCAAAGAGTGATCATTTATCTGTCTTTTGGATTGGTTGTTTCCTAACTTGCATAAAGAAAGGATGTGGGGCAAAACTCTAAAAGTTGCCATTTTATATGAGACATTATTATCATACGACTGGATTAATCGAGTAGTTTTATCACATAGTTCAAGCTCATTAAAAAATAAACATAAGACATGAGCAAATGTTTCCAACCGCGTTTAAGCTCATTAAAAAAATGAACTATTCCCCGGTAAATAACCACCGTGAATGAAGTACTTCAGCCATTAAAGCCTTGGTCGTGTTTTCACCGTCACCTCCACTTTTTCATTGGTCGATAATTCACCTCAATTTGATTGTTTACCCATTTTGAGGAATAGCTGCGAAGAGTGATTTCACTAGACATCCTTGTGACACTGCCGTGATTGGAAAATTCCAAACCTTACCTGGAATTAGCTGCTACCCGTTTTATCACTCGTTCCTCAAAAGACGAGTCTTCTTTAAGCTCTTTTCAACTGACTTGTAAAATATGAAAAGATTGTCGAGTCCTTGGCCTTCCAGCTCGTTAAAGGAACAGGAAGTGCTATCCCTCATCTAGATTTTAATCTTTTTGGACCTGAGGGATTATTGCACAAAAAGATCGAGCGCTTGTTTTGTTCGGCTCGTTAAAACTATCGAAAATTCATCCCTTCTGTATTGTTTTATACTTTTTCGTACTTAAGGGATTAGATGACGAAAAAGGAATTTTGGAGTTACCTTTACGTACCTTTTCAGACTCTCTAAAATTGAAAAGGACCGAGTTATCTTTGTCGTTAAACTCGTTAAAAAGATTAATAGCGACAAACTTGTCTTTAGACGAGAACGAGTTTCACTATCGCTAGGCTCGTTAAAACATAGCGATGGGTTTTCCCGAAGGGCAAACTATAGAACAAGCATATGTTATCCTCCTCAAGCTTGACAAAAATAAAGAGGTACTGGTCAGCAATGACTGGGGAAAAATTGGGAAGAAAACTCAAAGAATCTTTACTAGTAGCAAGTCGCTCTTGAACATGACACTTCCACTCCGTATTCGAGTCGGGTTGGGTTGTTTCATTCACCGGTCACATCACCATGGTCACACCATACCATCCACATTTGGGGTTAATGCTACCAATCCATCACATCAGTGTCGCCGACATGTTCAAGAGAAGTCATCCAGAGAAGCCACCTGTGTCTCACCCACTACCATATATTATACTCCATTCTTTCATGACTGCCACCCTGAACCGTATATCATCAGATCGTTTTCACCTCCATCAAAATCATTTGCTCCGTTCCGTGTCATTGATGTGGGATTCATTAAGGCCCTCCTTTGACGGATCACTTCTTGTCGACATCAGCTCATTATCTAAGAAGTTGGTCTAGGAACACCCCATTCAGTACTTTGAAGCTTGCATGCCTCAATGGCAAGTTTCTCACTTCCGGCGACAGGTTTACATCAATGGCCTTCGTCCGAAAGAATTTTGCGTGGTGTTTGACGCCAAGTCCTTTATTCACACCACGTGAATTGTACTGTAGTACCTTGAGGGTCATTATCATTATCGGTGATTCCTCTCGCGCTTGTTAACAGTTTACATCATTGACTGGTAATCAAGCGATATCTTTCCATGTTCGACTTCAAGACATTTCTCACATGGATCGACTTGTACTTCGAGTGAAGATCGGACGAGATTGAAGACCCCGGATCTAGTTTCATCCATCCGGGCTGCGATATATATTCAGGGAAATAAAGACATTAAATTTACAAGCACTGCAGCATAGATAATCATCCTACCAAAAGGATGATGGCTCTATTAGAATCATCAGTCTTCACTCAGACGATTGTCTGTCCTATGTACATGAAAATGAATTTATAAAGCTGAGCATGGGAATGCCCGCCTCAGCTAGATTATGAAAAACAGTATGAAGATAATGTATTGTATTGTATCTTATTACAGGTCTCCTCCCAGCATTGAAAGAACTTTGGATCCTCATAATAAAGCATTTCACCCGACACCAAAAGGTTAACGGCCTCATACTTTAGGGGGCAACTGTTATAGACATTTTTGTGCCTTACAACTCCAAGCATGAAATGTCCATAAACAAAGGGCTCCTAAGTCCCTAAAAGTGTTGTTCTAACCCCTAAAGGAACAAGGTCAACAGATTACAGCTTCTCCCAGAAGTTCTCCACCTGAAATTGCTCAGAATAAGTAAAAACAGGATCATTTCAGCTGCTCCACTGGCTAGGTGCATTTCATTGCACCTAAATACACTGGCTAGGTCTATTGCAATGCACCTAAATACACTGTCAGGGTGCGTTGGGTGAGAAATGACAAATGGCAGTGTCATTCCGCGAGGTGGAGAGACAATGGAAGCTTCCAGAATCTTCTCCTGTGACACTTGCCTCACTGAATTCGACCAAGGATGAGTAAGAGGCCTTCAGTCTCCAAGTGGAAGCAAGAACTGACAGAGAGAAGACACTAATCAAATCACAAGCTGACTCATCCTCCTTACACATATCTATATATGGATCCCTCATCCCAGAGATCCAGAGGCTGGAATTTTGCACATTGTACGGAATTGTTGTTGGTTTTGAGACAAACATCAGAGTATTGGGTGATCTATGCTTTGTTGGAGGTGAAGAGGGGCTTCTTTGCTGGGAGGTTGATGCTGGGTCAGGAACCATCGGTTGTAACTCTTCCTAGATCTTTTCTTGTTTATCAATAGAAACTATTTGAGTTTTTCCTCCATGCTTTTGTATCATTGATGCTTGTTACATTTGTATGGTTAACTTAAATCTGATCCTAAGTTGTTTATGAATATAGATCCATGTCTTTGTATAGTGTTCTCCTTCTGTGATCTTACAGGTACTTGGTGAAGCTGGGCAAGTAAGGAAGCAGGTAGCTAGAAGTTGTCAAAGAAGAGAGGGATCGGATCAAAGGATTAGCGCAAGACACAAGTTGGTTCTTTCTATTCCTCTCTATCTATAGTTCATAAAGGAAATACAAAAGTATTTTTTCTCTACTTGTTTCTAAGGTAGCTGTCACACCTTAGTGGGATAGAGCAGTTCTAAATAGATACTTTTCCCGGTAACAATCTGTTGATATTAAAATTTCAGATGAAGATAAGTGCATCAGTTTGTTGTGTTCTCTACCAAATTCATGGGATAGTCTAGTTATTGCAATAGGCAGCAATGCATCTGCCTTACAGTTTGATGAAATAGTATCATCCTTTCTAATGGAGGAGATGAGATGGAAAAATATGGAGAGCCAGAATGGCGATTCCTTGTCTATACGAGGATGGTCACAGAACAAAAAAAAAAATAAGTCATCGAGTGGGAGATCTAAATCTAGAGGGAGATCTAAATCTCCAGGAAAACTTGTAAATGTGGTGTGCTAGAAATAAGGAAAAAAGGGCACTACAAAAGGGACTGTAATTCTAAAGCTCCTTATAAAGGAAAGGGATTTGATTATGCTCCTTCTACAGAGGTGAAAACCACCTCAGATGAAGGTGGGGATGTGTACTTGGCTTCTTCAAGTACACATGTAGATCATGAGGCATGGTTGATTGACTCAGGTGCATCCTTTCACTTCACTCCCCATAGAGAGTGGTTCTGTGAGTATGAGAAATATGATGGTGGTGATGTCTTCTTAGGGGATGATAGGAAGGCTAGAATCATTGGTTGCGGAAAAGTAAAGTTAAAGTTGCAAGGTGGAAGGATTAGAACACTTCCGGGTGTTCTGCATATTCCTGCATTGGCCAGAAATATGATTTCTGTAAGAAAGCTGGATGATGCAGGTGTAAAAATAGTGTTCGAGAAGGATACCTACAAAATGGTTCGGTTGCAGAAAAGTAAAGTTGGAGTTGCAAGGTGGAAGGGTTAGAACACTTTTGGGTGTTCTGCATATTCCTGCATTGGCCAGAAATATGATTTCTGTAAGAAAGTTGGATGATGCAGGTGTAAAAACAGTGTTCAAGAAGGATACCTGCAAAATGGTTCGGGGAGCACTGGTATTGATGGGGGGATTTCGAATTGGAACTCTGTACAAGCTGCAAGGTAGCACTATTATTGATGGGTGCAACAGTTTTGTGGTTCTTGAAAGTGGAGTAGAAAATCTAGTGGTCTCTGGAGAGAAGACCATGCTGTGGCATCCAAGGCTTGGACATATTGGAGAGAAGGACCTTCGAATACATCATGGTAAAGGTATGGTAGAAGGTATGAATAATAGCTCTCTGGATTTTGATTTCTGGGAAAATTGTGTATATGGGAAGCAGAATCGTGTGAGTTTCCCCTCTGGTGGTAAGAAGGTGAAACAGATATTAGAACTTGTGCACAGTGATGTGTTTGGACCTATGAAGGTTCCATCACTGGGTAAGTTTGTGTACTATGTATCATTTATAGATGACTTCTCAAGGAATACATGGATATATTTCCTTAAGAAGAAATCTGAAGCCTTTGACAGGTTTAAAGAATTTAAGGCTCTCATGGAAAATCAGACAGAGAAGAAGATAAAGGTGTCGAGGATAGATAATGGTGGAGAGTTTTGCAACAAGGAATTTGAACAATTCTATAAGAAGTGTGGTATAGCACGACAGAAGACTACTCCACATACACCTTAGCAAAATGGAGTTGCAGAAAGAATGAACAAGATGTTGATGGAAAAGGCAAGAAGCATGCTCAGTGGTGCCGGGTTAGGACAGGAATTCTGGGCAGAGGCAGTGGATACTGCATGTTATCTGGTCAATAGGTCACCTTCATCAGCGTTGGAGGATAAGACTCCACAAGAGGTATGGACTGGTAAGAAACCCTCTCTTTCACATCTAAGATTATTTGGATGTGATGCATATGTACATGTTCCAAAGGAGAAATGAACCAAGTTGGATAGTAAATCTGAAAAGTGCTTCTTTATTGGGTATAAGGATGGTTTAAAGGGTTATAAGCTTTGGAACCCAGTAACTACAAAGGTTGTGTACAGCCGAGATGTGGTATTCAGAGAGGTGAAAGATGTTATTAAACATGAATTCCAACCAAAGGAACCTGAGAAGATAGAGTTTGAGCTAAAGCAAGAAGAATCAGACTCTACAGTAGAGAAGGAATAAGAAGATGAAGAGCCACAAACTCCGGCTGTGAGAAGATCAGTTCGAGAAAGAAGGCAGCAAGAAAGGTATAGTCCATCTGCTTTCTGTTCAAATTTTTCTTCGTCTGTTACTGATGATGATCCCAGAACTGTGAAGGAATCAGTGGATTCAGAGGATGGAAAACTCTGGAAAGAGGCCATGGTTGATGAAATGGCATCTTTGCACAAAAATGAGGCTTGGGATCTGGTGGAGTTGTCGGCTGGAAGGAAACCCATTGGCAGCAAATGGGTGTTCAAAAACAAGACAAATGTAGAAGGAAAAGTGGAGAAATACAAAGCTCAGTTGGTAGCAAAAGGTTATTCCCAGGTGCCGGGAATTGATTTTAGTGATATTTTTTTCTCCTGTTGCCAAGGTAACTTCTATTAGATTACCTTTATCTGTTGTTGTTGGTTTTGATTTTGAGGTAGAACAGATGGATGTGAAGACAACATTTCTTCATGGGGATCTGGAAGAGGAAATCTACATGAAGCAACCTGAAGGCTTTACGATGAAGGGTAAGAAAGAACTGGTATGCAGGTTAAAGAAGTCTCTGTATGGGTTAAAACAGTCAGTAAGGATGTGGTATTAGAAATTTGATACATTTATATGGGGACTTGGCTTCACCAGAAGCAAAGCATATCACTGTGTGTACTTTAAATTAATTGGTGACCGTGTTATTTATCTGGTCTTGTATGTGGATGATATGTTGCTGATTAGAAATGACAAAGAAATTATCCAGGATTTGAAGACCCAATTGTCCTCCAAATTTGACATGAAAGATCTTGGTGCTGCAAACTATATTTTGGGCATGGAAATTAAAAGAGATCAGGCAAAGATGAAGCTCTAGTTAAACCAGAGGAAGTATGTCGAGACAATACTGTAGAGGTTTAATATGCAGGATAGTAAACCGGTGAAGGTTCCTATTCCTGTAGGTGTCAGGTTATCTGCTGAACAGTGTCCCAAGACACAAGAAGAGAAAGAGGACATGTCCCGTTTTCCATATGCAAGTGCAGTTGGTAGCCTGATGTATGCAATGGTCTATACTAGACCAGACATTGCACATGCAGTGGGAATATTGAGTAGGTTTATGTCAAAACCAGGAAAGGAGCATTGGACAGCAGTGAAGCGAGTTTTCAGGTATTTGTGTGGCACTAGTGATTATGGTGCTACCAAGGAGGACCAGGATTGGGCAAAGTGTTGGATATTCATGGTTTTGTTGATGCAAACTGGGCTGGAGATCTGGATCAGATAAGATCTACAAGTGGGTATGTGTTTAACCTATTTGGAGGTGCAATCAGTTGGATGAGTAAGAAACAATCTGTAGTGGCACTATCAACTACAGACGTAGAATACATGGCAGCCACTCATGCAAGCAAGGAAGCAGTTTGGTTGCAGAGATTGTGTTCAAGTACAGGATTAAAACCTACAAATATGACACTTCTCTTATTGTAAAAGGGAGCAAAACACTTAGAGAAAACACATGGAATGGATTTCAATTTTTGTGATAACAATATACAAGACCAAGGTAGGCTCCTAAAATATATGCACGCCAAAATTTTGGAGTGTGTTGTAGCAATGACAACATTTGGTGACACATTGGTAGAATTATAGCTTCTCCATCTTCGTTGACTCTTTTGTACAAGGTCTCAGTTCTCTAGGTGGTATCGGTTCATCATCATATTACTTTTTCTTCCCCACTTACCCTGTGAATAAACATGGTCCCATTTTTTCCTTCTTGGTCTGAACATAATTATAAGATTCAACAATATCGCAATGTTTCAAATTGGAAAGAGTAGTGTAGTTTGCGAGCTTTAGATTTTCAGAGTATAGGTTTTCATCTCTAGTGTTGCTCTGCTACTAGTAGGTTTGGATAGTACCCTGGTTGAGTCACTATAGGAATAAAAACATTTCTCCACTGCCAGCGAGAGTGGAAAGTAACCTGATGGATTTTCTTTCTTCACCTCTCTACACAGGAAGCCTTTCTCTTGTTTCACTTTTATTTATATATTTAAAGAGGATTATGCATTGGTGCTTATTTATTTTACGGGAAAAAGAGGGATCCCAACGAATTGAGAGTAAGAGAGCTTGCTCATTCAGAGAAGCATATAGAGACCTTTGATTTAGGTTTGATCATTTAGATTTTACCCATTTTTCTCTTTTACTAATTGGATAACTATGGGAACACAAAAACATAGAACCGAGTGTTGGCATAAGGATTCCAAAAGAGACACAAGTATCATGGTTCGACCAAAACTCTCTTGACAGATAGATCGTATTTTCCATCAGAACATCATCGACCAAAATATGTAACCAACATAAGGAAGGGGGAAAGTTATCCAAATGTTGTGGTGTCACATGACTCTTTTCAATTCATCCACACGCAAAGAAGCCAAAAGCAACATTGATACACGATGCTTACTTACAAAACGAGACACAAAATACAAGACCAAACAAACAAACAAGCAAGAAAATAAACTATGTACACAGGGCAAGGAACAACCCCAATGTAGCCATTAATAGGAAGAGATTCAATCTTCCTGTCTAAGGACTGAAGATGTTATGTGTGTTGGCCAAGATTTTCATGTATGGTGAATGGTCCAATCCACATGGATGTGTTTGCCTTTGTCTTTGTGGGATTTGTCCCACTTCAATACTAAGTCACCCACACCAAATACATTCTTCCTTGCAGACTTCTTGTTGAACCACCTCTTGATACGAATTTGGTAAAGAGAAAAAATTTCTTTTGTTTTTTTTCTTTCTTCTTGGAGCTTGTGAAGGGTGTCTATCCTATGCTGAACCAATAAGAAATGATTTCCATGGGATTCATGTGAAAGATGAAGGGAAGGCATAGTAGAGGTTCAGGGGTAGGATGACTTATTTTATGTACAACAAGAAGTAAGGAGACATATTCAAAGAGGGTTTTGGCATGACTTGGTCACCCCATAAGGCATTGACCAAAGCGGAGTTCCAGTTCCTCTATTCAGTGAAAATGGTATTATTCATAAGGAAAGTGAGGTTATTATTTATAGAATTAACAAGATCATTTCCCTGTGGATAGTAGTTAGCTGAATTTTTCAATAGAATTTCGTTTTCCAATGAAACATCATATAATTTTAACGATGAAAAATATGTTGCATTGTCAAGAACAAGTGAAGTTAGAATGTCGAACATAGAAATGATATTACGCTTAAGGAATTTGATGGCTTGGTGATCATTCACTTGTTTGAGTGGAACTACTTCTACCCACTACGTGAAGTAGTCTATCCTAGAAATAATATAGTGGTTTTGCTTTGACGACTGTGGAAAAAATTCACCAACCACATCTAAGCCCCATTGTTGAAATGGTTCTTCCACCACAATAGGTTGCAGCTGACTTCTTTCCTTTTCAAGCACATTTCTAACATCGAGAGACTTGTGGGCATAGACATGAGAATATTTGAATAATGTGGGCCAATACAAACCAACATGCATAAATTTATGCATTTTTGTGATTCCTGCAAATTTTCCCCTGGCTGGTCCATCGTGGAGATCATACAATACTTTATTTAAATCATGCACTTCCAAGAACCTGAGCAATACTCCATTATGGTACTTTCTGAAAAGCACACAATGCACCAACTGATAAGATAATGATTTTAGCATAAGTTCCCTCTTTTGTCATGGATATGAGTGTGGGGGTATTGTGTTGTGCTCAAGATACTAGCACATGATAGCTTACCAAGAGTTTGCGGTAGTAGTAGGGGAAGCTCAGTGAACATTATACATTTCAATATCCTGCTACCATCCATATGGATCTTCTTCTTTTGAATCTACTACTTTTGCTGCCAGTCGACATAGACCATGGCTCTTGATCGTGTGAACTGGCTTGAAATATAATTCGTACTCTTGTAAACTAGTGATCTAGGTCACTCTTCTCTCACCCATCTCTTGTTTAAAAAACAATAATCTGACCAATGGGAGCAGAACAAAGATAATGCAATGATTTTTCAAGAGATAGGCTTGAAAGTTCTTCAGTGCCTCATAGAATACATATGCCTACTTATCAACTACAGTATAGTTAAGTTTTGGTCCTTGTAGGTTGGCACTCATGAAATATATTGGTCACTCATTATTTTGGTCATCCTTTTTTGTAAGCACAATAGCAAGAGAAGTGTCAAAAGCAAAAGCATAGAATAAAAAATCCTAATTGAAATATGGGTTGTACAAGGTAGGTGCTTCTACAATAGCTTTCTTAATACGAGAAAATGTATAATTTTCCCTTTTTTCCCACCTATATATTGCATCCTTCTTTACCATCTCCTACATGAGCTTCACAATCTAAGCATAATCAAACATGAACTTGCAGAGAAAGTTAAACTTCCCTAGGAAGGACTACATAGCTTTCTTGTTTACTAGGAAGGGAATCTACGAAATAGCTTTGAGCCTTTTTGGGTCTACCTTAATCTCACTCTTTGTGATAATATGGACCAATAGATTACCCTCGAACATTGCAAAAATTATCTTCTTCGGATTAAGGTATATCCCGTATTCTCCACATCGCTTAAAAATTTTCTTCAGAAGGCATAAGTGGTCAGGTCTCTTTTTGGAACAAACTATGACTTCATCAACATACACCACTATGCTCTACCCGATCAGTCTAAAAAATGTGATGTCCATGTCACATTGAAATGCTGCATGACATTGGCCAACCCAAATGGAATTCTTCTGAATGTGAACGTTCCCCACTTCGTGTGAAATGTAGTGTTTAGCCTTTGAGGATGTGAGAACAGATTCTAGTTGTAACCCAAATAAACATCCAGAAAAGACAATATCTCTGACTCTGGTATTGTCAGTAGTACCTGTTCCATAGATGGCACATGGTAGTTTTATTTTTCTAAGGTGCAGTTCAAGTTTCAGAATCAACAAACATGCTGATTTCCCCATACTTCTTCCTCACTAGGACCATATTTGATACCCAGGTCGAATGTTGCACTATTATATAACAAATTGACCTCCTCATCAACTCAGAGGGGAAAGACATGATAGCTAAAGCAAATATCACAATCACAGGCCTTGATTCCATACTAACACTGGTTGTGCACTAACAACCTACTTTATAAAGCTTATCTGCAAGCCTAAGGGTGTGTTAGTGACCCTACTAACTCAAGTTGCTAGCAAGGGGACATCGTTAGTGAAACTTGGTGAAGTTCTAAGGGTCAAAGGAATGAATTGACTCATAAATATCTAGATATTGCTTCCTAAAATTACTCACGAAAAGCAAGGAAACATCCAAAATCGACCTATTTGGAGGATTTCTAATCCGAAAGAAGGAGGCAAATGGGAAAGAGCTGAAAATCATGGCAAGTTCATTGCTTTTTCCCTAGGGAACTCAAGGAGGAGCTTGGCAACCCTAACTCAATTGCTACATAAGTAAAGCTAGGGCTATGGTGAAAGGGGTCAGAGCATTTGAAAGGATAGCATAATTGACTGTTGAGCATTGTCTCAAATGATAAGAAGTGAGCAAGAAGGGGAGAGAGAGAGAAGTTGGAGGGGTAAAGGAAGTCTGATACAACAGATGGTTGTAATCACTCTTCCAATATTAATATAGAACTGCAGTTGTATTGTCTACTTCGTGGTGTTGGTACTATCATTCATTCAGTTGTTTGTCCAATACCTTTTAGCATGAGTAGCTTAGTTATGTGTAACTAGATGTTCTTTTATGTATTCATGTATTAGTTATCAAAGTTTTATGCTGTGATTATTCTTGTCTCTTCTATGTGCAAGACTTGATCTGGAGCCGGCTCAGGGGACTTCTAGCTAGCTGCATTGCGCTCTCCAACAAATCTACATGGAGGCTTGAGGTAATATCCTTCTCCTACTTTGATAGTTAGTTATTGTTTATGAACATGCATGTAACTTTGTGACGATTGCAGATAATCTTACAGTCTGCCGAAGGTCCCGGGAAGAGCTTTGAGGGTATCTTCATTCTCCATACACCGTGCATTTTATCCTATAGTAGAATTGATGACTCCGCTGGGGACTATACATCTAGTTCCCGGTTTGCCAGGACAGTTCTCAATTTTCTCCTCCTTCTAATAGCTCCCTATACTTCTGCAATCCCTTTCTGACCCACCAAATATCTTGCTGCATCTTGCCTACATGTATTCATCTCTGAATCTGATTTAGAAAGCCATATTTTTTACTGATTTCCCACACTAACGCAGGTTAGTAGACTACACAGAGCTTTATAAAGCATTGTGTCTATTTACAGGAAGTGTTAGTGGACCTATTAACTCTCTGTGGCCACTGCTACAGAGCGTTAGTCTCCCAAAAACTTGATTTCCAGCTGTGTCTGAAAGCCAAAAGGGATCGGAAGCCTTCTTGTGGACTGAAAGAAGATCTGTTACTACATTTTGCTAGCAAACTAGGTGTCCTAAAAGTTTTTTTTAGGAAAAAGTTTTGCTTTTCTTTCTTAAAAGCATTTTTTATGAAAGAAAGAACCACATTTTTTATTCATCCTTCTGTTTTGCTGTTTAAAAGCTGCTCTATTTTGGTTTCAAGTAGTTGTTAAGAAACATTGGAAAGAAGTCTTTTGGTTATGCATGTGTTAAATGACTAAGATGCATGGAAAGAATATGAATATGTGAAAAAATCTTACCTGTAGAATACAACTTGTTTTCATCGAACTGAAATTATTTTAAAGCATTGTCTTGTGCATGATTTATTGAGTCAAGAATCTCATCACATTTCATACGTCAACTCCCCTACCGAAGACAATAATCAAGTACACATAAAATTTACCTAAAATCAATCAGTAACTCTTTATTGAGCAAACAAATATTAGTGTAGGCTAGGATCTTGGGACAGGCATGTGAGTAAACTACCCAAGGTCGAAAACCAAACTAGTGTCATTAAAAGAGAGAAAAATTCCTTCTTCACTCACACTACCGGGACCACTCCAGTAAAAGCGAAGCAGAATATGAGACAACATCGGACTGTAAGTGAAGATAGCCCTCCTTCTCTTACAACTCCTTTGGGTATTCTGTGTATTGGGGATCCCTTCAGGGATTTCAGAACTAAGTCAAGGACTCAGGTATCCTTCCCACACAGCGTGCTTTCTACGACTATGTCCCCCCCTGGTAGTGTCCATGATCTGAGGTATCTTTAGTGGCCAAACTTTTAGGGACTTACACAAGGTGACTGGGACGGGCTATCCTGGTACCTAACACAAACGGATCTACTCTATCTTCAGTTTTTGGGAGGGTGCTCATCCTCATGAGAGTACTTGGCCCCTCGATCTAAGGCTCGGGCAAAGCTCTAGAGTAACCGTAACTGTACATCTGGCCATCCTTCTCTATTATTCATTGAGATACTGGGTTTCATCTCCGGTGATAGGTGCTTGTTAGATAGGGTAATTTCCCTCTATTTGCTGATTGATCAACTTAGTGTATTTTTTATATTTTTTAGGCAGGCGAGTGTTATCATTTTGAGACTTTAATTAATATCACGATAAAATTTATTGATAAAAATTAAAGGTCACTGTGTCTACATCCGGCCCTCGTCATCAATCTAGACAATTGCTAGGAATTCCTCCACTCATTATGGAAGATTCATCAAGCTCCAGTGAACCGGATTCCCCATCCTCGGGGAATCAGTCTCCCAGATCTCACTCAGGATATGTTTGGACAACCGACGATTCAAGCTTTCTGGAGAATTTATTTACTGAAGGATTCCTTCCTCGCTTAAACCTTCCACTTACGAATTCGTCAGATGCAATTTTGGATCCCGTGGTACCTATACTTCCTGCTTCGGTAGTTGGAACATTTCCATCTATCCCATCGACGACTAATGGGTCGTGGGACTTTAGGGACACTTTTGTCCTCCCCCACTTCCCCAGTCGATAGTCACCACAACACCGGTAATGGCGAACCCCGCTATCCCATTTGTCCTAGGTACAACCACTCATATGACACCCACTACAAGTGGAACCTAGCGAACACTAGGTTCCATCCCTATAGTGTCAAACTGCATACCTTCAACAAGTGCTACATATAGCGCTCCCTATAACGCTCAATATAGCAACATAGGCGTGGTTCCCATCCACCAACAATATGGTCAGTCGCCATTGTACAGTTTGATTCCCTAGATTCAAAGATCTGGGGGCATTCCCAATATGCACATGCCAGTAGGGAATGTAACAGTTCCCCCTCCATTCTCAGGCATGTATGGTCAGTCACTAATTGACATGAGCATTCCTTATGTCAATCAAGGACAAATGGTTAGTTCTGTGATGGGTGAGAATCATCTAGGAGGTCCCAACCAATCCATGGGGGCACCCTACTCACACATTCAAATGAGTCAAGGGGGCACTGCTTATCCTAGGCACAATTCTATACCCCAGTATCAAAATCCTCATGGAAATCCACTCTACAACACCATACCTCAAAGCAACTGCTATACCACACAGCCCATGTATAATATTGAGAGTCAAACGATGGGCAGAGCTCAAGGCTCCTTAAGTCAGATGTCATCGCCTTGGTCCAAGTCAGGGGCATCACACAATCTGCCTTTCTTGGCAACGTTGGATATACCAGACTTGTACAAACTTACAAATGACCCCATCTATCACAACTTACAATGGTTGTCGATCCTGCATAAGATACCAACAGACATCCCCAAGTTCGATGGCAAGCAAGGGGAGGATCCGGGCACCCATATCACCACCTACCATCTTTGGTGTGTTTCAAACTCTATGGTGGATGATAGTGTCTGGTTACATCTTTTTCCCCGCACCCTCACTGGCAATGCAACTAAATGGTACATTGAGTTACCACGTGTGTCAGTAAACTCCTTCGACGCTTTAGCGATGGAATTCCTAAAGCACTTCCAGCTACCCATCTGCTATGAGACTGGGACAGAGCTCCTCACTTCATTACATCAGGATACCTCCACCCACATCTTCGATCATATACATGAATGGAGACGTAGGTGGAGGTTAGTCAAAGCTCCCCTCCCAGACTATCTCTTATCGGATTGGTTCTGCAAGTCCTTACTCCTGCAAATTGCTAAAGATGTCACTTTAGGTGGTGCAGTCACAGAAGACCAATCCATACGTTGTGCCCAACACTTGGATCTGATATATTCGTAGTCTGGCACTCTTTACGATGTAATCCCCAATGCCCCTTGCAACTCAAATGTCTCCGCTACTCAGCACCCTAAAGCACACGCCAACGGGATTGTCGGCACAACCTCTGGGGCTACTGTAAAACAACTCAGTGGTCACATTGCCTAGATGACAGTGGACCCCTCTACCAAATCGACTGCTTTTCCTACCACCGCGATAAACTTTGTGCAGTCTACACAAAACCCTGGTGGTAAGAACAAGAAGAATAAGAAAAAGACCACTCCTTCTTAGGAGCAATCAACAAAGCAGCCAAACGAAAAACAGAAGGCCACTACGCCTACTGACAATGAAATGGATAAACCCACCAGATTTCCCTACAAAATCTATGCTGAAGACCACATGACGTATCGTTGTCCGTGTCTTCAGGAATGCACAGAATACATTGCTAAAAGGGATACTGGCCAGACCCCCGCTGTCCTCAAAACTCGTTTTCCCACTCAGCAGCAGCAAAACCTTATTGCAAACCAACTGCAATCCTCACAAGGGGGCAATGATGGTTCGCAACATCCTTCAGCTGGTGAAGGATCTTCTACCATTTACACATTTGAAATGGTAGATCTACAAACATGAGTCAAATCTTATGGAGCTCTTGTCGCTCATGCAGAGGAACCTTCCTCAAGTCCAAACCCACCGCCGCCCAATGATTTTCATATAGAAAGGCCGGTTGTGGACCTTGTAGTTTGCCCCCAAAGGGGTCACTTTGACGCACAACGCACAACGCACAATACATCTGCACGTGCTGCCCAAAACTATAGCATTGTAGAAGACTTGGCGCAAGTGCCATCAGCTATGTCAGCACTCGAAGTATTACAAACATGCCCAACACAACAGAAAGCTTTGCTTTCAGCTATTGGTGGTATAGATCCACAGGATTCCATGCCTGCAAGTTTCGACATGGAAAAGTGTAAACCTTCCCTTTCTCACCAGCTTGCATTTCAAGTGCAAATTACTTCAAAAGGTAAAAGTATACACAAAAATGTCATTGACAAATGTGCTTCTACTTGCGTCATGTCGGTTTCATGCTGGCTCGCCCTGGGTTCTCCAACCCTATCCCCACCATCAAACTCCCTTAAAGCTTTCGACGGCCACACCTTTATCCCAAAAGGTTACTTGGCTAGCTACCCCATCACCTTGTATGGGAAAACGGTAATGGTGGGCATAGAAGTCGTAGACAAAAAGCTAGACTATAATCTCTTGCTGGGTCGCAATTGGACATATAACATGATGGCCATAGTATATATTGTCTTTCACATCATTCTATTTCCATTGGATGGAAAGGTAGTTACAGTGGATCAATTTTCTTTCTACACCCTTGATTATTCACCATTACCAAGTAGCTCTATACCCCTAATAGGTGGTTTGCCTAACTCTTATGTCAGTCTCGGTATCGGTCTATTGAAGGCTTCTTCCCTCATGGGTTGTTTTCCTCTTCAGCCGCCCAAGGTTTCAATAGACGGTCAACATGCTTTCATTTATTCCTCATGAAAAGACCGATCCATGGATCCTACCTGCTCCTTCAGACCTTGACACATATGGAGACCAAATGTCACTGTCACTAGCTGAACTGGCCTACCAAGCCATTAAATCTGCATCTGCATCTCCAGTCACGTTGGTTATGGCCAATGGTACCACCGCCCCTCCGATCAACACTCCTTCTGATCTACTTGATCAAGTCATACCTACGGACGAAGCTATTCGAGAAATCATGAGTTTAGGAGAGCGACCTTGGGAGAATTGGCACCATCGTGTTTCGATATCTAATTTGGACACGATGCCTCTTCAAATCCTATCCCCTAACATACAAGAAATCGTTTCCTCACCCTATATGATCTTCCAAACTTTGGAGGTGGAAGGAAACATGAGCAATATTTCCACAACATTGCTCATCGATATTTTTGTCAAGATAGGCACCGCGGAAGACATTCAGATTGGAGCCGACTGCAATCCTAAGGAAATTGCAAGCTCCACCTGCCTATTTAAGGAGTTCCGTGATGTATTCAGTTGGTCTCATGAGGATATTTCTGGCATCAATCCATCTATTTCTGCGGATGAGAACCAGCTTTACGACGATGCAAAACCCATCGAGTGTCAAATCCCTTCCCTGCAAATAGCCGTTGAACCCCTTCCCGGCACTACTGTCGAAGAAGAATGCTTACTATACCTTAATCAGCTAGACGGAACCCGTCAGATGCTGCATTGGCACTCAAAGCTCACAAGTGCAGGGTAAAATCCCAATACAACAAAAAGGTTAAGCTTCATTCTGACCAAGAGGGCAACCTTGTTTTGCTCTATGATCAGAAACATGATCTCTTGGGGGAAGGCATATTTCAACCCTTATGGCTAAGTCCCTATATTTTCAAGAAAGTCCTCTCACAAGGGGCATATGAACTATAGGACTTGGAAGGAGTCCCGCTCGCGGAGCCCAGAAATGGGCCCTCTCTGAAAAAGTATTATGCCTAGTATTGCACTAGGCATGTGCTTTGTAATTTTATGTATTCATAAGTTTTGCTTCCCTTTTTGGTGTGATTGGATTTTTTTGATAGTTATTGGAGTACTTGTCTCATGCATTCTTCTTGCAATGTAGATGTCGTCGTTACCCTTAGCATACGTAGGATACGCGAGTGGTGCCAGTCATCACACACGACACATTGCATCAGCTGCTTGGGTCATCTATACACACGAGTCATAACTATTTTGCTCCGGGGCAGTCTTTCTTGGTACCGCCACCAACGATATTGCCGAGTACATGTCTGTTATTTCACTTCTCACAGAAGCGTCATCAAGAGACATCTCCAATCTGGTGGTCAAGTTAGACTCCCAGCTAGTCGTTATGCAATTGACGAATCGTTATCACATCCATAATCCAACCTTGTTGTGTCATTATCTAAGAGTAAGACTCCTGGAACGTTGATTTGCAATAATCACATATGAACACGTTCCTTGAGAATTAAATACGGTTTCTGATTCATTAGCTAACTATGTATTAGATTGGAATCTATCTCATTCTTTATAGAAGCATGCATGCAAAATTAAAAAGAGCCTATTGCTCCTGAAATGCTAAAACTACTCTAGCTACCCTCCGAAGAGGAACAAGATACACCAACTGTGTGTCGTTGCATATGAGTAGGAATCTCCCTCATAGGAAGGGGGGGACACCCATGGTTAAACCCTCCAGATTCCTCAAAACCTTGCAGAGACTGTCGGCATCACCCCCTCCAACAGGTAGTTGGCCTCCTCGTCACATATGGCAAGGTTCGCCTACAGGTCGTAATGGTGCCACATCTGTGTTAAGCATAAAGTTTCATGTCAGTACTTATTTCGCCTATAAAAACATTACATAAACATTCAAAAGCTAAAATTTACTTAAAGTACCATAAAAAATCATTCTCACCTTGAGGACCCCAATTGGTCCCTGGTGGTAGCATCAAGTCTGAGTCGTCTGTAAAGTCCATGCCCTCAAAAGCATAGTCATCAATTATCACAATTTGGCCATGAAGTCACTGGAAGAAATCTTCATCGAAGAAATGTCAGATCGGTCCTCCTCCTGTGCGAGGATCGAGTGATGACTAGCGACCCTGCCTTGGCTCCCTTGGATCAAGGGGACCTAAGCTCATCCTTGGGCACTTAATGGGTACCCTCTCAAGGAAGAATGAGACTATGATAGTACCATACCAAAAACTGTGTTGGGTACGAGTCTTGCATGCTGTTAATTCTGCCTTCAACTAGCGAAGCACTGCTTCACACCAGTGGAACATCTGTGGCTAGACACACTTAATTGCAAGCAACAATTGGGGCTTTTTTGTAACGTGGGGACTCTTTGACCCCGCCAACCGCACAATCAACCATAAAACTACCCTCATATACCTAGACCTTATCCTCTCTATCGGGACTATGTTGCTGACTAGTCCACTCTCAAGGATGTAGTAGGATTGCACTAGCTCTAAGGTAGATCGTGGATCTGACCTACCACTGGTGAGGTTTTCCTGTGCCCCATGGTATGAAAAAACAATCAAAAAATATATGTCATCACAGTCAATAGCCAGCTCCTAATCTCCATTCCTGAACACTTGCTCGTGTTCATCCCAGCACTGGAAAATCCATCTCAATAAATCCTCCTGCCCTTTCATCAGCTCCAGCTTTGCATACTTCAGTAAACCGCAATGGTGCAATGCAAGTATGCATGCTAGATCATTTCACATCAGCAATTCCTGGCTATCATGGGCCCGTTCTCTCCATAGGTGAGTCATTATGGCCTGAAACCTGCACAAAATAACCCTAAAAATAGTCAAAATGGGGCAAAATAGCTTTAGAATCCTTGCATGAGGTTTCTAACTGCACCCTTCATCACCTATTCCCTCACCAGTGATACACAAGGAGGATTAACGCCCTCCAGTGGCTTGTACAGAGCGTTTAACGCTCCCTATAGGCCATCTGGAGGGCGTTAGTGCGCAAATAGGGCTTTAGGGCACCTCAGATCTGCAAAATTCCACCCCTGAAACTGTCAAGAATGGTTAAGAAATGCATAGAGCAAGGTTTTAGCCTTTACCTGGGACTGATGGCACATCGAATGGTCACCCGGATCTCCTGCAATGGTCCGCAGAAAATCTGCTCCTCTTTAGCTCCAAAATGCTCTCACAAATCTCAAATAGTGAAAATGATGAATTTGAAAGCTCAAAACATTTCCTTATATTTATTTTAGAGACATGATTTTTTTAAATCATTAAAGAGGAATTAGTCCATTCTCCATGATTTTTTATCATGCATGAACCCATATGGTAGGAATTGCTGCCTTTTTATACCTTTTTACCGCTTTTTGATGAAAGTACCTTCAGGAATGAAAAGCAGTAAAAGTTGCATGCAATTCTCATTAGAGCACCTTTTTGGGATATTTTATTGCTCTTTAAAAAATAGAAACATCTCTGAGTTTTTCATCGCTGGGCTCGTTAAACAAATAAAATGATGGTCTGAGCAACTCTTTTTCGATCTTTTTCTAGCTCATTAAATTGAAAAGGACCAATGGAGCATTCTGAAAAAATCCCGAGTTTTTCCTTTAGGCTAGTTAAACATTTATAAAGATGACCCAAGCATTCTTTTAGGTACTTTTCTCGCTCGTTACTGAAAAATCCTGAGTTTTTGTTACCAAGCTCGTTAAAAATATACGGTAGCAACAACAGCACTTTCTTTTTGGGACCATTTCTCGATCTTAAAATCGAAAAATCCCAACTTTTTCCTCTCCTTCGGGCTCATTAAATCTACGAAGGAGGAATGAGCAGTTCTTTTACCTCTTTTTCTTCGCTCACTAAACTGAAAAAGGTACCTTGAGTTTTCTTCATTGACTCATTAAAAATTGATGAAGGCATTGAGTTTGTCGTCACGTGACTCATTAAAAATTCATGAAAAAAACAAGTTTAGTCCATCTCCTCGTACTCGTAACAAAACGAGGTTGACATCTTTTGAACACAGGTTTCTCTTTATCTGGATTCAATAGATTAACTAATGGAAAAGTAATCGATTCGGGTATACTATTAACCTTTTGTCGCACCCGGTTAACAACTATGACAAAGGGACCACCATGGAGTCATTCTTTATGATCTTTTCAAACTCTTTAAATATGAAAAGATCGATGAGTTTGCCTGTCTAGACTCATTAAACTAATCAAATAGGGCAGAGAGTCACTCTTTTTACGGTCCTTTTCAGACTCTTTAAATATGGAAATATCAATGAGTTTACCGTCTGGACTCATTAAACTAATTAGACGGGGAAAGTGGATTGTACAACTATATTCTATATTAGAAGCGTGGTTTGGCAGTAGTCGTTCCCTTGAACATGGCACTCCCTCAGATAAACCTTCCTTGCGACGACCTCTCAATATGAATCCTACCATCCTATGAGTTTAGCCTATATACCCTGATGTTCTTGCATCTTCATATCCTAATACTCTTTCGTGTTCATGAGTCTAGTGTTGTCTAGTTAAAACTATTTTCGTGCCTTCTATTGTTCAAGGGTTAACCTTTTGTTTCCTCCATCAACCCATCAAGCATATCCTTTCATCATGCCCTATGTTGTTTAGACCCAAATGCTCAAAAGATTCATCAAAAAACAAAACCATTCTTGTCTCGTTTCGTGTCGATTGATGTAGGACACATTATTTCCTACCTTTCGACAGGTTTCTTCCTATCAACTTCAACACTCTATCTAGGAAGATAACCCAGAAACACATTCAGTGCCTTGGTACTTGCAGATATTAGTGGCAGGTTGCCTTGTGTTTGATCATGGGTTCTCATTATTGGCTCCTGGATAAGAAATTCTATGAGTTTTCGATGACAAAGACATATTTTCACACTCGTTAGATTGTATTGTGCATCTTGGAGACCATCACCATTACCGGTGGCCTTCCTCGTGTCTATTAACAATCTCCATTATTGACTGGTAATCAGATGATTTCGTTCATGTTCGACGTCAACGCATATATTCACATGTATCGATCTATGCTATTCGGTGAAGTGGAAATCAAGACCTTGGGTAGAGGCTTGCATCATTAAACCTTGTTTCCTCTCCCAAGTTGTAGATATTGTTTTTTGGAGACAGCTTCTCAGGATGATTCTATTATGACACCGGATCTACATTGTGCTTATTGGCGTCCAGTATCATCATATCTCTTTGGAGAGAAATCACTCTGACATAGCTACTAAGCATTAGAATGCCTGACTCAGGACATGATTTTAGTAGTTATATATATATGTGTTGTATCAGGTTTCCGTTGCCACCCGAAGCTTTGATCGTCTCTCTCTTTTTGAAGGAAAATTATAGTTAAAGTAAAGTATTTCAGACATCGTCACAGCCTCTGGTCTCATACTTTAGGGGGCATCTGTTATACAACAAATTGACCTCCTCATCAACTCAGAGGGGAAAGACATGTTAGCTGAAGCAAAGACCATAGTCACAGGGCTTGGTTCCACAATAACGCTGGCTGTGCACTAACAACCTGGTTTATAAAGCTTGTCTGCAAGCCTAAGGGTGCGTTAGTGACCCTACTAACTCAAGTTGCTAGTATGGGGACAACGTAAGTGAAACTTGGTGAAGTTCTAAGGGTCAAAGGAACGAATTGACTCATAAATATCTAGATATATGTTCCTAAAATTACTCAAGAAAAGCAAGGAAACATCCAAAATCGACCTATTTGGAGGATTTCTAATCCGAAAGAAGGAGGAAAATGGGAAAGAGCTAAAAATCATGGCAAGTTCATTGCTTTTTCCCTAGGGAACTCAAGGAGGAGCTTGGCAACCCTAACTCAATTGATACATAAGCAAAGCTAGGGCTACGGTGAAAGGGGTAAGAGCATTTGAAAGGATAGCATACTTGACTATTGAGCATTGTCTCAAATCATAAGAAGTGAGAAAGAAGGGAGAGAGAGAGAGAAGTTGGAGGGGTAAGGCAAGGCTGATACAACAGATGGTTGTAATCACTCTTCCAATATTAATATAGAACTGCAGTTGTATTGTCTACTCCGTGGTGTTGGTACTATCATTCATTCAGTTGCTTGTCCAATACCTTTTAGCATGAGTATCTTAGTTATGTGTAACTAGATGTTCTTTTATGTATTCATGTATTAGTTATCAGAGTTGTATGCTGTGATTATGCTTGTCTCTTCTATGTGCAGGACTTGATCTAGAGCCAGCTTAGGGGACTTCCACCTAGCTGCATTGTACTCTCCAGAAAATCTACACGAAGGCTTGAGGTAATATCCTTCTCCTACTTTGATAGTTAGTTATTGTTTATGAACATGCATGTAACTTTGTGATAGTTGCAGATAATCTTACAGTCTACCGAAGGTCCCGGGAAGACTTTGAGGGTATCTTCATTCTCCATACACCGTGAATTTTATCCTATAGCATGAACTTTGTAGATGATCTGAGTACCTACTAGCTTCCTTAACTCCTTTTCACATATAGGCTCAAGCGTCAGATGTACCTATCATAGCTTCTGTTGGAAATACTCGTCCCCTTCTTTTATCGGAATGGCGTATTGGATTATTCACATCTCATAAGTTTTGTGCTCTTCATACGTCCACGTGAAAAATCTCAGTACTACTTGAATTAGCATATAGAGGCTTGTTTCTCATGTGGTGTGCAACAAGTACCGAGATTGAAAGAACTCAAATTATTTTTTGTTCCAAGATTTATTTGTTCATGTGACCATATTGAAGTATAGGTTTTAGCATTAGGCTAGCCCTTGGAAGCGATTTTGCAAGTCATAGATCTTTTCAAAAGATACCACGCATTTTGGCATGGGATTTTCCTTGTTTTTGTGAGCTGCATCCTGCAACACTTTCTCATGCTCGTCATCATCGATAGTTACATCCTTGAATACACCAGTGTTCGCCATTAAGGATAGTATCTGCTAGTCATCATTGACAATGCATAAATTAGTAATATTATCAGGGAGATGGCTTATAAATAATTTCTACAGAAAAAGAATCCCTAAGCGGTGATAACCTAGCATCAACATTTTCTAATGCATTTGCAGTTGTGTTACACATTCTAGGAACAAAAACAATACTCAAAGGTAGGAAATGAGAAATCAATCGCCATACCTTTTGTTAATAACCTTTCCGATGCGGTGACACATAGTGAATAGTATTGCATACCTTTCATACGATGATTTCAGAACCACCTACAACCATGAGGATCTCAGCATTGAGTTTGATGGCCTTCTGTAAGCCTAAGATGAGTGCTTCGTATTTTGTGGTGTTATTCATGCACTCAAATCCCAATCAGCTTGAGATTATATGTTTTCTATGTCGTGGGTGTACTAAAACACAACCAACTCTAGAGCCATCCTACGTCTTAAAACCATCAAAATACAAAATCCAAACATCATATATATAAGGACTATGCACTACACTAGTACTACTACTACTAATACTACTTACTATACAAATGTCATTTTCACCAGTTCGACTTGGAAGGAGTTCCAAATTTATGTTAGGTGGGACAGGGGATGGGTGAGCAAGATAACACCATAAATCATTTCCTAAAAATAAATCTCCAAATATAAGATCCACGAAGGCAACTGGCTAATTTTTTACCTTGAAGAAAGTGACAATATGTTTCATGTAACGCTCTGAGTTTACTTTGATTTGATTGTTTCTACCCTTTTATGGAAGCCATAAATGTGACCAGTTCATAGAAAAATATCCTTGTTGTGTTCTATACCATTCTCTACTCAATACAACACTGTATGCTTCCAGAATGTCCACAATTACTATATTTATACACTGATGAACTCCTTGGTTATATGATAAGCGAATAAGCACATTTTTGAGTTCACATATAGCATGGACAGGAGCCATGTCTAGTTGAATGATCTGTGCATCTGTATTATCCCATTTTTCATTAATTTTCTTAGCTACGGACAAGGTCATTACATTCACTGATCCACATAGAATCAAATAAGGAATTGTGTACATTATAGTTTAAAATTTCAAATGTTAACAAAAATGAAGGGAAAAGTGCATTAGAATCTAATGCTATAGCATTAAGCACAAAATCCAGGGGACTAGAGGAATTACCAGGTCCCTCCTATGAAGAGGCGTTGTTATCTGAGGTGGGTTGTTCAAGAGCACGGAAAAGAAGTTCCTTGCTGACTCACGATCCTTGTAAGTTCAAAGAGAAAAACGTTCACGCAAGATTTATTCATGCCTTTAACAATGTTATATTCAGGTGCAGGAGACATTGCTGAAGTGTATGGAGGAGTCACTTTATCTGCTACTTTCATAATGATGGGCTTACTTTTGTTGTTCGCAGAACTAATTTTCGTTGTAGCCACATTTCCAAACTTGATCTGAGTGTTCTAGGTTGAGTTGACGGGTAGTGTAATCCTCCTTAGTAAATTCTCTTTCAATTTGTACTTTGTCAACTCTTGTCCGAACGGGCCCTTAGATTCTCAATTTGTATTGATTGTTATGCTTTTGGGTCAGGTCCTCACTCATTGGCTATTCTTCAACACTTTTCTTTTCAGCTACGTAAATGCAACTGAATATATTCATTGCATGTATGACACTCACAATTTCTTAAGCTGCAACATTCTCTTCCTTCTCTCCTGCCAGCTCAATCTGCTCATTTGAAAGTATTGTATCAATGATATGTGCAACAACTACATTCATGTTGTGGTTCCATTGTTGGCATGTTTTTTTCTTAGTTATATTCTTGATGAAAAGAGCACTATTGGTGCATGCCCATACTCTCAATATTCAACACAATGTTTGAGCTCTACGTAGACTTGGTCGGCTGGTTGTTGTTACTACAAGAGTTGGAATCCCTTCTTAGAATGTTAAACTAGGAGGCTTGTTGCTCACAGTGGTCTCGCTTGACATTTTTTTAACTCTTCCAACTCATTAGACAGAGACTTCATGGTGTGGCTTAAGATCTCAAGGTCGACAACTTCCTTATACTTGCTCTTACTCATAGAGGCTTGAGACCTCTTTCCAATGTCTTTGGAGTCCTTTGATGGCTCATCATCTGAGATGATTCCAATTGCACGCAAGTCCTTTTCAATTGCAATTTCTTCTTCATAATTTTCAGCCAAAGTTGGCTTTGCAGTTCTCTTCACGAACTGTGCAATGCTTGTTGGTAAGAAAGACTTGTAGTAATTAATAGTGATATAGTCATGAGGTTTTGTGCCTGTGGGAAATGTGTTCAATATAAAATTAAACTTCTCATTGAGATCCTTCACTTTCTATTTCTTCTCCATCTTAAGATGGCCCAAATCTCTTAACAACATGGCGAGGGTTTTATATTTGACAAACTTCTCAAGAAATAGTTTCTTAAAGCCCCTCCAATTTTGGATTGAGTCTAGAGGAAGGCTATGACACCATATAGTTACTCTCCATTCTAAGTTACATGGAAAACTTCTACATGAACATCGTCATAATGTCCCTCAGGCGTTTGTAGATGCAGGTAAAATTTGTCCAAGTGGTCCTTCCTTTTACTGCTTTATCAGGGTCATACTTTGTTAACAAATTCTCCAGGTGCCTGGACATCTTTTCTAGCACACGTGACACTACAAGTGGGCCATGAGTCATCCAATATAGATCTTGGTCTACCATATCTTCATCTTTGTGCTCCTCCTCTTCATTAGAGTCTGATGGATCTTCTTCTTCTTCTCTGGAGTATGATGGATCCCCTTCTTCTTCTTCAACACCTAACCCACAAAACATATCGTCTAAGAGTACAACGTTATCTGCATCACCTCCATTAAAATATGGAGGATGCTCTCGTTTCTATACACTTTCTATAGTCTTTTCTAGTTCTTCAAGAGTGGCGAGAATAAGATCTTCAACTGTAAAAACCACTATCCTGGTAGGAGTGGTCGTTTTCTTCTTTACAAAATAAGGAAAATTGTCTGCTACATGAATTAGTCCTTTAGCCTTTGTAAAATTACAGGCTATAGGCCAGATGGTCTAGATGTGCTTGTAAGATATTTGAAAATTATTTTCAAGACTGGGCTCAAAATATCTACCAACTTTAGAAATATCAATAAGGGAGGTGCTAATAATATTGCTACCTTAACCAGAAGACGTATGGTTATGGTTGGTGAGGTTACAACCATAAAAATATGGCTTCCTTCCTTCTAGTGCCATAAATGTTGATGGTGTTGGACCTGCCAAAATTCAAGGGCTCTCCCCAATATGTGGTCCAAATTAGACCTCACACCATTTGGTATAGGAACCCATCCGAAATATGGCCCGGTTGCAGGTTACTAAAATATTTGCCTTGGATCTATCTGTCAGGAAGAGAGAGGACCACAAATGTGCCTTTGAAAAGAAAGTAAGTGTGTCTAGTGAGTGTTTGGTTGTAGGTGTGTCAAGGTTCTTCTACTGCAGAGGGAAGAGAAAGTGAGCCTCTAAAACAGAGGTAATAGTACCACTCTGATGGAAACACATGATGAGCCTTAGCATTGCAGCAAGAATGTTGTAACTCCTAGGGCTACCAACTTTACTTTATCAACCCTGGGTTTCATACAAAATTGGAGATTACAGTTCTATATACACAAGAGATGCATCATTCTACTCATGTCACTTCTCAACTGAGGCACTTGACCATTAGGGCTGTAGACCATTCCTCTATTGGACTAAAGGGAGTCTGACTACTGACAATGGAACGTAAAACTAGTTCTAGTGCAGCAAAATTAAATTCTTGTCAACTCATGAAATGAGAGCTACTAACTTGTAAATGCTATGATATGACATAAATCATCTAGCTATGAAATGAAATAAATCACTTACAGGAAGGAAAATATGCTAACCTTGCACTTGATCATATAGAAACCAGAATTGCTTGAAAATACGAAGTTATTCTATCATTTCAAAATCCAAACATGCATGCATTTAATTATCTCATTCACACTTGCAGAATAGATAAAAGTCCTAATTGCTAAATTCAGAAATGTAAAATCTAATCCTATCTGATCTTGCAAGAGGGAAAGGAATGAAAAGGTTGGTCTAGGTGGCATTTCTATTCATGGAGTCCAAGCTGAGGAGTTAACCTACTCCTACACTAGGCTATACTACCATTTATGGACGAAATAGGGACCTATAGGTTTTCTATACGAAACTGCTACAGGATGTCCTATACTTCTACAGGAAGTTGGTTGAGACATTTTGAATGACAATTATGGTGAGATAAAGTCTTGTAAAGGTGCATCACAGTTGTCTAAGGTCTAGGCTAGGTAAACATCACTCAAGGCCAGGCCCATCACTTCAAGAATGTTGGACCTGTCCAAGACAACATGCTCAGGGCGTCTGGAAAATAGAGGTTTGGAGTATGGGCTATTATGCTTCAATAGAAGATGGAGAAGACCTAGGCAGAGTTGGTTGGATGTGTCTCTTCCTTCAAATCAACAATCCATACAATAAAACATGTTTCTCTTTTCATTTACAAATTATTTCATGTCAACATGGAAAATATGAGTTGAATTTAGAAAGTCTAGCCTAAATATTGTCAGAGACTAGATCTATGGAATGGATTACCTTCTAAGCTACAACAATATTAAGAATCAAAATAACAACTACAAATATTTTCAAAGAATCATAAACAATTATCTAGCTAAAAAATAAAACTTAACCTAAGAAATGAACAAAATACAAACTATGTTTTTGGGCTGTGAGAGTGGGGTCCCGTAATCATGATCCCATAAGGGACATGGGATAGGGGTCACTCTCATAAGATTTTATGGTATATTTTCCTTCACTAGACTGCAACACTAATCTACTCTTTAAGCTAATGAAAGAATGGATAAGAAACAACTTTGATCAACTTTCTAAGCTACACGGAAAATAGAAATAAACTTCAATAGTAAATCAACATTATAATCTAAGAATACAGATAAAAAAGAGAGGAACTTTTGTTGCTAGGGCTGGGCCCTAACCCAAGAGCTTTATTCCTCTGAGTCAACTCAGTTCTTGATCAAAATAGAATTTCTCATTATCATAAAAATGTCAAATACATCATAACAATAACAATCAAATGTCATTTAGCTTAATGGCCTCTTGGCTACAATAAAACTTCAAATCCTAATGAGCCCCTTAGCTTTCCTATTTATACAAAACTGGAGCTACCACACTCCCTAGAAAATATGGATACTTGGATCCCTAACTCGAGAATAACATTTCCTTGACTGGCACTAGACTGGCTACCAATGAACTCGGCTTGCTTGGCTGCCAGTGACACCGAGATGGTGAGATAGAGTGGGTGAACCTTCGAATGATCTGAGGAGTTAAGGAGGGATACTACTTCCTATAATCTCTCTAGCTTTTCTACTATGACTCCCTGCACTCAATTCAACTCAAAACTGCTCCAATTTCCTGCGTTTAACACACATCAGGCCATAGGACATAGTAACTCATTTTTACTCTTCTCACTAAGAAAAGTAAAATAAAATTTGTAAATAAGTGTGATAAAAGACAATTTGATAAGATGGAGAGTGACATTGTGACCCATATAGTTTACCTAATGATGAGCCTCATCTCACCCCCTACTAAAACTATTTCTCACCCTCTGAGAAACCTAGTCATCTATATCCATATCCTTCATAGCCCTTGTGGCCTCCCTGACATCCCAAGCTTGTGTGGATGGTGCCTCTTCCTAAGGATAGAACCCTACATTTTTCTTTGTCTCTTCCCATTGCTTTCTTTCCACTTCTTCCTTCCTACCTTCCAGTAAACCAAACAACAAAGGTGCACTGAGCTTAAGTCTAATCCACTTGATCTTCAGTCTTTGCATGGCCTTTTTATACATGGGTGTTCTCTCTAATGCATTCCTCAAATTCTTAGGATAGTGATACTTCCTGATCATGAGACTGTGTGGAAGGTTATTCCATCACCTCTGGAATTCTTTTTGTCTCTCAGTCCCCAATAGTCTTAGAGTATCCTCAAAATGGGAGATGACCTGTTCTTGGGTAGCTATGTATCTTAGCGCAAGTTGAGAATAAATGGAAATGATGTTGTGGTTACTGATTACAACACTTGACTTTATTTTCTCTGCCCTCATGTAGAGGGGTTCCTTTTCCTCCTTTTCTATTATTCTCTTCACCTCGTGAGAGCAAGCTTCCTCATGACTCATCCATGATGCAAGGGCCATCAAATACAACTCTCGCAACTTTGCATTGGAGTCCAAACTTTCAGGTCTGTTAAGGAAAGGTTTTTTAGGTAGAATTCAGATACCTTGGCCTTATCCTGAATGGTACTCTTGTCACACTAATCAATGAACTACCTGTAATCCTAGAATGGCATGGTCCCTTGTTGCTCCAATGTCTTAATTTTGAATTGCATGCATTGGTCCTTGAGGTAAAGTGCATAGGATTTGGATGACACTCTGCATTGAAGTGCCTCCATGGAGAGGCTTGCCATGGTGGCTAATTGGGTCTCCTTTTCTTGCAATTTCCTCCTCAACCATGTATTTTTTGCCTACAACTATGTTTTCATGGTGTATTCTCTATCTCTCAATTCACTCAACTCCTTACCCATCTCTAGGATTTTTTCTTCCATAAGGCCCACATATTCTACTTTCTTTGATTTAGCAATCTGCATCCATGGATGTGTCCTCTCTCTTTCTTTTTCAATTTCAAATAAGAGAGGGATTGGAAATTTTTGTGGGATCACTCTGCCTCCATCAATGAACTTGTAGTAGGAGCTCAAGTTGTGTTGTGGACTAGGATCCTACAACTATGTAAAATATCCCTCAGTTGTCTTTGGAGAAGTTTCCCCCTCCTATGCTTGTGATGTTTCTTATTTTCCTCCTTTTCCCCATCCTTCTCTCCCTGTAGCACTTTCTTCTTTTCTTGTAGAACTACTAGTGTTTCATGTAGTACTGTTTGGGGATCCCATAGTAGGCCTTTTCCTTTCTTTTGGAGTGTTACAAGTGCCTTGGGTTCCTTAGATGAAGTTGACCTAGTGACAAACTTCCTGACATAGGTAATGGTATTCTTTGGGGTTTCTCCTAGTGATGTGACTTTATCAACCTTTAGTCCCAAGGATTCTATCTCCTCCTATTTACTTGGTGATTATTCAATTATAGTAGGTGTTTTTGTGGGGGTTTGTGGCCTACCCTCCTTGACCCTAGTGCTTCTTCTTGTTTTGAAATAGAGGGGAGTTTTCCTCTGCCTTTTCTTCATGGATTTGATGGGTGTGATCAAAGCAGCTAAGGCATCAACTGCCTCATTTTTAGTGGGTTTAGGAGAGAATGTTCCCTGATCTAGGGATATGTCCTCCTCTTTAAGTGTAGTGGTCACAAGGCTAGTCTCTTTTTGTTGCTCCTCCTCTTATTCTCTCTTTTCATCTTCCTTATCTTCTTCCTTTTTTTTTTCTATCTCTGCCTTTTCTTCTTATTTTTCTCCTTCTTCTTCTCCTTCCCTTAAAGTTGGGTTCTCACCAAGTGCAAGGAATTGGGTCTATAAGGATGCTTCTATGTCCATATCTCTGAATGTGGACCAGAGGACAAGCACTCTTAATGTACTCAAAGCATCCTCTACTGTCATATTAATGAGACAACGGTGTGCTAACTATTGTTTCTTTCCCTCATTCACCTTATGGCTCATGTCTATGATTCACTGTAGCAGAAAATATGGGACACTTAATATTTGGGCTATGGGAAACCTGGTTCAAAATCTTAATTCATGGAGAAACTTGAGTTGGTAGCCATATACTAAACCCAATCTCCCTTCACAAGAAATGTATTTAAGGATGTGGTAGGATACCTCATCCCATGGTAGGGAAGACTCTCCCTTCTGACCCCATTTTTGTCTTCAATTAGTCTCTCGTCATTGGTGAAGAAATTTTCTTAGCAAAGGTGTTGTTGGCCTGGTCTACCCTTCTCCAATTGACCCCTAGAAGAAGTTTCGTCACTCTACTAATTAACTTAGGAGTGATGGTAATGGACATCCCTGTTCCCATAACATTATCACTTGTTCTTGCTTGAGGGTTTAGTTCCATGGAAAACTCATAAGTTATATCATCATCATATCCCTTGAACAACTCAAATAAGCCTAACCAGTGATTCCTCATGAAGATGTCTACCATAAGGGGGATGAAGGTAAATTATTGATGTATCTGTGGGCTCTCTTCTATTGAATCCCCCTCCCATTTTCTTCTCTAGTTTCATATAAATGCAAGAGGTTTTGTAGGATAGCTTTAGTATGAATTTCAGGGTAGCTGAGAGCTAAAATTTTTAGTGTTTGACTTCAATTACTACAACTCCTTATAGCCACAAAATTTTCCTTTTATACTCCTAAACTCTTTTTAATTCCCAAGTTGACTATAATTACTAAGATAGTGCAGAGTGTATCAGTTATGAAAATCATGAAAATAGGAGAGATAGGCCACTTACTTCTCACTGTAATGCCTGGGATTTTGACAATTGAGGACCAAGTTGACCCTAGGCACACCCTTGCAGACTTCCTGTGGAATTTCAGTGGTTCTTGTAGCTTCATGTACGTTTTTGTGCTTCCTGTAGTTGTTTCCTATAGTTGCCTCTTATAGGTTGGCCAGATCAGGGTTCGACTTTTTCGATGGCTTCACAAGTTGGTCTCTATCTCCTTGATTTCAAAATGAGTGAAAAATGCATGAAATTTTGGGGTTTTTATGCTATTTATGTCGAGGCTCAGAGAGTTGTGCTGGCTAGCAGTTGTACGAGATTTCCTAATTGGGACCGTTGGCCCACCGTTGGTGATCATTTACTTTCTCCTCGTAATCATCATCCACTCCCTCTTAACTAATTTCAACCACCTTTATGACTGATTCCCATTGATGTAACATCCTTACGTGGCATACTAACTAAAAGATCACTTTCTGATCACAGGTTGAGGGTGGCCAAGTTAACTGGCCACCAATAGCTTATAAAAAAGGCTTTTCTTTGATAGTTACACATTTTTCATCATATCATACATAGGGAAGAGCTGAGTAAGTTACCATACCTAAGCTTACCTTTTGCAGATTGGTGCATGCTAGAGTAATTGAATTTTGTGCTACTACTCAGGGAAGTGATTCCTTGCTCTCTTTCCGTGTTTTTCTGTTTGGCTCCTATATAGCTGACTGCTTGTCTTGTTCATGTGTGAAGGTGATTGATATCCTTTTGTTGTTACTGCTGTTGTGTATTTTTTCTAGGAAGAATAAGTATCCATGGATGATGGTACTCCTCCTCACTCTTGTTTGGAAGACAAGCTGAGTTTCAGGATATTTACAATAGTGGCACAAGCTGCTACAGGAGATCTTGTAGCTGCTACATGAAATCCTGTAGCAACCTCTTTTTCTTCCTTTGCAGGGTTTTTTCTCAGAGGGATGGTGAAAAGTGGTGTAGGGGTTGGAGGATGATAGCGGAGCTCTGATGGATTCATGAAGGGCTGTGTCCATGAAGGAAATGTCCTCCCTTTTTTCAATTATATTTTTTTTTACATGTTCATGTGTTTTTGTTAAGTGAGACATAACTAGATATGGTTATGGTGATTTGAATAAGGGGTGCATGGGTGATAGGTGGGTGGTTTGATGAATTGTAGGGTTCCTGATCAACCGAATATCGACATGCAGGATGATTTTCTTATCGGGTTCCCTTTCCTGTAGCATTTCAGGACATCCTGTAGTGCTGCAGGATCTTCTTGTAGCACACTATAACGTGCTAAAAAAATTGATTTTTGAGGCCTGATAATGGATATGAGTGGTAGGGACATGGTTGGAATGGATGAGATGGAGTGGATGGAGGGAGAAATGGAATGAAACTGAGCATGTTGTCCCTATAGCTCTACAATTGCCACTATCTTCAAAAACCTACAAAATGACAGAATTTATTAATGTACAAGTTAGAGTTCCCTGCCATGGTATTTTTTGTTTTTTTTTTCTCTTTTTCTTCTCTTTTTTTAGGGACACATAGGCTCCCTAAGGAGAGGTTTTCAACATGCATGCCTGCCCTGGGTGCCTCAAGGCAGGTTTTCACCTAGGGATATTTTATTTTTTTTGTTTCTCTTTTTCACTCCTGGGCTGCCTCAAGGAGATTTTCAACCCAAGAGCTATCCCTAGATGCCTCATGAAGTTTTTCATCTAGGCCTCTTATTGTATTTTGTTTTCTCACAAATAAAACGAGTTTCCAAAAATTCTCTAACTTGGAAGCTAGGACACTTCCAGTCACATTTACCTCCTTGTTAATGGTGTTCATGAAGTCTTCCCTGGACAAAGGTCTTCTGTAAGCCTTCAACATGTATCCATTGACAAGAAAGGGAATTCCTTCCTCATCAATGGTCCTGATTTGAACAACTCCATTATCATGTCACTTCTATATCATGTATGAGCCTAACCATCTTGTCATCAATTTTCCTTTGAAGTCGTTGAGCCTGGAGTCATATAGCAAAGCCCAATCCCCTTCTTGAATAACCTTGTCCTTGATGTTCTTGTCAAGCCAAGCCTTCATATGTACTTGGATAACTTTAGTGTGTAGGAGAGCCTGTTTCTTGAATTCATCTATGCCATTCATCTAGAGAAACCTCTCCTATTGTGCCTTTGTAACATCCAAATCCAACTGTGCTGCCATTCTCAAGGTGTTGTACTCAAACTCAATGGAGAGCAGAGCCTTCTTTCCATAGACCAAGTCATAAGGAGTGAAACCAGTAGTTGTCTTCCAAATTGTATCATAGGCCCAAGTGGCCTCCAAGAGTCTGTCCGACAAATCCTTTTTGCTGCTATTCACAACTTGGGTGAGGATGCTTTCTAATTCCCTATTGGTGACCTCTACTTATCTATTGGCCTGAGGATGATAGGAAGTAGATGTTCAATGCTTTATCCCATGCTCTCTTAACATATTTTTGATCAGTTGTGATGTGAATTGAGCTCCTTGATCAGTGACTAGCTCTCTAGGGTACCCAAATTTGTAAAACACATTTTCCCTCAAGAACTTAGCCACTTTCTCCTATGTTTCTATCTTTACAACCTTTTTCTGAACCCACTTTGTGAAATAATCAATGCATGCAATAATGTACTTTGCCTTCCCTGATGGTGGATCAATTGGCCCATTGAAATCCATGCCCCACTTGTCAAATGGCTCTAAAGCCACTTATGGTTGCAAGGGAAGTTCATCCTTGGGAGTAGGTTTCCCCATCCCCTCGCACTGATCACATCGACTCGTGTACCTTCTTTCATCTTGGTGGAGAGTGGGTCAATAGTAGCCAGCTTACAATACCTTGAAAGTTTTCCTCTTTGAGGCAAATTGATCTCCACAAGGCCCATCATAACAGGCTAAGAGGATGTCAAATACTTCCTCTTCCCCGACACACCTCCTCAAGATTTGATCTAGGCCCAGTTGAAGAGATTGCCTCCAGTCGAAGTGAATGGGGTGTTGTTCCTTACAATCTTACTCTTCTCCCTAGAGGATAGATTTGGAAGGAACCTTGCAGCAAATAGGTAGTTAGCTATGTCAGCAAAAAATGGAGAGAGAACTGAAATAGAAAATACATGTTCATCTCAAAGTTGGTCATCAACCAACCCTTCTTCACTTGTACACAAAGCAATCCTAGACAAAAAATCCCCAACTACATTTTCTTTACCTGGCTTATCAATGATGGTTAAATCAAACTACTGCAACAAAAGAAACCATCTAATAAATATAGCATTCACATCAGGATTATTCATTAAGTACATGATATCATCATGGTCAGTATATACAAAGGTTTGATAACTAGTGATATGATGTCTGAATTTATTTAAGTTATGGACAACAACTAGGAGTTTCTTCTGAGTCACAATGTCATTGAGTTCAGCCTTAGACAAATTTTTGCTAATGAAGTACATGGCATAAGGCAACTTGCCATCTATGTGTCCTAGAGATGCTCCTACAACCTTTTCGGATGCATTAGCATGGATGTGGAAAGGAAGAGCCCAATTTGGGCCTCTAAGTATGGGCACAGTAATCAACTTATCCTTCAAGATTTCTAGGGCCTCTTGGAAACTATTTGACCAGCAAAATTCGAAGTCCTTGGCCAGTAGTCCAAACAATGGTGAGGTTATTTTGCTAAAGTCTTTGATAAATATCTTATAGTATCCAACTAAGCCCAAGAAACTCCTAACATCCCTCTACTTTTGAGGAGTAGGGACCCTTTTTATAATGACAATTTTATTTGGGTCCACTTGTATTCCTTCCTGGGATATTGAATGACCCAAAACAATTCCCGCATTCATAAAGAATTCACAATTCTAAGGACTGAGTGATAGGTTAATTTCAATGCACTAATTTATTACTTTCCCTATGTTAGAGAGAGCCTTGAGGAAGTCACATACATAGGGGGTGAAATCATCCATATATATTTCTACAAAGTCATGGACTAGCTCAGCAAAGATGCTCAAAACTACCCTTTGAAAAGAGGCAGGGGCATTACATAATTCAAAAGGAAGGACCCTATAAGAAAAAGTACCCCAAGGACAAGTGAAGGTGGTTTTATCTTGGTCCTCTTGGCTAATTTGGATCTGATTATAACCATTGAATCCATCCATGAAAGAGAAGAACCTCTTCCCTGCAAGGACATCTAACAATTGATCAATGAAAGCTAGAGGAAAATGGTCTTTTTTGTGGCTTTGTTTAATTCTCTATAATCCACACAGATCCTCCATTTTCCATTCTTCTTTGGGACCAAAACTATAGGGGAAACCCACTCACTATCCAAGATGGGGTAAATGAACCCTGCATCCAACAATTTTTGCAACTCTTCCTTCACGACTTATTTCAGGGTTAGGTTCATTCTCCTCTAAGGTTGGTGCACTTGTTTGCGTCCTTCCTTGATGTAGATGTGGTGAGTACACACCGAAGGATGCACTCCCTTCATTTCCTTATAGCTCCAGGAAAAATCATCCAAGTTCTCTCTCAGCATGTTGCACAACTTCTCTTCTTGGTTGGTTGAGAGAGAGGGGTTGATTTTCAATGTTTTATATGGACCAAATTCTACCATTTTGACATGAGTAGGACTAGGGTCAACTAGGCATAAATTAGTCCAAGGGTTATCTTCGGATTCCTTCACCAGCTCATCAAGAGGCATGGTGTTGGGGGGTTGGGTCTGGAGGATTTGATCAATGAGGTCATCTTCATTAGGTTGCCCCCCTCCTATAATAACATCTAGGGTATAGATTGGATAGGATGTGGTATGATATACTTCATATTCATCTTCCTCTTCCAACCATAAGGGTAGGTCATGCTATAGGGATGGTTGAGGAGGAGGATACAAGACCAAAATTTTGGACAAATGCCCATTCTTAATGTTCATGTTCCCAACTCTGAAAATTATGTAAGCATCAACATTGGCTAGCCATGGTCTTCCAAGTATGAGAAGATAACCATTGAATTTGGTCTTGGGCTAGAGAACTAAGAAGTAAATAGGATACTCCCAGGAATCAATATAGACCATTACATCCTCAACAACTCCCTCAGTAGCTACTGTGGACTTGTCTGCAAGTTGCATAACTGTTGTCGTCTTTCTTAAGGAACCTTGGAGATTTAGTTTGAGAATTGTCTCCTTAGTCATAACATTGATGGAAGCCTTAAGATAAATCAAGGTGTGAGGGATAATGACGCCATCAATGTGCACATCTACCACAGGACTTCCATGGTCTACATACTTTAGGAAAACTACTCTCCCCTTCATTAGGTTAGAAAATTGACGAATGAAATTGATGGTAGGGGTGTCTTTCTTTCTCCTACCAGGATGTTTGAAGAATTTACCCTTGATTAGCTTGTTGTATATGGGGACATCCTTGATGGATTGGAGGAGTGGGATTTTCACACACAAAATTTTCAATTCTCCCATAAGTTCAGTCTCTTCTGGGGTGTGTTGGTTAGGATGGATCAATATTTAAGGAAAAGGAGGTGGATTGGATTTGGGGACACTCTCTTTCATTTCATCTTCAAGCTCCTCACGTGGAGATGGAGGTTGTTTATCTGGTAGCACTCTTCCATACCTTAGGTGAATTTCTTGAATCTCCACAACATAAGAAGGGTAAGATATCTCCCCACTATAGACCTGTTCTACCTTCTTGTTTGTTCGGGTTCATATTCAGTTGGGAAGACATTTGAGGTTTCTTGGGTGGAGTAGGATGAATTAGTTGTTGTCGATATGGAGGTGGATGCAATAAACCAGAAGGTTTGTTGAATTAAGGCCTTCAACCTTGTGATGGGGTATTCTAGTGAGGATGTGGAGAAGCATATGGCTAAAATTACTGAATGGCAGGTTGGGAAGGATACTGAGGTGCATAAAACCAAGGAGAAGGTGTGGGCAATGAAGGGTGAGTAGGATAACATGAAGGGGGCAAGGATGTATTATGATTGGGATGGTAGTAGGAATAGGATGCACGCTGCATGCCCTATTGGTATGACCTAGGTCCTTGAGGCCTCCTTTGGTTGATATAACAGAGTTGTTCAACCTCACCTTCAGCCCCTTGGTATACAACCTTCAATCCAGGCAGACAAGGGCACTTATCTGTGGAATCGTTTTCCTCACAGACTCAGCAAGCCTCTATAACATTTAGTGGACATTCATTTCTGGGATGCCTCCTAGTTACTTTACGAAAAAATATAGCTAAATCTCTCTCTTCTTCCTCTTGTTTCCTATTGATCTTCATAGAACCAATTTTTAGAGAAAAGGTGTGAAGAATTTCAACTTTAAATTCCCCCAACATGTTTCAAATTTCACTCTTGATAGATGTGTTGGAGGAAGAGGAACTAGCCAAAGCTTGACTAGACCTACCCTTCTTTCTAGCAGCCCAAGAATGGTTTTTGAACATTGTCTCGATATCATTATAAGGTAGATGATAAATTTCCCCTCCAAACAACATGTTTAGGGTTTCTAATACGTCCTGCCTAATTCCTCTAAGAAGGACTAACTTGAGTGATTCAGGATCAAGGGTGCATTTAGCCCTTTTGTAACTGAGTTGGAACCTTTCCTCATAATCCTCGATGGATTCATCAGTTCCTAGGGTCATTCTAAATATTTCATCTTTGGTGTATTTGGACCTACAATAGTCCCTATACTTGTTGTTAAAGGATTGTTGCATTTGAGCTTAGGTACTAGTGCTATACCCAGGTAGACCCATGAACCAGCACATGGTTGCATCCTTGAGGGTGGACGGGATCAAATTCAACTTCTTGTCATCATAGGTATAATCATAGGTTATGTAGATGACAACAAACTCATACAAGAAGGTATCAAGGTCCTCTGAGGTTAGGCCATGGGAGTGAGGAAGGCCAGAGGGACTAATGTTTTTCATCCTAGTATCTCCATTAGCCTCTCTGATGTGAAAATCACCCTCCTTTATGTTTCCAGCCTCATTTATGTTTCTATCCATGGTGTAAGTGTGTGGAATGGTCTCTTCTTCTTCTTCTCCAATAGGCTCTTCAAATATTTCAGGTTATTCTCTTAAGGTGTCTTCTAACTCTCATGTAGTTAGAGAGGGAAGCTGACAGTCACCGAAAAAGAGGGAAGGTTGATTGTTTGATGGTGTGGGGGTGTTTGCTAAGAATTACCTAAGGTTTCTCTACACCTACGAGGAATGAAATAAATATATTTTTCTTTTATGAGTTTTTTTCACTAAATGGAAGATAGAAAGGAAAACAAGAGTAACATTTATCTAGCAAATGAAAAATAGAAATAAAAAGCATAATTTACATCTACCTAGACACCTCCCCCCGTGACGACGCCAAAAAGTGACTAGCCCCAGTATTGCAACAAAAATGTTACAACTCCTAGGGCTACCAACTTTACTTTATCAACGCATGGTTTCGTACAAACTTGGAGGTGACGGTGCTATATACACAACAAATGCATCATTCTACTCATGTCACTTCTCAACTGGGGCACTTAACCATTAGGATTCCATATCATTTCTCTATTCGATTAAAGGGAGCTTGACCACTAACAGTGGAATGTAAAACTATTTCTAGTGCAAGAAAAGTAAATTCTTGTCAATTCAGGAAATGAAAGATGCTAACTTGTAAATGCTATGATATGACATAAATAATCTAGCTATGAAATGACACAAGTCTCTTGCGGGAAGGAAACTATGCTAACCTTGCACTTGATCATCTATATACTAGAACTGCTTGAAAATAGGAAGTTATTCTATCATTTAAAAATCTAAACATGTATGCAGTTAATTATCTCATTTAGAGTTGTAGAACATATAAAAGTCTTAATTGTTAAATTTAGAAATATAAAAGCTAATGGTACCTAATCTTGCAAGAGGGAAAGGAATGAATAGGCTGGTCTAGGTGGAAATTCTTTTCATGGAGTCCAACCTTAGGGGTTAACCTACTCCTACACTAGGATATACTACCATTTTAGGTCAAAATAGGGTTAGAACAGGCAGCTAGAGGTATGCTACAAGAAACTACTACAGGATGTCTTGTACTGCTACGAGAAGTTAGCTTGAGAGGTTTTGAAGGAAACTAATGGTGAGATGAAGTGTTGGAAAGGTGCATGATATTTTTGTAAGGTGTAGGGGGGTTGAACATCACCCAAGGCCAAGCCTAGCACTTCAAGAAGTTGGATATGACGAAGACAAGTTACTCACAGTGGTTGGAAAATAGAGGTTCAGAGTATGGGTTGGTATGCTTCAGTAGAAGGTGCATAATACCTAGGTGGAGTTGGTTGGAGGTGTCCCTTCCTACAAATCAACAATCCCTACAATAAAATTGTTTCTCTTTTCATTTACAAATTATTTCATGTCAACATGGAAAAGATGAGTTGAATTTAGAAAGTTTGACCTAATTATTATTAGAGACTAGATCTATGTAATGGACTGCATTCTGAGCTACATCAATCTTGAGAAGCAAACTAACAACTCCAAATATTTCCAAGAAATCATAAACATTTATCTAGCTAAAAAATGAAACTTAAGCTAAGCAATGAACGAAAGACAAACTCTGTTTTTGGGCTGTGAGAGTGGGGTTCCCTAATCATGATCCCATAAGGGAGATGTGATAGGGGTCACTGTCAAAAGATTTTCTAGTATATTTTCCCTCACTAGTGTACAACACTAATCTACTCTTTAAGCTAATGAAAGCATGAATAAGAAATAAATTTGATCAACTCTCTAAGCTACACATAAAACAGAAATAAACTTTAGCATTAAATCAACATTCTAAGCTAAGAATACAGATACAAAAGAGAGGAACTTATGTTGCTAGGGTTGGGCCCTAACCCAAGAGCTTCAGCCCTCTAAGTCAACTCAATGTTGGATCAAAACAAAATTTCTCATTATCATAAAAATGTCAAATACATCATAACAATAATAGTCAAATGTGCTTAAGCTTAATGGCCTCTTGGCTACAATAAAACTTCGAATCCTAATGAGTCCCTTAGCTTGCTTATTTATACAAAATTGGAGCTACAAACAACTCCCTAGAAAATAGGGATACTTGGCTCCCTAACACAAGAATAACTTTTCCTTGACAGGCACTAGCTTATCTGCCAATGAACTCGCATTGCTTGGTTGTGAGTGACACTGAGCTAATGAGATAGAGTGGGAGAATATTTGAATGATCTCAAGAGTTAAGGAGGGAGATCACTTCCTATAATCTCTCTTGCTTGTCTACTCCGAGTCTCTGCACTCAAGTCAACTCAAAACTACCTCAATTTTCTACATTTAACACACATTAGGTCATAGGACATAGTAACACACTTTTAGTCTTCTCACTAAGAAAAATATAATAAAATATGTAAATAAATGTGAGAAAAGAAAATTTAACAAGATGGAGAGTGGTATTGTGACCCATATAGTTTACCTATTGATAAGCCTCATCAACACACACACATAAGAGATATTCGTCTAACATCCATTGGAATAGTCCACAAAGATGTGACGGATATTGCAACCATTATAACACATTCTCAATATGAGAAGCACTAAAATAACTTAAATAGTTCATTTACTTTAGTACAGGTGAAAATAAACATGAATCATAAACATTTACTAAACATTCTTACAAACATTCATAATCCATGCATGAAGAATGTCTTGGCCATCATACTTCATTTATTAAGTAAAAGTCCCAAGACACATGTATACAACGAACACCACTAGCTCCAATAGTGGAGAGTTGGAGCCACCACTTGCTCCTCAAAAGAACTAGCTTGTCTCTCTAATGCCTTGCAGGAGGAGCCAAGGTGAAAAGTTATTTTCTCCTACAAAGACGGTGTATATATAACCAATGGGGTGATGCTTCACCTCCCTTGTGACTCTTTGACAACCCCCATGACTATTTGACTTCCTATGAATTTTCAACTTTACATGAATCTTCATATTTTGTATGTGTCCGTTGGACTTCCACTCTACAATACATTTTGAATAGATAATTACATAGTCCGCAATAATGATGTGGCACATGACGACTCATGACATGACATGACATGACACTGCAGACATAAAATTCTTGATGACATGGACATGTCAAGCCATTCTTGTTGCTCCTTGCTATGTGTATTCTTGAGTATGCTCTTTTGTCCACCTCCATATGGCTTAGAGGTGAGGAGTCTTCAATGATATCAAGTCTTAAGTTGTAGTTGCAAACTGGTGTCCCTTTGCTTTGTGTTGATTGATCAACTTGCATAACCAACTACAAAGATGTCTTTGAGAATGTTTCCCTTCTCCATATCCTTCTTCATCATCCTGTCATGCACTGATAAAGATACACTTTATGATGACGTTGCGATACTTATGTGATCGTGCTTACAACTTTGCAAATGAGTGTGACTAATGTTTACATGGTAATATCAACTCATTCACACAAACATAACCCCTTGAAACCACCAAGACAAGCTTATATACATAGTACGACACTTAGCATGCAAAAATACGACATTTTTCTCTTCTTGCAAAAGCAACCAAAACATTTAGAGAAAACACATGGAATGGATTTCAATGTTTGGGACAACAATATACAAGACCAAGGTAGGCTTTGAAATTAGGTGTAAGCCAAAATTTTGGAGGGTATTATAAGAGCGATAATAGATTGATAATTCCAAACATATGTACTCTACTTACCTTCAAAACTTTTAAATTTAATTAATTTATGTTGATTTTGGAATACTTCTCTTAATCTTTTCAAACATAAAAATTTAATTTTAAAATTTTCAAATAATTTCTTACCTTCTTAAAGTCCAATAATCATCATTAACTACTATTTATTAATATAAACTTCTTAATCAACATTATTTAAAAAATAAAAATTAAACAACCATATTCTCTAAGGTATTGTTATTCTTCCTATATCTTTAAATTCCTTTTATCAATTAAAACTACTGCTATCAATTACAATTTAACCATAACGATTATTCCTATATATAATTAAAAAAAGATGATAGAATACTTTTGTCTTTTGTATAAAACTTTGCAAAATTTCCATTTAACCTAATTCTTATGATTTTATAAACAATTTGATCCCATGGGTATATTTTATTATTAAGATAGCAATTAATGATGTATAATTTTCCATGAATCCAACGTGAAAAATAACCTCTCGAATATTTATCAGGTCGTGAATAACGTTACATGAATAAAATATCAAATATTTAAACGATTAAAAGATACAATTTGATGTCCAACTTCGAGCAATATTTAAAACTATAGAATACTTTTGTCTTTTGTATAAAACCTTCCAAAATTTCCATTTAACCTTATTCTTAAGATTTTATAAACAATTTGATCCCATGGGTATATTTTATTATTAAGACAGCAATTCATGATGTATAATTTTCCATGAATCCACCGTGAAAAATAGCCTCTCGAATATTTTATCAGGTCGTGAATAACGTTACATAATTAAAATATCAAATATTTAAACGATTAAGAGATGACAATTTGATGTCCAACTTCGAGCAATATTTTTAGTTTTAATAAATTAAAGACCAGAATAGGTTCCATTAATTATATAGATGTTTAGTAATATAAATATACATATATAAAAATTTATTTATTCTTCCCGGTTTGGTTATATCAACATTTTTTGAAGGATATTTTAATTCCTTATTACTTTAGAAGTTAAATTAATTTGAGATATTTTTATAACTTATAAAAATATACAATAAAATTATTCATATAGAAGTGCAATTTACATTATTAATGATAATTGAATATAATAATAAACATTATTTTTACATTATTAATGATAATTGAATATAATAATAAACATTATTTTGTTAGTATGATCATAATTATCACATATTAATCTATATAACAAGAAAGGGTTAATAATTTTGATGCGTCTCTTCAAAATCTTTTTGACTTAAATCATTTTTTTTTCATCACCAAACATAAAATGCTATAGTGTGAAGAGAAAACACTTATGGTCATCAAAAGCTAAATCTAGTTTAACTTAGCACTTGCATCTTATACCTCAATTATATGGACATTATCGAATTATTAATGGTCATATAAAGAAACAAATATATGCTAGAATACTTGAATAACTAATTTCTACAATATTTAGTTTAGTAGAATTTCTATTTAATTTATGGTGTATTCAACTACATGATGTTCTCACTTTAAATGTATAAAAAAATAGATTTTTTAATTCAGCTATATCTTCCAAACTTCACAATCCACTTATTGAGCATTTAATGGAATTATGATTCAATCATTCTAAGTGTTAATAGCCCCTAACAAAGATTATATCTTATATTGAACAAATTATCCAAATCATTAGGGACACAACAAAAAGAGATATGCATGCCTACCCTAATTATACAATGATATTCCTTTTACATATGACACACATAGATATAGGTACATACTATCTACATACTCCATTTTATGGAAATATTAGTGAAAATATTTTATAATATCACCTAGTTACCATTACAATACTCCTCCCGAGGAATAAATCTCAGAAAAGATACCAGTTTTCCTTTTACATATGCCACACATAGATATAGGTACATACTATCTACATACTCCATTTTATGGAAACATTAGTGAAAATATTTTATGATATAACCTAGTTACCCTTACAATACTCCTCCTAAGGAATAAATCTCATAAAAGATACAAGTTCGAAGACTTCAAGGAAAAATACATGAAATCTACACATAACATTTGTATATGGTTATTCTTTTTAATATACACAAAAAATAGAATTTTCCATTATTTTGACGAGAACTATCCTGGTTATGGTTTTTATGAAGCTCGTTTTTTTTTGCTACAAGTTAGAGTTGAGTGGACTAGTTAATTAGGCTACTTAGTTGATAAAATGTAATATATCAATTAAATGTGAATATCAATTAATTAGTTAATCAAGTTAGTTGACAAGCCAATATAGCTATACTAATTGCAATTATTTACCCTGAATAGAAATCTATAAATATATGTGATCATATGAAGTATTTAATGGTAATTGATCTTGTATAATAAAATTAGTGCAACCATATAAATTAAAAAGTAAATGATGATAGGCACCAATCCTTAATGAGTATGAAAACACTTCATCATCCATCTCAAGTTGTTCAAATTGAAAAAATCATAGGAATTAATTAAATCATAACTTTATTTAAAATAACAATTATTATTATTAATGATAAAAATAATTAATATATAATTTAAGCATACACACATTAAGAAAAAACATGTACCATGATTCTTAATAATGGAGATTCATCTCTACTTTATCTTGGAGATTATTAATTTGTAAATAAACTTTGTTACAATACCATGACTTATTAATACAATATGGCCAAAAAACCATAGCTCATGTTATATTAGACTTGTTCATATGGCATTTTTTTAACTAATGAATTTAATTAAAAGGGAAAAAAGACATAATTTCTTTGAAAATAAATGTCAACCTTTGATCTGTGTACACTACTAAGAATATTTTAGAATATTATGTGAAGAATAAATCCCTACCATTCACTTATTAATTATTGATAATTAAATTAAAATTCTAGAAACCATATTTCACAATAATAATGCCTATCGTCATAATTATACTTATTGCATGTTCCACTACTACCTTTCTTTTCTTCCTTATCCTATGCATGTGTGTTTGTATATAATTCGTAATTAATATATATCTATATATAATGATCGGTTAATTCACTATTAATAACTAATCTTATTTATTGGCATTCATTGCAACATTAAATCTAATGCACATAACCTAGGACCATATAATAATTACATGCATTCATATATGTTGATTATGGAAACAATTCTAAGACCAGATAATAATTGCATGCATCATAGATGGTGACCATGGGAAAAATTCATTATTGATGGTAGAAGAAATTCAAAAATTATCTTAAATTTACTAACATTGACGTGGGCAATGCCATAGAACTCACAAAAAAAAATTCTTTAAAGACAACATTAAAGGAAATAGAGAAATATTTTGATTCAGATGGAAGGATGGTCGATTGCTATGAAAACTAACTCATAGTGGTTGAGCCAAACTTTATTAAGATATTGAATAAATCATGGAAGACTTCTACGAGGAACGAATAATGTCCTTGTATGATGTCAAAAGATGATTATGCAATTACCTTCATGATAGTTTTTTGTGCACAATACTAACATTACATCATAAATTCTTCTTACTTGATAAGGGTGCTAGCCATATTGTTAGCCATATTGTTAAAGCAATACCTGGCAGGAGAACAACAATAATTTACGTTTGAAAGAAGAAACTTTACGTTTGAAAGAAGAAACAAGAGGAGTGGGAAACATTTCGAACCATGACTGTAAGAGCCCTAGACCACGCATGGTGTTTTTGAAGTATTTCTCCTAAGCTTGGCTACAATCATATATTTCCTTCTATCGAGACGCTTGGTTGGTTAAATGCACTCTACACCATTGCTAGTTGTGTTTATGGAGAAACTTTAGGTTGGACCCCAAATTAATCTACTCAATTTTCAACATGTGTGTCACTAACTAGATCAGTTACAACATGTGTGTCACTAACTAGATCAGTGAGTGATAGTACTTTCTTTCTATTACGACTTCATATGCTACTTCGTTGTGGGGTTAACTCACTTTCCATGCGTGTTTTATTGGGGACTTTGCCATGAATGCCGTTACACCACAACTCGCAGGTGTTGGTAAAACTAGGATCCCCAGGGTGGAAATTACGGATTCAAAAATTCACCCCCTTCAAACGCAGCTCGGGGAATCGAACCTGGGTCCAAGCTCTGATACCATGTGGAGGTTTTCCGTTACACCAAAACCCACAGGTGTTGGTAAACATTCCAAACCAGTGACTAGGATCCCGAGGGTGGAAATTACGGATTCCATAGAGGTGTGGTGATTCTTCCAACATCAACTACCTTAAAAAAATCCCTTGCATAAAAACATGTCAGCTTGGTCATATGTAACTGGTCATACGTAACTATTGTATACCAAGATGACAAGCTATGATCTACTTAAGAAATAAAGTATCGGTCTTATGAAACCAACATATATGCCAAAAATATGATTGAGCGTGGATGGGGTAAAAAATATGATCGAGTGTGGATGGCATATATATGATGTAGACTAAGCCCACAAATCATATACATATCTAAAAAAGAAAGGTTAGAGGGAAATATGGATTGTGTTGTCATAAAAAAAACATACTCTAACGAATTCAAGGGTACAAGTTATTATGGATTTTCAATTCATGATTTATTTGTGATAGAAAACTGCTATAACCATTGAAATTTAGTGTTGGAAGAGAATTGTTGTAGTAATAGTATTGTGGATACACTCTTTATTTCAATATAAGGCGACAGCCGAATGAGTATTAGAATGGAGGTGTATGGCTATGGTCATGAATTTGTAAAATGAAAATAATGATACGAAAGAGGTAAGCCAACTAAGAATGGGAATGTAGGTATATGGTTACGGGTATATTTTTATAAAATGAAAACAATTATATAACAAAGTGTGCATACTATCTCTACTTCATTATAAACCACCTGAAATTGGGAATTTATGAACTGAAAATAGAAATGCAAGTGTGTTGCTATGGCCATGCCTTTCTAAAATGAAATCAATGATATATATAAAAATATGCATACTTTCTCTATCTCGCTATAATCCAATTAAGATTGGGAGGACGGGTGTATGGCTATGGCCGTGCTTTTGGGAAAATAAAGCAATGATATCAAATAGCTATGGATTGGGAATTATAAAACCTAATCTTGAATCGCTCGTTTTAAGTGAAAATGATATTATTATTACTTACTCATTACAATATGAAGTGTCCAAATGTTTAAAGGAGAATGATATACGTTATTGCGTAAGTTATTAAAAAAGGAAGTCTTTATATGTTAAAGAAGGATGATACATAGGTTTTATTGTGCAGTCATACGTTATGATAAAAGATATCAGTATTATTCATTTATTATAATATGGAGAATGATATAAGTTATTGTGTAATTTATTATAGAAACAAAATTAAGTGTTTATATGTTAAAAAAGGATGATATATAAGTTATTGAGTATTATTGTATTATGATAATTAGTTATCACAATTACATTAGTAAATGTGGTTGATATAGGAATATAAGTAAATTTTAATGTATCAATTTTTCCCTCATAAATATAAATTCAAACAAACTCTAAAAAAATTATGTTAGCAAAACCATAACTCTAACCTTATTCATAAATAAGTAAACTATAATCTTCCAAAATTTTCACCATTAAATGAAATCCAAAAACAAAATTTCTAATCCTCCCTTATTTCTAATCACAATTAGGAATATATTCCTTTGTATGTGGAATTTTGATATTTTCAAATTTTAAAATTTACCATCAAAACATAAAATTGAATACATTATTATCATTATTATCTAACACAAAATTGATGTATATATAATTATCATAAAATATTAATGAGGCGTCGGCATAGCTATTTAAATAAAATGTAAATATTAATAACACATTCACATGTTTGTCTGCTAATGCTTAATTTACTGGGAAATCCTCCAAGGGTGCGTTACACATTATAATCTAACATAAGCCGAGCAGCGAAAGAGTTTGCAGTAAAAAAAACAATAAATGGAAGGTTCTAGTGGGTAATGAAATACAAAACAATACAATGTAGCGACCTGGTGGTAAAGTAAATGCATTATACATTGCATAGGTTATGAGGGCCACCATTATGATCATTAGGGTTTTTCTTGAACATCATTATCATTAAAGCTTTGCTCATTTAAAGAGAATGTAAGAGATGTTTAAGCCGCAATAAGAAAAAGAATGTTTAGAGAATTAAAACACATAGAACGAAGTTGCAAATGCCGTCAGGAAACCAATAACCTTCTCTAGATGTAGAACTACTGCAGCAACTCTGATGGACAACTCTTATGGAAATGTAGATGTGGCATAGATAAGCGATTGGGACAGATAGTGCGACTTTTTCCACAATATTTACCATCCTGCCTTCACTTAAAGTAGCCAGCATAGCTTGAGTCACCTGTTATATTTCATCTGAAGCAAGCAATAATAATCTATTCTCTCAAAATAATAACAGCTCCTGACCCATACCACAACTTTCACCCTTACCAACACATTATTACTTCCTTGCATGTGAGTGCTCAAATGGCATTTTTTTTCTTTTTGTCCAAATTGGTCACGCAAGTTTTAACCGAGTAACAAAAATACATATGATTGATGAATTCGTAAAATATGCCAACCAGCTATGTTGCCAATCCTGTACCAAACCTGGTCATGGGTCATAATTAAGAAGCAATACTGATACAATTTGAGAATCGCACTAATATATTCCGTTGCATCTCAAACTCGTAAACTCCTAAGCAAACATGTCTCTCTTGTCCGTAATTTGGCAAGATGTCGCAATGAAAATAAATAAAAACTGACAATGAAATTCTGGATTTCTAGGTATCATTCCATTCGAACAACTCCATAGTGCAATTTAAACAATTAGAACTTATATTTACATAATCATCCAATTAAAACTTAGATTTCCATAATCATCCAAAGGAAAATTTTCCCAACAACAAACGAACAAAAAATTTCACCTTAAAATAAATCTGTTTGCGAACCTATTCCAGACCTTAACTCATGGATCTGATTGCCTGCTGTTTGCAATACATATGCAGACTATAAACACCACACACGCTGGAGCATTACTGAAAGCCAGGATCTATGAAAACAAATTGTACGGTGAAGCCTTTCTGAGAGCATGGATTTATCAAACAAACTATACGGTGGAGAATTTTTGCAAGAATTGATTTATCAAACAAATTTAACTGTTCTACCTTATATTTTATTTCATTACCAGTTACAGTGAAAGATAGGGTACGCTATCAATATAAAACCCCTTGTCGTCTTCGATTTTTAAACGAGGGTTGCATTTCGCATTTTTGAATGTCCTGGATATTTAATAGATTTAAATTTAAAATTGATAAAAGCATTTCTTCGAGCAGGAAGAAAATCATGGCAGTGTTTCGTGTACATGACGGCCACCAACTGCGTATTCCCCTAGCTTGTCCATAATCAACTGCGTATGCTCCAATTGATCTTCGTTCACCTCGCGAGGAAAATGATCTGTTTTCTCTGCTGGTTGCTTTTCATAGTTACGTGAGAACGACTGCAAACATGTAGCTCCTCGCAGTTCTTTGTTCCAAAACTCTTCGTAATATTCCTCGTACTTGAAGCTTTTATATACGGCAGGGTGCTCCGCGTCAGTCAATGCAGTTGCAGGAGTGATAACTGCATCAGGAGAAGGGCAGTAAAATGTCGGAATTGAAAAGCGTGCTCTTGACGAGCTTACTACAGCACGATGCAACACGCTCCTGTATCTTCCGTTGCTCAGAACCTGGACATACTTAATTTCACTCCTAACATTAATTGTGCCGTGCCATACATCATGGATCATACGAATAAAAAAAGAAATCAGAAGAGGAGACTAATTAATTAGAGTGCCAAGCAGATAGATGGAACCTGTAATTGATCACCGATGTTGATAACAAAAGAATTAGGAATGGGGTTCACATCAATCCAGTGTCCATTGTAGAGCACTTGTAAACCGGGCACCTCATCCTGAAGAAGAAGAGTGAGGATATTGGGATCTGAATGCGGTGGTAAGCCGAATGTAAGCTCAGGACTGGGGCACTTGGGGTAGTAGTTTACAGCCATGTGTTGCTCGTGCTTTCCCAGGGCTTTGTTTAGGTAGTCAGATTCCAGTCCCAGGCTCTCCGATATTGCCTCCAGCAGCTTCAGAGCAAGTGCCCTGACCTCTTTGCAATATAGACCGCACACTTCCCTGTGAGCAACATTATTCGAATTAAAAGTAAACTAATCTACCTTTAAATTTTGTAGAGGTGTAAATAAAAGGTGTTTGATAATTTCAAGAATTTGTTTTCCTTTATAACAAAGAGAACGGATTCAGTACATTTAAAATAAATTATATTTATTTAAGTGGGTTTAACCATATACTTTTCCTATTATAACATATTATATTTTCAGAATGCTGCAAAAAGTGTTTTAATTCTTAAGATGAAGATCAGAAGCATATTTAAAATTTTAAGAGAGTTTTGGGTTTTTTTTTTGTTTTCTATTCTCGCAAATAAACTCAACCCTGAATCACTTTATATGGAATTTTAAACAATAACATAATTAATCTAATTAACTTAGAAAACTAAAATCAATTCATATACCGTTAAAAAATAACTTAATAAATAGGGTATTATAAGGTTTAAGATGATGTTGGAAATATCATGGCTAAATTTAAAAAAAGATTTAGTAAGAACATAGAAATTTATTTTCATTATTATCGGGATAATATTAGGATATGTGTGGAGATCAATTTTACAAAAATTTAGGAGATAGTATTATTTAAAAAAACAAAGATCTTCAATGATTCCATGTTTTGGATTATCAAATTGTTTTCAATGGTCCTAAGTTTTAGATTATGAAAACATGACATTAGGAAGTAGGAATCGTTTCTAAATAAGACATTTGTTGAACACATATCTACAAAATGAAAAAAAAAATTAAGAAAAAATAGCGAAGAGGAAGGAATTATGGAGAATACATGAAAAGATGGGGGCTCGGAGGACAAAAATGTCATAACCTCCTATAAACATAAAAATACAAACACTTCATGAAACAAAAAAATTAGTTAGTAGTGACTCAGATAGAAGATGAATCAAGGGTACAAAGCATCCAATAAAGCTTGCCCATGTATAAAAAACTCAAATTCCAATAAAACACACCATCTAGAGTCAGTTTTGGCTCTAGTTCCAGTGAAACAACACCATAATGTGGCAAGAAACCGAAAAAAAAAGAAAGACCAAATAAATTACATATACATAATCTTCCCTATTATATTTTTTTTTTTCTTTTTAATTTCAAAACATAAACATATAATTAAAAAATACTTTGTTAATTATATATGTATGTTTTCTTCTCAGTATGAAGAAACCAGAATTCTCTTATTAAAAAAAAATAAAAATAACTTATTAAAACGAAACCCCGTACAAATCAAGTCATTTACAATTCAAAAATAATCTAAATAAATTAAAATACATGCAAATTTATTCGATTAGAAAACAAACAAAGATGTTTAAATATATGTTAACATGATACTTTACCTATAATTAGCAGGTTTTGAAGGCCAAGTGTGAACATGATCTTCTAACGGATAACAGTGATGCCTCAGGTAGTCCCGCCAGTTGAACACTTGTTCCTTACGGATGTTAAAGCTGGTGGACAAACGTGTTTTTCTCAACGGATTGTCGGAATAGTATTCCATTCGGTCCTTCACAGGCATTGTGAAAAACTCGACCGCTACTTCCAGCATCCTTTTGATCACCACATCTGGAATGCCATGATTGATTATCTGCTTATTCATACAACAGTAACATAATATCAAGCCAGCGCCCTCTCTTTTTCAACTGAAGGAGCTAGGAATATGAACTAAATTGTTATAAAAATATCAAAGAAATTACCTGGAAGAAGCCGTACTCAGCACAGGCCCGGGCAATTTGTTGAACAACGTCGGCTCTAGTAGAATCGTGTGAGAGACGTTGGAGGTCCACGAGAGGTATGGAGTCCAAAGAAATGACTACTTCATCCAGATTGGGTCGCTCAGCCGGAGGTCTTACGTAATGTTGTGGAAGCTCAGAATAGTTTGTTCTGTTCGATATTAGTGGCACTGATGCCTCCTCTTTGTCGCAATGAATCATCTCATCAGCTTCAGTTGAGGCAGCCTTCTCCATCTCTACGCAGATGATGTTCATCTCTATCTGATTAGAGGTATTTATGGCAACAGTTTACTACTTTTCTGAAAAGCTGCTCATCAGGCTTGCAGTACTTTCAGAGTCCAGATTTTCTAGAAAATATGGAGAAAAATAAGTTCATCTCTATCTGATTAGAGGTATTTATGACAACAGTTTACTACTTTTCTGAAAAGCTGCTCATCAGGCTTGCAGTCCTCTCATAGAGTACAGATTTTCCAAATTTTGAAGAAAATATGGAGAAAAATAAGTTCCATGCCAAGCGAATATGTTGTACGCAAGAGAAAGATCTTGAAATTGAGATATCTCGAATAATACCTCATTATAAACGTATTCGGAATTCGAATTCAAGTGAGAATCTAATACCTCACTGCCGTGCAGCGATTGCCTTCATGGATGGGGGATTAGTACAAGGTATATGGTTTTCAAAAGGACAATGTTCCTTATTGCTTATCTACATTATGAAAATCTTATCAAATTCTAGCTTCACATTGACACCAAAGGGGAATTAGAATTTATAGTTAATTTAGATTTATGTTAGCTTTAGTTTTATTAGAATATATTTTCAATGGAATAAAATTATTATAATTATAATAGGTGTGTTTATTTTAGAGTAGTTTACAAGTTCAAGTTCAAGTTCAAGTTAATTATTAATAGTCAATAGGGTATGATAGAGATTTAATTTAGAGAGAATATTTGTGGAACATTTTTAGTAGTATTCAAGATATATGGTTGTAATTTATCTAGAAAATAGTTATGGTTTTTTTTCTTTTTAATTTAATTTTAAAAAAAATATAATAAAATTAATGGTTTTTGGGAATATGGTGTTGATAAGCGATAGTATTGGCCCATGGTATAGTGACAAAATAAATTTTATAGTAAAATAGGGTGGGGGTGAATCTTCATGGTTAATAAAAGTAGTTATGACCTTTTTGTTTTTCAATTTAATTTAAAAAAATGCTATAAAATTAATGGTTTTTTGGGCATATGGTATTGATAAGACATGGCCCATGGTATTCACCCATAGTATTGTGAAAAAACTATCTTTATAGTAAAGTAGGTGGAGTGAATTTCCATGGTTAATAATTTTGTTACATTCTTGTTAATTCTTTCTATAATTAATAATAATAATAATAATAATTTGAAAAAAAATTCTGATTTAGTTATTTTCTTTATTATTATTTTAACATTAGCAATGTAAGATGTATCATGAGTTAAATGCTTTCTTCTCTATCATAGGTTGATGGCAGTTAGTGTTTACCAACCATGCAATTTATATGCTACTCTAGTTTAATCATTAAACAATTGAAGAGTTGAACTTAAATCATGTTAGGAGATATCATTCCACTTTGTTTTTCTTTGTTACTGTAAGAGTCGGTCCTTCTTTTTCATTATATCGTAAAAAAAAATTACATAAAGTACATACATTCCCAAAGGATATGTGGGCCATAAAGTTATCGAGCCTCACAAAGCCTTGGGAACCGAGCCAGAGGCCCACAAAACATAACATAGTGACCTCCAAAATTCAATCTTTCGCCAAGACCGTTCGATCCGCCTCCAGAGATCTCACGGACGAGGATCTATTTTGGAAAGCTAACAAGCAAACTCTTTAAGCTTTGAATCGGACCTGATGAGGAAATAGATACCACACTATAATGATTTCGGGTCCACCGGGGGGATAACCCTCGAGCATGTAATCTGCCCGAAATCCACCGATCCTAACCTTGTTGATTAACATGCACAGTAATTAACAACGCACCTAGACCCGAAGTCAAATAAAGCCATCGTTTAAGTTAATTTTGGGTCTGCCTGGCATGGTAACCTCCTTGCAATTTGCCATGCGAAATCCCTAGGATTGCCTCAAATTTTCCTAACTGCCAGCACGTTAACCAAGCGCCCGACATAGCTAATTCAAAGGTGAATTTTAGAGAATTTCGTTTTCATAAAAAGACTTGTTCTTTATATTGACTCCCGCCCGATAACTTTGGGTTTGTAGAGTTCTGGGTACAGATTCCCGCCCAAAGACCAGATATCCTGTCCACATATTTCCATGCACTACTTCACCATAAAGATCAAAATTCCCCTGTTTCCTTTAGTCTACCTCCTTCCTTTAGTATACATCCTTCTAGTTCCCTTGCTTTGATAGAATTCCCTGTCCGCGTTCGCCTGTCTAAGACACTCTTCCCTCAATCTGCCTTGGGGGGTCTCTTTCCAATCATATATTTTATTGCTCTTAGCACAGAGTACGCCTTCATTAGCTAATATGTCTACTAATTTGTTGGTTGTTCGGTGCACATGAGTAAAACTAAGGGTTCTCATGTTCTGCAGGTGGGATTGAATCCGTTGATAAACTTGCAGAAGCCACCAATGTCTTGAGACTTTATCTAGAGCTGAGCCATAGCAAATTTTCTTGACCAAAATAATAATCAATTAAAAATTAGCTTCAATTATGGTATTATGAAGATTTGATTCCCTCAAGGTTTCAAGGCATTTCTCAAGGGCCATGAGCTCCGCCATATTTTTAGTGGATTTTCCCAAATGACTATGAAAGAAGGTTTTTATGAAACCCTTTTCATCTCTTATTACTCCTCCATACCCTTCCATAACCGAGTTTCCTTTTGAGGTCGCATCTATATTGCATTTCATAAAACCCTGAGGGGGAGGTTTCCAGAAATCCTTATCAGTTATGGTATGGCTTACATTCATGTTTTTGTCCTGTGGGACAAGCCCCTGAAGACCCAAATGCAGTACTATATTCACATCTGAATCTTTTGGTTGGTCCTCAGGGGGGATTTTAATGAGGGTCCCCAGTGTCTCATTGAGTTGTCTTAAAATCTGAGCCATGATGTTCTGGGGAGAACCTTTCCTGTTCTTGAATATTCTGTTATTGTGGTCTTTCCTGACATCCTAGATTAGAAAGACCAGAACTAAAGCACAAGCTTTGTTGATTATTTCATTTTCAGAGAAATTTTTCCTCCACTTCTTCAAAGTACTGGTAATGCTGCCCATGTCCCTATCTGTTTGTTTGAATATTGAAGCTACCCAGCTCCATAAGGTGGAAGTGAATGAGCAGAAGTTGAGAAGGTGATCCATAGTTTCTTCTTGTAATTCACATAGTTGGCATTTAGATGGGCTGGATACTCCTCTTTTCCTAAGGTTTTGCCAGGTCAAATTTTTTTTATGTTGCACTAACCACATGAACAGTTTGATTTTCAACCAGCTTTGGTTCTGCCATAGGTCCTTCCATACCCAATCAGGGTTTGGATAGTCAAGTCCAAGGGCTATGCACTTTGCCTCTTTGAGGTTGAAGTTGCATTCATCGTTTTCTCCCCATCTCGGCTGGTCTGAATTAGCTAAAGTCAGAATCTTTCTCGTTTCTAAGATGGTTGTTAAAGCTTCTACTTGTGCCTTCAATGGGGAGTCATCACTGTATACCAGGTTCTTCCATATTCTCCATTTTTCCTTGCTTCTTTCTTGATCCCAAAAGTCATTTGCCCTCAGTAACCCTTTTTTGTTAGTATTGTTCTTGAGATTGGTGAATTCTTCTCCTAACAGTTTAGGTTCATGTTGCCAATTATCTTCCCAAAACCAAGCAAGGTTTCCAGCTCTTTTTCCCCAAAAACTGTGTTTTTGAACAATGGCTCTATTCTATCAAGCTTTGTTCCAAATGTGGTTGCCTTTGATCAGCCCATACATTCTAATTTGATCCCTTTCTTGCCAATTGATTGCATATTTCTGTTTCCAAATTTTGGCCCAAGGTGAAGCCGAATATTTTAGCCATCTCCACCAAAGTTTTGCCCCCAAAACTTTGTTAAGTATTTCAAGGTCATCAAGTCCCAAACCTCCATGTGTCTTAGGTTTACAGATATTTTCCAAGGCTACCAAAGCCCATTTTTTTTCTCTTCCGCTTTGCCCCAAAGAAAATCTCTTTGGATATTTCGGCATTGTTGCATAACTCATTTAAGAGCTGGAAGGGCTGAAAACATAAAGATGGGAACTATTTGAAGGAAAACTTTTGGGAGCACTAGTCGTCCTGCTAAATTCAAAGACCTATTTGTCCATTTCCAGATTTTGTCCTGGAGCTTATTGGTCACAGGCTCCCAAACTTCCTTGCTCATAGGTTTGTCTATTATAGGTGCTCCCAAATATTTGGAGGGTAGCATATCTCTTTGAAAGCCTAGAATTCTAGAAATATGTCTTTGAATAGCAATGTCAGTATTAAAAAAGAAGATCTTTGATTTGGAAAGGTTTCCCTCTGTACCTGCAGCCTTTGTAAAGTCATTAAGGATTTGTTTGTAGGCTAGAGCTTCCTTGACCATCGGTGTACCCTGCAGTATGGTATCGTCCACAAATTGTTGATGGGTCAAAGCCTCTCCATTCAGGGTAAGTTTAAGACCCTGGATTTAGCCTTCTGCATTGGAAAATTTGATAGCATTTCCAAGCCCTTCCATCATGAGAATAAAGAGCAAGGATGAGTGTGGATCTCCTTGTCTGAGACCTTTCAAAGGTTTGAAGGTTGTGGATGGTGAACCATTTAACAGGATAGAAAAACTGGAGGTAGTGACAAGGGCCATTACCCATCTTATCCAGTTATGATCGAAGCCGTAAAAAATTATAACTTCCGTGACGTAAGCCCAACTTAGCTTATCATAAGCCTTTTCTAGGTCAAGTTGTATAATCATTCCTGCCTACCTGTTGTTCTTAAGTGAGTGAACCACCTCTTGAGATTGAATGATATTGTTGAGAATTTGCCTGCCTTCCACATATCCAGTTTTCTCCTCAGACACGAGAGTTCGAAGAAGGGGCTTTAGTCGGTTCGTAATTATTTTGGAAATAATTTTGTACACCACATTGCATAATGCTATTTGTCTAAATCTGTCTAGTGTCATAGCATTAACCTGCTTTGGAATCAAGGATATGAAAGAGAAATTGAGCGCCTTCAAAACAGTTCTGTTTTTCCTTGAGTCCTCCACCACATCGATAATATCGTGCTTGACTATTCCCCAACATGCTTCAAAGAAGTCAACATTGAATCCATCTGGACCTGTCGCTTTCCTTTTTGCATGTCTTTGATAACTCCACTGACCTCCTCTTCATTCACTGGTATGTTTAGATTATAATTATCTTATGTTGTCACAAGCTTAGGAATGTGCTTTGTAAATTCATTGATGAATTGAGATCTGTCTAAAAGAGGTTCCTCAGCTATGCCTTGGAAATGTTGAACCATAATAGCTTCTATTTATTTGTGCGTATTGAGTTGATTTCCTTGAGAATCTTTGATTTTTGAAATCTTATTATGAGACATGTGAGCCATGGTAGATTTGTGAAAAAACTGAGTTTTCCTTTCTCCTTCTTTCAACCATAGTACCCTTGATTTCTATTTCCAAAATATCTCCTCTTTCTTGCATAATCCTTCCCATTCTTGTTGATGATGGTTAGCTTGTTTCTTTCTCTCCTCGTTTAAGCCATCTGTGATGAGGATCTGGCTAATTTCTTGTATCTTCTGTTCAATTATTTTTTCGGCTTCAAAAATGTTTCCAAACTCATTCTTATTCCAATATTTAAGCCTGAGTTTGATTTGTTTCAATCTTTTATGTAGGAGGAACATTTTTGTTCCCTGAACTTGCATATCCTCTATCCACCATTTTTCAATATTGCTAATAAAGTCGGGATGGGTAAGCCAAATGTTTTCAAACCTGAAAGGTCTATTTCTTGGAGTTCCTATAAAGGACGCTTGAAGTTGAACCGGCCAATGATCTGAGCCACCAAAAAGGAGTATCGCAGTTGACAAGTCAGGGCCTGTAAGGACGAGGTCCTCCGAGATAATAAATCTATCCAATTTTGAGGCCACTTGAGACTCTCCTCCCCTTTTATTATTCAACGTGAAGATACCATTACTTGTCTCTATATCTACTAGCCTCATGTTGTTTATGAAATTCTGAAATTTTATGGAATCTCTGCCTAGTGATCTTGTTCCACCTTTTTTTTCCGATAGGGACCTGATCATATTAAAGGCCCCTCCCAGAATCCAGGGGATACTCGAATACCTGTTTCTTAATTCCTCTAGAGACAGAAGAAGCTCGATTTTGTCTTTAGGCTTTTGTGGACCATAAAAATTTGTAATCAGATAAACTTCCTTGTCCCCCAAAGGTTGGATGACCACTAATAGATAGTTCTTCGATGCTTCAGCATCTAGGAGTCCTATTTTCTGAGGGTTCCAAAGTGTGAGAATTCCTCCTGTTGTTTTAGCTGCTTTAACTTCTAGATATTCATATTTAATCAGCAATTTGCTGTGTATTTCTCTTATTTTTGCTATTGAACATTTTGTTTCCTGAATAAATATCACATCTGGTTTTTCTACTTTCATTCTATTGATGAGATTTCTTTGTTTCCTTTTGCTTCCTAGACCCCTAATATTCCATGTTGAAAAATTCATTAAGAAAGATTTGTAAAGGAGTAACTAGTTAGGTCTTTCATCTTACCTGATTTGATCATGAGTTTCCACATTCAATCAGCAACTCATTTTGTTTTTTCTTCCTCTTTTCCTTCCTGGGTTATTGGGAGCTTGTCCACCTATTGCCTCCATAGATCTAACCCCTTCATTGTCCTGACTATAATAGATCCTTTTGATCCCTACTCCCTTTTCCTGTGTTCTCCAGAGGAAGAGCTATTGTACTCTGTTAAATTCATCTTAAGGTAGCGAATCCACTCCTTTGGTTGTTCCTTTCTCTAGGAACTTTTCTAGATCAAGATGCTCCCTTTCCAGTATGTCTTGCAGTTTATGATCCTTCGTACCCACTTTTCTTGGGGTCATCTCTTGGTACCTATCAAGTTCCATGGTGCTTGGCTGATCCTCCCTTTGTTGGCTTTTATCATGTCTATCCTCCATGCTCTAATCCTTTTCCTTCTCTACCAGATTTTCCTTAATTACTTGATTTGTTCTTTCAACCCCCTCTTATTCTTCTAATATCTTGAACTTGTTATGACTGGGCTATTTTTCCTCATAGATTTTTTTTTCTCCCTCCTTTTCCTCTGCCCCCCACCCTGGTAAAGCTTTCAGTCTCTTTACCTGAGGTTGCTTTTATGCTGCACTCCATTTTACTTAAAGGGCAGTCTCTGAAGAGGTGCCCGTGTTCATGGCATTTGCAACATCTGAAGGGTACATGCTCATAGTCCACTGCCTATACCCATTCTTCATTAAATACTTCTAAAATTATTTCATCCAGAAAAGCCCCAGAAAGGTCCATTTCCACACATATTCTGGCAAAGGAGGTATATTTTCCTCACAGAGTGGCTTCTGATATTTTTAAAAAATGCCCTAGTTTATTACCTATGGATTTTAGCGATTCTGGCAACCAGTAATCTAGAGGTAGGGAATATAGTCTTACCCACACTGGCACTGATGTAAATGTTTCTCACTCCCGAACAAAGTTCATTACCCATGGCCTCATATAGAGGCCTGTAGCCACATTGAAGTATGGACCTCCTTCAAACACCCTGTCTTTATCCACTAGATTCATAAACACAACTGTGAAGAAGCCCTAAGATTCATGGTGTAGCTATATTTCTCCCTTAGGTTTCCAATGGTTCTTCATCCATGCGTGTAGTGCCTTCTCTGTTGGCCAAAATCCCATGAATTTACATGTCACTGCATAAATCACCATGTACTCCCTGTGTGCATGTAGCGCTGGAGCACTTAACACCACACGGGGTGTGATGGATGCCTTAGGTTTACATGGTCCTATCCTACTACTAGGATCAACCTTCTGACTATCTACTCTTGTACACTTCTCTCCTCTGACTTCCTCCTACATTTTTGCCTGCCTTTGTGGTATACTATTTTCCTATTTTCCTTTTTTTGTACCCCCTGCTTCCACTTCCATGGGCTTCTTGAAGCAGTTTCATACAACATCACCGTAGGAGAGAGTGGAGCTCCCCCCTTCTCACCCCTCCATGGCGCCCAACTCTGAAATCCTGCAACAAACCCTAGTTTCGTGCATTTTCAGAGCTCTAGTAGATCCTACTATTGATCTAAATTGTTGGGTGGTATCATCATTCCACTTTGTTAGGTCCCTATAATACTAGTGATTCCCCCATTATTATTGTCACTGTATCCCTTATGATTATTGGTGTGCCCCTATTGTCCCCATATTGTTATTATTATGCCCCATAGAATCCCACTATTGTTATTTTTGTGCCTTTATATTATTATTGTTGGGTCAGCTTGGTTATATTGTGTCCCCTTAGACTCCTATATATTGAAAGGAGGTTTTGTCATTTGAATCATCCAAGAATTGTTCATTTGTGTAATGTAAAGGAGGTTTCCTCCTTGAAGAGGCTGAATTATAAGGCGTTAATCTATCTTTTTATCTTTTTGTGAGATGCTTTCCTAACATTTGGTATCAGAGCTTTGGATTCTAGGATTTCGCTACTCCAAATAGGTCATCGTCATATTTTCGCTATAACTTGTTTTTTGTGACGTTTCAGAAGAGAAAAAAATACCCATTTGAGAGGAAATCGCGTTGAACTTTGGGTTTGAATTTAAGAGTTTGTCTCACTATATTTTCGTAGATATGATCTGAGGAATTTAGGGTCTTTGCATGCTCCAAAATTTAAGCTAAAATAGGTCATCATTGGATTTTTTCTATAACACTTTCGCTACGATGTTTCAGAAGCTAAAACAAAAACCCATTTGAGAAGAAATCGGTCTGAACCTCGACTCTGAATTTTAGATCTTGTCTCGCTATATTTTCGGATATATAGTCTGAGGAAGTTAGTGTTTTTGCAGACCCCGAAATTACATTCCAAATAGGTCACCGTGCAACAATCGTCATAACTGTCTCTCTGAGCATCAAATTGAAATTTCGTAAGGAGTTACAAGAAGAGGATGGACTGTAGTTTCTTGTATATATTTTTTAGATCCAAAGGTCAAAACAGTGACACATGGCACTTCATACAAGTTTGCTCTTCTGAAAAGGTATCTAATCAGGTCATCTTGGGAGATTGTGCATAAAGCTTTCTTAGAGAATCCAATTTCGATCAGACTGGTGACATTGGAAAGAGGACCCAGAGGGCTACGGCAGGTCACGATTTTAGAACTGGAAGAGCTGAAATTATAGAAGTACATCAGATTTAATATCAGGCTCCTACAAAGTGAAAAAAAATGTGTGTAGTTTTGTTTTCAATTTTTGCATAAGCTTGGTTTGAAAAATTAGTTTGAAGGAATTCAAAGGGCATAGTGAAGCATTATTATCGGTAACTGATGCCTCGAAGAAAGAAAATGGAAATACCTAGTAAGAAAAAACTTGAAAGCTCTAACATGACTCATGAAGAAGAGGAAGAAAAGCAACATGATATATCAAAATTACAAGACCAAGTACAACAAATGGCACTCGCACAAAAAATAACAGGAGCTAATATGGATGATTTAAGGAAAGACATGGAAGCTAAGATGGATGGTTTAAAGAAAGGCATGGAAGCTAAGATGGATGGTTTAAAGAAAGGCATAGAAGCTAATATGAATGGCGTGGAAGCTAAGATGGACGGTTTAAAGAAAGACTTAGAAGCTAAGATATATGGCATGGAAGCTAAGATGGACGGCATGGAAGCTAAGATGGATGGCATGGAAACTAAGATGGACAATTTGAAGACAGATTTGACAAAGTTTCTACAATAAATGCTTACTAATGGCGAAAGGTTAGTAAAGGAAACTCATGATGAAAACAAAATAAATGTTAATCATGAATTCACAGACTTTAACTTTGGATGGAAGAACCACCATGTTCTAAAGATCGATATGAGGAAGTTTGATCACAACCATCCCGAAACATGGATATTACAAATGTAGCAATTTTTTGATCTCCATAATGTGAAAAACACACAAAAGGTATGCATTACAACTTTATATTTGGAACCAAATCAGTTTGTATGGTATCGATGGCTTTCCTCTCATAAACAAATTGTCACTTGGGCTATTTTTATGGATGAAATGATAGCACATTATGAGGATACAAAAAGCAACACTTTTTTTAGCCAAATGATAAATCTCAAACAAAATGGTTCAATGATGGAGCACATTGAGGACTTCCAACAATTGAATATAAGGGTAAAAGATATTCCAGAGGAGCATAGGATTGATATGTTCATAGGGACTTTAAAAGATAACATCCAACATGAGGTTCACCTTTGGGAACCAAATTCATTGGAAAAGGCATTTAGGTTGGCAAGAAAAATGGAAAGCAAAATTATGGCAACAAGGAAGCCTACCATTCACAATAATAAAGATGGAAGTGTTGCTACCCCTAGCCATCCACAACCTACAAGGTTGACACCACAATAATTGGAAGAAAAAAGAGCAATAGGGATTTGTTACAGTTATGATAGAAAATACACTAAAGGTCATAAGTGTGCCAAGAAGAAATTATTTTACATAGATTGTGAAGAGGAGGAGGAAAAGGAACAAGAAAAATCAAAAGAAGAGGATATACACCAGGAAAAAACCCTAGAAAAAAAAGAAATGAATCTGACCATATCTTGTAATGCATTGGCTGGAATTACCACTCCTCAAACGATCAAGATAGAAGGGAATATCAAGAATAAAAAGGTAATAGTGTTGATTGATTCAGGAAGTACCCAAAATTTTATTCATTATAAGATATCCAAAGAATTGAATTGCTTCCTATATCCAGCACCAAAGTTTCAAGTGATAGTTGCAAGTGGAGTAACCATAAATTGCTCAGGAAAGTGCCATAATATCAAGCTATCCATGGGAGAATATGTATTGAATAGCCCAATACTTTCCATTCCAATGGGTGGTGTTGATGTTGTACTAGGAGTCCAATGGCTACAATCCTTGGGTACAATAGCTTTTACTTTTCAAGAACTTTTCATGAAATTCTCTTCAGAAGGAAAGGAAATTGAATTAAGGGGTATCGTAGGGAAACCAGGAAAGGTAATCAACTCTAATGGAATGACAAAGCTTCTAAAGAGATAACAATGAGGCATAATTGCACAATTATGTTCACTAGAGGTTCCCACATCGAAATCATCCATTTCTCCAGATCTCCAAAAAGTCTTGTACAATCATTCCAAGGTATTTGAGACTCCCAAAGGCCTCCCACCTATTCGTGATCATGATCATGCTATAAATTTGATTCCAGGAGTTGTTCCTCCAAACATCAGGCATTATAGATATCCCTATGTCCAAAAGAGTGAAATTGAATGTATGGTTGTAGAAATGCTAGAGGCTGGTATAATTCAACCTAGTCAAAGTTCTTTCTCTTCTCTAGTAGTATTGGTTCACAAGAATGATGGATCATGGCGCATGTGTCCAGATTATAGGGAGCTCAACAAGCTCACTATTGAAGATAAATTTCCCATTCTTGTCATTGATGAATTATTGGATGAATTGCATAGGTCAATTTACTTCACTAAGTTGGATCTTTGTTCAGGATATCATCAAATCAGAATGAAGACTGAAAACATTCCAAAAACAACATTTAGAACTCATGAGGGTCATTATGAATTTTTGGTCATGCTTTTTGTCCTTACTAATGCACCTTCTACATTTCAAGGTTTGATGAATTCCATTTTCAAACCCTTCCTTAGAAAATTTGTGTTAGTATTTTTTGATGATATACTAATTTACATCAAGTCTTGGAAGGATCATGTCCAACATGTTGACATGGTGCTCAAACTATTGGAGTAGAAACAATTATATGCAAAAATATCCAAATGTTTCTTTGGAGTACAACAGATGGAATATTTGGGTCATATTGTATCTCATGAAGGTGTTAAGGTAGACCCTAGCAAAATTAAAACCATTAAGGAATGGAAAATCCCCACATCCATAAAGCGTCTACGAGGGTTTCTCGGGTTGATAGGGTATTATTGGAAGTTTGTTAAAAATTATGGGAGAATAGTAGCACCTCTAACAACATTATTGAAGAAATATGCATTCTCGTGGACTCCAGAAGCAACGAAGGCCTTTGAACATCTTAAAGAGGCAATGTGCCAAGCATCAGTCTTAGCTACATCGGACTCCACAAAAACATTTATTATGGAATGTGATGCCTCAGGAAATGGAATTGGTGATGTTTTAATGCAAAAACAAAGACCCATTGCTTTTGAAAGTCATCCAATTAGAGGAAAGTATTTACACAAATCTATTTATGAGAAGGAAATGTTGGCAATACTACATGCACTTAAGAAATGGTGACCCTACCTAATGGGAAGACACTTCAAGGTAAAAACAGATCATGATAGTCTTAAATAATTTTTGGAACAAATATTATCTTCAGAAGAGTAGAAAAAACAGGTCACAAAGATTTTGGGCTATGACTTTGAAATCATCTAGAAAAAAGGGAAGCAAAATGGTGTGGCAGATGCACTCTCAAGAAAGGATGAGGATGTGGAAGGATTTCTTTGTGCCATTTCTACTATCCAACTAGATTGGATAAACAAAGCAAGGGACGAATGGAAGAATGACGTGGAAATGTGGGCACTCATTCAAAAGATACAACAAGATCCCAGTACATCTAATACATTTAGCTAGAAAAATGATTCGTTATGGTACAAGGATCGGTTATGCCTATTTAAGAATTCCCAACTCAAACAAAAGATTCTTAGGGAATTGCACACCTATCCCTTAGGAGGGCACTTTGGATTTCTAAAAGCCTACCACAGGGTTAAGAAGGATTTTTTTGGGATGGCCTTAAATCAGATATTCAAAAGTTTGTGGCAGAATGTTTGATTTGCCAACAAAATAAAGTTGAAACAATTAATACCCCAGGACTATTACAACGCTTATCCATTCCAAGAAATGTTGGGAGGAGGTTTCAATGGAATTTATCATATGTTTACCCAAGTCCAAAGGAAATAGTGTTATCATGGTGGTAGTTGAAGACATACCATGTATTCACACTTTTGTGCATTATCTCATCCATTTAAAGCGAGTACAGTTTCTATTGCATTTATGGAAACAATTCAAAAGCTACATGGATACCCAAAGATATTTGTAAGCGACAGAGATCCCATTTTCACTGGAAATTTTTGGATAGAATTATTTTCTTGTCTTGGGACTCAGTGAGCTCATAACTCATCTTATCATCCTCAATATGATGGGCAAACTGAGATAGTAAACAAATGTTTGGAAGGATATCTTCGTTGCTTTGTATCTGATAAACAGACACAATAGGTCAAATAATTACCTCTGGCTGAATGGTAGTATAACACTTCCTTCCATACTGCAACAAAAATGACCCCATTTATGGCACTTTATCAATATCATCCACCATCCATCACATCATTTTCAAGAGAAAATTCTAAGGTTCAAGTAGTGGAAGATCACATCGAGCATCCGCAACAATTTCTCCAACTCTTAAACAATAACCTTACCTTGGTGCAAAATAAAATGAAACATCAGGCAGATCAACATCGCAATGAAAGAAGTTTTGATGTAGGTGATTGGGTATTCCTACGGCTACAACCATATAAAAAAATGTCCCTCAAGCAAGATAAGAAGGATAATAAATTATCACCAAAGTTTTATTGTCCCTACAAGGTGTTGCAAAAGATAGGTACTATGGCATACAAATTGGAGCTTCTTTTAGCTTCCCGTGTGTGCCTCTTTTTCCATGTTTCATGCCTAAAGAAGGTTATAGGTGACAAGATTCTAGTTAAAACTATATTACTAGAACTTGATGAGGAAGGAAAAATCATATTGAAACCTAAAGTAGTCAAAGAAACAAGAACTCGACAGTTACGAAATCGATCAATTTCAAAGTACCTCATCAAGTGGAAGAACGTACCCGTTGAAGATTCCACATGGGAGGATGAGAATTTTATGCAGAAGCACCCAGAACTACTCAAGCGTTGAGGACAACAATTTTTTGAAGGAGAGGAGCATGTTAGGTCCCTATAATACTAGTTATTCCCCCATTACTATTGTCATTTTATCCATTATTGTTATTGGTGTGACCCTATTGTCCCCATATTATTATTATTATGCCCCCACAGAATCCCACTGTTGTTATTTTTATGCCTTTATATTATTATTGTTAGGTCGGCTTGGTTATATTGTTTCCCCTTAGACTCCTATATATAGAAAGGAGGTTTTGTCATTTGAATCATCCAAGAATTGTTCATTTGTGTAATGTAAAGGAGGTTTGCCCCTCAAAGAGGCTGAATTCTAAGGCATTAGTATATATTTTTATCTTTTAGTGACCTGGTTTCCTAACACACTTCATTTACTTTAAACCATTCCTAGCACAAACTTTATAGAGAGATTGGAAAATGCAAATGTTTCTATTGATTTCAAAGTTTCTATGACAAGCTTGTATGACAATATTATTGTAAAGTTTAGGACCACTAAGACCAAGTCAAAAGATGAGAGTCAAGCAAGAATTATCATTGTCCCTTACCCTTTTTGTCATAGATATTAATAAGTGAGAAGAGTGCTTGAAAGAAGCACATTGTGTTGGGTGAACTCTTAATGATAGACTCAACACCATTTTTTTTATGATAATATTGTTCTTTTAGCAAGGAGCCCTTATGATGTTGGAAAGTAACTAAGAATGCTCCAAGATTTGTACTTGAAGATGGGTATGACTTTTTGGAAATGTAACTAGTTTTGATCTTCATAATTGTTGTTGTACTCATTTCAATATGTACCTTACGTAACAAACAAAAGAAGAAAAGAAAAATTTATTATTTTAAAGCGTGGATTTCATGCTCATTATTGATGGTCTTCTAGGTAAAGTATGTTATTCATGATTCTAATGTTGGTTAGGCCATAGGATATATTATCATGAGTCAAGAGAGTCAAAATCATTTTTATAAGACCATTCTTGGAAAAATATATCTTGTAACAAATTTATTTTGTGATCGAGGGGATCAAAATATGCTTAAAAATAAAAGTTATCAAAATATCCTGAAATTGGTGTGAAATTGTAGACTCGTCATTTATATTCCAACGATGTTTGAATCACATAAATCTGACACCATATGTGGAAGTTATCGCATTTTGAAGTTTTTGGCAAACAACTAGAAAGTAAACTTGCAGTGTTGACTAAGCTCCTGACTAGGAAAGTCATACGGTGACATGGCGCTAATGTCAGAATATGACTATGCAGATACAGTGTGAAATACGAGGCAATCACGTGTTAACATGTGGCATGGTCATACAAGACAACTTGGTAGTTTGTGATTAGTTGTTGGATTTTGATGTGGACCAATTAGGAGGAGCCGTGTGCCCAACGAGAGGGCACCACGTGGCCCTCGGGATGCATCATAAAATTTTAATAGGATATGAGGCCTCCATCGGATTCAACCCCATGACCTACCAGTTACAACTACCATGCTCCACCATTGAACCAAATATGAGATTTATTAAACATACATCTGTGGATTCATTTGAAATTCAAATGTTTCAGTAGTTGGGGAGGGGGCAGGAAATTAGCTGAGTCCTCAGTCACATTTGAGCCACACAACCATAGGGATGATGTAATCAGAGGGGCCGAGTAGTTAGCCCTAGCCCCGAGTACTATGATGAACCCATGTGACTGATAGCGAGGGCATGAGATCCGTAGGGGAGGGCATGTGTCCTAGCCCCTAGCCACACGTGCCACACAACCAATAGAGGATCTAGGAAATCAACGCTGAGACCTTATTCGGGAAATTAAAGAGGTGACAAAATGCACCTTTTTTAGTACGATTTCTGCCATTGCCATAACAATTTGTCACTTGGCGGTTTGCTAAAAGGTGGGATTTGTTCCCTGGTTAGCAGGTTTTTGTAATTTTGCAGTCCTTTTGAGCCCAATAATAGAAAAATGTTCCAAGAGGTCTAACTTGGCAGTTTTTCAGTCCTTTTTAGCCAAATAAGAGCCTACACGGGGATTTATGGGTGTTTTGAACTCAATGACAATATATTTGTGATTTGAGAATTGTATGTTGTATAATTTGCATAGCCAAGTCCTTTTATGTTGCAGACAATGACTATTTTGAGGCCATATCTAGAGTGTTTTGAGCATGGAAAGAACCTAGATAGTGGTTTTCAATGCTTGTGGATGCATCTACGACATATATTTCTTCATTAGAGCAGCCAATTTTTCAATTTGATTTTAGTAATTTTATGAAGAAAGACCATTTCAACACTTCATTATAAAGTAGTTGAATTTGTACTTACCATTTCAACACTTCATTATGAAGTAGTTGAATTTGTACTTACTTTTTTATCTTAGAATGAGTATGAGGACCTATTGCCACGTTCAATGAGAGAGTCCTCTTCTTTTGGCATTCATTTATTTGTAAAAGGGAGTTAACTTGTGAGTGAGATTTCTCTGAAGGGGAACGTTTCTATGAAGGAGAAACAATGCCACTCTAGAAGGAGGTTTACTCTATGAGCCAAAGTGTTGTAATGTACTTTTTTAGTTGCTGAGATCATTAAAGTAGCTTGGCCATTGGAGCGAGGCTTGAATATGTAGCCCAAGAGGGGTGAACTCCATTATCACTTGGTTTTTCTATTCTTCATTATTTTACCATGTTGGATTGCATATGATTTTTTTAATCTTTAAGTTTGTTTAAAATTAACTATACACAGTTGATCAAGTTACAAACTAAGTTAACTTTAGAAGACGCAAAATTTTCAAAATTTGCAAAGTTTCAGAGGACGATCAATTTTTTAGATCATTTTAAGTCTAGAAAGTCCTGGAAACCTCCAAAGTACAATTTTTCCCTTGCAACTTCAATTCGGCCTGAAAAAGAGAATTTGACCCCTTGGAAAGGCTATATAAATGAGCAATTTCAACCTCATTTAGCACTCACTCACTCAGAAGTTTGATCTCTCTTGAAAATGTTTTATCTAGGGCTAGAAGGAAAAAGGATGGTGGAGAAAAGGTCTTGAACTAAAAGGAAGTGGAATAAAAACTTATTTTTGGCATACATCTCTCACACATGCAAAATTCTAGTGTTTCTCTAGCTACAAAGAAGGTCGAAATTGTAGGAGAGAAAATTGCAGTATCAATTCATTGGGTCAAGGAATATTTTGACTTGACCTCATTGATCTTGGGAAGATATGTCTTGCTTAAAGAATTATCTCTTGAAGAAGTTGGATTAGAGATTTTGCACCAGTTGTAGGGTTGGAGTTGCAAGACAAAGCTACAAGATCGAATCTATGGCCAAAGTTGTAGCTAGAAACTAATTGATGCACGATTGAGTTGTGATAATCTAATTATATTGGAAGGGCTTACTTGGTACATGGAGGAGGACTTGGTCTATGTTTTTGGTCTTTCTTGTCTCATTTGAAGCAAATTTTATAAGGAGAGAAGAGTTTTCCTAGTTTTCCCATTGGAGTGGTTTTTCCCTGGCTTGGAGCCTAATTTCTATGTCCATTGTCTTTACTATTTTGTTCTTGATATTTTGAAAAAAAATATCTAATAACTAAACTAAATAATATTAATAAATTCACAAGAAACAATGAAGGTGAAGAAAAAATGGAATTAATAGCTACCACATTGCATTTGCCAACATGGTATCAGAACGAAGGTTAACAAGAAGCAGTTCGAAGGGTCGTCTTGTGGAGACAACTAGGGAATAAGGAGGACATATTGATATAGAAAAAGGGCCTCATCTAAAGAAATATTAAAGAAGAAGACTACAAGAATGTTATTGTTTTCTCCTAAGAAAATGATCTAGTTGAAGATTCATTGGAAGATGTCCATAAAGGAAGCATCAAAGGACTTTGGTAACATCACTTTTGGAAGCCACTATTGAAGTCTCTTTGAATATATTGAAATCCTCAAGATAGTTGGAGACAACATCGGTAAGGGAAGAATATTGATCAATAATTAAGTATCATTTTGATACATTATGCCTGAATCTACAAGTCATATGTGTTCTTTCTGCAAGCAAAGAAAAAAACATATTGGCCCATAACATTTCCTAGCATGGAATAAAAGGATTGATGTGACATTTACAAAACATGAAGTGATGGAATATGTTACTGGTGAAATTTCAACCTAGTAAAGATAAGACTCAATAACAAGAAAAATATGAGAAAGGAGAAGTAAAGGAACAAAGGATCATCATTGAATCCATTAAGGATCCTCTTGTTCCATTGTTGCAAATTTGAAAAATTATAAGGCTGTGTATGACAAGCTAGTGAATTTGTATTCTACAAATACATCAGGACAAAAGATGTTTTCGAGGAATAAGCTATGGTGAATAAAGAAATCAATGAATGAGGATATGGAATCATTTCTATCATTGGCATGGAGGATTTTCTAGATTAATAGTGTATTTTCCTAGCCTTTCAATTTTCAGGATAATCATGGTGTTGTCAGTATATTTATTTGTTTTTTCTGGTTGATTCTCATGTTTCCTTTAGCTTGGGTTGAGTTACTAATTCCTTCATGCCTTGGTTGGAAAAACACTCCAGAAGTCCTGTAACAGCGTGCATTGAGTTAATAGTCCTAGAAGCCATGGTTCGACAAATGCTTTAGAAGCCCTTGATCAGTTGAGTTACTAGTCTTGAAATCCCTAGTTGGACCAATGCTTTGGAATCCCGGTGGAATTTGTGAGTTGAGTTACTAGTCTTGGAAGTCTTGGTTGGAATAAACACTCTTGATCCCTAGAAGGTTTGGGTAGATATCAATCTAGTGATGGTTTGTGATGTCTAACCGTGAGGTGGAATCATCGTTTGATGGTTTGATGTGGTTTGGCCTCTGGAAGCCTGGTTCAGTTTTGATGGGTTTTCCAATGAGATCCCACATTCATTCTTGAAATATGGCATAAGGGTGATTGGCTGAAGAGAGATTTGGCTCACCCATGTCTATGGTCGGTTAGCTCGTGGAAGTCCTAAACATGGTTGGCCTTTGCATCATTCATATGAGGGTTATCCTCTTTGTTGTTTCACGAGTATTATATTGGTTCATATGTGGATTATATGGTTGTTGTTTCCTTGATATTTTGGTTGTTATTATGAAGGTTGTATGGATCTCATCATGTTTCTACTTCTAAATGAATGAACAATGTATCTATGGCCTAATAGATGAAATTGTAGTTAATGTGTTGAGGCATCAATGCTTATTATTGATTCTGATATAAGTGTGAGACCCCTATGCTCATTTATGTTGTTAAGACCTACATATGTAATGTTTGTGAGATATTTGATGAAATGCGTGTCATGACTAGTGGGGGTGCAATCTAGTCGTTGTCGATGTTTTTGAAAATGTATCTTTGTTCTACTGTGAAATTTCATTTTTGAAGGTGTCATTAATTTATGGGTAGTGACCTGGGCTTTGTACCTAAAATTGTGGCACAAATCTTGGATTCATAGGCGCAAGACTAGGGAAAACATTCCCTCGATGCTACCTTTCCCTTGTTGTGGGAGCATCTGAAGCCTCCCAGATGCACCGTAGTCAATGTCAAGGGGGCGTCCAGGGGCTTGATGTACTAGCACTTAAGTTGGTCTCGAGGGCTGGCTACCTGAGTGGTTGGGATGGATCTCGAGAGTTCTATTGCTGATGTTGAAGGTCTATGTGATGTGTTATTTTGGTTCCAGATTTTTAACTGACACATAGTGAGTTAAATTATATCATAGTAACTTCTCATCACATGTTTACCCTAGTACATGGTTACTTGGGTACATGTGGGAGGATGGTGTTACAGAGTGGTATCATAGCATGGTTCACCCCTCAGACTGGATGGGTTGTGTGTTGTCCATGCATTCATGTAAGTTTCTTATGTGTTTCTTGTGTTGTAAGACCACGTTCTTGTTTCATTTGTATGGTATGGGTTATGGTTGTAGTGATGTGGCCATGGGAAGTTGATTATATTGTTGTGGAGTGCGTCATCACAACTATATGGTTGATTATGCATTGTTTATGCACATTAATATTCACATTGTTTATGCATAAGGTCATGGTATGTGAATTTCATATGGTCATGCATTGATGAATGTAATCTAGCTAGAATGATGGTTATATGCTTATATGATTATGTGTTATATTTCTATATGTTGTCATAATTATGTTATGGATGTATTACACTGATTTTTTGCTCCTGCAGACGAGATATCCTCCCTTAGTTATGATAAGGTACGTTTATTTATTGTGATTTGGTTTAGATGACATGATATACCTTGCAATAAGAATATCAAAGATAACTAGCAAGATGGTAGACTATAGTTCCCGATACTCTCCTTATGGATTAAATGAGCAACGTGGTGTTGGGAACTCTTCTAATTTGACAGACACACTGAGAATACTAAAGGCATAAATAAGGAAATTTAAGGCAGAAAATGATGAAATCATAAAGGCACGGGAGAAACAAGCAAAGGTAAATGTAGTGATACTTCAAATTTTGTCAAAATTGCAACAACATGGACCACATTGGATTAGCTATGAGTAGGAGAACAAAACTAATGTGTCATATGGTTGCAGGTTTCATGGTGAGTACAGGACGCAATCAAAGATGGCATGTCCTTGAATGCTCCAGATAGGAGAGGTGATGGATGTAGGTACTATTACAATTCTAGTTTTGACATGAATTATGATAGACATCGTTATCTATGTGAATATATGTGTAGATGTCGAACATAGAAAATAAATTTTTCGATTATTGGCCATTAGTGAATTCCATTAATCAACACGAGACTACTCACCATTGTCGTCAATCAGATTCAATATGTTAAGTACATCTTACTAGGTACAAATAAATGTGTCATAGTCAAGTCACCTAGAATATCTGATAAACATGTGACATTGATGTATTCCCACTATCTATTGGCGAGAGAAATTTCCATTGAGGCATGAGAGCCTCAACATACTTGAAATATCTCTAGTCTTGATCCTAGATGATGTGTCGAAGTCGATGGGTCAAGACTTGTTAGAAGGGAGGCCTTAATGAATTTTCCATCATATAATGCCAGTATTAAATAATAATTTGAAGGACCATAAATGAAATATTTACATTATGAAGCAAGTTTTATTTGACTGAAAGGAAGAGGAAAATCAGGTGACTTAGCTTTGTAAGGGAGATGAATGAATTTATTTTTTGGTTAAGCATGAGTGAAAATGAGGCTGGAAAGTATGAAAATTTCAAAGGGAAAATGAGTTTTGAAATCATGGTTTGGCAGTAGGGAGATGGAAATTTATGGATCGATTATAGGCTTAAAATGAGTAGAAATGCTAAAATTCATATCTGAGAGGACATTTTTAGTAGAAATGGTCTAATGGATCTGATTTGACATTGACTAAATATGCTCTTCTGAAAGAAACTTGGTCTTTAAAAGGCACTTGTGCATATAGTCATTTTCTTTCATTGTCCTTGAAAACAGAAAAACAAAACTCCTTAGGTATCCGAGAAAAGGTGGTTGGATCACTACGTGTATACAGAAATCCATGAGATCTTCTTCGCATCCTTTCCTTTTGAACTGTATGATTGGATCACGAGGCTAGCCGACAGCCAGGGAAGGTGTAAACTTGACCAACCAATCATGTGGACTCCGGAATTAGTGCGGAGAATAGAGGCATCAGAAGATAAGATTGCGCAAGTTATTGGCCATTGGCTCGACCGGATAAGAGGTGGATTTATCATTGAGTTCGCGGTAGACACGACCATAAGCTATAGTGAAGAAGAACGACATTTTCTCAAGGGACTGTGAGGTAAGTACATTAAATATCTGAATGCCTGGATTAAGATGTTGTTATGTGAAAAGTGGGTTATGCGAATACATTAATGTTTAGAATGATGCGGAGCAGAAGGATCTACAAAAGTAGTGGGGAATTAGGAAACAGTCCCTTAATTTCACCTTCATGAGAGAGAAAGGAGGAGCTTGCTCAGGTATCTCCAAGAATTTTGGTCAGTTAGATAAGACAGCGCATTCCGCAGTTACCAACCCCACCCACACCACCACCCGCTTCACCTCCCTCACCTTCGTCTCCACCCACTCCACCTCCACCAACCCCATATTTCAGCATGGCAAGCACAATCAATCTACCTATTGGGTAGCAGATCCCTCCATAGTGGATTTTTGGGGCTTGTAGCCTGAATTTTAGTCAAAAGTAATGTAATACCACAGGAAATGTGGGCACGGACCGCGAGAGTCTAGGGTTGTCCGCAATAAAATATTGTAATTTAATATAGAATGTGTTGGCCTGCCCATGGTCTGCAGACCATGGGAATGTATAAATAGAGTGAGGTTCTAAGGGTAGAAGTCAGTTTTTGGTTAGAGTTGATCTTAAGTAATATGGGTTTTTGAAAGAAATATTCACTCTGAGTCTGTAAGTCTGAGTCTTGGGTTGTAGGAATAGGAAGAGGCTCTACAGTTGTGTGCGCAGAGAGCTGGTAGAGTCCGCAACTATGTGCACAGACCCCTATAGCTGAGTGCGCAGGGTGGAGTTGGGATTGTAACGAAACACAATTTTAATAAAAGCTAAGTTGATTATGAAATACTGTGCATCTATTCATAGATCTATACATTTATGCTTATGTTTTATGTTTATGCATCTCCTTACAGTTTACGATTACACGCACTTGTTATAAATGTTGAATGATTAATGAGAATACCGAGCCCACAAAATCAATTCAGATCTATATTAATAATACAGTAAGAACAAGGGATCTAGAAAACACCCCTTTGCAGAGCCACGTGAAGGTTAGACAGCTGCATGGAGCAACGCAACGCATAGGATCAGTTCGCTAACTTTCCAGCCTTCATCAAGACATCCCTAGGGTGTGGAAACCTGGTTCTAGCACCCTCCCATACTACCTCAGGTGAGACTTTAGTTTGTGAACTGCAGACTGTTGCCGAAAGGGCCAGTAGTTTCGGGATTTGTTTGGCTAAATCACTTCTGAACCTGGTTCAAGCCCCAATAAGCCAACAAATGGTTCTGTTGCTGGCACCGGGATCTGCCTAAGGGATGTCTAATGTCGGAACACTAGAATCCTATGAAGAAGGAAATTGAAGGGTGGTTGGATCAGAAGCTTCATGAGTTCATGACATAGGAAAACAGAACTCTGCAGATATCCAAGAAAAGGTGGTTGAATCACTACGTATATACAGAAATCCAAGAGATCTTCTTTGTGTCCTTCTCTTCGGAACCATATGAGTGGATCGTGAGGCTAGCCGATAGACAGGGAAGGTACAAGTTCAATCAACTGATAGTGTGGACTTCGGAGTTAGTGCATAGACTAGGGGCATCAGAAGATAAGATCACACAGGCCGTCGATCACTAACTCGACTGGATAATAGGGGGATTTATCACTGAGTTCACAATAGACACAAGCGGGAGCTATAACAAAGCAGAATGACGTTTTCTGAAGGGGCCGCGAGGTAGGTTTATTAAATCCCTGAATACCTAGATTAGGATGTTGTTATGTGAAAAGTGGGTTATGCAGATACATTAATGATTGGAATGACATGGAGTGGAAATATCTACAAAGGTATCAAAGGATTAGGAAAGAGTCTCTTAATTTCACCTTCGCGAGAGGGGGAGGAAGAGTGTGCTCGGGTTTCTCTCAGAAGTGTGGTGAATTTGATAAGGCAATGCTTTCCAAAGTTATCACCTCCACTTACGCCATCACCCACTTCACCTACTTCACCTCCATCTTCACCGACCCCACCTCCACCACCCCTATGGTTCAGCATGGTGAGCACAATCAAGCTACCCATATTTAGAGGAGTAGGGAATGAGGATTCATACCAGTTTTGGTTCGTGATAAGAGCAGTGTGGGAAGCACAAGGGGTCATAGATGACAACATTAAGAAGGCCACATTAGTGAGTGCATTGTAGGATCATGAACTGACATGGTATATCAAGCACTCCAGTGGTCACCCAAATGCAGGAATAGCGGAGATCTAGAATACATTGAACAAAGAATTTAGCTCGTCGAAATCAGAGACACAGTCAATCATTGGATTTAAATAGATCGCGATGCTTCTAGGCAAGACCCCATAGCATCTGGATCAGAGACTGAAGAGTATGATATGCGAGGCTAATATGACGCTAACGGATGCATAGCACCACACGTGGTTTGTGGTTTGTGGCATCTTTGACACCACACCTGAGGATGGCGATGTCACAGCAGAAGCTTTCAACTGAGGTAGAAGCATTGGAAATGCCAATGACGTTGCATTAAACACTGATACAAGATTCGAGACTCGGAGTTCAAGAGATCAACGCGCAGCTTCAGAATCTGTGCCTGTAAATGCAGAGCTTGAAGTAGGATAGGGCACCCTGTCCTGAGGCGTGTGAAGAAGTATGGTGCATAAAATGTAAAGGCCAGGGCCACGATAAGGATCACTACCCAGTATTTGGGAACTACTTGGTAGGAGGGGGACCAATGCCATTGAGACTAGGGGCACACGCAGGGCCAAGTACGGCACTTGCGCTTTGGTGTGTGATCTATCAGGTGGGAGGAAAGTACAAGATGAACAACTGTCATTTTTTGCAGAAGTATACACAGACTCCCCAATAGTTGTTTTGCAATTTCTACAGATCAGTGTGCCACGGCGAGCATACTTGTCGCAGCTATGAGTTGATGATGGAGCGGACCCCAGCATATAGAGTGCAAACAGAAACACCTGGCCTCAACCCAGCCACGAGGATAATGCGCGCTGGATTTCAGGGCCAAAGTAGCAGATAAGGGGGAATGGGGCCAGGAAGGGGCCGAGGACAGTTAATCTGTTACAATTGCGGTGGACTGGAGCACTATGCTCGCGATTGTACCAACCCAAAAAAATATCATGTTCGTACTTTTCTCAGTTTGATCACGAAATGGTAGATTGTCCTATGTTGATCACACAGATGCACGAGAATGGGGTACTACAACCTACTCCAACTCAGAATATCCAAATGATGAGGTCTGAACTACGTGAAGAAGACCCCAACATGAACATGGTGCTCAGAAGCGGTGCAACCATAGGGGAAGACAAGGGGAGGCAGCCTGAGGGAGATACATGGGTTTGCAAGGTACCTACAAAGGAACCTAAGTTTGAGTTGGAATGCCCAAAGGAGTTGTTTATTGAAGATAAGAAGAGCTTTGTGGAGGCTTCTACTTCAGGTAGTAAGGATCAACCAGAACCAGGAATGGATCCTTGTACGCTTACTACCTTTTTAGGGACATGCATGAAGCTGTTGCATGATAATAGGGTAGTTAAAGGATTACAAGAACTGATAACCAGGTGCACAGGGTCGAGTGAATCGTGCATAGTCGGGAAACTAGGAAAGCACACATTGCGCACTGGGAGGGAGATGAGATTAATGGCGTAGATTGGCGAATGTGAAATGGATCAGGTAATATTAGACCTGGGTTCGGATGTGAATGTGTTATCAAAGCAAACATTGGAATGCATGGGCAGGCCTACATTGCAGTGTTCCCCTATTAAATTATGGATGGAAAACCAACAAATATCTTACCAATGGAGAGGTTGCAAGGGGTAACAGTTGATATCAAAGGCATGAGCATGCAGACAGACTTTGAGGTGATATAGATTGTTGATGATAGCAGCCCTTACCCCACGTTGCTAGGAATAGACTGGGCCACTGATATGAATGTATTCATCAACCTGAAGAAGTGGAAGATGATATTTGAAAAAAAGTCTTTACGCGTAGTAGTTCTGCTAGATCCAGCTAAAGGAGCATGCTACACTGAACCTGTGCATGACGATGACAACGACAATGAGCTGGATTGCATTTACCAGATAACGATGCAAGACCAGGATCGGGTGAACCCAACAGCAGTTGGGAGAATCTCATGGGAGCACGACAGTTCTTGTGATTTGGATTCAGATGAGGAAATAGAATGCTAGCAAAACTGGTTGCACAAAGTGACAAAGATGAATTGCAACATGATGATTAGATCACTGCGATGCATGATGACCAAAGCAAGGGAACTGCCAACATATGATGGGGTAACTAGAGTGGATGAATTCTTGGACAAATTTGAAAGTGTAGTACCGGAATAGCAGCGGTACGATGCACAAGAATGGGTGTCGCACGCGACACCCACATGATGGTGGAGTACACATCAGAAGGCTATGGGGCACTGGCCTGAATGTAGAAGATGGATGAAGTTATAGTTTGGAAGTCCCCAACGTCGAACATGAGTCGGCAGGCAGGATGAAGCAGTTTGCACACCCACCTGGGTCGATGCGTACAGACGTGTGGTGTTCAAGCAGGTCCTGAACTAAGGATCGGAAATCAGAATGTGATGCGGCAGCAGGAAAAGCGACAAAAATTCCACGTTAGAGCCTTCACAAAACTAGACAAAACCATGAACAAAGTCTACTAGATGGGACACACTGATTGGGACCTATGCATGCTAGTGGTCCGATGGGCCTATTGGGCCATGTGCAGGAACCTGAGTGCGGAAATGGTTTCGAAGATGACGAGTAGAGTCAGGGCCATAGCTTTGGGAAAGAATCCTCATGCAATCACTCCTATAATTGCGATAGAGTGTAGGGACCAGAGCAAAGAGATTATTCAACTGCACGAGGATGAACATATGCAGATTCAAGAAGCCATTTAGTGAGGGAACCTTTAGCTTTGCGAACTCAAACAGGATCAGCTACGATTGAAGCAGGAAAGCATATTAATGGACGAGGATATCAGAAAGCTGGAAACCACAATCTCACAAGAATTATGCCTTAACAGAAGGATGGGGCCACGTATGGGCAACCCTCCCACCGCACTAGAGGTTTGTCGCCGAAAGTTTTTGGCTATACTACCATGGCTGTGTCCGCACCTTATTAGAAAAAGTCACCAAGTAAGTGCACCGCATAAGGAAGAACACGAGGCATTGATGGGCGCGAGGGTAACTAAGGGAGGCACGCGGACCAAATTGAAAGGTGACTTGAAGCCTCGCACTAGTAGTGTGACCACCTGACTATCCATAGGAGGCACAGTCTTAGCACTCCAAGCAGTTGAAAGAGAGTGCAAGACTATAAACGAGTCTGTATGGGAGCTGCGCAACATGGAAGTTGCGCGTAGGATCAGTATGTTGCATAGGTCGCATTTGCGCATAAGGTACTGTGCTAACACCCGGACAGGCTAGAAGGTGACCGTTGGTGTCACTGTTCATGACAAGATGGCCAATTTAAGACAATGAGGAGTGGATGGCGGGCAATTAAGACACAAAGTCATAACTAGATTTGGGACTATTTGCTACTAGTCTCGCATTAATGAGCCGAATTTGGGGGGAAGGGTCAAATTTGAATTCAAAAGACCCTATAAATCACAGGCAGCCCTCCACCGAACAACCCTTGGCATTTTGTGGATTAAGTTGTTGCGCTATAAAATGGGCATGAACCTAATGAATTTGGAGGTTGTAAGAGCAAGTCTGTGGTTTGAAGCATTGCCAAAGGAGACACAGGATTCCCTGATCAGAATAATGTCAACAAACAAGGGAGCCACGTAGAGCTCTATGCCACCGATAGGGGATGCACTAGAAATTCCAAAATCGCCCCAGACACCGACACCCAAAAAGGACCCACAGGTTGCAGACCAGTCCGTATGTCTGCGAAATCAACGGTTTGGAAAACTGTCGATGGAAGAAAAGGGAAAAATGGTTAATATCAAGAGTGATTATGATGAGGAGGATCCTCAGACCTTTGTAGAAGAGATGAAACCATAGGAAGAGATGGAAGATGACATCCAGCTAGTACGTGCCACAAAAAATATACCCAAGTATGTCCCTCCGTGGAAAGGGAGGGTAAAGGTACCTAAAGATTTGGTTGGCGTTAAAAGCACACTCAACACCCAATTCCTCCTTGAGGGAGTTTTGTTTGAAGGTTTGATTGTGGGCTTCATACCCACTATGATGTTTGAAGACTGGGACCTCATGGATAGCGAGAAGTTCCCTCATTTGGAAACTAGCCAGTTGATGGAACAAAGCATGGAGGGGGCAGTTACAACACTGTAGCCACGGACATGGCTACGCGAGGTGGAGGAGGTCAGGCTACTCCACCTCCTATCGATTCCACACTTTCATCAGGCCCCAATCACGATATTTGTCATCAAGCAACTGCTTTGCCTGGTGCACGATGGGTACTTATGGCTGGAGGAGCCCATTCCTATCACAGTAGAGCTCATTCATAGGATTTCTCAACTTCCCTGCACAGGAAGGGACCCCATGGAAATAGCTGGAACAAGTGGAGACTTGGCGATTGTAGAGGCTATGAAAAAGAAATATAAGTTGTAGAAAAAGTAGAGGGGTTACATTATTACTATTATTCAGAACAAAGGGGTCCGCATCGCTACCTAGTTGTTGGCAGGAAAGGTGATGAGAAAATGTCATGGCAATGAGGTACCAGCAATTGTCATGACATTGGTCAAGCAATGCGCAGAAGGGGTACAGTTCAATTGGGAACAGTTCCTCTGCGACGAGTTCTTGATGAAATGCAAGGAGGCCCAAGAGAAAGGTAAGACCTTCCACTACATGTGGTTTCTCTTATCCATCATGTTGGTTACAGGTCAACTACCTGAGGATAGTCAGTTTCCTCCCCTTGACCAGGCCTGGTTAGAGGCAGCAAAATATGCGTTGCTATGGGCAACGAAGGATGCCACGTGAATCTGAGAAACCAAGATCTTCTGGGTACTGATGGAGGTGAGAATACAACTATGGATCAAAAAACTGTCGCGCCTATCCGCCTCGGTATACGATAGTCTAAAGAGATTTGAAAACTTTACAGAAGATATGCATAATGTGTATATTAGGGTGTGGAAGGATCCAGAGTAGAAGTGGACCACACTCCCTTCATCGCAATACATGACATTGTTTTCGCAGTGCTCAACACATGGCCATTGATATGGTGCACACCAAATCTGGCAGTGCACGATTAGATAGAGATTCAAAGGCAGAAGGTTGCCGCCAAGCTGCTAGCACAACAGAAGCAGAACGATCAACTAGCTAAAGAAGTATGGGCATCCCGAGAGGCAGCGAAGGTCGCTGCAGAAAAGACAACAACAGTAGGGGCCGCTACGACACATGAAGAAAGAGGCCCAAACTTGACCACAGGGCATGGGATAGATGATACGACGGAAGGTGCGGACCTAAGCACCACCTCTACAAAATTGAAACGGCCACATGCAATAGAACGAATAGGGCCACGGAAGAAGATCAAGGCTTCAAAGTTGGATGGGGAGCCTATTACATTGACCGAGGGTGACTTATACGACATTGGTGACATAGTTCACGAAGTCACCAGGTTGGCACTCCAAGGGGCCATGACGGAGCAGCATAATTTGTTGGGGTTGATTAGGACGCAACTCTAAGAACTTTAGGTGTGGCCCCCATAGCAAGGAATGGTAGCTGCCTACAGGGCTACGGGTATGTCAGCAACCAAGAAATTTCTGCGGGCGAAAATGGCTAATATCGTCGCGCTTCCAGAAGGAGCACTGACAGTGGACAACATGGAGGACAGAGCTGCAGTAGGCCGACTCAAGGGACTTGGACTAAACTTGGTTACCCTTTCATGAGAGATACTATACCAGCTGTAGGATGGAGCGACGACAGAGCTCCGTGGTAGGGAAGGATGCACAGTACAGATGCTCAGTGAACATCAAATCAACATCGAGTAGCTGAGCCTCCAACGCGATGAAGTGATAGCACAATGTTAGTAGTTAGAACAAATTGTCAAGGAGGCATGTCACTGTGTCCCCGAGCTAGAGATTGCAACAAATTTACCAGTAGGTATACGAATCAAAGAACTGGCCAGTGGATTACACGAGGCAGAGGAGGAAGCAACAAGGATCCAGCTGGACCTCAACCTATAGATCGCAGAGCTAAGGCTGAAGGCGCAACCCTCTACATCCCCAAAAGTCAGAGAGCAATGGCATCACACCATTCAATCAGGGTTGGAAGTAATAGAGCGCACCATACATGATTGCACAGGCTTGTTAGATCAGTCACTCGTAATCCTCACTTCAATGCAGAAAGATCGAATGCTACAGCGCATCGAGACAAAAGCGTGGGAGTTGTAGAAGGCCTATGACACTGTCTGGGGGACCGCGCAGACGATCACCCTTACTCAGCGGCTGGCCAAGATGAGGGAAGCCTAGGCTCTGAAGGCACAGGTGGACGTCGCACGTCAGAAAGAAGCAGTGCTTAAAGAACGCATCTAGCCTTGGCTCGAGGAAGCGTTCATGATCACTGGCAAGATTGAGGGGAAGCTAGCCTAGATGGAGGATACATATATGCAAAGGAAAGAGGTTGACTCCGACAATGATGCATCAGAGAGTCGTGCAAAATTGACACAACAGACAGCGGAGGAATGTGTGGCAGACGTCTATAAGGCATAGAAGTTGTTGGATGGACTCCGAGCAAAGAACACCGCACCATCCAAGTGACTCGAGATGAGTCACAATGATTGTGTTGGGGGCTTCTTGGGCAGCGAATCCCCCCATAGTAGATTTTTTAGGCTTGTAGCCCAAATTGTGGTAAAAAGTAATGTAAGACCCCGCGAAATGTGGTCGTGGAGTGCGAGAGTCTAGGGTTATCTGCCCTAAAATATTGTAATTTAATATAGAATGTGTCGGCCTACCCATGGTCCATAGACCATGGGAATGTATAAATAGAGCAAGGCTCTAAGTGTAGAAGTTAGTTTTTGGTTAGAGTTGATCTTAAGTAATATGGGTTTTTTAAAGTGATATTCGCTCTGAGTCTGTAAGTTCAAGTCTTGGGTTATAGGAACAGGAAGAGGCTCTACAGCTATGTGCGTAGAGGCCTGGTAGAGTCCGCCGCTGTGTGCATAAAGGCCTGCAACTGAGTGCACAGGGCAGAGTTGGGATTGTAATGGAACATAAGTTTAATAAAATCTAAGTTGATTCTGAAATATTGTGCATCTATTCGTAGATCTGTATGCTTATGCTTCTGTTATATGTTTATGCATCACCTTACAGTTTATGATTGCACGAACTTGTTATAAATGTTTAATGATTAATGAGAATACAGGCCCACAAAATTAAGTCAGATCTATATTAATAATACAGTAAGAACAAGGGATCTAGACAACGCCTCTTCGGAGAGCTACGCGAAGGTTGGACAACTGCGTGGAGCAGCACAGCATGCAGGATCGGTTCCCGAACTTCCTAGCCTTCATCAAGACATCCCTAGGGTGCAGAAACCTAGTTCCAACACCCTCCCATACTACCTCGTGTGATACCTCAGTCTGTGCACCACAGACTATTGCCGAAAGAGTTGGTAGTTCCGGGATTTGTTTGGCTAAATCACTTATGAACCTAGGTCAGGCCCCAACAAGCAAAAACTACCCGTATTCATAGCAGTAGGGAATGAGGATCTGGACCAGTTTTGATTCATGGTAAGAAGTGTGTGGGAAGCATAAGGGTTCACGAATGACAACATTAGGAAGGCTACACTGGTGAGTGCACTGCAGGATTGCACGTTGACATGGTATATCAAGCACTCTAATGATCACCCAAATGCAGGAATAGTAGAGATCTAGAATGCACTGAATAGAGAATTTAGCTAGCCGAAATCAAAGACACAGTCAATCATTGGGTTTAAAGAAATTGTGATGCTCCTGGGTGAGACCCCCTGGGATCTGGATCAATGACTGAAAAGTATGATCTGCAAGGTTAATATGATGCCCACGGATGCACAACACTGTGCATGGTTTGTGGAATCTCTAACACCGCACCTGAGGACGACGCTGTCACAACAGAAACTTTCAACCTAGGCTGAATCATTGGAAATGGTGATGAGGTTGCATGAGACACCGATACAACAACCAGGGCTAGGAGTTAAAAAAATCCACACGCAACTACAGAATCTCTGCCTGGAAATGAAGAGCTTGAAGCAGGATAGGGCACCGCGGCCAAAGGCGCAGTGGAAGTGTGGTGCATAAAATGCAAAGGCCAGGGCCATGACAAGGACCACTGTCGAGTATTCTCAAACTACTTAACAGGAGGGGGCCCAATGTCGTCGAGACCGGAGGCACAGGTAGGGCCACGTGCGACACCCACGCTATGGTGTGCGATCTATTAGATAGGAGGAAACCACATGATGCATAATTGTCATTTGTTGTAGAAGTATACATAGACCCCACAATGGTTGTTTCGTAATTTCTTCAGGTTGGTAGGCCATGATGAGCACACTTGTCACATCTATGAGTTAATGATGGAACAGATCCCAGCCTATAGAATACAAACAGAAACGTGAGGCCTCGACCCAACTACGGGGATAGCACAGTTTCAAGGGCGAGGTTGAGGATGAGGAGGAATGGGACCAGGAAGGGGCCGCAGATAGTTAATTTGTTACAATTGCGGAGGACCAGGGCACTACACCCGTGATTGTACCAACCTGATGAGAATATCCTGTTCATACTATGCTTATTTTGATCATGAAGCAGTAGATTGTCCTACGTTGATTGCAGAGATGCGCGAGAAATGGGTACTCTAGCCTCCTCTGACTCATAATATCCAAATGATGAAGTCTGAACTATGCGAAGAAGACCTAAATGTGAAAATGATGCTTAGAAGCAGTGCGACCACAGCGAGGATATGGGGAAGCAGCTTGAAGAAGATACATGGGTTTGCAAGGCTCTTGCAAAGGAACCTGAGTTCGACTTGGAACGTGCAAAGGAGACATTTATGGAAGCTAAGAAGAGCTTTGCAGAGGCCTCCACTTCAGGTAGTAAGGATCAACTACAGCCAGGCATGGATCCTTCTATGCTTACTACCTTCTAGGAGACATGCATGAACTGCTGCGTGACAATAAGGCAATTAAGGGACTACAAGAGATGATCACCAGGTGTATGGGATCAAGGGAACCACGCGTAGTCCAGAAATTGGGGAAACATACAATGGGCACAGGGAGGGAAATGAGATTGATAGTGCAGATTGACAAATATGAGATGGATCAGGTCATCCTAGATCTGGGATCAGATGCAAATGTGTTACCAAAGAAAACATGGGAACACATGGGTAGACCTGCATTGTAGTGGTCCCCTATTCAATTACGAATGGCGAACCAACAGAAGCAAGGGATGAATGGAAGAATGACGAGGAAATGTGGGCACTAATTCAAAAGATACAACAAGATCCCAGTACATCTGATACATTTAGCTAGAAAAATGATTCATTATGGTACAAGGATCGGTTATGCCTATGTAAGAATTCCCAACTGAAACAAAATATTCTTAGGTAATTGCACACCTATCCCTTAGGAGGGCACTTTGGATTTCTAAAAACCTACCACAGGGTTAAGAAGGATTTTTTTGGGATGGCCTTAAATTAGATATTCAAAAGTTTGTGGCAGAATGTTTGGTTTGCGAACTAAATAAAGTTGAAACAATTAATACCCCAGGACTATTACAACCCTTATCCATTCCAAGCCAATGTTGGGAGGAGGTTTCAATGGATTTTATCATAGGTTTACCCAAGTCCAAAGGAAATAGTGTTATCATGGTGGTAGTTGAAGACATACCATGTATTCACACTTTTGTGCATTATCTCATCCATTTAAAGCGAGTACAGTTTCTATTGCATTTATGGAAACAATTCAAAAGCTACATGGAACCCTAAGATATTTGTAAGCGACAGAGATCCCATTTTCACTGGAAATTTTTGGATAGAATTATTTTCTTGTCTTGGGACTCAGTGAGCTCATAAATCATCTTATCATCCTCAATATGATGGGCAAACTGAGATAGTAAACAAATGTTTGGAAGGATATCTTCGTTGCTTTTATCTGATAAACAGACACAATGGGCCAAATGGTTGCCTCTCGCTGACTGGTGGTATAACACTTCCTTCCATACTGCAACAAAAATGACCCCATTTATGGCACTTTATGGATATCATCCACCATCCATCACATCATTTTTAAGAGAAAATTCTAAGGTCCAAGCAATGGAAGATCACATCGAGCATCAGCAACAAGTTCTCCAACTCTTAAAGGATAACCTTACCTTGGCGCAAAATAGAATGAAACATCAGGCAAATCAACATCGCAACAAAAGAAGTTTTGATGTAGGTGATTGGGTATTCATACGGCTAAAACCATATAAAAAAATGTCCCTCAAAAAAGCTAAGAAGGATAATAAATTATCACCAAAGTTTTATGGTCCGTACAAGGTGTTGCAAAAGATAGGTACTATGGCATACAAATTGGAACTTCTTGTAGCTTCCCGAGTGTGCCTATTTTTCCATGTTTCATGCTTAAAGAAGGTTATAGGTGACAAGATTCTAGTTCAAACTATATTACCAGAACTTGAGGAGGAAGGAAAAATCATATTGAAACCTAAAGTAGTCAAGGAAACAAGAACTCGGCAGTTACAAAATCGATCAATTTCAGAGTATCTCATCAAGTGGAAGAACGTACTCGTTGAAGATTCCACATGGGAGGATGAGAATTTTATACAGAAGCACTCAGAACTACTCAAGCGTTGAGGACAACACTTTTTTGAAGGAGAGGGGCATGTTAGGTCCCTATAATACTAGTGATTCCCCCATTACTATTGTCATTGTATCCATTATTGTTATTGGTGTGACCCTATTGTCCCCATATTGTTATTATTATGCCCCATAGAATCCCACTGTTGTTATTTTTATGCGTTTATATTATTATTGTTAGGTCGGCTTGGTTATATTGTTTCCCCTTAGACTCCTATATATAGAAAGGAGGTTTTTTCATTTGAATCATCCAAGAATTGTTCATTTGTTTAATGTAAAGGAGGTTTCCCCCTCGAAGAGGCTGATTTCTAAGGTGTTAATCTATATTTTTATCTTTTTGTGAGTTGGTTTCCTAACTCACTTCATTTACTTTAAACCATTCCTAGCACAAACTTTATAGAGAGGTTGGAAAATGTAAATGTTTCTATTGATTTCAAAGTTTTTATGACAAGATTGTATGACAATATTATTGTAAAGTTTAGGACCACTAAGACCGAGTCAAAAGATGAGAGTCAAGCAAGAATTAGCATTGTCCCTTACCCTTTTTTTCATAGATATTAATAAGTTAGAAGAGTGTTAGAGAGAAGCACATTGTGTTGGGTGAACTCTTAATGATAGACTCAACACCCTTTTTTTATGATAATATTGTTCTTTTAGCAAACGAGCCCTTATGATGTTGGAAAGTAACTAAGAATGCTCCAAGATTTGTACTTGAAGATGGGTATGACTTTTTGGAAATGTAACTAGTTTTGATCTTCATAATTGTTGTTGTACTCATTTCAATATGTACCTTATGTAACAAACAAAATAAGAAAATAAAAATTTATTATTTTAAAGCGTGGATTTCATGCTCATTATTTATGGTCTTCTTGGTAAAGTATGTTATTCATGATTCTAGGGTTGGTTAGGCCATAGGATATATTATCATGAGTCGAGAGAGTCAGAACCATTTTTATAAGACCATTCTTGGAAAAATATATCTTGTAACAAATTTATTTTGTGATCGAGGAGATAAAAATATGCTTAAAAATAAAAGTTATCAAAATATCCTGAAATTGGTGTGAAATTGTAGACTTGTCATTTATATTCCAACGATGCTTGAATCTCATAAACTAACACCATATGTGGAAGTTATCACATTCTAAAGTTTTTGGCAAAGAACTAGAAAGTAAACTTGCAGTGTTGACTAGGCTCCTGACTAAGAAAGTCATACGGTGACATGGCGCTAATGTCAGAATATGACTGTGCAGATACAGTGTGAAATACGAGGCAATCACGTGTTAACATGTGGCATGGTCATACAAGACAACTTGGTAGTTTGTGATTAGTTGTTGGGTTTTGATGTGGACCAATTAGGACGAGCCATGTGCCCAACGAGGGGGCACCACATGGCCCTCGGGATGCATCATAAAATTTTAATGGGATAGGAGGCGTCCATCGCATTCAACCCCATGACCTACCAGTTACAACTACCATGCTCCACCATTGAACCGAATATGAGATTTATTAAACATACATTTGCGAATTCATTTGAAATTCAAATGTTCCAGTAGTTGCAGAGGGGGCGGGAAATTAGATGAGTCCTCAGTCACATTTGAGCCACGCAACCACAGGGATGCTGTAATCAGAGGGGCCGAGCAGTTAGCCCTGGCCCCGAGTACTATGATGAAGCCATGTGACTGATAGCGAGGGCATGAGATCCATAGAGGAGGGCATGTGTCCTAACCCCTAGCCACACGGGCCACACAACCAATAGAGGATCTAGGAAATCAATGCTAAGGCCTTATTGGGGAAATTAAAGAGGTGACAAAATGCACCTTTTTTAGTATGATTTCTGCCATTTCCATAACAAATTGTCACTTGGTGGTTTGCTAAAAGGAGGGATTTGTTCCCTGGTTAGCAGGTTTTTGTATTTTTGCAGTCCTTTTGAGCCCAATAATAGAAAAATGTTCCAAGAAGCCTAACTTGGCAGTTTTTCAGTCCTTTTTAGCCAAAGAAGAGCCTACACGGGGATTTATTGGTGTTTTGAACTCAATGACAATATATTTGTGATTTGAGAATTGTATGTTGTACAATTTGTAGAGCTAAGTCCTTTTATGTTGCAGACAATGACTATTTTGAGGCCATATTTAGAGTGTTTTGAGCATGGAAAGAAACTAGACAGTGGTTTTCAATGCTTGTGGATGCATCTGCGACATATATTTCTTCATTAGAGCAGCCAAATTTTCAATCTGTTTTCAGTAATTTTATGAAGAAAGACCATTTCAACACTTCATTATGAAGTAGTTGAATTTGTACTTACTTTTTTATCTCAGAATGAGTATGAGGACCTGTTGCCACGTTCAATGAGAGAGTCCTCTTCTTTTGGCATTCATTTATTTGTAAAAGGGAGTCAACTTGTGAGTGAGAGTTCTTTGAAGGGGAAGGTTTCTATGAAGGAGAAACAATGCCACTCTAGAAGGAGGTTTACTCTATGAGCGAAAGTGTTGTAATGTACTTTTTCTGTTGCTAAGATCATTAAAGTAGCCTGGCCATTGGAGCGTGGCTTGGATATGTAGCCCAAGAGGGATGAACTCCATTATCACTTGGTTGTTCTATTCTTCATTATTTTACCATGTTGGATTGCATATGACTTTTTTAATCTTTAAGTTTGTTTAAAATTAACTATACACAGTTTATCAAGTTACGAACTAAGCTAACTTTAGAAGACCCAAAATTTTCAAAATTTGCAAAGTTTCAGAGGACGATCAATTTTTTAAATCATTTTAAGTCTAGAAAGTCCTGGAAACCTCCAAAGTACAATTTTTCCCTTGCAACTTCAATTCGGCTTGAAAAAGAGAATTTTACCCCTTGGAAAGGCTATATAAATGAGCAAATTCAACCTCATTTAGCACTCACTCACTCACAAGTTTGATCTCTCTTGAAAATGTTTTATGTATGGCTAGAAGGAACAAGGATGTTGGAGAAAAGGTCTTGAATTAAAAGGAAGTGGAATAAAAACTTATTTTTGGCATACATCTCTCACACATGCAAAATTCGAGTGTTTCTCTAGCGACAAAGAAGATCGAAATTGTAGGAGAGAAAATTGCAGTATCAATTCGTTGGGTCAAGGAATATTTTAACTTGACCTCATTGATCTTGGGAAGACATGTCTTGCTCAAATAATTATCTGTTGAGGAAGTTGGATTAGGGATTTTGCAACAGTTGTAGGGTCAAAGTTGCAAGATAAAGCTACAAGATCAAATCTATGGCCAAAGTTGTAGCTAGAAACTAATTGATGCAGGATTGAGTTGTGATAATCTAATTATATTGGAAGGGCTTACTTGGTACATGGAGGAGGACTTGGTATATGTTTTGGGTCTTTCTTGTCTCATTTGAAGCAAATTTTATAAGGAGAGAAGAGTTTTCCTAGTTTTCCCATTGGAGTGGTTTTTCCCTGGCTTGGAGCCTAATTTCTATGTCCATTGTCTTTACTATTTTGTTCTTGATATTTTAAAAAAAATATCTAATAACTAAAATAAATAATATTAATAAATTCACAAGAAACAATTAAGGTGAGGAAAAAATGGAATTAATAGCTACCACATTGCATTTTCCAACATGGTATCAGAGCTAAGGTTAACAAGAAGCAGTTCGAAGGATTGTCTTGTGGAGACAACTAGGGAATAAGGAGGACATATTGATATAGAAAAAGGGCCTCATCTAAAGAAATATTAAAGAGGAAGACTACACGAATGTTATTGTTTTCTTAAGAAAATGATCTAGTTGAAGATTCATTGGAAGATGTCCATGAAGGAAGCATCAAAGGACTTTGGTAACATCACTTTTGGAAGCCACTATTGAAGTCTCTTTGAATATATTGAAATCCTCAAGATAGCTGGAGACAACATCAGTAAGGGAAGAATATTGATCAATAATTAAGTATCATATTGATACATTATGCCTGAATCTACAAGTCATATGTGTTCTTTCTGCAAGGAAAGAAATAAACACATTGGCCCATAACATTTCCTAGCATGGAAGAAAAGGATTGATGTGACATTTACAAAACATGAAGTGATGGAATATGTTATTGGTGAAATTATTCAACCTAGTAAAGATAAGACTCAATAACAAGAAAAATATGAGAAAGGAGAAGTAAAGGAACAAAGGATCATCGTTGAATCCATTAAGGATCCTCTTGTTCCATTGTTGCAAATTTGAAAAATTATAAGGTTGTGTATGACAAGCTAGTGAATTTGTACTCTACAAATACATCAGGACAAAAGATGTTTTCGAGGAATAAGCTATAGTGAATAAAGAAATCAAAGAATGAGGATATGGAATCATTTCTATCATTGGCATGGAGGATTTTCTAGATTAATAGTGTATTTTCCTAGCCTTTCAATTTTCAGGATAATCATGGTGTTGTCAGTATATTTCTTTGTTTTTTCTGGTTGATTCTCATGTTTCCTTTAGCTTGGGTTGAGTTACTAATTCCTTCATGCCTTGGTTGGAAAAACACTCTAGAAGCCCTGTAACAGTGTGCGTTGAGTTACTAGTCCTAAAAGCCATGGTTCGAAAAATGCTCTAGAATCCCTTGATCAGTTGAGTTACTAGTCCTGAAATCCCTAGTTGGAAAAATGCGTTGGAATCCTGGTGAAAATTGTGAGTTGAGTTACTAGTATTGGAAGTCTTGGTTGGAATAAAAGCTCTTGATCCCTACAAGGTTTGGGTAGATATCAATCTAGTGATGGTTTGTGATGTGTAACCGTGAGGTGGAATCATCGTTTGATGGTTTGATGTGGTTTGGCCTCTGGAAGCCCTGGTTCGGTTTTGATGGATTTTCCCATGGGATCCCACATTCATTCTTGAAATATGGCATCGGGGTGATTGGCTAAAGAGAGATTTGGCTCACCCATGTGTATGGTCGGCTAGCTCATGGAATTCCTAAACATGGTTGGCCTTTGCATCATTAATATGAGGGTTATCCTCTTTGTTATTTCATGAGTATTATATTGGTTAATATGTGGATTATATGGTTGTTGTTTCCTTGATATTTTGGTTGTATGGATCCCATCATGTTTCTACTTCTAAATGAATGAACAATTTATCTATGGCCTAATAGATGAAAATGTAGCTAATGTGTTGAGGCATCAATGCTTATTATCGATTTTGATATACGTGTGAGACCCCTATTCTCATTTATGTTGTTAAGACCTATATATTTCATGTTTGTGAGATATTTGACGAAATGCATGTCATGACTAGTGGGGGTGCAATCTAGTCGTTGTCGATGTTTTTGCAAATGTATCTTTGTTCTGTTGTGAGATTTCATTTTTGAAGGTGTCATTAATTTATGGGTAGTGACCTGGGCTTTGTACCTAAAAATGTGTCACAAATCCTGGATTCATAGGCGCAAGACTAGGGAAAACATTCCCTGGATGCTACCTTTCCCTTGTTGTGGGAGAATTTGAAGCCTCCCAGATGCACCCTAGTCAATGTCAAGGGGGCGTCCATGGGCTTGATTTACTAGGACTTAAGTTGGTCTCAAGGGCTGGCTACCTGAGTGGTTGGGATGGATCTCGAGAGTTCTATTGCTGATGTGGAAGGTCTATGTGATGTGTTATGTTGGTTCCAGATTTTTAACTGACACATAGTGAGTTAAATTATATCATAGTAACTTGTCATCACATGTTTACCCTAGTTGATGGTTACTTGGGTACATGTGGGAGGATGGTGTTACATAGTGGTATCATAGCATGGTTCACCCCTCAGACTAGATGGGTTGTGTGTTTTCCATGCATTCATGTAAGTTTCTTATGTGTTTCTTATGTTGTAAGATCGTGTTCTTGTTTCATTTGTATGGTATGGGTTATGGTTGTAGTGATGTGGCCATGGGAAGTTGATGATATTGTCGTGGAGTGTGTCATCACAACTATATGGTTGATTATGCATTGTTTATGCACATTAATATTCACATTGGTCAAGTGTACAGTGCTGTGGTGGATTGTTTTCATGCATAAGGTCATGGTATGTGAATTTCATATGGTCATGCATTGATGAATGTAATCTAGCTAGAATGATGGTTATATGCTTATATGATTATGTGTTATAGTTCTATATGTTGTCATAGTTATGTTATGGATGTATTACACTGATTTGTTGCTCCTGCAGATGAGATATCCTCCCTTAGTTATGATAACGTACGTTTATTTATTGTGATTTGGTTTAGATGACATGATATACCTTGCAATAAGAATATCAAAGATAACTAGCAAGATGGTAGACTACAATTCCCGATACTCTCCTTATGGATAAAATGAGCAATGTGGTGTTGGGAACTCTTCTAATTTGACAGACACACTGAGAATACTAAAGGCATAAATAAGGAAATGTAAGGTAGAAAATGACGAAATCATAAAGGCACAGGAGAAACAAGCAGAGGTAAATGTAGTGATACTTCAAATTTTGTCAGAATTGCAACAACATGGACCACATTGGATTAGCTATGAGTAGGAGAACAAAACTAATGTGTCATATGGTTGCAGGTTTCATGGTGAGTACAGGTCGAATGGAGAGGACACAATCAAATATGGCATGTCCTTGGATGCTCCAGATAGGAGAGGTGATGGACGCAAGTACTATTACAATTTCGGTTTTGACATGAATTATGATAGACATCATTATCTATGTGAATATATGTGTAGATGTCCCACAAAGAAAATAAATTTTTCGATTATTGGCCATTAGTGAATTCCATTAATCGACACGAGACTACTCACCATTGACGTCAATCAGATTCAATATGTTTAAGTACATCTTACTAGGTACAAATAAATGTGTCATAGTCAAGTCACCTAGAATATCCAATAAACATGTGACATTGATGTATTCCCACTATTTATTGGTGAGAGAAATTTCCATTGATGCATGAGAACCTCAACATACTTGAAATATCTCTAGTCTTGATCCTAGATGATGTGTTGAAGTCGATGGATCAAGGCTTGTTAGAAGGGAGGCGTTAATGAATTTTCCATCATATAATGCCAGTATTAAATAATAATTTGAAGGACCATAAACAAAATATTTGCGTTATGAAGCAAGTTTTATTTGACCGAAAGGAAGAGGAAAATCGGGTGACTTATCTTTGTAAGGGGGATGAATGAATTTATTTCTTGGTTAAGCGTGAGTGAAAATGAGGCAGGAATGTATGAAAATTGCAAAGGGAAAATGAGTTTTGAAATCATGGTTTGGCAGTAGGGAGATGGAAATTTATGGATCGATTATAGGCTTATAATGAGTAGAAATGGTAAAATTCATATCTGAGAGGTCATTTTTGGTAGCAATGGTCTAATGGATCTGATTTGACATCAAATAAATATGCTCTTCTGAAAGAAACTTGGTCTTTAAAAGGCACTCGTGCATATAGTGATTTTCTTTCATCGTCCTTGAAAACAAAAAAAAGAACTCCTTAGGTATCCGAGAAAAGGTGGATGGATCACTACATGTGTATAGAAATCCATGAGATCTTCTTCGCATCCTTTCCTTCTGAACTGTATGATTGGATCACGAGGCTAGCCGACAGCCATGGAAGGTGTAAACTTGACCAACCAATCATGTGGACACCAGAATTAGTGCGGAGACTAGAGGCATCAGAAGATAAGATCACGCAAGCTATTGACCATTGGCTCGACCATATAAGAGGAAGATTTATCATTGAGTTCGCGATAGACATGACCATAAGCTACAGTGAAGAAGAACGACATTTTCTCAAGGGACCGTAAGGTAAGTACATTAAATCTCTGAATGCCTGGATTAAGATGTTGTTATGTGAAAAGTGGGTTATGTGAATACATTAATGTTCGAAACGACGTGGAGCGGAAGGATCTACAAAAGTAGTGGGGAATTAGGAAACAGTCCCTTAATTTCACCTTCATGAGAGAGAAATGAGGAGCTCGCTCAGGTCTCTCCAAGAATTTTGGTCAGTTAGATAAGACAGCACATTCCGTAGTTACCAACCCCACCCACACCACCACCCGCATCACCTCCCTCACCTTCGTCTCCACCCACTCCACCTCCACCAACCCCATAGTTCAGCATGGCAAGCGCGATCAAGCTAGTTGTTGGGTAGCAGATCCCTCCATAGTGGATTTTTGGGGCTTGCAGCCTGAATTTTGGTCAAAAGTAATGTAAGACCCCGCGAAATGTGGGCATGGACCGCGAGAGTCTAGGGTTGTTCACAACAAAATATTGTAATTTAATATAGAATGTGTTGGCCTACCCATGGTCTGCAGACCATGGGAATGTATAAATAGAGTGAGGCTCTAAGTGTAGAAGTCGTTTTCTGGTTAGAATTGATCTTAAGTAATATGGAATTTTGAAATATATATTCGCTTTGAGTCTATAAGTCTGAGTCTTGGGTTGTAGGAATACGAAAAGGCTCTGCAGTTGTGTGCATAGAGGGCTAGTAGAGTCTGCAGCTATGTGCGCAGACCCCTATAGCTGAGTGCGCAGGGTGGAGTTGGGATTGTCAAGAAACAAAAGTTTAATAAAAGCTAAGTTGATTCTGAAATACGTTGCATCTATTCATAGATCTGTACATTTATGCTTATGTTATATGTTTATGCATCTCCTTACAGTTTACGATGACGCGCACCGGTTATAAATTTTGAATGATTAATGAGAAAACCGAGCCAACCAAATCAAGTCAGATCTATATTAATAATACAGTAAGAACAAGGGATCTAGACAACGCCCCTTCGCAGAGCTACGCGAAGGTCAGATAGCTACGTGGAGCAGTGCAATTCATAGGATCGGTTCGCTAACTTTCCAGCCTTCATCAAGGCATCCCTAGGGTGTGGAAACCTGGTTCTAGCACCCTCCCATTCTACCTCAGGTGAGACTTCAGTCTGTGAACTGCGGACTGTTGCCAAAAGGGCCAGTTGTTTCAGGATTTGTTTGGCTAAATCACTTATGAACTTGGGTCAAGCCCCAACAAGCCAACAAATGGTTCTGTTGCCGGGACCGGGATCTGCCTAAGGGATGTCTAATGTCGGAACATTGGAATCCTATGAAGAAGGAAATTGAAGGGTGGTTGGATCGGAAGCTTCATGAGTTCGTGACATAGGAAAACAGAACTCCGTAGATATCCAAGAAAAGGTGGCTGAATCACTACGTATATACAGAAATACACGAGATATTCTTTGTGTCCTTCTCTTCGAAACTATATGAGTGGATCGCGAGGCTGGCCAATAGCCAGGGAAGGTACAAGCTCAATCAACTGATAGTGTGGACTTTGGAGTTAGTGAATAGACTAGAGGCATCAGAAGATAAGATGACATGGGCCGTCGATCACTGACTCGACTGGATAATAGGTGGATTTATCACTGAGTTCACAATAGACACAAGCGGGGGCTTAGCGAAGCAGAATGATGTTTTCTCAAGGGGTCGTGAGGTAGTTATATTAATTCCCTGAATACCTAGATTAGGATGTTGTTATGTGAAAAGTGGGTTATGCAGATACATTAATGATTGGAACGACATGGAGTGGAAAGATCTACAAAGGTATCGAAGGATTAGGAAAGAGTCTCTTAATTTCACCTTCACGAGAGAGGGAGTAAGAGTGCACTCGGGTTTCTCTGAGAAGTGTGGTCAATTCGATAAGGTAATCCTTTCCACAATTATCACCTCCACTTACGCCATCACCCACTTCACCTACTTCACCTCCATCTTCACCGACCCCATCTCCACCACCCCCATGGTTCAGCATGGTGAGCACAATCAAGCTACCCATATTCAGGGGAGTAGGGAATGAGGATCCAGACCAGTTTTGGTCCGTGATAAGAGTAGTGTGGGAAGCACAAGGGGTCACAGATGACAACATTAAGAAGGCCACATTAGTGAGTGCATTGTAGGATCGTGCGCTGATATGGTATATCAAGTACCCAAGCGGTCACCCAAATGCAGGAATAGCGGAGATCTAGAATGCATTGAACAAAGAATTTAGCTGGTCGAAATCAGAGACACAGTCAATCATTGGATTTAAAGAGATAGCGATGCTTCTAGGTAAGACCCCATAGGATCTAGATCAGAGACTGAAGAGTATGATCTACGAGGCTCATATGACTCTAACAGATGCATAACACCACGCGTGGTTTGTGGTGTCTTTGACACCACACCTGAGGATGGCGATGTCATAGCAGAAGCTTTCAACTGAGGCAGAAGCATTGGAAATGGGAATGACGTTGCATGAAACACTAATACAAGATTCAGGATTGGGAGTTCAAGAGATCAATGCGCAGCTTCAGAATCTGTGCCTATAAATGCAGAGCTTGAAGTAGGATAGGGCACCCCGTCCTGAGGCGCGTGAAGAAGTATGGTGCATAAAATGTAATGGCCAGGGCCACGATAAGGATCACTACCCAGTATTCACGAACTACTTGGTAGGAGGGGGACCAATGCCATTGAGACTAGGGGCACAGGCAGGGCCAAGTACGGCACTTGCGCTCTGGTGTGTGATCTATCAGGTGGGAGGAAAGTACATGACGGACAACTGTCATTTTTTGTAGAAGTATACATAGACTCCCCAATAGCTGTTTTGCAATTTGTACAGATCAGTGGGCCACAACGAGCATACTTTTCGCAACTATGAGTTGATGATGGAGCAGACCCCAGCATATAGAGTGCAAACAGAAACACCTGGCCTCAACCCAGTCGCGAGGATGGCGCACACTGGATTTCAAAGCCAAAGTCGCGGATAAGGAGGAATGGGGCCAGGAAGGGGCCGAGGACAGTTAATCTGTTACAATTGCGGAGGATCGAAGCACTATGCTCGCGATTGTACAAACCCAAAAAAAATATCATGTTTGTACTTTTCTCAGTTTGATCACGAAATGGTAGATTGTCCTACGTTGATCACACAGATGCATGAGAAAGGGGTACTACAACCTACTCCGACTCAGAATATCCAAATGATGAGGTTTGAACTACATGAAGAAGACCCCAACATGAACATGGTGCTCAGAAGCGACACAACCATAGGGGAAGACAAGGGGAGGTAGCCTAAGGGAGATACATGGGTTTGCAAGGTACCTACAAAGGAACCTAAGTTTGAGTTGGAATGTGCAAAGGAGTTGTTTATGGAAGCTAAGAAGAGCTTTGCGGAGGCTTCTACTTCAGGTAGTAAGGATCAACCAGAACGAGGAATGAATCCTTGTATGCTTACTACCTTTTTAGGGACATGCATGAAGCTGCCGAATGATAATAGGGTAATTAAAGGATTACAAGAACTGATAACTTGGTGCACAGGGTCGGGTGAACTGCGCATAGTCAAGAAACTAGGAAAGAACACATTGAGCACTGGGAGGGAGATGAGATTAACGACGCAGATTGGCGAATATGAAATTGATCAGCTAATATTAGACCTCGGTTTGGATGTGAATGTGTTACCAAAGTAGACATTGGAATGCATGGGCAGGCCCGCATTGCAGTGTTCCCATATTCAATTACGGATGGTGAATGAACAAAAGATCTTACCCATGGGGAGGTTGTAAGGGGTAACAGTTGATATCAAAGGTGTGAGCATGCAGACAAACTTTGAGGTGATAGAGATTGTTGATGATAGCAACCCTTACCCCACGTTGCTAGTAATAGACTGGGCCATTGATATGAATGGATTCATCAACCTAAAGAAGTGGAAGATGATATTTGAAAAAAAGTCTTTACGCATAGTAGTTCTGCTAGATCCAGCCGAAGGAGCATGCTACACTGAACCTGTGCGTGACGATGACAATGACAATGAGCCGGATTGCATTTACTAGATAATGACGCAAGACTAGGATCAGGTGAACCCGACAGCATATGGGATAATCTCATGGGAGCACGACAGTTCCTGTACTTCAGATTCAGATGAGGAAATAGAATGCTAGCAGAACTAGTTGCACAAAGTGACAAAGCTGAATTGCAACATGATGATTAGATCACTACGATGCATGATGACCGAAGCAAGGGAACTGCCAACATATGATGGGGTAACTAGAGTGGATGAATTCTTGGACAAATTTGAATGTGTAGTACCGGAATAGCAGCGGTATGATGCGCAGGAATGGGTGTTGCGCGTGACACCCACACAGTGGTGGAGTACACATCAGAAGGCTATGGGGCACTAGCGTGAATGTAGAAGATGGAAGCGGTTATAGTTTGGAAGTCCCCAACGTCGAACATGAGTCGGGCAGCTAGGACGAAGCAATCTGCGCACCCACCTGGGTTGATGGGTACAGATGTGTGGTGTTCAAGAAGGTCCTGAACTAAGGATCGGAAATCAGAATGTGATCCAGCAGCAAGAAAATCGACAAAAATTCCACGTTAGAACCTTCAAAAAACTAAACGAAATCATGAACAGAGTCTACCAGATGGGACACACTGATTGGGACCTGTGCGTGCCGGTGGTCTGATGGGCCTATGGGGCCATGTGTAGGAACCTGAGCATGGAAATGGTTCCGAGGACGACGAGCAGAGTCAAGGCCATAGCTTTGGGAAAGAATCCTCATGCAATCACTCCTATAATTGTGATAGTGCGTAGGGACCAGAGTGAAGAGATCATGCAACCGCGCGAGGATGAACATATGCAGATTCAAGAAGCCATTGAGCAAGGGAACCTTGAGCTTTGCGAACTCAAACAAGATCAGGTACGATTGAAGCAGGAAAGAATATTAATGGACGAGGATATCAGAAAGCCGGAAACCACAATCTCACAAGAATTATGCCTTAACAGAAGGATGGGGCCACGTATGGGCAACCCTCCCACCGCACTAGAGGTTTGTCGCCGAAAGGTTTTGGCTATACTACTATGGCTGCGACCGCACCTTATTAGACAAAGTCACCAAGGAAGTGCACCGCATAACGAAGAATGCGAGGCGTTCACGGGCGTGAGGGTAACTAAGGGAGGTACGTGGACCAAATTGAAAGGTGACTTGAAGCCTCGCACCAGTATTGCGACCACCTGACTATCCATAGGAAGCACAGTCTCAGCACTCCAAGCAGTTGAAAGAGAGTGAAAGACTATAAATGAGTCTGAATGGGAGCTGTGCGACATGGAAGTTGCGTGTAGGATCAATATGTTGCACAGGTCGCGTTTGCGCATAAGGGACTGTGCTGCCACGCGGACAGGCTGGAAGGTGACCGTTGGTGTCACCGTTCATGACAAGATGGCCAATTTAAGACAATGAGGAGTGGATGGTGGGCAATTAAGACACAAAGTCAGAACTAGATTTGGGACTATTTGCTACCAATCTCACATTAATGAGCCGAATCTAGGGGGAAGGGTCAAATTTGAATTCAAAAGGGCCTATAAATCATAGGTGGCCCTCCACCGAACAACCCTTGGCATTTTCTGGGTTAAGTTGTTGTGCTATAAAATGGGCATGAACCTTATGAATTTGGAGGTTGTAAGAGCAAGTCCGTGGTTTGAAGCATTGCCAAAGGAGATACAGGATTCCCTGATCAGAATAATGTCAACAACCAAGGGAGCCACGTAGAGTTCTATGCCACCGGTAGGAGATGCACTGGAAATTCCTAAATCGCCCCGGAAACCGACGCCCAAAAAGGACCCACAGTTTGCAGACCAGTCCATATGTCTCTGCGAAATCAATGGTTGAGAAAACTATCGATGGAAGAAAAGGGAAAAATGGTTAATATCAAGAGTTATTATGATGAGGAGGATCCTCAGACCTTTGTAGAAGAGAAGGAACCATAGGAAGATATGGAAGATGACATCTAACTAGTACGTGCCACAGAAAATCTACCCAAGTATGTCTCTCCGTGGAAAGGGAGGGTAAAGGTACCTAAAGAATTGGATGGCATTAAAAGCACACTCAACACCCAATTCCTCCTTGAGGGAGTTTTGTTTGAAGGTTCTGTTGTGGGCTTCATACCCACTATGATGTTTGAAGACTGGGACCTCATGGATAGCAAGAAGTTCCCTCATTTGGAAACTAGCTAGTTGATGGAACAAAGCATGGAGGGGGCAGTTACAACACTGCAGCCACGGACATGGCTGCGCGAGGTGGAGGAGGTCAGGCTACTCCACCTCCTATCGATTCCACACTTTCATCAGGCGCCAATCAAGATATTTGTCATCAAGCAACTGCTTTGCCTGGTGCAAGATGGGTACTTATGGCTGGAGAAACCCATTCCTATCACGATGGAGCTCATTCATAGGATTTCTCGACTTCCCTATACAGGAAGGGACCCCACGGAAATAGCTGGAACAAGTGGAGACTTGGCGATTGCAGAGGTTATGAAAAAGAAATATAAATTGGAGAAAAAGCAAATGGGTTACATTATTACTATTATTCAGAACAAAGGGGTCCGCGTTGCTACCCAGTTGTTGGCAGGAAAGGTGATGAGAAATGTCGTGGCAATGAGGTACCAGCAATTGTCATCACGTTGGCCGAGCAATGCGCAGAAGGGGTAGGGTTCAATTGGGCACAGTTCCTCTGCGACGAGTTCCTGATGAAATGAAGGGCGGCCCAAGAGCAGGGTAAGACCATCCACTACGTGTGGTTTCTCTTATCCATCATGTTGGTTACAGGTGAACTTCCTGAGGATAGTCAGTTTCCTCCCCTTGACCAGGCCTGGCTAGAGGCAGCAAAATATGTGTTGCTATGGGCAACGAAGGATGCCACGTGAATTTGAGAAACCAAGATCTTCTAGGTACTGATGGAGGTGAGCATACAACTGTGGATCAACAAACGGACGTGCCTATCCGCCTCGGTATATGATAGTCTAAAGAGATTTGCAGACTTTACAGAAGATATGCACAATGTGTATATTAGGGCGTGGAAGGATCCAGAGTAGAAGTGGACCACACTCCCCTTCATCGCAATAGAAGACGTTGTTTTCATGGTGCTCAGCACATGGCCACTGATATGGCACACACCAAATCTGGTGGTGCGCGATTAGATGGAGATTCAAAGGCAAAAGTTTGCCGCCAAGCTACTAACACAATAGAAGCAGAACGATCAACTAGCTAAAGAAGTATGGGCATCCCAAGAGGCAGTGGAGGTTGCCATGGAAAAGACAACAACAGTAGGGGTCTCTACGACACATGAAGAAAGAGGCCCAAACTTGACCACAGGGCATAGGACAGATGATACGACTGAAGGTGCAGACCTAAGCACCACCTCTACAAAATTGAAAAAGCCATGTGCGATAGAACAAATAGGGCCACGGAGGAAGATCAAGGCTTCAAAGTTGGATGGGGAGCCTATTACATTGACCGAGTGTGACTTATACGACATTGGCGACACAGTTCACGAAGTCACCAGGGTGGCGCTCCAAGGGGCCATTATTGTAGACAATTTTGGGCACTGCAACCCCAATCATAAATGTCCATAGACCAAGGGCTCCTAAGTCCCTAAAGGTGTTGTTCCAACCCCTAAAATAACAAGGTCAACTGATTACATCTTCTCCTAGAAGTTCTCCATGAAAAACTACTCAGAATTGGTCAAAACTGGACCACTTCACCTGCTCCATGGTCAAAGTGCGTTGAATCCCACCTAAATACACACAGTAGGTGCGATGCATGTTGAAAATCCCTTCTATGGGGTGTGATGGGCGAGAGTGGACAAATGGCAGGGTCAATCCGCAAGGTGGAGGATCATGGAATCTTCTAGAAACTTCTCCTGTGACACTTGCCTCTCTGCATTCGCCCAGGGATGAGTAAGAGATCATCAATCTCCAAGTGGAATCAAGAACTATTAGAGAGAGGACACTAATCAAATCTCAAAAGCTGACTCACCCCCCTTGCAAACATCTATATATGGATCCCTCATCCCAGAGACCCAGAGGCTGGAATTTTGTATCTTGTAAGGAAGTGCTACTGATTTCTTGGTGTAACATCATAGTGTTGGGTGATCTAAGCTTTTCATGAGGTGAAGAAGGGCTTTCTTGCTGAGAGGACGACGTTGGGTCAGAACAATTGGTTGTAATCCTCTTTGCTCTTTCTTGATTATCAATAAAGCTATTCAAGTTTTCCTCCACATTCTTGTATGATTGATGATTTGTGCATTTGGGTGGTCAATATATATCTGGTCCTATATTGTTTATGATAGTAGATCTCTGTTCTTGGATAGTGTTATGATGCTTTGATTCTACAGGTGCTCTTTGAAGCTGGGTAGACGAGGAAGCAAGTGGCAAAGACCTATCAGAAGGGAGAGGAATCAAGCAAGGAACCAAGCGCAAGACTGAGGTTGGTCTCCTTTATTCTTCTCTCATCTACTTCTCATAAAGGAAAACAAAAGTGGTTTTAGTTTGTTTCTTTCTAAGGTAGCTACCGGCCTTAGTGGGACTAGCAGTTCTGCATAGACACTAGATTTCCCAATAACAAAATGGTGACTCCATTGGGGATCAAATAGATTGTTTGTTTATCTACATTTGTTTACTTTATAAACTTACAGAGGGAGCCTGATGTCAAGTCAGCTAGCCTTCGAACTGCATTTGCTATGCAAGTGCAAAGTAGATCAATGTTGCTTCAGTCTATCTCCAGGTTTTGTTTATGAATTAAACAATTGATTTACAAGCTCTCTAATTGCCCTTGTGGTGGCTCTAGTAACCTCCTTAGATCTACCCCTATGATTGATTTACTGATTATCACTTGCTCGGCATAAATCCCTGAACTGAGCTGCAAACTATGACCCGAAACCCGGTTAAAGTCTCATCCCTGGTCCATCGCACTATCTCTTCTTTGTAACCTGAATGCATCACACTTCCTGAGTGTAGTAGGTGAGTTGCATTTCAGTTTCCCTGTGCTACAGGTGTGCTGATCAGACCTCCTCTGCTCTTAGATTTTGGTTTCTGTATTCACTCTTTTCAGCTCTATTCAGGAGTTTTGCTGTCTGTAGTCAGTACACCTCTGTTGGAAACCCCCTTCCTTGCCATTATTCTGCCTCCATTGTGCAAAGAATTGTAAATTTTTTTATGTATTTTGAGTCATTTTCAGTTCTCTTTTACAAAAAAGTAGCGTAATTGAACTGTCGTTTCTTGATTTGAAAGTGTCACAAGTGTCGTTTTCAGTCATAGAAGAGAATCTGATTGTTCTTGATAGTCAATTACACTGTTACTCTTGTATTTGATTTGAATTAATAGTTTTTCAAGTGTCGAAAGCAAGTTTTCAATTCCAAATAACAAAGTGTCGTCATTGTCTTCATTTTGGTTTTGAAAAGAAGCTTGTTAGTAATTGTCGCTTTGAAAAATATTCAGATTTGCGCTTAGCTTTCTTTTTATCATTCACACATTAAGAAGGATGAAAACAAATACATGCATGTGCATTTTCATTTAGACTATTTGTTGGTTTGATTTAGGACAGTGCATATAGTGTGTGCTCTCTGCTTTATGTTGAAAGAAAATCATCTCTCTTTCCTTAGTAGCTAGGATTTTCATTGCAAAAAGAAGATCAAACGATTGTTTATCATCTTAGATTACATTTTAGGAATTGTACATATACATCACGCGGTGAACCTGAAAGGAAAATTTCTTAAACAAGATCAACTATAAAATAAATTTAATGAATCTAAAAACGTTTTGGAACCTAATGCACAACATCTAGAAGTCTAGGCTAGAGACGTATTCTGGCGTCGTAAAGCCTGGTAACTGTTGTTTTCACTGTTGGTTGGGTGATTCCTCCACTTTGAGACGACAAGTGCCAGTACAGACTTGTGCTCCCAAGTACCGTCGAGTATATATTGGGAGGCCGCAATAGGCTTTATCCTTTATCCATAGGAAGCCATGTCTGCCGCCCTATCGATCGCAATGCACTGAACACAGCATTCGGGAAGACTGACTGTCGTACCGTAAAAAGTATTCTGTAGTTTTGCGATTGTTTTGGTAATCCCTCTGTCTAGATTTCCAGAGTAGTATCTTTCGTTCCTTTTCATACTCCTTAAAGGAAACGGTCCATCTGAGCACTTGTCACTTCAGGCTCATTAAAAATCGAAGGTGACTAGAGTCATCTTTTGTTTTTTCTCAACTCTTAAAAATTGAAAAAGAAAGTTGTGTCAAAGCATCTAAAATTCATCTAATTCGGAAACATAATTCCCCTTGATTTTTAGTTGATCGAGTAATCCGCAGTCGTGGAAGAAATTCAATTGAAATTCAATTGGAGGTTTACGATTCAATCGTCTTTGTCTCCAGAGTCGAAATTGTTACGAACAAAGCGAACTCGTTTAACCGGTTCCAAATCCCCTGGTAAACTTACAACAAGTGTTCCAACACCATCAGAGGCTCCGGTTACTCTAAACATTTCTGGTATCCCTGCCTTTACAGAAGAAGTTCAGCAGCCACCAAAGGACAGTAGAACTGATCCTAGTGTGAAGGTAAACACTTGTATTACTGAACCAGCTCCATCTACAGCTGATTCGGAAGGTGTTATTCCCCAAACATCTATTGCTGCAGATTCTATACCTTCTTCGATGCCAGAAATATTTTATGGACCTGACGGTCTACCTCTTCCACCTGGTCTGATTGCTATAGAAGAGATTGTGGAGGATCCTCCATCTAGTACTCCATCGCGATTTGGAGTCAGGATCACTCTATATCCTTCTTCATCAGAAATTAGTCTACCATCATCAGAAGCTCCTGTAGAATCACTAGGCAATATTTTGGATAGACTAGAAATGTCTGAACAACCATCGACATCTAGGATTGTGTCATCTGACACAGCGACGGGAGAACTTCTTGCTATCACTCCAACAATGTTCGTCGGCATACCATCTGTCCCAACTAGCTCTCAATCGCTAGAAGGGGCCCACTCAGGGGCTATTTTGACAGTATGGTCCGTTCCTGTTTGTTCATCCGGAATAGTATCCGGGAACTCTTATGTTGAGTCTTAGCAAATTGATCCTTCAGGGTGTCAATTTGGGCAGTCTAGTCCTCAAGGACAAACAATTCCTTTGAGTACCGGATTACAGCCGTATGGGGGGCAATATACCCTTTCATTATCTCCTCCGGGAGGACAACCATACGTGAGTTCACAACAAAATTCAGGTTATGCTGGAATTACATCTAGCGGGTGGGTGCCGATACTGCCTCAACAACCAAGAGTTGTATATTTGATGCAACAATGTTTATCTATGTCAAATATACCAGCTATGCCGGCTGTTGTGACAGTGTCGCAAGTACAAGTGTTGCTTGTTGTATGCCAACCTCAGGTTTCTCAGGTTGTAATGCAACAGCCTCTTGTCCCTGCGACTCAACCACAATCGCCAACTAGTGGAATGACACAGGCCCAACAGGTACAATCACCCCTCATCTTGGTCAAACAGTCAGCATTGGACAACAGCACATGGCTTCGCAACCATGGCTGGTGCAATACCAACAACCGCAATTCCAACAAGTATACCAAGGATCTGAGCAACAAATCTTTGCAAATAGTGGGCAGCCATATATTCAAAACGGTCAAAATCAACCATTCTACAATGGTTATGCCCATCAACCTTAGCAAAGTTACCAGCATCAAATGCATTATGCTGGTATGCAAAGACCAACTGCTCAGGCCATTCCATCCTATCCTGGGTATGCTTCGCCAAACCTGAGCCAACAGTTACCCTTCGTGGCGATTTTAGAGTTACTAGATCTAAATCGGCTAACAAACGATCCAATTGCTTACGCCCCTTGGTGGCCAACGATTACGCATAAACTTCTTTCAGATATTCCTAAACTTAATGGAAATCTGGGTGAAGACCCGTCGAATCATGTGATGACATTTCATCTGTGGTGTTCATCAAACACCCTAAACAATGATTCGATTAGGCTTCGCCTTTTTCAGAGGACGTTAACTGGTCCAGCAGCAAAATGGTATATCGAGCTACCTAGAGCTTTGTTTGACAACTTCAGTACCCTGGCCACAACCTTTTTAACCCATTTTCAGTTACCAATAAGGTACGAAACAGGAACAGAACTTCTTACCAATTTCAAACAAACAACGGCCACTCACATATCCGATCATATTCATGAGTGGCGACGTCGTCGTAGAATGGTAAAGACGTATGTTCTTGATCATCTTTTACCGGAATGGTGTATTAAGTCATTATTACCTTCCATTACAGAAGATGTGGCAAAAGGAGGAGTCGTCATTGAAGAGCAAGTTATTGCTCGTGCGCAATATTTAGACTTGATTTATACCCAGTCTGGCATGCTTTATGATAAAATCCCTGACGCTCCCAGACCGGAATTTTCCATCCCTCCTCTTCCTAAATCAAACAATGACTCTCATGCCAGCAATGGTGTGATTAGTACGAAAGACAGGAAATCGACAAAGGCTACATCTAAAAGGCCCGTAATATTTCTAGTCAAAATGCAAAAGAATAACTTCTTGCCTCGGAAGTAAATTCCGTTTCGACTGATAAAGGCAAAGAAACAAAGCAACTAGGAGGCAAGAAGAAAAACAAAGGGAAGAAGAAGAAACAAGAGGAATCATCACCTGAAAATTCTTCTGCAAACCCTCCTGGAGATAGGAAACCAAAAAATCCATGCTTAATATGCGATAAGGATCATTGGACAAAAATTGTCCACATAAAGCTGAGCTTCAAATATTCTTCAAGAATTCAAAAACCTCGGCGGTATTGACTGATCCATTTCCAAATCCAGGAAAAAATCTGGCTGCTAGTGAAAATGCTTCCCCATCCCAAGTGCTGATGTTGTCAGTTTCGAAACAACAAAATGATGCTTTGATATCGAGAAGGAATAAAGATTACGGTAATCCAGAGTTGTCGAACAACAAGGATAAAGATCAACCTAGTAGTTCAACAACAACTTTGACAGAAGTTGCGCCACCCATCATTCCAGAGCTAACAATAAAACCGCCAAAGGGAGTAGTACACAAGTCGACATTTAATCCTTGTGCCAGAGCAGCACAACATTATAATATAGTGGAAGATCTGGCCCAATCGCCATCCGCTATTTTGACACTTGAGGTACTACAAAATTGCCCATCCCAAAAGCAGGCTTTATTATTAGCTATAGGTGGGATAGACCCAAAGGATTCTAATCTTGTGTCCTTCAATCACAAAGGATATGATCCTCAGTTACCAGCTCAACTATCTTTCCTCATTCAGTTGAAATCCCTCAACAAAACTGTTCATCGAACAATTATTGATGAGGGGGCATCTACATGTATTATGTCGATGAGTTGCTGGAAAAATTTAGGATCTCCAACCTTGTCACGATCTTCGACGACATTAAAAGCATTTGACGGACGAACATATACCCCATATGGTATTCTTAGTAACTTGCAAGTTGAACTAGGGGGGAAAACAATAGAAATAGATGTCGAAGTAATCGACATAAACCTCGATTACAACATCCTACTGGGAAGACCATGGATATATGCTATGGCTGCAGTTTTGTCGACTTACTTTAGGAAGATTGCATTTCCTTTTCAAGGAAAAATTACAATCGTCGACCAACAAACATTTCTCCCCAATAGTTCCCAAGTTACGGGAAGCATTCTGATGATCCATGGAAACCCCCATACGCTTCAAAATATCAGAGTAGGTCTACTAAAAGACCCTATATTAATGGGGACTTTTTCCCTCCCACCTCCAATCAATCTGGCGGAAGTGGGGACGGTGGGAACCTGCAATATGATATCTTTGATTCAAAAGATCTCAGAAAACGATATTAACATGGATCATCCGCATGTATTGCCTCCAAGCCCAATAGAAATATTGTAGCAATCAATGTTTTCGGCATGGGAGGCAGACCCGAATCAACGCTCATCAAGTGTTTGGATAGATAGGTCTATGGAATATGGCACCCCGTTAGATCCTTGGTTGCAAGTGCATTACACCGACGAAGGAATTGTTCAGTAAATGATAACTGATGGGGTGCCATGGGAAGACTACCACCATCGTTCCCATCTTTTGGATTGTCAAGAAGATACTCCTAATGACCTTCATCATCCTTCAGTTTTTGATTTCCTATCAAATACTGTAAACACGGTGGATTCCGAGCGAAACTTCTTCGATATTGAAGAGACTATCGCCATAAATATTTCGACCAAAACAAATGTTGTAGAGAATATTTATGTTGGAAAATGTTGTTCTCCTTTAGAACTGGAAATATATAATGCTCTTTTTCGCGAATCCATAGATGTCTTTGCTTGGTCATATGATGAAATGCCAGGCATTGACTCAAGTATAGTTGAACACAAAATCAAGATGTATCCAGATGTCAAACCAGGATGACAATGGCTACGGTAGGTGCACCCTAAGAAAGCCACTGCCATCAAGGCAGAAGTTGAAAAGATTCTCCATGCTGGTTTCATTTACCCGGTTCCTCTAACCGATTGGGTATCGAACATTGTTCCTGTAATGAAAAAACAAGGAACAATTAGAGTGTGCGTCGATTATAGGGATGTAAATCAAGCTTGTACAAAAGACAACTATCCTACACCCTTTATTGATTAGATAATTTATGAATGCACCGGATGTGAAATCTTTTCATTCATGGATGGATTCTCTAGTTATAATCAAATAAATATCCACCCACAGGACCAGTCAAAGACTGCATTTATTTGTCCATGGGGCACATTCGCATATCGCAAATTACCCTTTGGTTTAAAGAACGTAGGGGCAACATTTCAGAGGGCAATGAATTATGCCTTCCATGACATTAAAAATATCGTTCAACCATATCTCAACGACCTTCCGGCTCATTCGCCAAAGCGGACCGATCATCCACAACATTTGAGAGCGATATTTCTACGTTGTTGACACTACAAGATACGACTCAATCCACACAAATGTGTGTTCTGTGTCAGTTCTGGTTGTTTACTTGGCTTTGTAGTCTCAAAGGACGGGATTCTTCTCGACCCATGTAAGGTTCAGGCAATCATAAATTTGCCTCCACCTTCAAATTTGCTTCAGATTCAGAAACTCCAAGGGAATGCAACAACCATCGCAATGGTTTTAGTTCAAGAAGACAACAGAATTGAACATCCTATATATTATTTAAGTAGGAACTTAAATGATACAAAAAGCAAGTATTCCTATGTTGAAAAGCTTACTCTCGCAGCTGTTCAAGCGATACAAAGATTTCGGCATTGTGTCCTCTTTCGAAAAACTACCATTCTGTCATATTTCAACCCCATGACTTATATATTGTCACGACAGTTGCTGGGGGGAAAATATTCAAAATGGATAGCAATTCTTCAAGAGTTTGATCTGGAATTTGTAAAAGCCAAGTCAAAGAAATCCTTGGTTTTCGCGGAATTACTATGCGATCTCCCATCATCGTCCAACGATGAAACATCCGAAGAAACCATCGTGGATGAATACTTGTTTCTGATATCTTCAAGCAATCTATTGTATGGAGATATAATCATCTATCTCCAAACCCAAAAATATAGGTCTAATACCTCTCGCTCGGAACAAAAATGTATTCGATACCAATCAAAAGACTACATGATCGTTGGTGATACGCTTTACCGTCGTGGTGTCGATACAGTTCTGAGGAGGTGCCTCACCCATGAGGAGGCCGAAAAAGTCCAAAATTATTTCCATTCAGGCGCGTGTGGGGGGCATCAATCTGGTTACGCTACGGCGGAAAAAAAATTTATGAACAGGATATTTCTGGCCAACAATGTTCAAAGATTGCATAACCGCAGTCAGAAGTTGCCATGCATGTCAAATTTTCGATGGCAAAACCAGAAGACCATCCGCACCTCTGCAGCCAATAATTGTTGTTGGGCCATTCGCCAAATGGGGCATAGATTTCATGACATGTAACCCCACCTCGACCGGGGGGCATGGGTATATCACAGTCACGGTAGACTATTTTACCAAATGGGTCGAGGCAATGCCTACATTAAACAACACCGGCGAAACAGCTGCCCTTTTCTTTTTTAATCATGTAGTCGCCAGATTCGGCATTCCACAAGCTATAGTCATAGATCATGGATTTCATTTTCGCAATCACATGATGGTTGAATTGGCTACCAAATTAGGGTTGTCCCATGATAGCTCTACTCCATATTATCCGCAGGCCAACGGACAAGTTGAAGCAATCAACAAGGTCCTGAAGTGGATCCTACAAAGGATGATTGGAGTCCACAAAAGGAGTTGGCACCTGATCTTGTACTCGACCTTGTGGGCATACCGAACATCGATAAGGAATGCAACTGGGTTTACACCCTTCCAACTGGTGTATGGCCTAGAAGCAATCTTACCAGTTCAGTGTGAAATCTCGTCCCTCAAACTCGCAGTCGACCTTCTCCCCGGAACTTCAGAAGAGGAGGCTCGTTTCTTGGAACTAATCCAATTGGATGAAACCCATCATGATGCCGCTTTGGCTAATGAAGCCCATAAGAAACGAGTCAAGGTGCAGTTCGACAAGAATGTCAAACCCCGTGTCTTCTCAGAAGGTGACTTGGTCTTACTTTACGACCAAGAATCTGATAAATTGGGAGAAGGTAAATTCAAGTCTTTATGGATGGGCCCCTATATTGTTAAACGTGTATTAGAAAAACGAGCCTACGAGTTAATGGATTACGACGGAATTCCACTGGCGCACTCGTAACGGGTTGTACCTTAAGCGTTACTACGCATGATTCAGTGTGGTAACCCATATGCTTTTGTTACATTTCTGTTTTCTCTAAGGGTAATCGTTTTGGTCAAGTAATCCACTTTTTACATTTGTCGCAGATGTCGAATGTATTGGAATCTTTTGTTGGATATGCTAACGGAGCAAGTCGTAGTTCGTGGAACCTATCTTCTATGGCCTAGGCCATTTTTGATCCAAGCGGCGAGTTAGTAAGTTTCAGAGGGGTATGTATTGGTCGATCAAAAAATAACATCGCTGAATATAGCGCATTGATAGAACTTCTCTCTGATGCCATCACACATGGCATAGGCCAATTTGTCATCAGGCTAGACTCACAGCTCGTCATACTACAACTCACTGGTATCTACTCCGTCCGAAATCCAGCTATCTATCGCATGTTCGTAAGGGTCAAGATTTTGGAAAGGCAATTTGATTTTATTCAATATCAGCATATTTCCAGAAACTTAAACACATTAACAGACTCATTAGCAAATTATGTGTTATATAGACACTTGCAACATTTATAAAAAGAAGCATTTCATCAATATTTGCATCAGGATCATGTAACTTAACCAAAATAGAACTCCGAAAATCAAAAATATATATATAACTGTTTATGGTTTACACATAATCTTCTGTAAACAAGACAAAAATTGGTCAAATGACCCAAAACTCAAAATGCTAGGGGGCACCCTAGTCTAATGATGCTGGTGATAACAAGTCACCGCCTGTGAGATCATGCGTAAAAGCCTAGTCCATCGACTCGGCACGCCAGTAGTATGTCGCTGCAACCTCAAAGGCAGCTCGTCAGTCCTCACATCTGGAACACCAAGAGTGAGACCCTCGACCTAATCCTATAATGCTGAAAGAGTCTCGACCACATCAAGGTCGCGAAGGATAACCCTTCCCACAGCCTCTACTACTGGAGCGGCAGCCGGCACTCTCAGGCGTACTACTGGCCAAACTGGTCCAACATCTGCATGAGCACATGAGTTCTGATTAGTCTTGATAAAATAAAGCACAAGAACATTATAAAGAGAAACAATAAACAGGGATATGGTCAAAAATTTTACCAATGACGCCCCACTGCTCGCCAGCCGGCAGTACCAAATTCGGGTCACCCCGGAAATCCATACCAGCATATGGATACTCGGAAAAAACCATCTCCTGACGATCGAACCACCTGAAGAAGGTATCAGAAAAGGAAACCTGAGACTGACCAGCATGTCTGGACATATGGTCGACCCATCTCTGCATCCGTGGCTCAGTCAGTGGAGGTAAACCAAGTGAAATATACTACGACTGCATCAGTGGGATCTTTTCCAAAAGCGGTCAAAATAGAACCATATCCAAAGTTCTTCAATCTTCCATTTTTCACCTTGGTCAATTATTCTTTCGTCACAAAGAGTACTGCATCACACCAATTGAACACCTTTGGTTCAAGGCATTCTAAGGCATATTGCATATAAGATCGGTTGGCCACATGAAGAGCCGCACTACCAGCCATTCTAGCAAAAGTGAATAGAATGGTCCTCAAGGACCTGTCAATGACATCCCGGATATTGATCTTGCCATCCTTACTCGGCTGAGATCCCTCTCTGCAATACCTGCGAATGTAATCTCTCACAGATTCACCCCCACGGGCCGAACCTGATAATGAGATAGGCGCACCCCACCTTGATAAGCCGGTCAAAAAATAGATGTCCACGACAGTCAAGGGGGTAGATTTTCCCCTAATCTGGAAAACCTGGCTGGTAGGATCCCATGCATCGAGCAAATATTGCAACAAGTTGATTTGTTACCTCATGCTAGAGATGCGAAAAAACTTGAACAGGCCACAGTTCCGTAGTGCATTTACCATAACTGGATCATGTAAAGCAAGCATGTCCTCTTCTTCATGCTCACGTTCTCGCCATGTAACAGGCATTTTGATCTGATGAATCTCTGAAAACATACAAGAGAAGAGTCAGTTCCTGATTTGGTGAAAAACAGGAAAAAATTTCCATGAAAATTGTGCACAAATTTCCCTCCTTGTGCCCATCGCACCCCCAGCAGTGTTCTAGGTGCGTTGCATGCTAATTGGCCAATGGCCAGGCCAACATGCAATGCACCTTTCGATATAGGAAGGGTGCGATGGAGCCAGGGCGAGTTTTTCAAACCCCAGAGACTCAGAAAAACCAGATAACATGCTCAGAATTCAGAAAGGAAAGAATGAAACTGAAGAGCTCAAGTTTAGCTCCTACCTGGTCCAGACAGTGCCAAGAATCATCCACAGAATCTCCCAGAATCAGCTAGTTAAAATCAAAGGGGAAAGCACCTCCAAAGCTCCAACAAACCAAAATTCAAATGAAATGGTAAAATGAGAGGTAAAAAACCACTTTTAAATTACTTTTCATGTAATTCAAGTAAAATATTAGTGTTTTGACTCATTTTTCAAACATATATTGTTCATTTCTAACTAGTTTGATGAAGCAATTGAGCAGGCAGTACAACCTTTGAAGGAACAAAGTTATTAATGGTAAAATCAAGAAAATCAATGACCATTATATCGAGCAGTTTTAACGTGGAATTCAAGCTCGTTAAAAAACAAACATAAGCAATGAGCAAATGTTCCTCCAGAGTTTAAGGTCATTAAAAAAAATGAACCAATTTCCGGTAAATAACCATCGTGAATGTATTATCATCAGCCTTTGAAGCCTTGGTCGTGTTCTCATCATCACTTCCACTCTATATTGGCCGATCATTCACCTCCATTTGATTGTTTACCCTTTTTGAGGAACAGCTGCGAAGAGTGATCCTGTTAGCCATCCTTGTGACATTGCCATGATTGTAAAATTCCAAACCTTACCTGGAATTAGCTGCTACCCAAATTTATCACTCGTTCCTCAAAAAACGAGTCTCCTTTAAGCTCTTTTCAACTGACTCGTAAAATATGAAAAGATTGCTGAGCAATTGACCTCTCCAGCTCATTAAATTGACCAGAAGTGCCATCCCTCCTTTAGATTTTAATCTTTTTGGACCTGAGGGATTAGTACACAAAAAGATCGAGCGCTTGTTTTGTTCGGCTCGCTAAAATTACCGAAAATTCATCCCTTTTGTATTATTTTATACTTTTTCGGACTTAAGGGATTATATGAGGAAAAAGGATTGTTGGAGTCTTCTTTACGTCCCTTTTCAGACTCTCTAAAATTGAAAAGGACCGAGTTATCTTTGTCGTTAAACTCGTTAAAACCGAATAGCGACAAACTTGTCCATACAGACAAGAAATAGTTTCACTATCGCTAGGATCATTAAAACATAGTGATGGTTTTGCCCGAAGGGAAAATTATAAAACAAGCATATGTTATCCTCCTCAAGCTTGACAAAAATAAAGAGGTACTGGTCAGCAATGACTGGGGAAAAATTGGGAAGAAAACTTGAAGAAAATTTGTTGGTAGCAAGTCGCTCTTGAACATGACACTTTCACTCTGCATTCGAGTCGGGTTGGGTTGTTCCATTCACTGGTCACATCACCATGGTTCCGTCACACCATCCATACTTGAGGTTAATGCTACCAATCCATCATGTCAGTGTTGCCGATATGTTCAAGAGAAGTCACTCAGAGAATTCACCTGTGTCTCACCCACTGCAATACATTTACGCTCCATTCTTTCACGACCGCCACCCTGAACCTTATATCACCAGATCGTTTTCACCTCCATTAAAATCGTTTGCTCCGTTCCATGTCATTGATGTGGGATTCACTAAGGCCCTCCTATGACGGATCGCTTCTTGTCGATATCAACTCATTATCCAAGAAGTCGATCTAGGAACAACCCTTTCAGTACTTTGAAGCTTGCATGCCTCAATGGAAAGTTTCTCACTTCCGGTGATAGGTTTACATCAATGACCTTCGACCGAACGATTTTTTGTGGTGTTCAATACCAAGTCCCTTATTCACACCACGTAAATTGTACTGTAGTACCTTGAGGGTCATCATCATTATCGGTGATTCCTCTCACGCTTGTTAACAGCTTACATCATTGGCTGGTAATCAGGTGATGTCTTTCCATGTTCGACTCCAGAACATCTCTCACATGGATCGATTTGTACTTTGAGTGAAGATCGAACGAGATTGAAGACCCCGGATCTAGTTTCATCCATCCAGGCTGCGATATATATTCAGGAAAATAAAGACATCAAATGTACATCACTGATGCACAGATAATCATCCAATCTAAGGGATGATGGTTCTACCAGAATCATCAGTCTACACTCAGATGATTGTCTGTCTCATGTACATGAAAATGAATTTATAAAGCTAAGCATGGGAATGCCCACCTCAGCTAGATCATGAAAATATTATGAAGATAACGTATTGTATTGTATCTTATTACAGGTCGCCTTCCAACTTGAAAAAACTTCGGATCCTCATGATAAAGCATTTCACCCGACATCAAAAGATTAACGGCCTTGTTACACAGTAATTTTTCACTGCCTTCATACCAGTCTTCCTACTATGTCATGAGTCAAAATCATTCATGCTCATGCTCTCTGATGTTTCCAAATGACCCACTTTGCCAAATTTTTTTCCATCATCGCGACTGTTGTAAAAATAAACACGCTGATGAGCGCTCCAAAACAGACCGAATGCGCTGCCATCGCAGAAGTACACGTGATTCCCTCGATGGTCGAATTTCATGAGAAAGCACAACTGTTGCTTATATCTGAGCGCGCTGACATGACTTTCTCTGTTATGCAGTAGCGATGTCAGCGCTCCAGTACAGTTATGCACCCGCGATGATCCAGTCTGGGCGAGTTTGTTCTAACAGTCGGCCTTCCAGATGACTCCAGACCTAGTTGTTGGCCTTGTATATGTCGCCCTCCCTTGTCTGGCATGTCTGTTTCATCATTTGAGCCACTTTCCTTGGAGATAAGCTCATCCTCCCACCATTCATGGAGACTCCTTCTCCTATTTAAGCCTCCACCATTGCTATGAGCTGCTAGTTTTGGAATTCATATTGCTTGGAGTGTTGTTGATAGTGTGTGAGCTTGATAGGTAGCCAGTGTGACAAGTGTGGGATTGTTAGAGAGCTTAAGGAAGGTTGTGAAGTGTTTTGATCTTGTGTAAACTTGTGAGTGAGAGAGTTTTGTCTTGGGAGATCTACCTTCAAGGGTGAATGCTTGAGGAACTTGCTGGCTGGACCCTCTTGAGAAGGATTTGACGTCAGAACTATGGTTGTATTCTTCTTTGTTTATCAATAATAGACGACTATCATTATGGTTCCACTCTTATTTTCTTTATGATGGTGTTTGAGTTATATCCTTTCTGACTGATATATGGTTGCATCCATTGGATTTTATGCTTGTGTTTGTATCTTTCTTTGCATGTGCAGGTGTCCGTGCACAAGGATCGTGGGGACTGTGACCAGCTAGAGCAAAGGAACGGGAGAGTTGACTCTTCTACAAGTACTAGCATTGGAATCCAGGTAGGCCTTCATCATCGGTATTTAATTTGCAATTAGGAACCTGCGTGTTAGCGTTGTTTGATTGTTGCTAGAACCTATTTGGACTAGTAGGGATCACCTCTATCCGCAGAGGGGATTTACCTCCACGACAATTTGGTGACTCCACTCGGGAGTTTACGTTGTTGTTTGATTTGTAAAATTTACACTGAGCCTGAAGCACGGCCAGGTGGCCTTCGAAACGCTATTGCTCTACATTAGTGAAGTAGATCAATGCCACTTCAGTCAATCTCCGGTTTGGTTTACGAACAAAACAACTTGGAGCTGGCTTTTGTCATTTTTTTTCATTCTTTCCTTGAGCTTGTTTTTGGTCTCTTTTCGGAATTTTGGGATTAGTTCTCTATTTCTTGGTTTCCTGGTTCGGTCTGGGAGATGCCTTGTTTTTTTAAAGATTGATTGTCTTGGTTTGGGAGTTTTTGGCTTGATTGTGGTTGTTTTTGAGCATCATCATTGTTTATAATTAGACAGTCGCGCTGTCATCGCGTAGCCCTTTCTGTGACTTCCTGATCATCACATTAATACACCAAACAGTCGCGACGGTTCTATAAAATGACCATCGTGGGTAAGGCGTGTACTTCCATGCTGACATCGCATTGTTGCTACGCGTAGTTCTTTATCAGCGCATTGTTGTCGTGTATCACCCGCACTGATTCTTGTAGAATTGAATTTCTTCAATTCTGCCTCCTGAGCATGTTGGTCTTGCTATCCCCTGCTGTCCTCACTTGGTTTATGACTTGTTCTTCACTGTCTGGAGGTTGAAGCACTCTCTTGTGAGTCTTGTTGAGCAGATCTTGCCTTTTTTGCTTTGTGACCTAGTTTTATTATTCCAAGTTTGTTGGATCAGCTTTGCTTGGTTACTGGTTTGAAAAGGTTTGTTTACTGCTTGCTATTGGTTTGGTGAAGCCTTCCTCTTTGCTTGCTTTTGCTTGGTTGTTTAAGTGATCGTTGTTGAACCAATCTTGACATTGTTTCGATTTCTTTTCACTACCCGAACACAGATCACAGTTGTTTGGGGTCAACTGGTTTTTTTCACATTTGTTTGTTATTATTTCTCAAAGTTTGTTTAATGCACTTTGCCATCAACAAAAAGAAAAATCTCTTTTGCTTTGAATTAGTTAATGAGAACTAGAAGCTTTTCATTTTGATTAGTGATTAGTGATCTCAAAGAAAAGTTGGTGAATTTCCATTAGCTGCATTAGGGAAGCTGTTTGTTGTTTTGTGATCATTTCGTTTGCGTGAAATCCCTTAAACCCTCTCGTAACTAGCATTCATCGAATGGAATGACATATTTTGGCATATCGTTTGCATTTAGGAAATTTTGATATATTTCATACGGTAAGGCCTGAAAACCGAAACCTAATACAAGATCAACCTTAAAATGAACTGAATGAACCTAAAAACACATTGGAACATAACGCTCACTGTTTAGAGGTCTAGGCTAGAGACGTGCTCCGGCGTCGTTAAACCTAGTCACTTTTGTTTCACTTAAGGTTGGGTGATTCCTCCTTCCGTGATGCAATAGTGGTCTAGCACGGATTTGAGCTCCCACATACCGTCGAGTATATGGGGAGACCCCACTAGGTTATCATCCTTCATCCATAGGAAGCCGTGTCTACTGCCTTACAAGCCGTAACGCACCAAACACAGCATTCGGGAAGATTGACTGCCGTACGGAAAGTCCTTTCTTTTCATATGACTGCCAAGGTGTATATGCAATTTTACGGATTTGTTTGGTAAACCCTTTTGCCTAGCTCTCCAGAGTAGTCACTTTTGATCCTTTTCAGACTCCCTAAAAGAAAAGGCTCATCTGAGCATTTGTCACTTTGGGCTCATTAAACATTCGAAGGTGACTAGAGTCATCTTTTTGTCCTTTTCTCGACTCTTAAAAAATGAAAAGGTCAAGTTATGTCCTTGTGTCTTAAAATTTATTCGGTCGCGATTAACATTTACCCTATTAGATCTTGTTTGCGTTAGTTTGAGTAGGGTCCTTTCTTGTTAGTTTCCCTAGGATTTTTTGAAGTTTGTCATCCTGGCGGAATCATCGATCCCGTCTCCCGTTCCAAGTGATCAAGGGTCTCCTTCTTCTGTTGCTCCTGAGATATCGGTTGTGAGTGATACTCTCCCTGTTATCCCGAGTATCCAACCGATTAACTCGTGCGCCCCAGACGACGAGGCTTACGAATTTCACTGGAACCCCATTTGAGAGCCTTACGAAGACGATATTCCTTTTACCCCTCCTGGTGTTTCGACCCCAATGTCTTCCTCTGACATGGATGATACATCTCTTAGAGTGAGTGAGACACCTGTTTTGTCAAGTATCGAAACCCCTATCCCGGCCACATCTTCGGTACCCTCACGCTATAAGTATTTTAGGGATAATATGGGTACTAGGATCCCCTCTTCAAGTACCATGTGGGATCATCACATCACTCCCACTACGGGATCTTTTGTTTCACAAGTTCACAATACACACGTCACTTCAGTTCCAACTGTTCCGACTGTTTGTGTAGCGTATTCAACACCAGTTGTTAGTGCCGTTACAACATCCTCAGCTGTGACTACTATTGCTGGTCCATCTCACGGCCTAGCAAGTAGTGGCCAGCCGGCACATACACCCAGAGTTGTTCATCCTGCACAAAGTGCACCGCCCTCTTCTGGTCCCACTCCAGGAGGGGGGCCATATGATCAATATTTGCAAGCTGTCCAGGATCCGAGCTCGCAAGGTCCGTTCTATTACTACGATTCCACTAGTCAGTACCTTTATCTTTCCAGGCCCTTGCCTACTCAGCCTGTTGTTGAGGTCTCGGTACCATTATCCGTTGCTTGGGGCACCACCACTTACCATGGTGGCCAAGCAATGCCTGCACAGCTTCAGGCACCGCCTAACCCAGGCCAGCCATCTTACGTCCAAACCCCCCAAGGGCAGCAGTATTACGGCCAGTCTTACCCAGGGCAACCTGGGGGCCCACAAGGAAAACCCTTTTATGGAAAACCTTCGGCCTCTGGTGGTCCGTCTTTCACTTATCTTGCTCAACCTTCTGGTAATCCAGGGCAACCTGGTATTCAGCAAGGTTACTCGTCTGCGCAACCGGGACAACCTTACATCCAACAAGGTCAACTTGGTGTCCAGCAAGGTTATCCATCTGGACAAGCAGGAAAACCTTATATGCAACAAGGAAAACCTGGAATCCAGCAAGGGTACCCTTCTGGGCAGGGCGGTCCGCCTTACGTACAAAAAGGCCAACCCACTACCCAGCCTAGTCATCCATCTGGACAAGTTGGTCGACCTCAAGGTCAACCGACCGTCCGATCTGCTCAGCCATATGTTCCATAAGGACAACCCTCGGTTGTACAAGGACAACCTAATACCCAGCAAGCTCATCCTTCTAGGCAAATGGGTCCGTCCCAAACTCAACGAGGACAACCTTCTAGCCAAGTGGCCCAAGCTCCACCTTTTCAAGGACATCCTTCTGGGCCCTAGACTCAAACTAGTCTTCAGATGCAAGGTGGGTTGCAATCCCAACCTTCTTACCAAGCACAACCTGGTCACCAGGCTCAGTATGGAGCTCAGCAACCGTATGGTTACCAGCAACCCCAGGGGCAAGCTCAGTTTAACCCATATCAAAATTATCAACAACAGTATGTTGCTCCTGCAGGTCAAGTTGGTAATCCATGGGGTGATGGGGGGTAGATCCAGAGTTAACCATCCGGTTATGGACAAAACCCCTATGGATAGAATCCCTACAGACAGAACCCTTATGGGCCAGGCCTGTCCGGACAAATTCCATGGGGGCAACCACCACCTGGTTGGAACTCTGGTATGACCTCTTATCCACGGCCACAGATGTCCTTCAATCCTGAGTTACCTTTCTTAGCAACATTGGAACTACTAGATGTGTCCAAATTGATTAATGATCCCATTCTTCATAATCCATACTGGCCACTAGTTCCAACCAAGATACCCGGTGATTGTCCCAAATTCGATGGCAAAGCTGGAGAGGACCCTCAAGCCCACATCATGACTTATCACCTTTGGTGTTTGTCAAATTCATGGCTTGATGATTCCATCCGGCTTCGCCTTTTCCAAAGGACTCTCACCGGCTCGGCTGCTAAGTGGTACATTGAGTTAAATCATGGATCCTTTCAAGATTTCAACTCGTTGGCAATGGCATTTCTAACTCACTTTCAATTGCCCATTCGGTATGAGACAGGGACGCATCTCCTTACATATCTTAAACAGGACATAGCCACGCATATATCCGATCATATACATGAATGGAGACGGCGTCGTCATTTGATCAAGTTCTGGATTCCTGATTAGCTCCTGACCGATTGGTTTACAACCTCCTTTGTCCCTGCAATCGCGCGAGACATTGCTATGGGAGCTTGTGTAACTGAAGAGCAAGCTATCGCGCATGCTCAGTACCTCAACTTAGTTTATTCTCAGTCAGGTACCTTATATGATTATTTTCCTGATGCCCCGAGACCCGGAACATCCAAAGCTTCGCCAAAGCCATCTGTTGACAGTGTTATTGGCTCTGTAAATTCGTCTTCGAAGAAATCATCTGCGAACCCTGGGAAGCAAAAATCGAATGCTTCAAATGAAAACACTTCTCAAGGTGTATCTAATTCTGGAAATACTTCCGAGGTCAACGCCGTCCAGTCCACCACGGTAGATAAATCCTTGAAAGGAAAGAAGAAAGGGAAAGCGAAGAATAAATCTATACAGCCTAGACAGGACTCCCCTAAACCTCCACCCGAGGAAGGAGCCAAACGCAAACCCAAGTATCCTTCTCTTATCTGTGATGAGGATCACTATACTAAAGACTGCCCCAGGCGGTCTGAGGTTAGTCGATTGTTGAAAGGTGCTCCTGGGACTCCTGTTGTGCTCAAAGAACCTTTCCCCTCATAGCAAACTCAAATGGTGGCTGATCCATCACAACCCTCTTCTTCATTTGGCTCTCAAGTATTTATGGCTGGGACGATTCCACTCCACATCAGTACTCAGGAAAAATAATATCCGTCGCATGCCGGAAAGAGTCTGAGGTCCTCTCCAGCGCTCCTCCATCCAGTTTGGTCCACTCCATATCGAGAGACCTAGCACTGAGACACCCATCCGACACCCTCCAAAAGGTGTACTCTGGAAGTCTTCTTACAAACCTAATGCTCGTTCTGCCCAGCACTACAGCATCGTTGAGGACTTAGCTCAGGCTCCGTCTGCTATATCTGCCTTAGAAGTGTTGTAGAGCTACCCCTCCTAGAGGAAGTGCTTGCTATCGGCCATCGGTGGCATAGACCCGGCTGACTCAGATCTGATTTCTTTTGACCTCGAAGGCCATACGCCGAGACTGCCTCACCAAATCGCCTTCCTCATACAGGTCATTATCATATAGTCATTGATGAAGGTGCTTCGACTTGCATCATGTCTGTTTCCTGTTGGAAAGCTATTGGTTCTCCGACGCTGAGCCAGTCTCCTACAACATTGGAAGCCTTTGACGGAAGAGAGTCTCATCCTTATGGTATACTCCAACGGTTGCCCATCTCTTTGGAAGGGAAGATGGTCAAAGTGGATGTTGAAGTTGTCGATGCTAATCTTACCTACAACCTCCTCCTCAGACATAGCTGGACATATGCCATGCAAGCCGTGGCTTCATCTCTTTTCCGTGTCATTCGTTTCCCTCATCAGGGGAAGATTGTCACCGTGGACTAGCTCTCCTTCTTCACCTCCTCTTCCGAAGGCAATGTGCCTTTCGTGGAGCATACCTCTAAATCATGTGAGAGTGTGGGAGCCAGAATTTTCAAAGATCCTACCCTTATGGGTGTCTTTTCCCTCCCACCTCCTAATCTCACTCCTATTAATATGATTTCCGTGCGCTCTGATCAGTGGGTTCTTCCTCCCGCTAATCAGATAGAATCTTGCGGCGATATGATGCCGTTGAGTCCTGCCGAACTCAACTACATTGAAATCGTTGCTGCATCGGCTCCCCCTCCCGAACCTACTCCTCCGAGCAGGGCTCCCGACTCGTATGTTCATTCCCCTTGGCTTGGAGATGACGCTACTTCGGATCCGTTAAAGGAAATATTTCCTTCCGATGAAGCCATTATCGAGACCATGTCTCTCGAGGAACCGCCTTGGTCTGATCATCACCACCGTTCCTCGTTTCTCCCTGCCCATCAGGAAATGATCACCTGTCTCGAGTGGTTTGCTCCTTGTCTCCCATCTCAGCCCCTTCAAACACCTATTCAAGTTTATCAAGTGTCCTCTAAAGGAAATATGGGAAACATCACGCAGACCCAACCCATCGACATCTCTGCAAAACCAGGGATTGTCGAACACATTCACATTGGAGTCACTTGTACTCTGGAGGAAATTCAGCTCTATACCGATCTCTTTAGCAAATTTCGTGATGTCTTCACTTGGTCCTACGAAGAAATGCCTGGCATTGACCCTAGCATAGTGGTGCATGAGATACCTACGTACCTGGGTGCTAAGCCTATTCGCCAGCATCTACGCCTCGTGCACCCCCGAAAGGCTGCAACCATTAAAGCAGAAGTTGAAAAGCTTCTCAAGGCTTGCTTTATTTACCCCATTCCACTTACGGATTGGGTTTCCAATATTGTCCCTGTGAACAAAAAATAGGGTATCATTCGACTCTATGTTGATTACCGTGACATCAACCGGGCCTGTCCTAAGGATAACTTCCCCACACCTTTCATCGATCAGCTCCTTGATGAGTGTGCGGGGAGCGAAATCTATTCATTTATGGATGGCTTTTCTGGTTATAACCAGATCAATATTGCACCCGCTGATCAGCATAAGACTGCCTTTATCTGTCCTTAGGGCACTTTTGCTTACAAAAATCTCCCTTTCGGTTTGAAGAACGCCGATGCTACCTTCCAACGTGCAATGTCCTATGCTTTTCATGACATCTGTCACATTGTACAACTGTACCTGGATGATTACCAGCTCATTCAGTCAAACGCTAGGACCACCCTTCCCATCTTCATGAAATCTTTCTCCGCTGTCGACACTACCGCATCAGGCTTAATCCTCATAAATGTGTCTTCTGCGTTGAATCAGGAAGACTTCTCGGGTTCATCGTCTCCCGAGAGGGAATCTGTCTGGATCCCCTTAAAGTCGAAGCTATTCTGAATCTTCCTCCCCTTGCTTCTCTGCAGCAGTTGTAGAGCTTGTAGGGCAAAGCAAATTTCTTAAGACGATTCATTCCGAACTATGCCGAAGTGGCTAAAGGCTTTACACAGTTATTGAAGCGAGATACCCCTTTTCATTGGGATGCTATCGCTCAGGAGTCTTTCGAGCGTCTCAAGGGTCTCCTTGTTTCTGCTCCATTACTGCGACCTCCGAATTACCATCGCGATTATACTCTATATTTGGCCGCCGTCGATACCACTATCGGCATGGTTCTCGTGCAAGATGACGATGATGACACTGATCATGTCATATATTACCTCAGCCGCAACCTTTTAGACACGGAAACTCGATATGCTTACGTCGAGAAGTTGGCATTGGCCGCCTTCTGTGCCGTCGAACGTTTCCGGCATTATATCTTGTTGCGTACCACGACCGTGATTTCTGATTGCAACCCGATGACGTACATTTTGTCACGTCAGTTGCTGGGGGGCAAGTACTCAAAGTGGATCATCATCCTCCAAGAGTTTGACTTGGAATTCACTGCCGCCAAGTCCAAGAAGTCCCTGGTCTTTACTGAGTTACTTTGCTCTTTGCCATCTCCTTCCGCACCCTCTCACTCAGAGGACCATATCCCGGACGAAACTCTATTCTTGATCAACACCCTCGATCCCTGGTATGGGGATATCATTGTATATCTACAGACGTCCCCTTTCAGTCCTGTTGTGTCCAAGGATGCTCGGCGATGGATCCGTCATCAGTCTCAACCCTACCATATTATCGAGGACACCCTGTACCTTCTCGGCATTGACTCCGTCCTCCGCCGATGTCTAACTCTCGAGGAAGCTGAGCGAGTCCTGAATGACTGCCACTCTGGCGCCTGTGGTGGTCACATGTTCAGATATGCCACAACTCAAAAAATCCTCCGCGCCGGTTATTTATGGCCCTCCATTTTTAAGGATTTCATTCTTACCGTCCATTCGTGTCACGCGTGCCAGATATACCAGCGGAAGATGTGTGTGCCACCAGCTCCGTTGCACCCTGTTGTCACCGTTGGCCCTTTTACAAAATGGGGCATTGATTATACGACCTGTAACCCTCACTCGGCCCGGGGGCATGGGTATATTATCGTTCCCATCGATTACTTTACAAAATGGGCCGAGGAAATGCCCACATTAACTGAAGACGGTCACACAGCGGCGCAATTTTTGTTCAACCATGTTATTTCACGGTTCGGAGTTCCTTAGGCCATCGTCACGGATCACAGGAAGCATTTATGTAATCACATGATGAATGAACTGACAACCCAGCTAGGCTTATGACATGATAGTTCGACCCCATACTATCCTCAGTCCAATGGCCAGGTTGAAGCCATTAACAAGATTTTGGTTATGATGCTTCAACGTACCGTTGGCATGCATAAGTCTAATTGGCATTTGATGTTGTTTCCCGCCTTGTGGACCTACCGAACCTCTGTGAAGGATGCCACTGGTTTCACTCCATTTCAATTAATTTATGGACTGGAGGCTACCCTTCCTATCGAATGCGAAATCCCTTCATTAAAATTGGTCGTCGAGTTACTTCCCAACACTACTCCGGTAGAGGAACGTCTTCTTTACCTAGAATGGCTGGACGAGACCCATCGGCTAGCCTCTCTAGCTATCGAAGCACAGAAGAAGAGAGTCAAAACTCACTTCGACCATACCATCCATCCTCGTTCCTTTGTTGAGGGAGATTTAGTCATGCTATACAATCAAGCGAATGATAAGCTAGGGGTAGGAAAACTCGAGCCCATGTGGCTGGGCCCTTATATTGTAAAGAGAGTTTTGTAGAAAGGGGCATATGAGCTAGTTGACTACGAAGGTAATCCTCTCGATAAGCCCCGTAACGGGCTCTACTTGAAAACGTATTATGCATGATTCCATGCACTTCGGTTTGTACATGCGTGTGTTTTAGCAAGTGTGTTGTGTGTGTGTGTTTTCATGTTTTTGGCTTGGTGTGAAGGCGTGATTGCCGCTTATTGTGTCTTTTGCTTCTTGTGCAGATGTCTGGTGCACCTTACGTTGGTTTCGCTGACGGTGCCTGCCACAACACTTGCAATTTGTCTTCTGCAGCGTGGGTGATATACGATCCTCATGGTGAGTTGATAAATCTTCAAGGTGTGTGTTTGGGCTATACCACAAACAATGTCGCTGAATATAGTGCTGTGATTGAATTATTGGCTGAGGCAATTAATCTCAATATTCGTACATTGGTTGTCAACCTGGACTCTCAACTTGTCGTCCATCAGCTCAATGGGCGATATTCTGTTAGAGACCGTCACATTTTAAGGTTTTATTTATGTGTTAAATTGTTAGAGAGGAATTTTGATTTCATTACATATCAGCATATTCCACGACGATTAAACACATTATCTGATGCATTGGCTAATCATGTATTGGATAGACATTTGCATAACATATAATCAAAACATCATACAAGCAAGCACATAAAAGCATAATAATAAACCATAGGAATATGTATATATATATATATCATGTGGTGCACCAAGGCGCTCAAAAATAAGTGTACATGTCTAAATAGGGCATGTGTTCTCTGTACATCTGAGACACATGTCTCTCAAAAATCACCAGTAGGAAATAAAGACCTAGATATCTACTGTGGCGGGTTGTGCTCCCTATACTACACAGCCGCTCGTGCCACCCGCCTCAAAAGGCGGTGCATCCTAGGTTCTACTCCCACTGTATGGATCTGGGACGCTATGGGGACCTCCTCTATCCCCAAGTAATCTGGAATCCCTGTCAGCAAGACCTCAAGGTTCCGTATCACGGTCTCCATTGTGTCATCTCCCAGAGGAGCCAGGGCTAGAGCTCCAATGCCCTGTGCATCCCTCCGCGCCTCTGGAGCCAGGCCGAGGGGCCTTGCCGGTCCTACATCTGCATACCATACTGTTCGTCATTAGGACATGTACATGAAAAAATAAAAAACATCATAAAAGTAAATAAAAAATCAAAAAATGAGATCAAGTGTCTTACCACCATCATCCCACTGCTCTCCAGTAGGCAGTGGCATGTCAGGGTCTCCGCGGAAGTCTAGGCCGACATACGGCCAGTCCTCCACAAAGATAGTCTGTCGCTCCAACCACTCTCGGAAGTATACCCCCCATGCCACTGGTCGGCCACCACCTCCTCGTGGCATGACATGGGCCCATTGAGTGGCCCTCGTCTCGCGTGGCCTAGGTGGGTCCAAAACAATATCCTGCAGTTGCAATGCCGGCACCCGCTCCATCATGAGTGGGAGTAAAATCGATCCATAGCCAAACTGTTTCATCTCTCTGCGATGACAGTTGGTCAATTGTCTCTTCATGTTTGCCGCTACTGCCCCTGCCCAGTTAAATATGGTAGGATTCAAGCATTCGAGAGCCAGTCGGAGATGGGTCTTCGAGGCCTCATGTTGGGCCTGGGAGCCCACTGCCCATGTCACCATGAAGAGCATAGCTCGAAGGATGATGTCCTCCACCGTAGGAATTGCCACCTTTCCGCTCTGCGACTTGCGTGCCCGTGGACACACCTGAGCCATCAACATATCTAAAGTATCACCACCGGGTCACTGCCCCTCCAGAATAGTCATCTCACCTCGACAAGACAACCCGGTCAAAAAATAGATGTATGTGTAATCAAACTCAATGTCTCGGCCTCGGATAACGAACTTCCCATCAGTGGGATTCCAGGCCCTGATCAAGAGTTCCAAAAGGTCAGGCTGTGCCCGCAAGCGTGGAGTTAAGAAAAATTTAACCAACCCGCACCCCCGCAATGCATTTCGGCACCCGGCATCAGCAAAAGCCACTATGTCATCATTATCGTGAGCGTGTTCCTACCAAACGAACGTACCCTGCATAATCAAAAAATTTCATTAGGGCCCTGCTTGCAAAGTTTCGTACGTTAATTTTATTAAAAAACATGTTCTGTGGCGTCAGCGTGACTGTTTTTAAAACAGTCGCGCTGATAATGGACGCCTTTGTTATTTTTTCGGGACACCATGGAAGTACATCACTCTTCCGCGCTGATCCGGGAGTGGCCTATGGAAGTTTTTATCGGTCAGCGCGGACCCGATAGGGAAATCCGCGCTGATCGAGAGCGGAATGCGTTTCAAAAAATCCGCTCAAACAACCACTTTCCACCGTTAAAATGCAGAAAAAAGACTTCAAAACAGAGCGTAGGGCAAGATGTATCTACCTGGAACTGATTTCAGGATGGATGATGCATGTACGGGGTCGAATTTCGCTCGCCAACCTCAATGCTCCAAGTCGCTCCACAAAGCTTCAATGGTAACAATGGTAAAAAAAATTGTTTACCCCTCCTATTTATGGTAATTTTTAAAAAAATTAAATATTATTTTCCATAAATATGGGCTTTTATTATGGTTTTTACTATATGCTTGGTTTCGATATAGTTTTTACTATGTTTTTATGCACATTGTCTATATTATCTCGAACGAGTTTACGCGTGCAGTGTTCCTTGTGCAGGATCTCAGCTAGTGGAATTACGACAGTTCTATGCGCACTTGGTCCCGAAAACGTCGTCTTTAAGCTCTTTTTCGACGTGAAACAAGAAAAGATAACCGAGTCTCCCTCTCAACTCGTTAAAAGAAGCGAGAGGCGGTCACCTTTAAAGCTCTTTTTTCGACAGTTTAAACTTAAAAAGATCGCCGGGTTTTTGTCGTTTCGAACTCGTTATTGGCTACAAAACGACGTACTTCTGACTGCTTTTTTACTTTTTCGGATCGAAGTCACTACTTACGAAAAGTACTCCTCGATCATACTGGTCGGGCGGTTCTCTCGAGCATCGTTTTATATTTTTTTGGGCTCGAGAGACACAACTTTACGAAAAGGACCCCCTTGGAGTTCACTTTCCTTCTGTCTTTTCAGACTCTCTAAACAGGAAAAGACGTCGAGTTCTTCCTTTGTCAGACTCATTAAAACTTAATGACATCAGATTCTGTCGAAATGACGCTTTTCAAGCATATGCTATCCTCATCAAGCTTGTCATCGAAAAATAACCGGGGTACTCACCAGCAATGGTGGGGAAAATGGAACCACAGTCATTGTCGTGTCGGCAGTATGTCGCTCTTGAACATGGCACTTGTCTGCATTCATGTCTGGGTAGGGACCTCTCATCTTGTTTTTACACTTGCCTCCGTGGGTTTGGGTTATCCTGTTTGACCTCTCATCTGCTCATTGCCTTGTCACCATGACCCCTGATCATTTAATGTCAAATACTGCCAAGTCCACTGTTGTGCCACCGATATGTTCAAGAGAAGTTGACCTCTGCAGAATACTCAACCTCCCTCTAATACCTCACACAAAACATTTTATCCCTCTCTGTCTCGTGTCGACGATGTGGGAAACATTATGGCCCACCTCTGATCAAGGTCACTTCTTGTCGACTTCAGCTCATTATCCAGGCAGTCAACCTAGAGACTCCCTTTAGGTGCCTTAGAGCCTGCATGCCTCAATGGCAGGTTCTTCGTGTTAGATGCGAGGTTTTCATCATTGACCTCCGATTGAATGATTCTACGGGTTTTCGACGCCAATTCACTGATTCACATGCCGTAGATTGTACCTATAGTACCTTGAGGACCATTGTCATTATTGGTGGTACCTCTTGCATCTGTTAACAGTTTTCATCATTGACTGGTAATCAGACGATGTTCTTGCATGTTCGACTTCAACTCCTATATTCGCATGCTTGAACTTGTACTTTGTTCGGGTCGAGATGGAGCACAAGACCCTAGATTTTGTCTGTTGAGATCTAGGTTGTGATTTTGTGGATTATTATGATCATTACATGACTCGTTGATGGGTGGCTGCGACCATACCTGAGTCTTCATGGATGGCTGCGACCATACCTTTATTATCATCATGGTCTCATTAGCTGGGTGGTTGTGTCCATACCACAGACCCATTTCATATGTCTTTTGGATGGCTGCGCCCATGCCTAGAATACATGTAATTGATTATCGGAGATATCAGTTGTACTTGCATGCAGGTTCTTCCTGGTGGTGTTCCAGTTCAGTCAGTTTCATAAAGCATTTCACCCCTCCCACTCTGTCGGGCTTCATGCTTTAGGGGGCATCTATTACACAGTAATTTGTTGCTGCCTTCATACCAGTCTTCCTAATGTGTCATGAGTCCAAATCATTCATGCTCATCTTCTTTGATGTTGCCAAATGACCCACTTTGCCAAAGTTTTTTCCATCATCGCAACTGTTGTAAAAATAAACGCGCTGATGAGCGCTCCAAAACAGACCGAACGCGCTGCCATCGCGGAAGTACACGTGATTCCCACGATGGTCGAATTTCATGAGACAGTGTGACTGTTGCTTATATCTGAGTGCGCTGACATGACTTTCTCCGTTATGCAGTAGCAATGTCAGCGCTCCACTACAGTTATGCACCCGCGATGATCCAGTCTGGGCGAGTTTGTTCTAATAGCCAACCTTCCAGATGACTCCAGACCTGGTCGTTGGCCTTGTATATGTTGCCCTCGCTTCTCTGGCATGTCTGTTTCATCATTTGAGCCACCTTCCTTGGAGATAAGCTCATCCTCCCACCATTAATGGAGACTCCTTCTCCTATTTAAGCCTCCACCATTGCTATGAGCTACTAGTTTTGGAATTCATAGTGCATGCAGTGTTGCTGATAGTGTGTGAGCTTGATAGGTAGCCGGTGTGACAAGTGTGGGATTGTTAGAGAGCTTAAGGAAGGTTGTGAAGTGTTTTGATCTTGTGTAAACTTGTGAGTGAGAGAGTTTTGTCTTGGGAGATCTACCTTCAAGGATGAATGCTTGAGGAACTTGCTGGCTGGACCCTCTTGAGAAGGATTTGACGCCAGAACTATGGTTTTATTCTTCTTTGTTTATCAATAATAGATGACTATCATTATGGTTCCACTCTTATTGTCTTTATGATGGTGTTTGAGTTGTATCCTTTTTGACTGATATATAGTTGCATCCATTGGATTTTATGGTTGTGTTTGTATCGTTCTTTGCATGTGCAGGTGTCCGTGCACAAGGATCGTGGGGACTGTGACCAGCCGGAGCAAAGGAACGGGAGCGTCGACTCTTCTACAAGTACTAGCGTTGGAATCTAGGTAGGCCTTCATCATCGGTCTTTAATTTGCAATTAGGAACCTGCGTGTTAGCGTTGTTTGATTGTTTCTAGACCCTATTTGGACTAGTAGGGATCGCCTCTATCCGCAGAGGGGATTTACCTCCACAACAGGCCTCATGCTTTAGGGGGCAACTGTTATAGACATTTTTGGGCACTGCAACCCCAATCATAAATGTCCATAGACCAAGGAATCCTAAGTCCCTAAAGGTGTTTTTCCAACCCCTAAAAGAACAAGGTCAACTGATTACATCTTCTCCCAGAAGTTCTCCATGAAAAACTACTTAGAATTGGTCAAAACTGGACCATTTCACCTGCTCCATGGTCAAAGTGCGTTGCATCCCACCTAAATACACACAGTAGGTGCGATGCATGTTGAAAGGCCCTTCTATGGGGTGCGATAGGCAAGAGTGGACAAATGGCAGGGTCAATCCGCAAGGTGGAGGATCATGGAGTCTTCCAGAAACTTCTCCTGTGACACTTGCCTCTCTTCATTCGCCCAGGGATGAGTAAGAGATCATCAATCTCCAAGTGGAATCAAGAACTATCAGAGAGAGGACACTAATAAAATCTCAAAAGCTCACTCACCCCCCTTGCAAACATCTATATATGGATCCCTCATCCCAGAGATCCAGAGGCTAGAATTTTGTATCTTGTAAGGAAGTGCTGCTGGTTTCTTGGTGTAACATCATAGTGTTGGGTGATCTAAGCTTTTCATGAGGTGAAGAAGGGCTTTCTTGCTGAGAGGATGACGTTGGGTCAGAACAATTGGTTGTAATCCTATTTGCTCTTTCTTGATTATCAATAAAGTTATTCAAGTTTTCCTCCACATTCTTGTATGATTGATGATTTATGCATTTGCATGGTCAATATATATCTGGTCCTATATTGTTTATGATAGTAGATCTCTGTTCTTGGATAGTGTTATGCTGCTTTGATTCTATAGGTGCTCTTTGAAGCTAGGTAGACGAGGAAGCAAGTGGCAAAGACCTATCAGAAGGGAGAGAAATTGAGCAAGGAACCAAGCGCAAGACTGAGGTTGGTCTCCTTTATTATTCTCTCATCTACTTCTCATAAAGGAAAATGAAAGTGGTTTTAGTTTGTTTGTTTCTAAGGTAGCTACCAGCCTTAGTGGGACTAGCAGTTCTGCATAGACAATAGATTTCCCGATAACAGCCATGATGAAGCAACATAATTTGTTGGGGGTGATTAGAACGCAACTCCAAGAACTTCAGGTGTGGCCCCCACAGCAAGGAATGGTAGCTGCCTAGAGGGCTATGGGTACGTCAGCAACCAAGAAATTGTTGCGGGCCAAAATGGCTAATACCGTCACGATTCCAGAAGGAGCATTGACAGTGGACAACACGAAGGACAGATTTGCAGTAGGCCGACTCAAGGGACTTGGACTAAACTTGTCTACCCTTTCGTGAGAGATACTATACCAGCTGCAGGATGGAGCGATGACAGTGCTCCGTGGTAGGGAAGGATGCATAGTATAGATGCTCAGTGAACATCAAATCAACATCGAGTAGTTGAGCCTCCAACGCGATGAAGTGATAGCACAATGTCAGTAGTTGGAACAAATCGTCGAGGAAGCATGTCACCGCATCCCCGAGCTAGAGATTGAAACAAATTTACCAATAGGTATACGAATCCAAAAACTGGCTAGTGGATTCCGTGAGGTAGAGGAGGAAGCAACAAGGATCCAGCTGGAGCTCAACCTGTAGATCACAGAGCCGAGGCTGAAGGTGCAACCCTCTACATCGCCGAAAGTTAGAGAGAAATGGCATCACACCATTCAATCAGGGTTGGAAGCAATAGAGCGCACCATACATGATTGCGCAGGCTTGTTAGATCAGTCACTCGTAATCCTCACTTCACTGCAGGAAGACCCAATGCTAGAGCGCTTCGAGACAAAAACGTGGGAGTTGCAGAAGGCCTATGACAATGTCTGGGGGACCGCGCAGAAGATCATCCTTACTCAGCAGCTGGCCAAGATGACGGAAGCCCAGGATCTAAAGGCACAGGTGGACGTCGCACGTCAGAAAGAAGCAGTGCTTAAAGAATGCATCTAGCCTTGGTTCAAGGAAGCGTTCATGATCACCGGCAAGATCAAGGGGAAGTTGGCCCAGATGGAGGATACATATGTGCAAAGGAAAGAGGGTGACTCTGACAATGATGCATCAGAGAGTCGTGCACAATTGACACAACAAACAGTGGAGGAACATGTGGCAGATGTCCGTAAAGAACAGAAGTTTTTGGATGGACTCTAAGCAAAGAACACCGCACCATCCAAGTGACTCGAGACGAGTCACAATGATTGTGTTGGGGGCTTGTTGGGTAGCGGATCCCCCCATACCAGATTTTTTAGGCTAGTAGCCCAAATTTTGGTCAAAAGTAATGTAAGACACCGCGAAATGCGGGCGCAGAGCGCAAGAGTCTAGGGTTGTATGCCCTAAAATATTGTAATTTAATATAGAACGTGTCGGCCTACCCTTGGTCCGCAGACCATGGGAATGTATAAATAAAGCGAGGCTCTAAGTGTAGATGTCAATTTTTGGTTAGAGTTGATCTTAAGTAATATGGGTTTTTTAAAGTGATATTCGCTTTGAGTCTGTAAGTTCAAGTCTTGGGTTATAGGAACAGGAAGAGGCTCTATAGTTATGTTCGTAGAGGCCTGGTAGAGTCCGCAGCTGTGTGCACAGAGGCCTGCAACTGAGTGCACAGGGCAGAGTTGGGATTGTAACAGAACATAAGTTTAATAAAAGCTAAGTTGATTCTGAAATATTGTGCATCTATTCGTAGATTTGTATGCTTATGCTTCTGTTATATGTTTATGCATCACCTTATAGTTTATGATTGCACACACTTGTTATAAATGCTTAATGATTAATGAGAATACAGGCCCACAAAATTAAGTCAGATCTATATTTATGTTCAAAATGATTCTTCATTGTGGTTTTTGACCTAAATGAAGATTACCAGAAGGCCTTAACGGGAGGCCCTTGGTTCTGGGGCTCGGCTGGGCTTTTTCTTACTCCTTGGTTTCCAGACTTCGACCCTTCTACAGTTGTTATCACCAAGATTCCCATTTGGGTCAGGCTCCCGAACCTTCCAGCGTATCTATGGCACGTCTCAGTCTTCATAGCCATTGCAGAAACTTTAGGACACTACCTGACTGTAGATTCTTCTCGGAAGCAAAATGGGCTCTACACCTATGGTAGAATCTCTGCAGAAATAGATATTAGCAGAGGATTGTCGGATTAGATTAATCTCAAGTATGGAGATTTCCATTGGACTCAAACCTTGGACTACGAGAATACAACCTTTTGTTGCCGCCATTTTCATCAAACAGGACACCTCCAAAGTTCCTGTCCCCAGTATCTCGACAAAAAGAAGAATCTGAAGCACAAGCCCAAGTCTAAAAGTTGGAACCACTGTGCGCCTCCTCCCCCTGTGGACAACTCAGAGTCCTCCAGTTCGGATGAGGAGGAAATTACTGCAGATGGGCAGAACGTTGAGATTCCGCTGGAAGCTCCCTTGGACGATCTGGTAAACCCTTCCATTTCTCAGATATCCCAGAAACGTTCTCATCTCACTTTGTCCTCAGACTCTGAGAAGGATTTTCCACCGCTTGGGAAGAATAGTCTCCAACTTGTTTTAGCTCAGCCAAACTCCTCTGAATGGGTCAAAGTTAGCAAGAAAAAAGGGAAAAAAAGTCGGGTAATAGTAACAGCCCCCTCAGGGTAGTTCTCTCTGCTCAGTTCCAGTTCTTTGTTATTCCATGTTCTCTTTAGCCCTCTCCTGGTTCTTCGCCATGGAGAAAGGTGGAGCCTATCTTCATGGGCTCCCTTTCTTTTCTACTTCACTTGCATGCAAGCTTGATTGTACAATACTCTTCTTATTTTAATAGAATTAGTCTTTACTCAGAAAAAAAATACAGTAAGAACAAGGGATCTAGACAACGCCTCTTCGGAGAGCTACGCAAAGGTCAAACAACTATGTGGAGCAGCGCAATGCACAGGATCGGTTCCCGAACTTCCCAGCCTTCATCAAGACATCCCTAGGGTGTGGAAACCTAATTCCAGCACCCTCCCATACTACCTCAGGTGATACATCAGTTTGTGTACCATAGACTATTGCCAAAAGAGCTGGTAGTTTTGGGATTTGTTTTGCTAAATCACTTCTGAACCTAGGTCAGGCCCCAACAAGCCAGCACTACCCGTATTCATAGCAGTAGGGAATGAGGATCTGGACCAATTTTGGTTCGTGGTAAGAAAAGTGTGGGAAGCACAAGGGTTCATGGATGAAAACATTAGGAAGGCTACACTAGTGAGTGCGCTACAGGATCGCACGTTGACATGGTATATCAAGCACTCTAATGATCACCCAAATGCAGGAATAGCAGAGATCCAGAATGCGCTGAATAGAGAATTTAGCTAGCCGAAATCAAAGACACAGTAAATCATTCGGTTTAAAGAAATTGTGATGCTCCCGGGTGAGATGCCCTGGGATCTAGATCAACGACTAAAAAGTATGATCCGTGAGGCTAATATGATGCTCACGGATGCGCAACACCGTGCATGGTTTGTGGCATCTCTAACACTGCACCTGAGGACAACGTTGTCAAAACAGAAACTTTCAACCTAGGCTGAAGCATTGGAAATGGTGATGAGGTTGCATGAGACACCGATACAAGATCTAGGGCTGGGAGTTCAAAAAATCCACATGCAACTACAAAATCTCTGCCTGGAAATGAAGAGCTTGAAGCAGGATAGGGCACCGCGGCCAAAGGCATGCACGGAAGTGTGGTGCATAAAATGCAAAGGCCAGGGCCATGACAAGGACCACTATCCAATATTCGCAAACTACTTGACAGGAGGGGGCCCAATGTCATCGAGACCGGAGGCACAGGTAGGGCCACCTGCGACACCCACGCTATGGTGCACGATCTATTAGATAGGAGGAAAACACATGACACATAATTTTCATTTGCTGCAGAAGTATACACAGACCCCACAATGGTCATTTCGTAATTTCTGCAGGTCGGTAGGCCATGATGAGCACACTTGTCACATCTATGAGTTAATGATGGAACAGATCCTAGCCTATAGAATGTAGACAGAAATGTGAGGCCTCGGCCCAACTACGGGGATAGCACATGCTAGATTTCAAGGGCGAGGTTGAGGACGAGGAGGAATGGGACCAGGAAGGGGTCGCAGACAATTAATTTGTTACAATTGCGGAGGACCAGGGCACTACACCCGTGATTGTACCAACCCAACAAGAATATCCTGTTCATACTATGCTTAGTTTGATCATGAAGCAGTAGATTGTCCTACGTTGATTGCAGAGATGCGCGAGAAAGGGGTACTCCAGCCTCCTCTGACTCAGAATATCCAAATGATGATGTCTGAACTCTGCGAAGAAGACCTAAATGTGAACATGATGCTTAGAAGTAGTGCGACCACAGGTGAGGATATGGGGAAGCAGCTTGAGGAAGATACATGGGTTCGCAAGGCTCTTGCAAAGGAACCTGAGTTCGACTTGGAACGTGCAAAGGAGACATTTATGGCAGCTAAGAAGAGCTTCATGGAGGCCTCCACTTTTGGTAGTAAGGATCAACTAGAGCCAGGAATGGATCCTTCTATGCTTACAACCTTTTTGGAGACATGAATTAAACTGCTGTGCGACAATAAGCCACTGAAGGGACTACAAGAGTTGATCACCAGGTGTGTGGGATCAAGGGAACCATGCGTAGTCCAGAAATTGGGGAAACATACATTGGGCACCGGGAGGGAAATGAGATTGATGGCGCAGATTGGCGAATATGAGATGGATTAGGTCATCCTAGATCTGGGATCAGATGCAAATGTGTTACCAAAGAAAACATGGGAACGCATGGGCAGACCCGCATCGTAGTGGTCCCCTATTCAATTACGAATGGTGAACCAACAAAATATTTTTCCCATGGGGAGGTTGCAAGGGGTAACAGTTGATATCGAAGGCATGAGCACACAAATAAAATTTGAAGTAATAGAGATTGTCGATGACAACAATCCTTATCCCACATTGCTAGGAATAGACTGGGCCATTGACATGAATGGAGTTATCAACCTGAAGAAGTCGCAGATGATGTTCGAGAAAAAGTCCCTACACATATTAGTTCCACTAGATCTAGCTGAAGGAGCATGCTACACCGAACCAGTGTGCAACAAGGAAAGCAATGATGAGCTAGATTGTATTTACCAGATAATGGCGTGGACCAGGATCGAGAAAAACCGATTGTAGATGGGAGAATCTCATGGGAGCGTGATAGCTCCTGCACTTCAGATTCAAATGAAGAAGTAGAACGTTGGTAGAACTGGTTCCATGAAGTGACAAGACTAAATTGCAACATGATAATTAGATCACTGCGTCACGTGACAACAGAGGCCAGGAAACTGCCAACCCTTGATGAAGCAACAATGGTGGATGACTTCCTGAATGAATTTGAAAAGGCAGTATCGGAACAACAATGGTATGCTGCACTAGAAGGGGCACTGTGCGCAACAACCACATGAAGAGGGAGTACACATCAAGCGATCATGGCGAATTGGTGCAGATGGGTTGGAAGCCCCTAGCATCGAATGAGAATCAGGTAGCCCAGACAGAGAAGCTTGCACGATCACCTGTGGCAATGGGTGCAGACATGGGCTGTGTAGTCCACGCATGCACACCCTGGACTAAGGATCGACAATCAGAACCAGTTGCAGCAGTAGGAAAAGCGATGCACACCACAAATTCGCCACTTAGAAGCATTCAAGAAGGTATGCGGGATCCTGAACAAGGTTCACCAAGCCAGACTAACTGATTAGGACCAGTGCGTACCAGTGGTTCGGTGGGCCTCTAGGACCTTGTACAAAAATCTGAGCAGAGAGACGATCCTAAAGATGACGGGCAGAGTCGAGGCCATAGGTTTGGGAGGAAGGAATCCTCAATAAATTGGAACAATTTGTAGGGACCAGGAAGAAGGAATTATGACACTGTGCGAAGTTGACTAGACTTAGTTACAGGATGCCATTGTAGAATTTTGTAGAATTTTTCCTACAAATCAGCTAGCTCTGATACCATGTAGAACTTTTTCTACAAATCAGTTAGGTCGAATACCATGTAGAAATTTCCCACCTGTAGATCAACCTAGTAATGCAATGTACTAAAGCAAAACACTTTATCTACTTCTACAAACAATTTAGCTGAATCTTAATCAACCATGAGCAACATCAATAAGAACACATATAACTGATAAGAAGGAATCAAACACACATAACACAGAAGATATAACCAGGGGAAAGCACCAACCTAAAACCCCATCTCTGTATTATCATACAAGTGGAAATATGTCCAGATTACACAAAGCCTTAGCTCGAAAGCTATCCAGCTCTCAATACAATCCCTCTGCATTCTCATATACAGTCAAAGGCTTCTCACAAACCTTCTCCTCTACCCTCGAAGCCTCCTATTTCTATGCACAATTTTCCTGGGTCCTCTAGTTGCAACATATGTGATTCCACCTCACACACAACACTGACCTCTAAAATAGCTGCACAAACCTGAAGGAGATAAATCCTCATCATGGATGAGCTTCCTTTATAGGAAAAGGATTCATCCAACTAATAGTACATTGTCCCTTCTCTGATCTCAACTGGGTCTTTGTCTAAACTGACATGCATGAGTTATTTAAGCTATAATATTCAATTATCTGAAAATACCAATTGTTACATGCATGCAAGCATTAACAAACCGAATCTTATTAATTTAACAACTTGTTAAATTTATCTAACTGGACTTTAATCAGTTAACTAAGCCAACTAATTACAACTCATCCTTATCTCTTTAACTGATGGATAAATTCACCAATTAATAGATAAACTGTTGCATGTCCTCACATAGACTTCAAGATTGTTTTTCCTTAACTAATTAACTCATGGAGATTAATTAATTAATATTTTAAACTGTTGTTAACACCAAATTCGTTTTTACTTCCTATTGATAGACCAAGGACTGTTATAAATGGGAAGGGACCCATAAGTGCTATTTTTAGAACTTTCTATTTTTAACAGTTTCACCTCTCACCCAATGTGGCCAATGACCTCACTGGCCAAACTGCTATTTTTAGACATGCTATTTTTAACACATTCTAAATTTAAGATTTCTTGTTGCATTTTTCAACACTCCCTCTCAATAAGAAAGGCTTTCTCTCGAACCCGATCCTGTAACACTGGAATGTTCTGCATGCAACACATCTACCCGGTCCACTTGCTCCAATAACACTTGGAACAAAAAAACTCCCAACTGACCACTTTGTTGGGCTAGAACATACTCTGATGCTGAAGCTCTACATGTTGCTGACAAGTGCTTCCTCTCTGACATCTCCATGCATCTCACACCATTGCACACCTCTTTGTGCCACCTAGCACTATGCAAAACACTTGTGCCTCTCACATTACTACAACCTGCTAGCTATGCGTTGTCTTGGGATTCCCTGCACTATCGCTCTCTCTGCCGCTCCATCCGCATCTGTTTCTACCCAATCAGTTAGTTCCTGCTACTCCACATCAGAGCTCCGGTAGCAAGGTCTCATCCAAGAGGTTGGGTACCTCAAGGACCCTGCCCCTCCTCCTTGAGATGATCACTCTATATCACCCCACCTCCTACCTACAGGTATGGCACCATGTGATCCCTCTGCCCACCTGGCTTGAATTTCCCCCCTACTGGATGTCTCTACTCGATCTCCAATTAGCTTCCCCTGTTGTGGCTACTCCACAACCTCCTGAAGTTTCTGCACCAATCGTGGCTCCTCCACAATTATCTGGGACTTCTTCTGCCACTGCATGTTGACAGGTAATATACCCTCCCTCTCAACCACCAAGTCTCCATCAGTTTCCTTGCTGCTCAAGGCTTTGGATGCATCTTCAACCTCAAGTGTATACAGGTTCTTAGCTAGCACAGCAATCTATTTTCACTTTCCCGCCGTCACGAAATTTTCTAGGAAAGGAGCTGATTTTAAATCAGCGATATCTCCCTCATCCGAACTCTGATTCAGCCAATTTGTTTTTTTATTTTGGTTATTTTTCCACAAGGAATCCAAATCTACTATTTATTTCTGAAATTTTTTTACAAATTTTTCAGATCTGCTCTACAAACTCTCGGCCCAAAACTCAAAACTTTGAAATCTCCTCTTCTTGTATATTGTTCTTCCTTGATCACCTGTGCTTCGATACCATGTAGAATTTTGTAAAATTTTTCCTACAAATCAACTAGCTTTGATACTATGTAGAACTTCTTCTATAAATCAGTTAGCTCGAATACCATGTAGAAATTTCCCACCTGTAGATCAACCTGGTAATGCAATGTACTAAAGAAAAATACTTGATCTACTTCTACAAACAATTTAGCGGAATCTTAATCAACCATGAGAAACATCAATAAGAACACATATAACTAATAAGAAGGAACCAAACACACATAACATAGAAGATATAACCAGGGGAAAGCACCAGCCTAAAACCCCATCTCTGTATTATCATACAAGTGGAAATATGTCTGAATTACACAAAGCCTTAGGTCAGAAGCTATCCAGCTCTCAGTACAATCCCTTTGCTACTCATAGATAGTCAAAGGCTTCTCACAAACCTTCTCCTCTACCCTCCAAGCCTCCTATTTCTATCCACAGGTTTCCTGGGTCCTCCAGCTGCAACCTGTGTGATTCTCACCTCACACACAACACTGACCTCTGAAATAACTACACGAACCTGAAGGAGATAAATCCTCATCATGGATGAGCTTCCTTTATAGGAAAAATATTCATCCAACTGATAGTACATATTCCCTTCTATTATCTCAATTGGGTCTTTGTCTGAACTGACATGCATGAGTTATTTAAGCTATAATATTCAATTATCTGAAAATACCAGCTGTTACATGCATGCAAGCATTAACAAACTGAATCTCATTAATTTAACAACTTGTTAAATTAATCTAATTTGACTTGACTCAGTTAACTGAGCCAAGTAATTACAACTCATAATTACAACTTCCTTATCTCTTTAACTGATGGATAAATTCACCAATTAATAGATAAACTATTGCATGTCCTCACATAGACTTCAAGTTTGTTTTTCCTTAACTAATTAACTCATGGAGATTAATTACTTAATATTTTAATTGTTGTTAAGACCAAATTCGTTTTTACTTCCTATTGATAGACCAAGGACTGTTATAAATAGGAAGGGACCCATAAATTCTATTTTTAGAACTTTATATTTTTAGCAGTTTCACCTCTCACCCAATGTGGCCAATGACCTTACTGGCCAAACTGCTATTTTTAGACATGTTATTTTTAGCAGTTCTATTTTTAGCACATTATAAATTTAACATTTCTTGTTGCACATTTTTCAACAGCCATTCGGTGAGGGCACTTAAAAATTCACGAACTCGAAGAAAATCAAGTACGGCTGAGGAAGAAAAGTAGGATCCTGGACAAAGAAATCAACAAACTAAAAACCAAAATCACAAAGGTAGGATGCACCGAGGAACTAAGTATGACAGGACAAGAGGGAGGCAGCCATACTATTGCATTAGAAGGATTTGTGGCTCCGATACCATGGTTGTGGCCGCACCCCACTAGACAAGGGAACCGAGGGAGCGCACCGTATAAGGAAGAACGCAAAGCACTGACTAACGCAAGGATAATTGAGGGGTACCCATGGACTAGGCTGGAAGGTGCAGGGAAGCCTTGCATGGGTGGTGTGACCACCTGTCTATTTGTAGAAAGCACAGTCTCAGCGCTCCAGGCAGTTGGAAGAGAGAGTGGGACTATAAAAGAGTCTGTATGGGAGAGGCATGATAGGGGGACTACGCACAGGGTCGGTAGGTCACAAGGTTCGTGCCCGTGCATGGAACCTTACGCTGTCGCACAGGTAAACTGGGAAGTGATGATTGGGGTCATTGTTCATGACAATATATCCCATTTAAGATAATGAGGAGTGGGCGGTGGGCAATTAAGACACGGAGTCAGAACTGGATTTGAAACAACCTATCGCAAATCTCGCATTAATGAGCGAAAGGAGGGGGGAATGGTTGAATTTGAATTCTGGTAGGCCTATAAATCACAAGTGGCTCTCCACCGAACAACCCTTGGCATTTTGAGAATTTATTTGTTGCACTATCAATTGGGTATGAACCTGAAGAATTTGGAGGGTGTGAGAGCAAGTCCATGGTTTGAAGCATTGCCGAAGGAGACACATGATTCCCTGATCAAAAAGATGTCAACAACCTAGGGAGCTGTGTAGAGCTCTATGCCACCATTAGGGGATGCACCAGAAATCTCTAAATCGCCTCGGATGCTGAGGCCCAGAAAGGATCCGTAGGTAGCAGGACTAGTCCATATGTATCCATGAAATCCACGGTTTGGTAAATTGTCTATGGAAGATACGGGAAATATGGTTAATATTGAGACAAATGATGAGAAGGAGGATCTTTAGGCCTTTGTAGAAGAAATTGAACCAGATGAAGAAGTGGAGGAAGACATTCAACCAGTGTGCACTGTAGCAAAACTACCCAAATATGTCCCCCCATAGAAAGGTAAAGAAAAAGTACGCAAGGACGTGGATACCTTTAAGAGCGCACTCAAAACTCCACTCCTCCCAGATGGAATTCTATTTGAGGGTTTAGTCCTAGGCCGTGTGCCCACGATGAAATTTGAAGATTGGGACCTCGCAGACTGCAAAAAGTTCCCACATTTAGAGATTAGACAACTTATGAAACAAAGCAAGGAGGGGTTAGTTATAGCGCTACAACCACGAAAATGGTTGCGCTGGGTGGAGGAGGTCGGGCTACTGCACCTATTATGGATTCCACACTTTCATCGGGTACCAATCACAAGATTTGTCATTAGGCAACTACTTTTCCTTGTGCATGATGGGTACTTGTGGCCATAGGAGCCGATTCCCATCACGGCGGAGCTTATTCATAGGATTTCTCGGCTTCCATGTATGGGAAGGGGCCCCACAGAAATAGTCAGCCAAAGTGGAGACTTGGCGCTCGCAGAGGCCATGAAGAAAAAATACAAGTTGGAGAAGAAGCAAAGGGGTTATGTCACTACCAGCATTCAAGAAAAAGGGGTGCGCGTAGCCACCCAGTTGCTAGTGGGAAAAGTGATGAGAAAATGTCACGGCAACGAGGTAGCGGCAATGGTCCTTGCATTGGCTACGCAATGCACTGAGGGTGTACAATTAAATTGAGCGTAGTTCCTTTGCGACGAGTTTCTGACGAACTGCAAGGAGGCTCAAGAGCAGGGTAAAACCTTCCACTACACGTGGTTGCTCTTATCCATCTGGTTGGTTGCAGGGGAATTGTCGAAGGACAGTCAGTTTCCTCCTCTTGACCAGGACTTTCCAAAGGCAGCGAAATATGCATCGCTCTCAGCGACAAGGCACGCAAGGGGAATCCGCAAGATCAATATTTTCTAGATACTCATGGAGGCAAGCGTACGGATGTGGATCCACAAACAGTTTCACCTATCCCCCACAGTATACGACAATCTGCAAAGCTTTGTAGACTTGAAGTTGGATATGCACAATGTGTATATCAAGGCGTGGAAGGATAAGGAACAAAACTAGACCAAACTCCCATTCATCATGATTGATGATGTTGTGTTCACGGTGCTCGACTCATGGCCACCTGAATGGTGCGGCCTAGATCTGACGGCACACGAAGAGATAGTGATTCAAAGACAGAAGGACGTTGCCAAGCTACTAGCATAGCAGAAGCAGAATGAGCAGTTTGCTGAAGAAGTAAGGGCTTCCTGTGAGGCAGCGAAGGCCGCTGCGGAGCTGACTAAGGTCGCGGACAAAGCAGCAGCAACACTAGCATCTGGGGCAACCACAACACAAGAAGAAAGAGGCCCATGCCTGACCACAGGATAGGGGACATATGACACGGCGGTAGGCATGGACCCAAATACATGATCGACACAGCTAAAATGACCACACAGTATGGAACGATAGGGCCATGGAAGAAGACCAAGGCTTCCAAATTAGATGGGGAGCCTATTACACTAACAAAGGGTGATCTATATGACATTGGTAACATGGTTCACGAGGTCACCAGGGAGGCGCTCCAAGAAGTAATGACGGAGTAGCAAAATGTGTTCGGGGCACTCAGGGCACAACTGCAATGACTTCAGGTGTGACTCCCATAAGAAGGAATGGTAGCCGTCTACAGTGCCACAGGAGCATTGAAAGCAGAGTAGTTGTTGCGGGCCAAAATGGCCAACACTGTCTCACTACTGGAAGGCACACTAACAACGGACATCATGGAGGATAGAGTCGTGGTAAGATGGATCAAGGGAGTCGGCGTTAACTTGGCTGCCCTTCTGCGGGATATTTTATACCAGCTATAGGACGGAGCGATGACAGAGCTCCGTGCTAGGGAGGGACGCGCAGTGAAAGCTAAGTGAGCAAAAAATCAGCATCGAATAGCTTAGCCTACAACGTGATGAAGCGGTGGCTCAGAACCAACAGTTGGAGCAGATTGTAGAGGAAGCATGTCGTCGCGTCTGAAAACTAGAAATTGCGACAGATCTACCAATAGGAATGTGGATCCACAAATTGGCCAGTGGATTCCACAAGGTGAAGGAGGAAGCTATGAGGATACAGCTGGACCTCAAATTACAAATTGTTGAACTACGATTAAAGGCGCAGCCCTCTACACCCCTCGAAGTCAGAGAGTAGTGCCACCGCACAATTCAATTGAGGTTGGAAGCAATAGAGCATGCCATACAGCATTGCATGGGCTTGTTGGATCAGTCACTCTTCATGCTAACCTCACTGTAGGAAGATCCAACTATATAGCACCTAGAGACAGAAGCATAGAAGTTGCAGCAGGCATATCAGAATGTCCAGAGGACCGCGCAAACGGTCGCCCTTACTCAACGATTGGCCAAGATGAAGGAGGCCCAGGCTCTAAAGGAACAGGTGGACGTCACGTGCCAAAAAGAAGCAATGCTTAAAGCACGCATTCAGCCTTCGCTCGAGGAAGCATTCACAGTCACCATCAAGATCGAGGGAAAGCTAGAATAGATGCAGGCCATATGTGTGCTAAGTTAAGGAGGTGGACCTAACAATGATGCATCAGAGATATGCGCACAACTGGTACAATGGACAGTGGAAGAATGTGTTGCAGACTTAGGCGAAGCACAGAAACTGCTGGATAGACTTCATGCAAAGATCATCGCACCAGCTGAGTGACTTGGGATCAGTCACGATGATTGTGTTGGGGGCCTGTTGGGTAGCAGATCCCCCCATAGCAAGTTTTTCGGTCTTAAAGCTCAAGTTTTGGTCAATGTAATATAAATACCCCGCGAAATGCGAGTGCATAGCGCAAGAGTCTAAGGTTGTCCACCCTGAAATAATGTAATTTAATGTAAAGTGTGTCGGCCTATCTATGGTCTGCGGATGATGAGACTGTATAAATAGAGTGAGGCTCTAAGTGTGAATTCAGTCTTAGTTTTGAGAAATAATATCTTCTGTTGGATGAGAAATTAGCTCTCAGTCTATAAGTCCAAGTCTTGGGTTATAGTAGTAGGTAGAGGCTCCACAACTGAGTGCTCAAAGGCCTAGTAGAGTCCACAACTGTGTGCATGGACCCCTACAACTGAGTCTGCAAGTCAGAGTTGGGATTGTACTTGGGCAGAGAATTAATAAAAGATAAGTTGATTCTGGAACATTGTGTGTTTATGCTTCTGTTATATTTATGCATCTTTTTACAATTCTATGACTGCATGTACTTGTTATGAATGTTGAATGATTAATGAGAATATTGGGCCTACATAATTAAGTTAAGATCTATAATAATAGAACAGTAAGGATAAAGGATCTAGACAACACCTCTTCACACTCTTTATAGAGATGCACGGAAGTAGTTGTACAAGCTGTAAAGAACAAACAGCTGCGCAGAGTTGCGTAAGCACGCAAGTTTGGTTCGCAAACTTCCTAGATTTCATCAAGACATCCCTAAGGTGCAGAAACATGGTTCGAGCACCCTCCCATACTACCTCAGGTGAGACCTCAGTCCATGCACCATGGACTATTGCTGAAAGGGCCAATAGCTTCGGGATTTGTTTGTCTAAATCACTTCTAAACCTGGGTCAGGTCCCAACAAGCCAACATGGACCCTTGCAGCTGAGTGCGCAGGGCGGAGTCGGGTCTATATTGAACTGAACTTGAAAAGGATAATTAATAAAGCTAAGTTCATTTCGTATATTGTGCATCTATTCCGTAGATCTATATTTTGATGTTATGCGTTAATTATCTAGTTATTTAGATGCGTGCACTTGTATGAATTCTTATGTATGAAAACCTTCTAAGTAATTAGCGAACAAAACCTAAGGAAGGAAGATTTGGGTAATTAACACTGGTCACACTCCGGCTAGAGCTGAACGAAGCATGCAAAGGGCTCGCTGGTGCGTATAGCCCAGCAAGCATGAAGGTTGAATCGTGTACCTCTCAGACATCCACAGGGTGTGGAAACCTGGTTCTAACACCCTCCCATACTACTTTGGGTGAGACCTCAGTCCACGCTCTACAGGCTGTTACCGAAAGGGCTAGTAGTACCAGGATTTTCTTGGCTAAATCACTTCTCAACTTGGGTCAAGCCACACTAAGCCAACAACACCGAACGATTACCAAATCTTGGAGATCAAAGAAGAAATATGTATCCCATAAAATGAGGTTGGAGAAAAGATCCAAAGACATTACAATAATTCAACTCTCTTCTTCTTTATCTTCACTTTACAAAATACACATCTTGTATGGAACTCTTTTGTATGAAGGATGCACTCCTATTTATACAAAAGCTTAAGATAACTAATAAATGATTCAAAAATCTCTCCTATATCCACATTTATCTCTTGTGGTTACAACCAATCACCTCAAAATATGAGATACAAATCCTCTAAAAATTATCTCCTAGTTTTGATAGGAAACACATATCAAAACGTCCATGATTCTTCACGTTTGCATGTGCTTAGTCAATGATCCAAATCTTCTACGAATATTTCGCGAATCTTCATGAGTCAGAATCGGAATTCGAATTTTTGGTTGAGTGGAAAAATAGGACCCTTTTAGAATCTTCAAATAGGCCTACAATATCATAAAACTCATACCACTTTTAGATATATATGAAAACATGTTAATTTCCTAATATTTAATCATAAATTCTCATAAACTACTTAAAATAAATGACTTGGAAAATAATAATGATAAACCCATATGATCATGAAAATGGTTATTAATGTAGGGTTATGGAGCTCTAGAATATGGTAAAGAGTCACGGAATATGGTAAAATGATGGAAATGAGGGTAAAAGAGGATGAGATTTTGGAGGCCCATCATTCCCCCCAAATAAAGATGTTGCATGTCCTCATTCAACTTTGCATTGATTCCCTTAATAATAAGTTGATCTTGTTGAAATGTTTTACTTCTATATGAACCTTGGCTTCGTATTGATTCTGTTTTAACCTTGCTTAATCATAGTTGATAACTTTGTTTTCTTTGCAAAGTGTACTTTGAAAGACATTTGATTGCAACATATTTTTTATGGTTGGTTCTTGTGTGACAACGAAAAATTTATGTGTATTGGTTCTTGTGTAACAATACATTTCTTATTTTTGTTGCATCAAAATACTTGAAAACATTGAGAATTCCTTTCTAAGACCACATAGTGGTTGAAAAACATTTAATGTGGTTATCAACTGATCGTTACAAAACATATAAACTTTTGGAATCAAAATGCAGTAAGAGTCGATTGGGTAAAATAAGTTGGTTAAGATGAAATGAAATGTGACATGTGAATATGAATTGATATCCATTCCCCCCAACTAAAGTTGTTTTTAGGTTTTGGAAAATGAGAAAGGGAATATAAATGTGGTGAGGGACTTTCAAAAATCATAATTTTATCATTTAAGGTATTACATGGTTAAAGATTAGAAAACAACATACCTTCACCTACTTCAAAAGTGGACAAGATATATATATAGAAGAGTGTGGTTGTTGCTGCTAGATCATGGAATTTGATGTAAAAGAATATGATATTTTTTTTCTTTCTCTTGGTTATATGAATACAGGATGAATCTAATATGAAATTGGAATCTTTATTTCTAGGACAATGCTATGACTATTGAATTCTGAGTTGAGTCCTACTGCAATCTGCTAAACTCATATAGTCTTCATTCGTTCCCACTTAGTGGAATAATCCTTATCTATGTGAATAGATGTGTCAATTTCAAACATAGAAAATAAATTGTTGGATTACTGGCCATCAATGAATTACATTAACCAACACAAGACTACTCACCATTGATGTCAATGAGAGTCAAGATGGCTAAGTACATATTACTAGGTGAGAATAGATGTGGCATAGTTGAGTCACCTAGAAGATCCAAAAAATAGGGGACATTGATGTATTCCCACTATTAATTGGTGAGAGAACTTTCCATTAAGGCATGCAAGCCTCAAGGTACTTGAAAGATATATATTTTTTATCCCAGATGATGTGCCAGAGTCGATGGGTCAAGACTTGTTAGAAGGAAGGCCTTAATGAATCCTCCATCATCCAACGCAAGTATAAAATAATAATTTGAAGGATTATAAATTAAATATTTTCATTATGAAGCAAGTTTTATTTGACAGAAAGGAAGAGGAAAATCGAGTGACTCAAATCTATAAGGGAGTTGAATGACTTTATTTTTGGGTTAAGGGTGAGTGAAAATGAGGCAGGAAAGTATGAATATTGTAAAGCGAAAATGAGTTTTGAAATCATGGTTTAGCAGTAGGGAGATGGAAATTTATGGATCATTTGTAGGCTTCGAATGAGTAGCAATGGTAACATTGGTATCTGAGAGGCCTTGTTTAGTAGAAATCGTGTAATAGATCTGATTTGACAAGGAATGAACATTCTCTTCTCAAAGAAACTTGGTATTTAAAAGGCACTCGTGCATATAGTGATCTTGTTTCATCGTCCTGGAACATGCAAAAACATAGCACCTTTCTACAATAAAATATAAGACTATCAAGAGAGAGAGAGAGAGGTGATTAGTCTCTCTTCATCTGATATATACATAAAAACCTAAAAAATAGTACTAATAAAACAAATTCAAGGAAAAAACTTTTACCTATTTAGAAAGTGGTACCTTGGACTACCTGTTGGTGTTTTGTTGGTAAATTATTGATTATTTACTCTCTCAAATTCTAACTAAAACTCTTTGATCACACATATATCTCTGATATCTTTCCAATGATGCCTAAATTACCGAAAATTGATGTTGTATGAAAGAGTTATGACTATTTGAACTTTCTGTGAAATAAGAAAAAAATTGTGCATGGGTGCGATGTGGCAACATGATGCTGATGTGGATGCTAAAGTGGGAAGATGTCATGGAATTCTTACTTGGCAGATTGATGTAACAATGCGTCTCTAGACTATTTTGAACTTGAGACCTCTTCTCTACAAACTACAAGCCAAATTTGCATAAGCTACCAAATTGCGTTCAGTATGCAGTTGATGATTGGTTTTGTAGCTACTGGAATGCGCTGATTCTGGTGCTAATGATTGGTTTTACAACTACCGAATTGTGGCAATTCTACAACTATGGTTCTACAGGTTCCAAGATTTCAGTTGAAGAGAGGAATGTGTGGACAAGTACACCATAGCTAATGTCGACATCACCAGAGGTCCCACGCACTGCTAACACAGAAATAACAAACCCTCTGCAGACTAAGATGCATGATATGGGAATAAAAAATATGTCGGAAAATAAGATGCGTGAATTCAATCCCTGCTAAAAGTATGTTTTGATGCACATCCGATAAAAATCAATTTAAATAATTGTGTGACAAGAAACCATGATCGTTGCACTACCTTACCTCTTTACAAATTGCAATCAGACTCAGATTATCACAGTTGGGTTTTTAATAATTGTAGGTTTTGATGAAGGATGAAGCCTATATGGATTGTAAGATTTGGAGTCGTGACTTTCCATGTAAATAATCTGCAATGCAGATTGTGTTCTTAACCCAACACTTGACCCACCATTATAATCAAGCGCTCTTGGTTTTCATTTTATTCTTTTCACCCTATATATATTTTTAATGGTTAAATTGTTTTAATATATCTATATATATATATATATAACCGTTTATTGTTTTTTTTTCTTTTTTTGTTAAATTCTATTTAAAAATAAAATTTTATATATAAAAAAATTATTTCAGAAAAAAAAATAATTAGGAATTTCTTTTAAATTTTTTATTATTTTTTATCTCTTTTATTTTAAATAATTATCTTTAGAATTTTTAGATAAAATCTAATTAGATCTTTTCTTTTCTCTCTTTTTTTTTTTTAGAAAAAAAAATGATTTAGCAATTTTTGAGATAGAACCAATTGAAATTTGGAAATTAAATTTTTTAGTATTTTTAGAATGAATTTAGATCTTCTATCCAATTTTTAGATCTATTAGTTTCATTGCAAAATTTTAAAGATATTTTTATTCAATTTTCCTTTCTGATCTTCCAAGTCGCACAAGGTGCAAGAAGAGACCATACCCAGGAATTTTGTCAACCCTTTATTCTTGTGAAATCTAAAATAAAATAAAATAAAATAAAGTGAAAGGGTTTGATCTCTAGCTTCAAATTTTGGCTCCAAAACTCTGTTTGTTCTCCTCTTTTTCTAGATTTTCCTACAAAATGATTAGTAAGTGAGGTGGCTCTTACTGCACCACCAAAAATAAAATTGCAAATAGAATAAAATCTAACTGAAAAAAAAAAAAAAAAACTTAAAAACATCACCAAACTTGGTTTTATTTATTGATTTTGTCTTACTCTACTGGAAATAGAAAAATTTGTTCAAGTGTATGCATATTTCTAGTGTAACCATGTGTGTAATAGAAGTAAAAATATATTCATGCTTAGGTTTGAAAAATATGCATTAAAGTACATCAAAGCATGAAAGACTAGTTGTTTTGATAATGTAATCAAGAAGTAAGGAATAATGAAAGAGTGATGTTACTTGATCCCTAATTGGAATCATCTTTCAATAGAGCTTTGACATTCCTGATTCCTTTCTAGGTTTATATCACATTGAACATCCTCCATTATTATGAATTCCTCAATATTAGATTCTAGTGGTTGCTCCCCATCAAAAGTATTACGTGATTTTTTAGTCTCTTTGACAGATTGAAAAGAGGAATCAAAGGAGACTTGAAGATATTCTTGTGGAGGTGGAGAGATAGATAAGTTTCTAAATGCAGTTAAAATATACTGCTCCTGAGAGGCAGATATCCCTGCTGGTGCTAGCATTCGAGAAAGTTCTTGGAAGGTCATTTTTCAAACTGTCAATTACTCCAACTGGTATATACTTCATGTTTTGCACACACATTAGTACAAAGTATTGAAAAATGATAAAATATTTAATATTCATCGTAAATGATTTTAATATGCTTTTAAACATGCATCAACGAATGAATGAAACAATCATGAGTTGTCTAAACTTTCAAAATAAGCACCTATGTATACCTCCCTGGTAATGGTGCCAAAATGTTAGGTGAATTAATTTTGAGTTAAATCCCTGTCATTAAATTGTCAACCCGGTGTTCGTGAACTGATGAAGTATACGTGTATTATATGTACTAGGTGGTTACTTCTAATAATAGATTAATCTAATGCAAGAAACTTGAAACTAATTACAAGTAAAATTAAATCAATCCAATCCAAACATAGATAAATTGGATCAATATTACCAAAACAACATGAATCAAAATAACATAAAGGAAACTAAATTAAACTTGCATAAATGAAACCACAATTTCTTGAAATGAAACAACAGTTGCTTAAAATGACAATCACACTTATTGAATTGAAAATCACACTTGCTTAAAATGAAAATAAATGAAATAACATAATTACACAATGTTACCAATATGTAAAAAAAATGAAAAGGGTGTGCAAACTATGGTTGATTGGGGCCCTGCACTCCTCGGGAAGCACACCGAACGATTATCAAATCTTGGAGATCAAAGCAACAATATGTATTCCATAAAATGAAGTTGGAGAAAAGCTCCAAAGACATTACAACAATTCAACTCTCTTCTTCTCTATCCTAAATTTACAAATTACATAACTTGTATGGAACTCCTTCATATGAAGAATGCACTTCTATTTATACAAAAACTTAAGATAACTAATCAATAAATATAGATCTAGAAATCACTCCTAGATACACATTTATCTCTTGTGGTTACAACCAATCACCTAAAAATATGAGATACAAATCCTCTCAAAATTCTCTCCTAGTTTTGATAGGAGACACATATCAAAACATCCATGATTCTTCTCCTTTGAATGTGCTTAGTCAATGATCCAAATCTTCTACAAATATTCCACAAATCTTCATGAGTTGGAATTGAAATTCGAATTTGTGGTTGAGTGGCCAAATAGGACCCTTAGAGAATATTCAAGCAGGCCTACAATATCATAAAACTCATACCACTTTGAGATATATATGAAAACATGTTAATTTCCTAGTATTTAATCAGAAATTCTCTTAAAATACTTAAAATAAATGAACTAGAAAATAATAGTGATAAAGCCATATGATCATGAAAATTGTTATTAATGTAGGGTTATGGAGCTACATAATATGGTAAAGAGTTACAAAATATGGTAAAATGATGGAAATGAGGGTAAAACAGGATGAAATTTTTGGGCCCCGACATTATTACAAGAGGTTCATCAGGAACTTATCACAAATTACTTATCATATCACATCATTGCAATGCAAAGGAAAGAGGTGTGAATGGATAGAGGAGTGTGTGGCCAATTTTGAGCAGCTCAAGTACTTGTTGACACCTCCAATAGTGTTAAAGATTACAAATTCGAAAAAAGAGTTTGTAGTATTTATAGATTCTTGCAAGAGAAGACTTGGTGGAGTCCTTATGCAGGATGGACAGGTGGTATGATATGAGTCACAGAAACTGAATGAGCACAAGAAGAACTACCTGACACATGATCTTGACTTAGCATCGATTATACATGCATTGAACATGTGAAGGCACTATCTTCTCGGCAGGAGGTTTGTCTTAATGAGTGATCATAGTGGTTTGCAGTGTTTATTCAACCAACCAAATCTGAATGACAGGTAGGCTCGGTGGTTGCCCATGATTAATGAGTTCGACTTTGAGATCAATTATATAAAATGTAAATAGAACAGGGTGGCAGATTCTCTTAGCAGGCGGATACAGGTAAATCATGTTAGAAAATTATATATTATAGAGCAATGCAGCACATAAAATGTATTTTATAAATATAAACACAAAAAACACATAAAAAAAGAGAGACACATATATACATGGTTCACCCAATTTGGGCTATGTCCACGGGAAACAACAAATCCTTCATTTTATATTATCCAACAAACTCAAGAGATACATCCTACAACAGATCCACTATAATTCCCTCTTAGCTCTCACACAATCTTCGCTCTCTTTCTCACTTAGAATACAGTTCTACATAGACTCAATACAATTGCCTCATATATAGTGAGGGGTTTCCTTCTAGGAAAAAAAACCTAAATTAAACATAACTTCTACCGTCAGATATCCTCTTAATGAACGGCCCAGATTGACTATGAAATTACAACATTTTACAAGGTAATTTTACATCTATTTTTAGCTTCGGGGGCACTGCCCTTGATCCCCCGCCATGGGGGGGCTCTCAAAGATCGCAGCACCCCCCCTAGACCCCCCTTGTAACACAAATATTATGGGCGGTGTTGCCCCCACATTATGTACTAGGGTCCAATGCGGTGATACCTCTGAATAAAGAAGATAATCATGCTCCACACCCATCAAATCACATAGCAGTTATGAGCTCCTATGGGATAGATTTATAGGATAGGATCTTGCAGGAAGGTTAGCAAGATGACAGGTATATGGATATTATTCACAGGATGCAGCAGAGTAAAAGTATAAGTGAATGCATAGGTACAAGTAGTGGTACATGTATGGGTACACGTACAGGTACAAGTACATTACAATTAGTATAGGTATAGGTAATAATGCAAGTGGACAGGATGTCTATTATCATCTCGCCATAGATTGATTAGTTAGATTGAGGGACATGATATATGTTACAGATGGGAGTGAGCTCAAGAAGGAGATCCTGAGGGAGTTTCATGCGAAACCATATTCTGGTCTCCCAGGTTATCAGAAGACACTCACACTAGTGAAGAAATTCTATTATTGGCCGAATTTGAAAAGAGACATAGCATAGTTTGTGGCTAGGTGCTTGGATTGTTAGCAGGTGATGGCATAGTGTAATTATCCAGGTGGATTACTACATTTGATTCCTATTCCATAGTGGAAATGGGAGGTCATTTGCATGGATGTAATCATGGTTTTCTTAAGGACAATGAGACAACATGATTCCATCAGGGTAGTGGTGGACATGTTGAAATATGGTAGTCCACTTCATTCCAGTGAATTCTACATCCTCATAGAGTGATGTATCATAGCTATTCATTAGGGTCCTGGTCATATTGAATGGAGATTCAAAGAAGATTGTGTCATACAGGGATGTGAAGTTTCAATTCCAAGTTTTGGAAGGTGTTATTTGTAGGTTTGGGCACAGAGTTGGACTTTAGTACAACTTATCATCCACAGACAGATGGACAAATAGAGAGGGTCAACAAGATATTGGAGGAGATTATGAGGATGTATGTGATGCAATAGCAATGAATGTGGGAAGAGTACCTTCCACTGGTAGAGTTCGTTTACAACAATGGGTACTGGGAGTCACTAAGGATGAGTTTGTTTGAGGCATTGTATGGGCAGAGTTGTAATACTCCCATTAGTTGGAGTGGTCTAGTTAATAGGGTGTTGATTGGATCGGACATGTTAGAAGACATGGAGTGAGAAATGAAAGTAATCAAGAATAATTTGAAAGAAACACATGATAGGTACAAGAGCTATGCATATCGGAATAGGTTGTTCAAGGAGTTCTAGGTTGGGAAGTAGGTGTACTTTCATATCAAACTAAAGAAGAGGTCCTTGTGGATTGGATCATTTTCCAAGATCGCACCTCGGATTTATGGAACTTTGTAACAGCACTGGTAAATATTCCATGTAAAAAATATATAAATACCACGGATGATGGGAAACGTATTCCAAGATGAATGGTGGGCAGGACATCGTAGTGGGTGTTCATTTGGTTGCTTATGGTTAAGGAAATTGGTAAAGGCAATGTCTAGGGCATTAAAGAGGAAAAAAGGTATTTTGGCACATTTATTTATGAAAATAATGAAAAACAGGAGAAAAAGGAGGTGAAATGGTAGAGGTTGCATGCGAGGAGGAAAATGAAGGAAAATAATGGAAATTAGGAGAAAAATGAGGTGACAGGTCACAAGTTGCATGCAAGGAGGAAAATCAAGGAAAATAATGGAAATTGAAGAAAATAGAGGCCTAATTAATAAAAAGGCTTGTGAGGATCAATGGGCAAGGTTAGTTAGAGAAGGCTTGATCAATATAGTTTTGGAGCTCCCTCATTATTCTCTCTCTCTCATAGTCTTGGTTACTTAGAGTTTTCTTGAAGCACTCATGGAGGGTGTGGCATGCTTGGATTCTTGGATTAAGAAGGCAAAGGAAGAGCACAAAAGTGCAAGAAGGCATTGGAATCAGCAGCTACATTAGATTTTCTTGTAGGTACCGAGTTTCATGTATGATTTCTTCACTTGTTTTGGCATGCATGGCACATGCATGTGGTTTCATGGTTATGATCTGTCATTGGCATGGAGGATTGATCCAAAATGGATTTTGGATAGACTTCTAAGTCTAAGTGTTCCTAAAAGAGGCAAATTAAATTCTAAGGATTCTCCTAGAAATAGTCCCATTGAGAAGATCTTTTCATTCTGAATCTAGTGAAATTTGAATTGGCTAAAATGGTCCTCGGATGCAGAAGTTATCGCAGAAAGAAGTTGCCCTTTGTCCTTTGAAAAAGAGGCAAAATATTCAAAAAATGGCCTAAAAGGCTTTATAAAGGAAAATCACATCAGAATGGTCCAAGAGACAGACTTAAAGTGGAGGCAAAAGAGACCCCTAATTATTGATCCTCGACATATCCGGTCGGAGGCAGGGATATGCAAATAATATAAGGAAAGGACCCTCGGCCGATGCGACATTGCGATCGCCGAAATTAGCGTCAGTGGATCGGCGTCGACGATGCTATGAGATAAGGGAAGCAACCCCAGGACTACATGACATGTGATTGCTGATCCGTAGTGTGTGATCTCAGCCATCGGATCAGGAATGAGATCAATGGCCAAGATTAAATCGGCGGTCGGGAGATCGGTGATCCCTGACACAAAGGGCCAATGCGATAGCGATATGCGATGCGATCTAGACTGTCTAATCACGGATCAGATCAAAAATCCATATTAAATCAGCAATTGGTGATTGGTGATCCTTGATAGTAGGGCTAATGCGATTGCGATTACGGTAAGTGCCAAGCGTCGGACCTGATGGGGATTATAAGCCCGATTACATAATTTATGAAGTCTAGGAATTAAGATTTTCTATGTTATCCAGTGTATTTTGGATTTTTTTCCATGTGATGATTCAATAGTGATATTGCAACTAATGGTGGACCCGATAGAGTTATAGAGGCGATTTAATGAAATTTCAAGTCTAAAATTCATGCCCGATAGTGTAATTTTGGAAAACTCGCTGTGTATTGGATTTTTCTCCATTTTCCGGTTTTTCCTGGAAGAAGGCCCCAATCCCTCTGTAATGGCCCCTGATCATTGTGCCCTGCTATAAGCGTGGGTTCTTGGTAGACAATGATGTGTTTGAAGCCATAGAGCCGCAGAGCCAGATGGCCAATTGAACAGACAACACGCGGAGAAGCCACAGAGCCGCAGGAGAGTAATGACATGTAGAGAAATGGTTGGGGAAGCCGCAGAGCGGGGAAAATGCCTAAAAGGAGCTAGAAGGCCCAGGGCTAGAGGTTGCTAAAGGAGATATGTTAGCTATGAGAGAAAAAAGCTAGAGAGCATGATTGACATGCAGTAAAGTTGCTAAAGGTCGTTGGAAGGTTGTTAAAGGTCACTTGGAGGTCGAGTGAACCATTGAAGCATGCGGAGGCTAAGAGAGAGATCAGAGAAGCCAGATTGGAAGAGCCAAAGCCAGAGTTGAGAGCCAAGAGCTAGAGCCAGAGCCAGAGACAGAGCCAGAAAGCGAGAGCTTCAGATCCAGGGATAAGATGGTGTTCTAAGCCCATTGTGTTTTGTGTAAACCAGTGGAGTTGAGCATGGAGCTTGTAAAAGAACTACTACCATAATCCGAGTGAGCCTAGTTGAGTTGACCAGAGCTCAAGGAGATGTAGCCCAAGAGTTTTGGGTGAACTCCATATTAAACTTACTGTCTTATGTGTTTGTTATTTGCTGTAATATTTTACTGTTATATGTATGTTATATCAGCATAAAAAATATAAATTTAAAGCACATAAACAGTCAAAAAATAAACACCGGTATACACCTTATTTTCAAGCACTTTATTAATTCCGCAATTGATTAATCATAATATCTTGGGAATGTTTAAGCTTTGGAAGTGGTAGAGGTTCTTGTAAGCTTGACAAGAAGCCTATAGACCCCATTTTTAGGTCAGGTGGTATCAGAGCATGAGATTGATTAACCACGCCTTCAAGAAGGTGATATCAAAGCTGGTTATACTAGAGCAAGTGGTATCAAATTAGAATGCTTGATTGACAGAGCAAAGATTTCTTTTCTGAAAGGTGTTTGGGAAGTCAAGGATTGATTGTCTGACTGATTGTATGCTTGTGTGTAGACTGACTATTGTTTGATTTTGCGGAGGTGAAGGGAAAGCTATTAATAGCTCAGTCTAGGAAGGACAAGAAGGAAGAAGGGCCGAAGGCATTCTTCTATCCCAAAGGACCTCAATGCAATCCTTGAAGCACAAGACATTTGTTTCAAAAGGTTGCTTGAATAAGCTCTTTATTAATCTTGTTTGAAGTTCTTTTGTTCATTGGCATAACGACTACTTCTACAAGTGAGTCCTCAAATTCTTCTTTCTTCACAAAAGTATTTGATGAAGACATGAAGCAAGACTTGGCCACCATGATGGATATTGTGAGAGAAATGTATGAGGATGGAAGGAAGAGGAGCATACTTAGAGAGCAGTTGAGTTCCATGAAGGAAGAGAAGTAGTTGCTTTCTGATGAATTGCAAGAAATGGAGAGGCAACTTCATATTGAAAATATGAATTTGAAAAGGATGCATGAATTGGAGTCACAACTCCTTGTTGCCAAAGAAACCTTGGTCAACTATCAGCTTGAAGAAGAGGTAAACCATTCTAGTTTGTCTTCAAATTCTTATAAGAATGATTATATTGGTTCTTTTGAAAAACATACTAGAGGCATAGGTTCCAAGCTATTGTCCAAGATGGGCTATGAAGGAAAAGGATTAGGTAAACATGCACAAGGTATTGTTGAGACAATAATAGTTGAGGAAAGGCCTAAGTGTTTGGGTCTTGGCTATGGACAATCTTATGGAGGGAGTTCCAAAGCTACCATGAAGGCCATTGAAACAACTCCAAGAAGGAGTTACATTGCAGGTATTCTACCTCAAGACTGTGAATATTGTATTGAGGAGGAATGCAATGGCTTGAAGCATAATTTGCAGGATGCAGGTGTTCAGAAGCACACACTTGAACCAGAGAGTTGTGGAAACTTTGAAAGCCTTGAAGAGGTTGATGGTGTTCCAAATGGAGCTACTTCTTCATTCAATTCACCTCCTCATGAAGGTAATAAAGGTGAAATAGAAAGGTATAAATTTGGTTCTAAACATATTCCTTTTGATTATGTAAAACATGGTAAATTAACATAGAAGCATTGGAAAAGAATTGCATGTTCCTTTTGTGGTTTGGATAACCATCATGTTTCTAGATGTTGGAAGAGAATGGCCACATACAAGAAACTTTTGAAGGAAAAGAATACAGAAGCCAAAGGTCCATTGGACAAGGAAAACCATGCTATCAAGAGGATGCACATGTGTTGCACTTACTGCCATAAGCAAGGATATCTTGCTAAAAAGTGTTGGACTCTAAATCCAACAATGCTTCCACAAAAGCCGAAGAAGGTGGAAAGAGAAAATGGAATAAATGGAAAGGAAGATTCCATGAATGATGTGTCTCAGGATGATTCCCATGTTGATGCTGATGTGCAGACAAAGGAAGAACCTTTGAAATGGATTGGTAAGAAATGGTTAGAGTTCTTATCCAATTAAGATTGCATGTCTATTGATGCATCTATTTGCATTTCTTTGTTGATCAGATGCAAGTTGCAAGTTTCTGCTAAGAAGGTGAATGGAAAAGTTGAGTAGGAGGCTCACTTTATTATTGCAACATTATATTTCATTTAAACTTCGAAAGTACAGTGTGCTTCAGCAAAATTTGAAAGATGAAATGAATGCATAAGCTTGATATGCATGAACACGGGGATGTTGATGATCTCCTTATATTTAAACATGTATGTGTAATTGACTTGAAGGGTTGATTGCTTTGTTTTTGAACATGCATGTTGTTAGCCTCCTGTTGTAGCAGGTTAATCATCTTTCATGATCGGCATTTTTACATGCCAAATATGTCGTACTATGCATGCTGCAATGCTCCATATTTGCTACATATGGCCAAAGAAGTGTCCATAAGAGTGTGCTAGTCTAAGTGCCACTGTTGTGTTCCAATTTTGATAAGCAATCCATTTTTCGGTTTGAGGCAGTTTTTCAGTTGGAGGTACTCATGCTGGAATTCACTAACCTCTCCCTTCTTCTCATCACCCCAAAGTCACTTACTAACATCCCCAAGAGGTCAAGATCTGCTTGAGCCTCTCAGTTTCATCATGTCCATGACATGTGCCTTGGTGAACATCTGCTTCACTCAAGGATTGCTCACTCAGTGTTTGTGAGCCTTCTTTTCCCCAACAAAGCCTAAGGTCTCATACCTTAGCACCCTCTTTTCATCTCCATGTTAACTATTAACTTTATTATATAACCCCCTAACAATTTTCCCCTTTCCCCTATTTAAATCATGTATATAAATCCCCTTATGTAAATATTCCCCCCTGGCAATATAGCCATATTTTTACTAAGTCAGGGAAATCACAGTCCATCTGGGATTGTTTTTAGCCCATCCGTGTCCAGGGATTACTCTGACATCTGGTCAGAATAATAACCTCTTCACTAAACCAAAAACCCCTAAAAACCTTCAAAAACCCATTTTTTGCGCCTTTTTCCCCTCATTCTGTGCATAATATATTAACCCCGCATGTCAAAAACCCATATTTCACTCATATCCCTAAGTCCGACTGTAAATAAATTAATGCGCCCTTTATTAAACCCCATAACCCACTAAACCTAAGTCTAAAACCCATCCGCCGCGCGTATCAAATTTGGAATATTCCTGCGAATATTCCCACTCGCTAACCCGTCGTTACCTCGCGATCGCCGCCAACCATTGGATCGCCCACCCCACAGATCAACGGCTGGCGGGCATCCCCATCCCCGACACGCCCGGGCTTTAGCGTCCGGGACTTCGACGGTTTTGCTGTCGTACTCCCGCCACGCGTCAGGCTCTGGGGCGTGGCGGAGCCCCTTCCCCCGAGACCGACTTTGCCCATAAGCGATGTGCCATAAACCGCTTACCACCTTATGACGTCATACCCCATGTCACCCCCTGCACAGTCCCTGCTTACGTCACCCCTTGTCCAGTCACTCGATGAGTCACCTGCCTGCGTGGCCTCCTGCCACGTGTCCCCGCCACCGTACCTGCCACATCATCGTTCGTACGTGATGATGTCATGCTAATGTCATCCCGCCACGTCGCCCTGCTGATGTCATGATGACGTCACCCGTCGTACAATGCTGACGTCATCAACACTTTTTTGGGCACAGAGGCGCGAAAGTCGCACTTCGGAGCCCCGGAATCCAATTCTGAGGCAGTTTTTGAGGAGCGATTTGCGCCTAGATTTTTTGGGCCTGAATGGAGAATCTTCAGGGAATCTTTAGGGAATCTTCTCACCATGCGGCCCCAGGAAGCCCGAAAAGGCACAAAAATGATCCGATTTCTTCACAGAGCATACCAAAAGGAGCAGAAGATCATTCCAGATGATACAGAGGCCGACCAGCGGCCATTTATTAGTGATTAGACCTGCAGCACATCAGATCAGCAGTCCAGATTTTGTGAAAGAGTATCAGTGGAAGAAAAGACGCCAGAGAGTATCAGTCAAGATTTTTTAGGGGCTCGAGGCACCTGAACATTGATGAAGCCCCCAAAAAGTCAAATCAATAAGCATCAGCCCATCCTTGCCTTCAAATCACCATCAAGGCATTCAAAGCACCAAGACAACAAGAAAGCAAAAACCCATACTCATTTATTGCAGAAAACACTGCAGCAAGCCACCAAGGACAACATCATTTATTTAGTTTTGATACAGCGGCCCTGAGCACGGTCCGAGATATTTTTTGCATTTATTTCTGGATAGGATTAGGTTAAGTAGTCATTTTTTATGACCTAATTAGGTCAAGATGTAATAAAGGAACTCTGCAGAGAGTTTTTGCCCTATATATGCCACCCTCTGTATAGTTTTAAGGGTTGGTTAATTGAGGATTTTCACGAGAGACTCGTTGTGTATACCTGAACGTTTCTGTGATCAAAGATTGCTTAAAGCTTGGAGAGTGAACTGTCTGTTGTTGATGAATGTTGAAGAGTTGAATATGGAATTCTTGCGCTGCAGCCTGAAGCTATAAGTGCCTCTTATCTCTGTTTATGTGTTTGCCATTATCTAAATAGCAGAAAAAAAGAATAGCCTAGAATTAGTTTAAATACTCTCTATGCTCAATCTCTGTTGTTTCTTAATGTTTTCCTCTAAAAGAATTGGTTATGAACATTGAATTCCTCCCGGCTCATGTTTACCCTAATTCACCTGTGTTGGCCAATTATCTAGGGATTCTTAACTGCCCCTAGGTAGCGCCCTGTTATTTTCTCTGCTAATCTGTTGGAGAGATTCTTAACTGCCTCTCTTTCTTTAGCATTCAGTTCATCCATTAAACCTGAAGATTGCTTCAAGCTCAGCTATCTTGCTCCATGTTCCCTCACTGTTCTTAAGGAAGTACACCGGCAGTTCCCCTCCTCGACTCCACGCCCAATGGCTTGAAAGATTCAAACTATACTCTGCCTCTCTACCTGAAAGTGTCAATTTTCCCACCAAAACTCAATCAAAACCCCTGTGCATCATATCTAGCCTAAAATTATCCCTTTTCAGCAAAGCTAAATCATAAAGAGAGAGCCCTCTCTGACTGCAGGTAGGCTAGGGCCTGGAGTCCAAAGTTGGTTTGTGGTTACCTCGGCCATATCCCTTTAGGAGTCAAAAGGGACAACCTGAGTGATAACATAATGGCGACTCCGCTGGGGACTGAATCATGTGTTTATTAGTGTAAATCCTCAATTTTGACCAGTTCACCTCGTTTTCTGGAGAAAATGTTCCTTTTCTTCAGGGCTTTTCATGTTCAGCTCTGATCTGTGACGGTGGACAGAGATCAGGCACTTCAAGGTTGATTCATCCACCTGGCGACTCCACATCATCCTCATAATAAAGACTCCACTGGAGAAATGAACCCGAAGGAATTATATAAGCAGATCAGGCTCTTGACTTGGACTATCATCCAAGAGATCATGTTCTTTCTCTTACACCAGATTTTGCTGTGCATATTGTACTTTAAAAACGATTTCATGTCAGATTTTTATGTTTTTCCTTTGGAAAAGGTTGTTGAAAAGCGCCCTTTCACATCAGAGCAGCAACTTTCAAGTGCTGTTGAAGATCATCATACAGCCAAGGAGGAAACAAAAATAGAGCCCAGTCTTCTAGTTCCTGTACATACTCCCGTGCCTCGTAAAGTTCCTGAAAGATATAAGCCGCTCATTTTGCCTCCTGTGCTCGGTCCTTTGCCGGCAAATCATCCAGAATATCTCCCTAGATTTGATGGAGAGAATGGTATTACTGCCCAGAAACATATCCAGGCTTTTGAAGATTATCTTAATACATTTGAAGTGGAAGATGAAGATGTCAGTCTTAGACTATTTGCCCTTTCTTTGCAAAGCGAAGCTAGGACTTGGTTTAAAGCGTTCCCTGAGGCGAGCATCTCTAAGTTTCAGCAGTGTGCCAAGCTTTTCCTTGATAGATGGATGATCAGAGGTAATCTCTTCGTGCTCATCGAAGAATACAATCATTTAGAAAGGCATCCAGATGAATCTATTCAACAGTTTTCAGATAGATTCAATCAAGTTTATCAGTCCATGCCTTTAAATATAAGACCTCCCCTTGATCTAGCTCTATTGCAATATCCTAGAGCATTCGACATAGAGATGGAATTCTGTTTGAGAGAAAGATGCCCGTCCACTTTGAAACAGATGCAGGACATAGCTGTGGACGTGGAGGCAAATCTAAGGAGGAGGGAAGAACAGCGCAAAGCAGAGCAAGAACAAAAATTTCATAGTGTGTTACAAAAGACAGAGGAAATGATGCAGCTGATCACAATGAAAGTGGAATGTTCAGAGCACCAGAACAGATCTGTTTCGCAATAGGAAAGTAGTGACATTCACGAACAAACCTGCCACAAAACAGATGACATATTCATCCAGTCATACATGATGGAGCAGTCTCCTGATATACTGTGTGAATATAATAGCTTCTCTTCTTCAATTGTCCGCCCAAATATGATCTGTATGATGATGATTATGAGCCTAACGACCAAATCAGCCTTGCAGAGGAATCAGATCCTATTTTGACAGGAAGCAGTGTTCAGGTTCAGCAACCTAAGCCCAATGATCAACATGCCCATCTCAGCTATGAAGAAAAGGAAGAAAACGAAGAGTGTGTTGATTTCAGTGAAGGAACTTTACCCTTTTGTTTTGAATCTTTTCAATTTATCAAGGATAACTATCATGTTGTATATGATCAAGTGTCACCGCATGTTGCTATTGACCATCTGGAGGTTAATCAAGATATTGTTCCAAAGGTATTGCCTCTAGTTTTGCAGCCACAAAGAGCCATTGAATATCAGATTGAGGAGGACCCAGAAGCAACAGCATATGACCATATGATCCAAGTGGATCCCCTGCCTCTTTGTTTTCAGCCATCTGAGTTGTTCAAAGAAGAAGAAGACCAGCAGCCTGCACAGATCAGTCAAGTCCTATTCGAGCCAGATTGTAATAAATTACAAGCACCCCTGCAAGTTCTGAATGACCTATCCGCTGGCAGGCAGAATGATGAAAGAGATCAGTGCTCTTCTCCATTAACAGGTTGCAAGGCTCAGTATCGAGTTGTCGATGATCTCCCGACTCCAAGGCATGGTAGCGATCCTCAACCTTTGTACAGTTCTTTAAGTCAGCCTAGAAATTGTATATATATGTTGCAGGACAGTTTTCTACAGTATTTAAACACCGCAAAGGAGGTCAGTAGCTTCCTGATCTTCTCAAAGATTGACAAAGCCATAACAAATTGCAAACTCTCAGTTGGTCTCACAAGCAACCACAACCAGCAAAGCCCACTCATGTTATAATTGCTTAAGTGGCTGCATTGGCTATTTCACTTCACCTAACAGCAAAGTAAGTACTGGTTAGGGTAGGTAGGTAGGTAGGATCAATAAGGCATCCAGCCAAGGGAAATTTGCAGAACACAGCAACAATTGAATACAAGGCAGTCTGACCTGCTGTTCTTGGCTTTTCACAAGGAAAAGCCATCCCCAAGTGGAGCCACTGTTAGCCTCCTGCTGCAGCAGGTTAATCATCTTTCATGATCGACATTTTTACATGCCAAATATGTCGTACTATGCATGCTGCAATGCTCCATATTTGCTACAGATGGCCAAAGAAGTGTCCATAAGAGTGTGCTAGTCTAAGTGCCACTGCTGTGTTCCAATTTTGATAAGCAATCCATTTTTCAGTTTGAGGCAGTTTTTCAGTTGGAGGTACTCAGGCTGGAATTCACTAACCTCTCCCTTCTTCTCATCACCCCAAAGTCACTTACTAACATCCCCAAGAGGTCAAGATTTGCTTGAGCCTCTCAGTTTACTCATTTCCATGACATGTGCCTTGGTGAACATCTGCTTCACTCAAGGATTGCTCACTCAGTGTTTGTGAGCCTTCTTTCCCCAACAAAGCCTAAGGTCTCATACCTTAGCGCCCTCTTTTCATCTCCATGTTAACTATTAACTTTATTATATAACCCCCTAACAATTTTCCCCTTTCCACTATTTAAATCATGTATATAAATCCCCTTATGTAAATATTCCCCCCTGGCAATATAGCCATATTTTTACTAAGTCAGGGAAATCACAGTCCATCTGGGACTGTTTTTAGCCCATCCGTGTCCAGGGATTACTCTGACATCTGGTCAGAATAATAACCTCTTCCCTAAACCAAAACCCCTAAAACCCTTCAAAAACCCATTTTTTGTGCCTTTTTCCCCTCATTCTATGCATAATATATTAACCCTGCATGTCAAAAACCCATATTCACTCATATCCCTAAGTCTGACTGTAAATACATTAATGCGCCCTTTATTAAACCCCATAACCCACTAAACCTAAGTCTAAAACCCATCCGCCGCGCATATCAAATTTGGAATATTCCTGCGAATATTCCCACCCACTAACCCGCCGTTACCTCGCGATCGCCGCCAACCATTGGATCGCCCGCCCCACAGATCAACGGCTGGCGGGCATCCCCATCCCTGACACGCTCGGGCTTTAGCGTCCGGGAGTTCGGTGGTTTTGCCACCGTACTCCCGCCATGCGTCAGGCTCTGGGGCATGGCGGAGCCCCTTCCCCCGAGACCGCCTTTGCCTATAAGCTGTGCACCATAAATTGCTTACCACCTTGTGACATCATACCCCACGTCACCCCCTACACAGTCCCTGCTTACGTCACCCCTTGTCCAGTCACCCGATGAGTCACCTGCCTGCGTGGCCTCCTGCCACGTCACTGCCACGTGTCCCCGCCACCGTACCTGCCACGTCATCGTTCCTACGTGATGACGTCATACTGATGTCATCTCGCCACGTCACCTTGCTGACGTCATGCTGACATCACCCGCCGTACAATGCTGACGTCATCAACACTTTTTTGGGCGCAGAGGCACGAAAGTCACACTTCGGAGCCCCGGAATCCAATTCTGAGGTAGTTTTTGATGAGCGATTTGCGCCTAGATTTTTTGGGCCTGAATGGAGAATCTTCAGGGAATCTTTAGGGAATCTTCTCACCATGCGGCCCCAGGAAGCCCGAAAAGGCGCAAAAATGATCCGATTTCTTCACAAAGCTTACCAAAAGGAGCAGAAGATCATTCCAGATGATACAGAGGCCGAACAATGACCATTTATTAGTGATTAGACCCGCAGCACATCAGATCAGCAGTCCAGATTTTGTCAAAGAGTATCAGTGGAAGAAAAGACGCCAGAGAGTATCAGTCAAGATTTTTTAGGGGCTCGAGGCACTTGAACATTGATGAAGCCCCCAAAAAGTCACATCAATAAGCATCAACCCATCCTTGCCTTCAAATCACCATCAAGGCATTCAAAGCACTAGGACAGCAAGAAAGCAGAAACCCATACTCATTTATTGCAGAAAACACTGCAGCAAGCCACCAAGGACAACATCATTTATTTAGTTTTGATACAGCGGCCCTGAGCACGGCCCGAGATATTTTTTTCATTTATTTCTGGATAGGATTAGGTTAAGTAGTCATTTTTTATGACCTAATTAGGTCAAGATGTAATAAAGGAACTCTGCAGAGAGTTTTTGCCCTATATATACCACCCTCTGTATAGTTTTAAGGGTTGGTTAATTGAGGATTTTCACGAGAGACTCATTGTGTATACCTAAACTTTTCTGTAATCAAAGATTGCTTAAAGCTTGGAGAGTGAACTGTCTGTTGTTGATGAATTTTGAAGAGTTGAAGATGGAATTCCTGCACTGCGGCCTGAAGCTATAAGTGCCTCTTATCTCTGTTTATGTGTTTGCCATTATCTAAATAGCAGAAAAAAAGGATAGCCTAGAATTAGTTTAAATACTCTCTATGCTCAATCTCTGTTGTTTCTTAATGTTTTCCTCCAAAAGAATTGGTTATGAACATTGAATTCCTCCCGGCTCATGTTTACCCCAATTCACCTGTGTTCGCCAATTATCTAGGGATTCTTAACTGCCCCTAGGTAGCACCCTGTTATTTTCTCTGCTAATCTGTTGGAGAGATTCTTAACTGCCTCTCTTTCTTTAGCATTCAGTTCATCCCTTAAACCTGAAGATTGCTTCAAGCTCAGCTATCTTGCTCCATGTTCCCTCACTGTTATTAAGGAAGTACACCAGCAGTTCCCCTCCTCGACTCCACGCCCAATGGCTTGAAAGATTCAGACTATACTCTGCCTCTCTACCTGAAAGTGTCAATTTTCCCACCAAAACTCAATCGAAACCCCTGTGCATCATATCTAGCCTAAAATTATCCCTTTTCAACAAAGCTAAATCATAAAGAGAGAGCCCTCTCTCACTGCAGGTAGGCTAGGGCCTGCAGTCCAAAGTTGGTTTGTGGTTACCTCGGCCGTATCCCTTTAGGAGTCAAAAGGGACAACCTGAGTGATAACACATGTAATGCAATGTTAACTTGGGAGAAGCTAACTTCGTCTCCAATATGGAGATAATGCTGAAGTGTTTCATGTTTTGAAAATGAGTCCTAATGGTATTTTTATACATAATGGTCTTTTCCTACATGCTTGACTTGAAGGGTCATTTGTTTTAAAGGCATGCTTTGTGGGATTGTTATCTAGTCCATCATTTGTATGCAGATGTAAGACATGGAGGTGTTCACAAGATGTTAAATCTATTTCTTTTGTGAAGCAGGAGTTTAGTCCATCTAGTTGTTGTCCATGTTTGTTTTTTTGTTAACAGTTGTTGACAACTTTTCAAACATGTGCAAATGAAAGTTTTGTGAAGTAGTTGTACTTCACGTTTGAGCCACCTTGGATCAATGATCAAGGTAGAGAAGTTCAAACTACCTTCTACGACCATCTTAGCAGGAGTTCTGTAGGAAGGCAAGGAGGAAGGAAGTTCTTCCCAGGAGGACCAACACATCTAGGAAGGAAATCTTTGGTTTACAGGCACTATGCAAGGCAAGTGTGTGGAGGTTGAAAGAAGAGGGTGTTGTTACTCTCACTTATTGTTCAGATCAATATATCAGTCTTTTGGAGACCAAAAGTTCTTTAGTGGGAAGGCGTGATACAAAATGGATTTTGGATAGACTTCTAAGTCTAAGTGTTCCTCACAGAGGAGAATGAAAGTCTAAGGATGCTCCTAGAAATAGTTCCATTGCGTAGATATTTTCATTCTGAATCTACTGCAATTTTAATGGGCTAAAACAGACCTCGGATGCAGAAGTTATTGCATATTGAAGTTGCCCTTTGTCCCTTAAAAAAGAGGCAAAATCTTCAAAAAATGGCCTAAAAGGCTTTATAGAGGAAAATCGCATCGGAACGGTCCAAGAGGCGTACTTAAAGCGAAGGCGGAAGAGACCCCCGATTACTGATCCTTGACATATCAGGTCGGAGGTACGCATATGCAAATAATATAAGGAAAGGACCCCGAGCCGATGCGACATTGCTATTGTCGATATCGACGTTGGCCGATCAACGTTGGAGATGCTATGAGATAACGGAAGGAACCCTGGGACTATGTGACATGAAATTTCCAATCCGTAGTGTGCGATCTCAGTCATCGGATCAGAAATGAGATCAAAAGCCAGGATTAAATCGACGGTCAGGAGATCAGCAATCCCCGACACAAAGGGCCGATGTGACAGCGATATGCGATGCGATCTGGACCATCCAAATGGGGATTAGATCAATGATCCAGATTAAGTCGGTGATCGGGGATCAGTGATCCATGATAGCAGGGCTAATGCGATTGCGATTGCGATAAGCGACAAGGGCTAGACCCGATGGGGATTATAAGCTCGATTACATAACTTTTGAAGTCCGGGAATTTGGATTTTCTATGTTATCCCGTGTATTTGGGATTTTGGCCATGGGATGATGCAATAGTGATATTGCAACTAATGGAAAACCCGATAGGGTTATAGGGGCGATTTAATGAAATTTCAAGTCCAAAATTCATAACCGATAGTGTAATTTCGGAAAAATCTCTGTGTATATGGATTTTTCTCCATTTTCGGGTTTTTTCCTGGAAGAAGGCCCCAATCCCTTTGTAATGGCCCCTGATCACTATGCCACATTGCAAGCAGGCATTTTTGGCAAATAATGATGTGTTTGAAGCCACAGAGCTGTAGAGCCAGATGGTCAATCGAACAGACAATGCAAAGAGAAGCCACAAAGCCGCAGGGGAGTAATGACACACAAAGAAATGGTTGGGGAAGCCGTAGAGATGGGAGAATGCCTCAAAGAAGCCAAAAGGCCTAATTGACAGGGTTTTGGCAAGAGCTGGAGGTCGCTGAAGGAATGTTGTTAGCTACGAGAGTGAAACGCCAGAGAGCACGATTGACAGGTAGTAAAGCTACTAAAGGTCACTGGAAGGTTGCTATAGGTCACTTGGAGGTTGAGCGAACCATTGATGCACGCAGAGTCTGAGAGAGAGCTCAGAGAAGCTAGAGAAGAAGAGCTAAAGCTAGAGCCAAAATCCAAGAGTCAAAGCCAGAGCCGAGAGCCAAAGTTAGAGCCAGAGCCAGAGCCAGAGCCAAAAAGTCGAGAGCTTCAGAGCCAGGGATAAGATGGTGTTCTAAGCCCATTATGTTCTATGTAAACCAGTGGAGTTGAGCATGGAGCTTGTAAAATAACTACTGCCATAATCACAGAGAGCCTAGTTGAGTTGACTAGAGCTCAAGGAGACGTAGCCCAAGAGTTTTGGGTGAACTCCATATTAAACTTTTTTTCTTATGTGTTTGTAATTTGTTGTAATATTTTACTATTCTATGTATGTTATATCATCATAAACAACAAAAATTTATAGCACATAAACAGTCAAAAAATAAACAACAACATACACCTTATTTTCAAGCACATTATTAATCCGCAATTGGTTAATCATAATATCTTGGGAATTTTTAAGCTTTGGAAGTGGGAGAGGTTCTTGTAAGCTTGAGAAGAAGCCTATAGACCCCATTTTCATATCAAGGATGGATGGGATTGATAGTGGATTTCCTAGCCTTGCCATTTCCTGGATAGCCATGGTGATTGTGGGTTTACTTTAATTGCTTTATTTTGGTTGGTTGTCATGTTTCCATAGCTTGGGTTGAGTTACTAGTCCTGGAAGCCCTGGTTGAACAAATGCTCTGGAAGCCCTATAACAGCTTGGGTTGAATTACTAGTGCTGGAATCCATGGTTGGACAAATTCTATGGAAGCCCTTGGTGGGTTGAGTCATGGAAGCCTTGGATGGACAAATGCTCTGGAAGCCCTGTATAAGTTGTGGGTTGAGTTACTAGTTCTAGAAGCCTTAGTTTAACAAACACTCTAGAATCCCTGGAAGGCTTGGATGGAGACCAGTCTGATGATGGTTTTGGTGATATCCAACCCTAAGGTAGAATAATTGTTTGATGGGTTGAGGTGGATGGCCTCTATAAGCCCTCGATGTGTTTTGATTTGTGTGTTCTATGAGATCCCACATTCATGCTTGGAATATGGCACGGGGGTGAATGTCTGAAGAGAGATTTGGCAAATCCATTCTACGATTAGGTGGGATGTGGTAGTCCTATCTCTAGTTGGTTCATTACATTCATTAATGAGAAATCCATTTCCTTGATTTCCATGTGTAAAGGTATTGATGTATTTATGGATTTGATGGCTAATATGTTAATTTTATTTTTGTTCCTATCATGCTAGTTATATGCATATTTCATGACAGCATCTATGTATGGCTCTTAGCATGTTTTTATTTGTACATGAATGGATAATGTGTTTACGAGTTAATGGAGGATATTGCAGTAAATGGCATGAGGGAACAATGGTTCATAGCAATTCTTAGATAAGTATGAGATCCCTACTCTTAATTCTGTTATTTACACATGTAGGTTACATGTTGATGATATGTTTGACGAAATGGTTGTCATGGCTAGTAGGGATTTGGTTATGGTTTTGTTCATATTAGTTATTTCGTATCCTTGATACCTTGTACCCTTACCAATTCTAAATGATCATTCCATTCTGGGCAGTGTCTCGGGTGCTAGGCCGAAAAAGGTGCCTCAAATCCCAAAATGCTAGCATTAGTGTTGAGTCTAACTTGCTTGGGCAGTGTCTAGGAAGCATTATAAAGCACCTAGGTAGTGTCTGGGGAGCATTAATATTGAAACTGGGGAGCGTTAGTCCTAAAACTAGGGAGCATTAGTCCTTAAACTAACTCACCTGGGCAATGTCTAGGGAGCGTTACCCTGCCCTTAAGTCTCTCAAATAGCAGTGGGACTTAGGGATAGGTAGTCTGAGTGGCTAACTTGTCTCCTGAAGGGAAGTGTTATAAATCACCTAGGCAGTGTCTAGGGAGCATTATTCCTTAACCTAAATCGCTTAGGCAGTGTCTAAGGAGCGTTACCCTGCCCTTAAGTCTCTCAAACAACAGTGGGACCTAGGGATAGGTAGTTCGAGTGTCTAACTTGTCTCATGAAGGTTATTTGGATGAAGTTGGATGACTGTATGTGATGTTCCATCGATTCCATTTCCTTAAAGTCACCAAGGAGGTTGAATCTTATCATAGTGGCCTCTCATCGTATGTTTAACCCAGTTGCTCAGTTGCTTGGGTAGATGTGGGACGAGGGTGTTACAACCTTTCATGATTATTGAGAGGATTGAGCTAGTATCCTATTGACTTGCAATCCTCTGAAAATGAAATTCCATGATGTTTTCCATGTTTCATTTCTTAAGAAGTATGTTCCAGATGTTGATCATGTGATTGACTGGTCTGTATTGTAGGTGGATACATAAGGAAAATTCTAGTCGGAATCGCAGTGCATTTTGGAGAGAAAGATGCTCATGCTCCAAAACCAAGCAATCAAGTGGGTTAAAGTGTAATGGAAGAACTTTGGGCCCAATGAAGCTACATGGGAGATGGCATATCAGATGTAGGCTATGTATCCTTCCTTATTCGTTGGTTGAGTAGATGTTTTGATATATGTATTTGGTATATGTTTTTGGTACATGTTTTGGTGATGTTGGTTATATGTACCTATGTATATGGATGTAAATACTGCCATGAGATATGTTATAAAGCTCCAATAAGTGGTATGGGTGTCATTTCATTATGACATTATACTTTTTATGTTGTCATGTTGGTTTGCTTCTCAGCAGTATGATCATTGTAAATACTACAACGAGATAAGTTATAAAGCTCCATGGTAAGTATGTTTTTCTTAAAGCATCCTTGTTTGTTGTAGGTGTTGTTGAACACTAAGGATAGTGTTCCCCCAACGAAGAGGGTTCTGCAACAGCCCTGGTAAAAAATCCATGTAAAAGTTATTAAAGGGAAAATATTTACCAAGGTCATGAGACACATATTCCAAGTTGAATGATGGGCAAAAACATAGCAATGGGGATCACTTGTGGTTAAATAATCACTAAGGAAATTGGAAAAGGTAGTGGAAAGGGCTTTGGAAAGGAAAAGTGGCATTTTGGCACATTTATTTATGAAGTAATGGAAATCAGGAGAAAAGGGAGGTGAAAAGTCACAGGTTGCAGGTGAGGAGGAAAATGAAGGAAAATAATGGAAAATGAATAAAATAGAGCCCTCATTAATAAAAAGGCTTATGAGGATCAGTTCACAGAATTTTTTCAGTTCTCTTTTGGAACTCTCTCTTTATTCAATCTCTCTCATATTGTTGGACACTTAGTGTTTTCTTGGAGCACTCTTGGAGGAGTGTGGCATACTTGGAGTTTTAGAGCAATAAGAAAAATGAAGAGTAGGAAAGCACAAGAGGATATTGGGATCTACAACTACAATGGGTTTTTCTTGTAGGTATCAAGTGAATGTATGTTTTCCTCACTAGTTTTGGCATGCATGGTGTATGAATGTGGTTATTGGTCATGATCTATCATTGGCATGGAGGATTTCCTATATTGACAATGTATTTTCGTAGCCTTTCATTTTAGGATAGCCATGGTGTTGTGGGTTCATTTCTTTGTTTTTTTCTAGTTGTTTCTCATGTTTCCTTTAGCTTGGGTTAAGTTACTAGTTCCTAGAATCCTTGGTTGGGAAAATGCTCTGGAAGCCCTATAACAGCTTGGGTTGAGCTACTAGTCCTTGAAGCCTTGGTTCGACAAATTCTCTGGAAGCCCTTGGTGGGTTGAGTTATGTTGATGGTGCTAGGCCCACCAACATGTCAGCCAATCTCCACGGTAATAAGTCCCAATTAGACCTCATATTGTTTCATGTAGGAGACCTAGTAGTGGGTCGTAAGGTAATGCCTTGACTGTGATTTCGCACATAGGCAAGTAAGATGTCCTTATTGGTAGCAAGGGTGTGACAGCTATGGCAAAACAAGGAAGGTGCATGAACGGTTCTAATACATGGAGAGTTTGGTGAGTGCACCCCTTGGAAACATGTGATAGCAAGCGTCTTCGAAAGGAACACATGAGAAAATATGCATAAAAAACTGGAAAGAATGTTAGCTAACAATCCAAAGTGATGGTTAAAAAAATCATCACATTTCAGTAAGATTCATACATGCTTATACAAAATAGTCCATACATGCATGCGTAAGAAAACAAATACATATACAATTTCGAGTAAACAAGATAGCTAGAATACAATATGACATATGCATGAAATGTGTTGGCCATGTTATATTAATAAGTGTAAGTTCTAGTCATACAATACATCCATGTCCAACCACTAGTTCTGACAGTGGAACATTACAACCACAACCACTTGCTCCTCAAAAGAGATATACTATCTTTGCGCAGTTGACAAGCCAAGGTTTGTTACAATACTGTCCAAGCTTTCTATAGGATAATCCTATCGAAAGCTTGGCTGACCAAAAGCCTCTACAATGAGTAATGAGTGAATATTTATAGCAAAGGGTGGGGTGGCCATTGACATTCCCCTTTGTGCCAGTTCATCTACCCTCAGGACTCTTCATCTACTCTATGACTATTACATCCAACTATTGAAACTTGAACTTACACTTAACAAGACGTTACATTGCAATGCACACATATCCATGTGAGACAAAATGGCTTGAACAAGCCATGAAAGACATCACTATGACTCAGAAAACTATTGGAAGACGAACTCTTTGACATCCTCACGGTGACCGACAATAGCAAACTAATGCCAAGATCGACAGTCTGTGATGGTGTCTGTGTACTCTAAGGTGACATCTTTCTAGAACCTCACTCTTACCTCCATGGCATCTGGGGACACCTCTCGGGCTCCTCTATCCAACTCATCTAATAGCATGCACATCTTTGTCCTAAGAATGATTGGACCAACAAGATACTTGTACAGTGTGTCTGCACTAATGGACAAGTCTGGGCTGGTGGCTATGCGCATCAACCCGTCAAAGTACGAGTCAAGCTCTAGTCGGACTTGTGCCTTTATCCTGGCTAGGACGAGTTTCCCAATAGATGGGATCATATGTGTGCACACAACAACATCCATACTTTTGAATACACATGCATGGGAAGCCTGTAGGCTAGTGATGAGTTATGGGAGCTCTTCATAGATCCGGATCTGACTCCAGATGTGTGCCTTCAGCTCGACCGCTCTGGACTTCATCATCTTAGGCAAGTGAAGTGGGAATCCATTGTATCTAATTGTCCATGTTTGCATGTAATCAATAGCAGCATGCACATTTGACAAAGTACATGCTATTCTAGCACATCACTGTTGCCATTTGTTGAGATGGAAAATTGCCTTGTGCATGGTACCAAACTTGGAATACAAAACCCTCATGACTACGCCATGGGACAACACTTCATCCAGTATTTCCTTCTTCAATGCTTCTCCGGTGGATGTTGTAACCAATTCTCCTTCCTACTTGCTCGTCTGTAGCGCCTTCATCATTCACTCGTTCTCATCTATCAGGAATCGAACACTCGATCTAGTGGCTTCGGCATATTCTCTGGTAGCATCAGTCAATGCTGTTGGATTTTTGCACACATTAGACATAATCACTCGATCCTCAAACTGCATAGGAGATGTATGCTCATCCAGAGTCAACACTCTACAAGATTTCACAACTCTATGTTGAGACTCGTCGAATGAGATGTTGTGCATCTCCTCCTCCAGATTGTCTCCAAGGATTTTTGTGTCTCCTTGGTTGCTTGGGACTTGCTCCTCTTCTGGACATGGTGAAGCTGGTGGATCGACCTCTTGGTTATGAGGCATGAGATCGATGTGTTTCTCTAACTCCTATTGTTCCATATCTATACTCATTTGTTCAAGTGCTTTGTCTATCTCTCGAGTGAAGTCCTTCTCCTACGATGGTTCACCCTGTCTGCCTAATGCAAACTTTTCTGTTAGGTCCCTATAATACTAGTGATTACCCCATTACTATTGTAGTTGTATCCCTTATTAATATTGTTGTGTCCCTATTGTCCCCTTATTGTTATTATTGTGCCCCATAGAATCCCTCTATTGTTATTTTTGTGCCTTTATATTATTATTGTTAGGTCGGCTGGGTTATATTGTGACTTGTTAGACTCCTATATAGAAAGGAGGTTTTATCATATGAATCATCAAGGAATCATTCATTTGTGTAATGTAAAGGAGGTTTCCCCCTCGAAGAGGCTGAATTCTAAGGCGTTGATCTATCTTTTCTATCTTTTTGTGAGCTAGTTTCATAACATTTGGTATTAGAGCTTTTGGATTCTAGAGTTTCTCTACTCCAAATAGGTCATCGTGGCATTTTCACTATAACTTTGTTTCTGTGACAGTTTAGAAGTAAAAAAAAAAAACCCATTTGAGATGAAATCGCACTAAATCTCGAGTCCGAATTTTAGAGATTTTCGTGCTATATTTGTGGAGATATGATTTGAGGAATTTGGTCTTTTTACAGACTCCTGAATTACATTCGAAACAGGTGACCTGGGGAAAATCGTCATAACTTTCTCTCTGAGCATCGGATTGAAATTCCATAAGAAGGTACAGAAAGAAGATGGACTATAGTTTCTTGTATATATTTTTCAGACCCAACGGTTGTAACAGGGACACATGGCATGTCATACAAGTTCGCTCTACTAAACTAGTGTATAATTCGGTGATTGTGGGAGATTTGGCATAACTCTTCCTTGGAGAATCCAATTTGGATCCAACTAGTGGCATTGGAAAGGCTACTGCAGGTCACAATTTCAAAACTGGATGATTCGAAATTACAGAGATACATCAGAGGCAATATCGAGCTCCTACAAAGTGAAAAAAGGTGTGTAGATTCTTTTAAATTCTTTCTTAAGCTTGGTTTGAAAAATTATTTTGAAGGAATTCAAAGGGCACAGTAGAGCATTATTATCGGTAACTGATGCCCTGAGGAAAGAAATGCAAACACCTAGTAAGCAACCTGAAAGCTTTAGCATGACTCATGAAGAAGAGGAAGAAATGCTACATGATATATCAAAATTACAAGACCAAGTGAAACAAATATCACTCCCACAAAAGCTAACAGAAGCTAAGATAAATAGCATGGAAGCTAAGATGGACAATTTGAAGATAGATTTGAACACAAATTTGAAGACAGGCATGGCATATTTGAAGATAGATTTGACAAATTTTCTACAAGAAATACTTACTAATGGTGAAAGGGTAGTAAAGGAAACTCATGATGTGAACAAAAGAAATGTTAATAATGATTTCATAGACTCTAATGTTGGATTGAAGACCCACCATATTCCAAAAATCGATATGAGGAAGTTTGACGGCAAGGATTTAGCAGCATGGATATTACAGATGGAGCAATTTTTGGATCTCAATAATGTGCAAAACACACAAAAGGTACGTATTGCAACTTTATATTTGGAACCAAATCAGTTGTATGGTATCAATGGCTTTGCTCTCGTAAACAAATTATCACTTGGGAAATTTTTATGGAGGAATTGATAGCACATTATGAGGATACAAAAAGAAACACTTTTTTTAGCCAATTGATAAGTCTCAAACAAAAGAGTTCAATAATGGAGCACATTGAGGAGTTCCAAAAATTGAACATTAGGGTAAAAACTATTCCATAGGAGCATAGGATTGATGTGTTCATAGGGACTTTAAAGGATAATATCCAACATGATGTTCTCCTTTGGGAACCTGATTCATGAGAGAAGGCATTCAGGTTAGCAAGAAAAATGGAAAGCAAAATTATGGCAACTAGGAAGCATACCACTCACAACTATAAAGATGGAAGTGTTGTTGCCCCTAGTCTTCCACAACCTATAAGGTTGACACCACAAAAATTGGAAGAAAAAAGAGAACAATGGCTTTGTTACAATTGTGATAGCAAATACACTAAAGGTCATAAGTGTGCTGAGAAGAAATTATTCTACGTAGATTGTGAAGAGGAAGAAGAAAAGGAGCAAGAAAGGTAAAAAGAAGAGGATATACTCCAGGAAAAAAGTCTAGATAAAGAAGAAATGAATCTGGCCATATCTTGTAATGCATTGGCTGGAATTACCACTCTTCAAACCATCAAGATAGAAGGACAAATCAAGAAGAAAAAGGTAATAGTGTTGACTGATTCAAGAAGTACCCACAATTTTATTCATTGTAAGGTATCAAAAGAATTGAATTGCTTCCTATATCCAGCACCAGAGTGTCAAGTGATGGTTGCAAATGGAGGAACAATAAATTGCTCTGGAAGGTGCCATAATATCAAGCTATCCATGGGAAAATATGTATTGACTAGCCCAATGCTTTCCATTCCAATGGGAGGTGTTGATGTTGTACTAGGAGTCGAATGGCTACAATTCTTGGGTACAATAACTTTTAATTTTCAAGAATGTTTCATGAAATTTTCTGCGGAAGGAAAGGAAGTTGAATTAAGGGGTATCGCAGGGAAACCGGGAAAGATAATCAGCTCTAACGATATGATAAAGCTTCTAGAAAAGGAACAAAGAAGTGTAATTGCACAATTATGTTCGCTAGATGTTTCCACATCGAAATCATATATTTCTCTAGATCTCCAAAAAGTCTTGGACAATCATTCCAAGGTATTTGAGACTCCCAAAGGTCTCCCACCTATTCGTGATCATGATCATGCTATTCATCTGATTCCAGGAAGCGTTCCCCCCAAATATCAAGCCATACAGATATACCTATGCCCAAAAGAGTGAAATTGAGCGTATGGTTGCAGAAATGCTAGAGGTTGGTATAATTCAATCTAGTCAAAGTTCTTTCTCTGCTCCAGTAGTATTGGTGCACAAGAAGGATGGATCATGGCACATGTGTCCAAATTATAGGGAGCTCAACAAGCTCACTATTAAAGATAAGTTTCCCATTCCTGTCATTCATGAATCACTGGATGAATTGCATGGATCAGTTTACTTCACCAAGTTGGATCTTCGTTCAGGATATCATCAAATCAGAATGAAGAATGAAGACATTCCGAAAACAGCATTTAGAACTCGTGAGGGTCATTATGAATTTTTGGTCATGCCTTTTGGCCTTAGCAATGCACCTTCTACATTTCAAGGTTTGATGAATTCTATTTTCAAACCCTTCTTTAGAAAATTTGTGTTAGTATTTTTTGATGATATAATAATCTACGGAAAGTCTTGGAAGGATCATGTTGAACATGTTGACAGGATGCTACAACTATTGGAGGAGAAACAATTATATGCAAAAAGATCCAAATGTTTCTTTGGAGTACAAGAGGTGGAATATCTGGGTCATATTGTATCTCATGAAGGTGTTAAGGTAGACCCTAGCAAAATTAAAGCCATTAAGGAATGGAAAATCCCCACATCCATAAAGCATGTGCGAGGATTTCTTGGGTCTACAGGGTATTATCGCAAGTTTGCTAAGAATTATGGGAGAATAGCAGCACCTCTAACAACATTATTGAAGAAAGATCTATTTTCATGGACTCCAAAAGCAACAAAGGCCTTCGAACATCTTAAAGAAGCAATGTGCCAAGCACTGGTCTTAGCTACACTAGACTTCACAAAAAGCTTTATTGTGGAATGTGATGCTTCAGGAAATGGAATTGGTGCTGTTTTAATGCAAGATGAAAGACCCTTTGCTTTTGAAAGTCGTCCAATCAAGGGAAAGTTTTTACACAAAGCTATTTATGGGAAGGAAATGTTGGCAATATTACATGCACTTAAGAAATGGTGACCCTACGTAATGGGAAGACACTTCAAGGTAAAAATGGATCATGATAGCCTTAAATACTTTTTAGAACAAAGATTATCCTCTGAAGAGCAACAAAAGTGGGTCACAAAGATGTTGGGTTATGACTTTGAAATCATCTACAAAAAAGGGAAGAAAAATGTGGTGGCAGATGCACTCTCAAGAAAGGATGAGGATGTGGAAGCATTGTTGTGCGCCATTTCTATTATCCAACCAGATTGGATAAACGAAGCAAGGGAGGAATGGAAGAATGATGAAGAAGTGTGGGCACTTATTCGAAAGTTACAAGAAGATTCCAGTACATCTGATACATTTAGCTAGAAAAATTATTCGTTATGGTACAAAGATCGCTTATACCTCTGTAAGAATTCCCAACTCAAGCAAAAGATTCTTATGGAATTGCACACTTCTCCCTTAGGAGGGCACTCAGGATTTTTAAAAACTTACCATAGGGTTAAGAAGGAATTTTTTTGGGATGCCCTTAAATCGAATATTCAAAAGTTTGTAGTGGAATGTTTGGTTTGCCAACAAAATAAAGTTGAAACAATTAAGATCCGGGTCTATTACAACCTTTATCCATTCCAAGCCAACGTTGGGGGGAGGTTTCAATGGATTTTATCACAGGTTTACCCAAGTCTGAGGGAAAGAGTGTCATCATGGTGGTAGTTGATAGATTTACCAAGTATGCACACTTCTTTGCATTATCACATCCATTTAAAGCCATTGCAGTTTCTACTGCATTTATGGAAATAGTTCAAAAGCTACATGGAAACCCAAAGATTATTGTAAGTGACAGAGATCCCATTTTCACCGGAAATTTTTGGACATAATTATTTTCTTGTCTCGGTACTCAGTTAGCTCATAGCTCATCATATCATCCTCAATTTGATGGGAAAACTAAGATAGTAAACAAATGTTTGGAAGGATATCTTCATTGCTTTGTATCTGATAAATGGACACAATGGGTCAAATGGTTGCCTCTGGCTGAATGGTGGTATAACACTTCCTTCCATACAACAAAAGAAATAACCCATTTATGGCACTTTATGGATATCAGCCACCATCCATCACATCATATTTAAAAGAAAATTCTAAGGTTCAAGTAGTGGAATATCACATCGAGCATCAACAACAAGTCCTCCAGCTCTTAAAGGATAACCTCGTGTTGGCACATAATAGAATGAAACAACAGGCAGATCAATATCGCAAGGAAAGAAGTTTTGATGTAGGTGATTGGGTATTCCTATGACTACAACCATATAAACAAATGTCCCTCAAGCAAGCTAAGAAGGATAATAAATTATCACCAAAGTATTATGGTCCGTACAAGGTGTTGCAAAAGATTGGTACTATGGTATACAAATTGGAGCTTCCTGCAGCTTCTCGAGTGCACCCAGTTTTCCATGTTTCATGTTTAAAGAAGGTTATAGGCGACAAGATCCCAGTTCAAACAATATTTCTAGAACCTGATGAGGAAGGAAAAATTATATTGGAAGTGGAAGCAGTCATAGAAACAAGAACTTTACAGCTATGAAATCGATCAATTTCGGAGTATCTCATCAAGTGGAAGAACTTATCCACTGAAGATTCCACATGGGAGGATGAGAATTTTATACAGAAGCATCCAGAACTACTCAAGCACTGAGGAGAACACTTTTTTGAAGGATAGGGGCATGTTAGGTCCCTATAATACTAGTGATTACCCCATTACTATTGTAGTTGTATCCCTTATTAATATTGTTGTGCCCCTGTTGTCCCCATATTATTATTACTGTGCTCCATAGAATCCCTCTATTGTTATTTTTGTGCCTTTATATTATTATTGTTAGGTCGTCTGGGTTATATTGTGACTCCTTAGACTCCTATATATAGAAAGGAGGTTTTGCCATTTGAATCATCAAGGAATCATTCATTTGTGTAATGTAAAGGAGGTTGCCCCCTCGAAGACGCTGAATTCTAAGGCATTGATCTATCGTTTCTATCTTTTTGTGAGTTGGTTTCATAACATTTTCTGATGAGTCCACTACATGTATAGGTTCTGTTTCATTTGTCTGTACAATTTGTACCCCCTAATGTACCTATTCTTGCTGTGCTTCCTTCTCCTGTCTACGCAACTCTTGTTCCTTCCAGAGTTGCTCCTTCAACTCATGCAACTCCTTCTCTGTTTCCTTCATTCTCCATTTCTCTCTCTACCTTTGTACATTTCTCTTGTCACATTGTTGCCTCTTTTCCTCTAATTCCAAATCTACTTTATGCACGAGTGTTTCTTCTCAGAACTTGTAGCTTTTCTCTCCCTCCATGCGATCGATAATCATCCTCTTTCCCTAGTCCTGGATTGGTATGTTCACCTATGTTGCTGCTCATACTTCTAGTGCTCTCCAAGATGCTGCTTCATGTTGCTTCGTTATCCATTCCACAGTGAGGCTGAATGGTTCATTTATTTTTGAGGAGTTGTAACAATATCTCCATGGGTCTTCCTCCGCCCAATAACATGCCCCATGGATCTAGTTGAACTGCACTCTCACGCAATGATCTTTCACAAGACAATTCGAGTCATATGGATTGTAACTTCGGAGGTCAAATCGATACTTCTTCATCTACTCTACTTCGACTTCTGCATGCTTGAATCTTTGTATCTCGTATAACCTGATTTGCAACAAAAGAGCGGGCCAAGGTGCCTTCTTCTTCCGGTGTTGGCTAGTTGTTAGTCTTGCTGAGATGTGATATGATACTTACTACATGATGGGCTTGTCCAAGGAAAACTTCGGTAGAACATGTGGGGGCTTCTCTACACTGTACATATGTATGAAGATGCCAGATGGTGAGGCATACCAATCTGTTATGTCAATCAATGCCTCCATTGCTGCCTTCGACATGTAGGGTGGATCCTGTTCGAATATCATCTTGTAAACCAAGGTGACAAAATGATCAGACAACTGTGTGATAACTCCTCTAAAGATGCATTCATACAACACCTTACAATAATTTTTCACAATAGTCTCCACTAGTGTCCACGTCCACTTCAAGCCTGGGAACTCCTGACGGGCATAGATTACATCCAATATATAAGTAGACATGTAGATTTCTGCTTGCATACCTTTGGGCGGTTGTCAAGCCCTTGTTACCTGTTCCTTTAGCTGATGAGCCAACATGTCAGACCAGATGCATGCTTTGCCTTCTCTGGCCAGTTGTTCCAATGCAATCACCCAGCTTTGCGGGAAATTTTCCGTGCTTTCTTGGCCATATAGTCGACATGCAAAGATGACCAAGTATTGATACACCTTCCGCAGTATCTTCGTCTTGTAGATGCGGTTGGGTTTCATCCTGAATTTAGCTGGCTCCTTCACCCAGTTCTTCAAAATGTCTTTGAAGTTGGCATTGTTGCTGGGTATGCTGAAGGGAGTCTCCATGATGATCATGGGCTTCAACATCTGATACATCTCATTATAATCCTGTTCCCTGAAGGTAGAAATATCCGTCCCACTGACACTGCTCAATATCATCGTCTCAAGATCAGTGTGCAAGATGATCCAATGTATCATGTATGCGCATGGGAGTAGGGGATATCTGCATGCAATCTGGTACAAGCGGGACTTGTGGTTGTTCACATAGACTAGGTGGTTTTCGAGATCTTCCCCAAATGTGTCTACAAATGCATCATTGACCTCTTTCCATTTCAACTTGATGTCCTTGCCTACAATCAGCTTGATATCTTCATACCTCGGTAGACTTGCGGACAATCACTCAACTCTTGCTCCAGTTTCACTTTCATCAGTGTCCTATGATCCTGCTCCCTTGGAAGCCATTGATCCTAAACTGCTAAGATGTGGATGCACACCTACTAGATCTAGATAAAAAGTGACATGCATGGCAAGAAATCTGTCAGCAAAAACCAGAGCAAATTTGAGGAACAACATGCAACATACTTTGGGATTAACTAGCAAGGATTGTGCAATATTTCCTGGGAGGCTAGGAGACTGGTTACCAGAACTACACAAAAGGAAGTATAGGCTATCTGGGGAGGCTAGTTCACTTTTGGAATTACGCAATGTGCAATCCAGGCTGGCCTACTGGTTACTGGAACTGTGCAATGCACAATTTCAGCTGGCATGAGTTGCAGGCCCAGTGATTGCATTGCGTAATTTTCTAGGCCAACAGTCATTGTCCCTCAGAATTGCACGATGAAATACTCGAGGATAGTCACTCGGTAGAAATTCACATTACCTGAGAGGAATATAGAGCCTTCCTTCTCAGGATTGCACAATTTTGTCTTGGTGAGCCAGAGTCTGGGCCAAGGTCGCCCAGACCCACCAACGAGCAACTGAAAGAAAATGTGAGAGTGAATGCATGGCGATAGTCAGTGTAAGTAGGAGTGAATGATCGTGTATGCAAATAATGAATGAAGATTCGGAAAACAGAACAACATTCATGTGGGTGAAGCGAGTCGCTGAATGGGCAACCATTCACGAAAAATAGTTTCATGCATGCGACAACAGTAAGAAGCTAACGAAAACTAAGACAGTGCTCGTACAATCTAGTATGCATGTAAATGACAACAAGCCTTCATAGAAATCAAGCAAACAACACTCACACAAGCCAAAACACAAAAAGTGACAGAAATGCTGCAAGAGACAAGTTAATTTGACTTACCCATGAATAGCTGAGCTACATGTGTCGAAGACTCCTAGATGTGTTGTGGTATGTCAAAGCTCCAAGATCGATGTGAAGAAAATAACTCTGACACATTGAATAAATAAGTTTGAAGCTCATGACATGCATGCCACAAATCTAGGAAAAATCGACACTTGGAGGAAAGATTCTAAAACGATCTTTGCATGTAACCTCCAACTACTAAACATAGCTCCCTAAAATCTCTGGATTCTTTTTGCATGTTTCTTTTTCTATTCCAAGAAGAAGAAACCCTTACATGCAAGTCAAGTTTTCTTGGTCCTAGGTGGAACTGGTCAACCCAACTATACATGGAAAAGTCTGCTTAGTTGAAGGGAAAAAATGTGCATTTCTAGGAGGGAGATGGGCTGGTTGACGAGAGAGATTACACAATTTTTGTGGAAAGAAGATGACTGCTGCCAAAAATTGCGCAATTTCTAGGTTGAGCAGCCATGCTGAGAGAAATTGCGTAATTTTTCTAGTGAACACTGACAAGTAGATTTGCGCAATTCTGGAGCCTAGTAGGCCGCTAGAAATAACTGTGCAATTTCTAGAGTGAAGGGTAGTTTCCCTCCAGAATTGTGCAATTTCTTAAGGGAATTGCTTAGCCTGCAACTAGACCAAGTATGGAGAAACAACCTATGAGGGGGATGCAACAAGCTCTCATAGACATGTTTTCATTCTACAAGAAAGAAACTAAAGCTTGTGTACTTGACAAGGCAAGACATGCTGTTGTGAAAGGTTGGTAGGGAGGCTCCAAAATGAAGCTAAAGCAAAATTTTGGAGGGTGGTTGTAGACACTACAACAATTTACTAGTCCTAGAAGACCTAATTGGACAAATGCTCTAAAATCCTGGTGGAATCACTCTTTGATGGGTTGAGGTGTTTTGCCCTTTGGAAGCCCTGGTTCAATTTTAATGGATTGTTCCATGAGACCCCACATTCATGCTTGGAATATGGCATGGGGCTGACTAGCTAAAGAGAGATTTAGCTTAGCCATGTCTATGGTTGGGTGGTTCATGGAAGTCCCATAGCTGGTTGGCCTTTGCATCATTAATATAAGGTTATTTATGTAGGTTTTAACCCCGTACAGAGTAAACTTGCATACAAATTCTAAGAACAAAAAATAAATAATGTGAGAGCATAACACGTATACATAGAGATTTTCCCATAGATCCCAAAACCGAGACTACCAGCTTGATTTTTCATTATGTTCCTTTCAATGTTACAATTGTTGGCATTATAACACAAGTTTGGCACTATGGCACAGGTGTTGTCCTTGATTGCAACTCTCTCAAATGACAGATCACAGTTCAGGCTATCAGAATGAAGGAAAAATAAATATACACAGGTTCCACTTAACAAAGTCGCGCGTACACGCAATATCACCGATCCAAAGCCGCGTATGTGTATGCATGCACTTTTATGCAAAGAAAAGTGCGTACATGTGGGAAAACTTGTTTTAGTCCATGGTATCTAGGCCTTGGTAATTGTACCTATGGTTTTGGACCATGGTATCTCGTCTGAAGTGTTGAACCCAGGTATTGGGACCCAAGTATTGGTTCTAAGTGGTTTTGGACCATGGTATTGAGTAAGGCCTAAGACTATAAAAGTGGAAGGAGATCATTAAGCAAAGGCACCAAAAATATTGAATATCTTATGAAGAGCAAGATCTAGTATACTGGTCATTATGTTATGGATCATAGCTAGATCTGAATCAAGGAGGAACTTGAGCCCTAGAAGAAGGATAAGTTCTATTGATGGGTCAATATCTTAAGGCTTGAATAGAAGTATCTTTGTGTGATTTTCATCTATTATATTTGGTGCATGACTTGATCTATAAATCTGATAATTTGAGTATAACTGATGTCTGAATAATTGAAAAGGGTGAATTATCTTTTATAGATCTGTATGCAAGTTCGACATAGAAAAGGCACGTATACATGCTGCTTCAGTAATTCAAAACAACATATACACAGGTTTTCCTTAATACAGAAGCGTATGCATGTAGGTTCTTCATCTTGAAGTAGCGTATGTCTTATAAAATATGTTTTATCTACCTATGTTTATTGCTGCAGTATTCTGGGTTCATGATTGGTGTCTTGTTATTGTTACTGTATTCTAGTTACAGCATTCAAAGAAGTGATTGATTGATTCATTTTTGGTTGGTGCAAACGGGATTGGTTGATGCAGATACATTTGATGTTTGATTGATGTTATTTATCGATCTAGTCTGAAAATTTATGAAATGTGGTCCCTGGAAGAAAAGAGAAGGTTGTAGCCTTCTCTAGGTAGAAGCCTACGTACTAGTATAAGATTGAACTAGTACAAAGATATTGTAAAAAGAAGTTTCTTATTAACAAGAAGATAAAGACGCATTGCAGCAGGTGGTTTTCACCCACATTGGGTTTCCACCTTATATCTTTTTCTCATATGTGTGATGATCTGTTCTGTTTACTGCACCTATTTACTTTTCTTATGGTTAATGAAGTTTTGTTGCACTGATTAAAGATCAAATGGATTAACTAAATCTTAAGTTTGCTGGATATATGGTAGTTTCTTTAGACACAGTTGCATGTATACGCGGGTTCCCATATTTAAAGTAGCGTATATATATCTATAGATATATATAGATATAAGTTTGAAAATGAAAAACTGTTTAACTTGATAATACTGATTCACCCCCCCTCTCAGTATTATTTCCAACAATTGGTATCAGATCAAGTCTTTCAGAAGAAGCTTGATCGCTTGAAGGAAGATCTATCATCATGAGCAACTACGAAAAAGAGGCATCCACCAAGCCACTAATCTTTGATGGGAGCCACTTTGTTTATTGGAAGGTAAGAACCACAGCCTATCTGTAATCTCTTGGTACAGAAGTTTGGGATATCGTGGAAGGAGGATACACATTTCCATCAGCAACTCCTACATATACGACTAGTAGAAAGCAGTATGAAACAAATGCAAAGAATGTAAATACTCTATTGGGGATTCTATCTCAATCAGAATTCATCAAGGTTATGCAACTCAAAACCGCCAAAGAAATATGGGACAAGATCATTCTAAGCTATGAAGGAGACGATCAGGTAAAACATGTAAAACTACAATCTCTCAGAATTCAATATGAAACTCTCAAAATGCATAATGATGAAAGTGTGGCTGATTATTTCTTACGTATAGATGAGATTGTTAATCGCATGAAAAAATTGGGTGAAGAGATAAAAGAAGTTACTTTAGTTGAAAAAGTTTTAAGATCTTTGTCTTCTAAGTTTGAATCAAAAGTTTTGGCCATAGAAGAAAAGCAGAATCTTCAAAGTATCACCATGTCATAGCTGCACGGTATCCTAACTGCTTTCGAAATGAGAAAAGGGGATCCATCAGACAGGAGAGAAGTCACATTCAAAGCTTCAGGAAAAGGAGAATACAATGAGCCAGGGCATACGTCAGAAGGAGAGGAAGGATCAAACTTTGTCAAGAACCTTCAACGGGGTTCTGGAAGATTCATAGGTAAGCTACCTTTTAAATTCTTTGCTTGTGGAAGAGTCGGTCATTATGCAGCGAAATGTCCTCATAAAGATAAGCTTGATAAAGGTAAGGAACTAATTAAATGGAACAGAAAACAGAACATAAGGAAGAAGAGTTATTATACACATGAAGACCGCAATGGACTTTGAAATAGTGATGAAGATGAACATGGTAATGATTATAGACTTTTGATGGCTTTTGAAGATGATGATTTATTGGATGCTATAGATGAAGATTATCTCTATGAAGAAATTTCTAAACTTAAAATATGTTTAGAAGAAAAGAGTATGATCATAGATACTCTGACATTCCAACTTGCTGAAAGGGAAAAAAACAATGAAAAGTTAGAATGTGAAATTGTGGGACTTAGAAAAGATATTGAGAAAACAAAAGCTCTTAATCTTATATTTGCTAAAGGATCTGAAACTTTAGATGAGATTATCAAAGTGCAGCATTCTCCACTAATCGAGACAGGTCTTGGATATACTGAAGAAGCATCTCAAGCACCAAAGCCATCCACCTCCAAAAGTTATCTTGATGCAACAAGAAGAAATGAATAGGTTGACAATCGTCCACAGAGGCATAAAGCAGATCACCAAGTAAATTGCGGTCAATCTACTTCAAGGTTGAACAAAAGCTACAACCAACTGCGGGTAAATCATTCTCAGTTTGCCTCAAGAATGAATGTCAATGGAAACCACAATCACCTGGTAAGTAGATTTTATAATCACAGGAATTTATTTAATGGCCAATGTTTTTCATGTCATAACTTTGGACATAAAGCTACTCAATGTGTTGCCTACAATACCATCATGACTTGAGAAGCACAAAATCAAAGGCGTGTGACTGGGATTATGAAGAGGACCTGCAATAACTTTTCTGCTCTTGAAAATGAAATAGAATGCTCTATTTGTAACAACTTCTGTCATGAAGATTCTGAATGCAGGAGTAAGTTTTGGCAAACATCTCAGAAGGAGCAAGCTCCATTGGGTCCCAAAACATTGAGAAAGAAAGAACCGCAACTAGAAAGATGTGGTATAGCCTTATATGCGGAAGGACAGGAAAATCAGTGGTACATCGACAGTGGATGCTCGAAACATATGACAGGTGGTAAAGAAAAATTTCAGTCATATAGTGCCTTAGAAAAGGAAAGGAAGGTCTCATTTGGAAATGACACCCCTGCACTCATAAAAGGTAAAGGTTCTGCTCTTTTGAAGGAAAAAGTCAAAGCTGGAAATGTTATGTATGTTGATGGCTTAAAGCATAATCTATTGAGTGTTAGCCAAATGTGTGATCAAGGAAATGAGGTAATATTTTGATCAAATTGATGTATTGTTCGTGAGCTTGATACAGGAGAAACAGTGATCAAAGGCATAAGAACTCCAAATAATTTATACATACTCAAGGGAGGAAAACAACAATGCTATCTAAGCATGAATGATGAATAATATACATGGCACAGAATATTGGGGCATCTAAGCTTCCCTCATATAAGGAAAGAGTTCAAATATCAAGCAGTTCATGATCTCCCTCGCATTAGTATTCCAGACAATACAATATGCAAATCATGTCAGTTTGGTAAGCAAACCAGAATTAATTTCCCTGAGAAGGAAGGATTGGCTAGTAAGCCACTTGAACTTGTCCATATTGATTTATGTGTTCCATCAAGGAAAAAGTCACCTCGAGGAGAAGAATACTTTATATTGTTCATTGACGACTTTTCCAGGATGTGCTGGATAGGACTTCTGAAAAAGTTCAAAGCTTTCAAAGCCTTGGTTGAAAATGAATCAAATTGCAAAATCAAATGCCTTAGGTCTGATTGAGGAGGGGAATTTACCTCGGATGATTTTTTTTACTTTTGTGAAGAACATGGAATAAGAAGGGAATTCTCTACTACAAGGACTCCTCATCAAAATGGAGTAGTGGAAAGGATGAACAGAACGGTTCAACAAATGGCTCATGCTATGCTTGATGAGTCTAGAACTCCTACAACCTTCTGGGGTGAAGCTGCATTTGCTGCCATTACTATTCTCAATAAAACAAACTTCCAGCTAAACAACACTCAAACTCCTCATGAACTTTGGTATGGTAAGACTCCTATGGTAAAATACTTCAAAGTTTTTGGAAGCAAATGTTACATCAAAAGGACTGATGAAAATCTTGGCAAGTTTGAACCTAGAGCAGATGAAGGCATTCTCCTTGGTTACTATTTCTGAAGTAAAGGATATAAGTGTTACAATAAAAGACTTGGAAAAATTGTTGAAAGTATTGATGTGGTGGTTGATGAAGCAGTCGACAATCCAAAGAAGATAAAAACTGAAGATTTTGAAGATGAAGAGGACTATCCTTCAACTTCAAATTAGACTAATGATGAAGAAGAAACCCATGAGGCACCAGAACAATAGATAAGGGTAGAAGAAAAGACTCCATCCAAGTACGTACAGAAGAATCATCCAGAGATTCAAATTTTGGGGTAGAAAGAGGCAGGTGTTCATGCAAGAAGAACTATAACAAAAGCTTCAAGCTATCTAACATTTCTCTCCTTCATTGAACCATGAGATGTAAGTGAAGCATGCAAAGATGAATGCTTAGTCAAGGCCATGAATGAAGAACTTGAGTAGATTGAAAAGAATAACACTTGGGAATTGGTTCCTAGACCTAATGAAAAGAATGTCATAGGGACCAAATTGATATTAAAAAACAAGCTGAATGAAAATGGAGATGTTATTAGAAACCAGGCTAGACTTGTTTGTAAATGGTATGCTCAACAAGAAGGTATAGACTTCAAAGAAACTTTTGCACCAGTTGCCAGACTTGAAGCCATAAGAATGTTCCTTGCTTTTTCTAGCTTTCAGAAGTTCAAAGTATATCAAATGGATGTGAAATCTGCCTTTTTAAATGGAGACTGAGAAGAAGAAGTGCATATTGAGAAACTAGATGGATTCATCCTTGGAAATGATCCAAAACTTGTATGCAGACTTAGAAAGGCACTCTATGGTCTTAAATAAGCTCCAAGGGCTTGGTATTATTGTCTGGACAAATACCTCCATCAACAAGGTTTTTCAAAAGGATCATCAGATAGCAATCTATATATAAAAATTCATAATGATAAATTGCTAATACTTGTTGTATATGTTGATGATATCATCTTTGGTAGCAATGAAGAAGCCATGAATCAAAACTTTACTTTGGTGATGCAGAAAGAATTTGAAATGTCCCTACTTTGTGAGCTCACATGTTTCCTTTGTTTACAAGTACAACAAAACAAAGATGGTATTTTTCTATCACAAACCAAGTACCTCAAGCAGATCTTGAATAAATATGGCATGAAATATTCGAAACCAGTATGTACCTTTATGGTAACAGGATGCAGCCTCAGTGCAAATGATGAATCAGTAGCAGTACATCAACCAACCTATAGATCCATGATTAATAGTCCGCTCTATCTGATAGGTACTCGACTAGAAATCATGCATGCAGTGGGAATAGTTGGCAGATTCCAGGCCAATCCAAAAGAGGCCCACCTTCAGGCAGTTAAAAGGATATTCAAATATATTCAAGGAACACAAAACTATGGCTTATGGTATCCTAGATATACATATCTCACACTTCATGCATATACAGATGCAGATTGGGCAGGAAGCATGGATGACAGGAAAAGCATGAGTGGTGGTGCATTCTTTATGGGTTCCAGATTAGTGTCTTGGTTCAGCAAGAAACAAAGTTCAATTGCATTATCTACAGCTAAAGCTGAATATGGGGCAGTTGCATCTTGCTGCACGCAACTCCTTTGGATGATGCAAACATTGCAAGACATCCAAATCACTTGTACTCCACCTATCTCCATTTTATGTGATAATACAAGTGCAATCAGTATTTCAAAGAATCCAACCATGCATTCAAAGACCAAGCACATACCTATCAAATATCATTTTCTCCGGGAACAAGTGCTTGAACAAAAGGTCGAATTGGAGTATGTTTTCTCCAAGGAACAGGTTGCTAATATTTTCACCAAACCACTACCCAGAGAGGCATTTGAATATCTCAAACAGAAGCTGGGGGTAGTTGATGCATCAACTTGCTATTGACACTTATCTGTTTTAGAGAAAAGTGGTTGTACTCAAGTTTCATGAAGAGAATCCGCGTACATATGCCTGTTTTTGTGGATATAGTCGCGTATATGTTGATTTGAAGAATATCAGTGGGCCAGACTCAGGATGAAAAGAGTCGGATATGGGTCTGACAGAAAAAATCTAGCACAGGTTCAGGGGAAGAATTTACTTCTAATAATGAATTGTTCACATTATCTTAGAAGATCTTGATACTACTTCACAATTGTTGTTGATTCAGGTGGAACGGGTGCAGAGGGAGATCATGGTTGCTAGTCTGGATGATGATTGATAGATGTTGCTGATGATAGTTTTTTATGACTATCATAGTTTTGTCTTAGATATTTAGTCTCTATGTAATGTATTTCTTTTATTATCAAGGTCCTGTAACACCCTATTTTGGTTTCCCCACTATGCCTGGGATGGATGATGTAATATTCTTGTTTTATCATGTGTAAACTTTTGGTGTATCCCCACTTGGTTGGGTGGATGAGTCAATATTGGTATATCACCACTTGGTTGGGACATGAATGTATGTATGAGTCTTTGGTGATAAGAAGGTCATTTATGATGTATAAAGTCATGTTCTTTCTTGTGTATCTTTTTTCGGATCTTGCCTACAGTTAGGGGGAGCATGGATAGCACAGCAGAGTAGAGGTTTCAGCATGTACTCAAGGGGAGCATAACCCTTTTCCTTTGATGACAAAGGGGGAGAATGACTTTGAGTGACTTTGGGTTGCCATCAAGTCCAAAGGGGGAGATTGTTGGCATTATGACATAGGTTTGGCACTATGGCACAGGTGTTGCCCTTGATGGCAACTCTCTCAGATGACAGATCACAGTTCAGGCTCTCAGAATGAAGGAAAAAGAAATATACACAGGTTCCACTTAACAAAGTCGTGTGTACACGCGGGATCACCGATCCAAAGCCGCATATGCGTATGCACGCACTTTAATGTAAAGAAAAGCACGTACATGTGGGAAAACTTGTTTTATTCCATGGTATCTAGGCCTTGGTATTTGGACCTATGGTTTTGGACCATGGTATCTCGTTCGAAGTGTTGAACCCAGGTATTGGGACCCAAGTATTGGTTCTAAGTGGTTTTGGACCATGGTATTGAGTAAGGCCTAAGACTATAAAAGGGGAAGGATATCATTGGGCAAAGGCACCAAAAATATTGAATATATTATGAAGAGCAAGATCTAGTATATTGGTCATTGGGTTATGGTGCATAGCTAGATCTGAATCAAGGAGGAACATGAGCGCTAGAAGAAGGATAAGTTATATTGATGGGTCAAGACCTTAAGGCTTGAATAGAAGTATCTTTTTGTGATTTTTATTTCTTATATTTGGCACATGACTTGATCTATAAATCTGATAATCTGGGTATAACTAATGTCTGAATAATTGAAAAGGGTAAATTATCTTTTATATATATGTACGTAGGTTCGATATAGCAAAGGCATGTATACATGCTGGTTTGGTAATTCAAAACAGTGTATATGCAGGTTTGCCTTAATACAAAAGCATATGCATGCAGGTTCTTCATCTTGAAGTAGCGTACATCTCATAAAATATGTTTTAGCTACCTCTGTTTGTTTCTGCAGTATTCTGGGTTCATGATTGGTGTCTTGTTACTGTTACTGTAATCTGGTTACAACATTCAAAGAAGTGATTGATTGATTCAGTTTTGGTTGGTGCAAAGGGGATTGGTTGATGCAAATACATTTGATGTTTTATTGATGTTATTTATGGATCCAGTCTGAAAATTTATGAAACATGGTCCTTGGAAGAAAAGAGAAGGTTGTAGCCTTCTGTAGGTCAGCACCTACGTACTAGTACATCAGCTAGTACAAGAGCTAAGGGGGTTATAGCTCCCTTCCAGGAGAAGCTGGAGAATGAGAGAAGGTTGTAGCCTTTTGTAGGTAGAAGCCTGCGTACTGGTATAAGACTGCACCAGTACAGAAATATTGTAAAAATAAGATTCTTATTAACAAGAAGATAAAGACGCATTACAGTAGGTGGTTTTCACCCACATTGGGTTTCCACCTTATATATTGTGCTCATATGTGTGATGATATTTTCTGTTTACTGCACCTGTTTACTATTCTTGTGGTTAATGAAGTTCTGATGCACTGATTAAAGATCAAATGGATTAACTAAATCTTAAGTTTATTGGATATATGCTAGTTGCTTTAGACACAGTTGCATGTATAAGCGGGTTTCCATATTTGAAGTAGCATATATATATATATATATATATATATATATATATATATATATATATATATATATATATATATATATATATATATATATATATATATATATATATATATATATATATATATATATATATATATATATATATATATATATATATATATATATATATATATATATATATATATATATATAGTTTGAAAATGAAATTTTTTTTGAGTTGATAATACTGATTCACCCACCCTCTCATTATTATTTCCAACAACAATACATATTTATACATGCTGAAGCATCCAATACCATGGACCGAAAAACATGTGCAAAAACCATGCACAAAACCATAGGTAGGTCCGCTCAACCTAATATAGGGTCCAAAAAAAAATTTCTCTCAGGGCTCTGCCCTAGACCCCATAGACGGGGAATCCCCACCACCCTCAAACCCCATGTGACCCCCTCGCTGCACAATTGGCACAATGAAGTGGGGCCTCCGCCCCCCCTCTAACCCCTCGGTTAACTAGGGCATCTAGTCTTGGAAAGAATATAATGCAACCTAGAATTCTCCCACTTGTTGTTTTCTTTCCATAGGGGGCCACAGGAGAGCTTAGTCATTTATCCAGCCCTACAATGCCCATTATTTCTCTACAATAAGAGAACTTCTTAGAGCTCACAAATTTTTCCAATGCATCTGTACTATTCTTCAAAGTGTCTACCTTTGCTAGGAACAACCTTTTGTCTTCTATCATATCCCTCACAAAGTGATACTAAACATCAATGTACCTTGTCTTTCAATGATAAGCAGGTTTCTTTGCCAAGAAAGTTTCACTTTGGCTATCACAGTCTATCCTTATAGCTCCCTGCACTAACCCCATACTTGAACACAATCTCTACAACCAAAGTGCTTCCCTGCTTGCATGAGTGGCTGCCATGTATTCTGCCTTTGTAGTTGATAATGCCACTACAAATTGTTTCTTACTCATCCAACTAATTGCACCTCCAAATAGTTTGAACAAATACCCACTTGTAGATCTTCTTTGATCCATATCTCCAGCCTAGTTTGCATCAACAAAGCCATGAATATCCAAAATGCTATCCAATCCTGGTCTTCTTTGGTAGCACAAACCATAATCACTAGTGGCACGTAAATACCTAAAAACCTGCTTCACTGTTGTCCAATGCTCCTTCCTTGGTTTTGACATAAACCTGCTCAATACTCCCACTGCATGTGCAATGTATGGTCTAGTACTAACCATCGCATACATCAGGCTACCGACTGCACTTGCATATGGAACATGGGACATGACCTCTTCCTCTTCTTGTGTCTTGGGACACTGTTCAACAGATAACTTTACACCTACAAGAATAGGAACCTTCACCAATTTACTATCCTGCATAGTAAACTTCTGCGATATTGTCTCAACATACATCCTCTGGTTTAACCACAACGTCCTCTTTGCCCGATCTCTTTTAATTTCCATGCCCAAAGTATAGTTTGCAGCACCAAGATATTTCATGTCAAATTTGGAGGACAATTTGATCTTCAAATCCTGGATAATTTCATTGTCATTTCCAACTAGCAACATACCATCCAAATACAAGACTAGATAAATAACATGGTCACCAATTAATTTAAAATACACATAGTGATCTTCTTTGCTTCTAGTGAAGCGAAGTTCCTGTATAAATGTATCAAATTTCTGATACCACATCCTTGGTGACTGTTTTAGCCCATACAAAGACTTCCTTAATTTGCATACCAGTTCTTTCTTACCCTTCACCGCAAAGCCTTCAGTTTGCTTCATGTAGATCTCCTCTTCCAGATCCCCGTGAACAAATGTTGTCTTCACATCCATCTGATCTACCTAAAAATAAAAAGCAGAAATAACAAATAAAATTATTCTAATAGAAGCTACCCTGGCAACAGGAGAAAAAATATGACCAAAATCAATTCCCGACACCTGGGAATAACATTTTGCTACCAACTAAGCTTTCTATTTCTCCACCTTTCCTTCTGCATTTTTCTTCCTCTTGAACACCCATTTGCTACCAATGGGTTTTCTTCCAGACGACAACTCTTCCAGATCCCAAGCCTCATTTTTGTGCAAAGATGCCATTTCATCAACCATGGCCTCTTTTCAGAGTTTTCCATCCTCTGAATCTACTACTTCCTTCACAATTCTGGGATCATCATCAGTAATAGATAAATAAAAATTTGAACAGAAAGCAGATGGAATATACCTTTCTAACTGCCTTCTTTCTCGAACTGATCTTCTCACTACTGGAGTTTGTGGCTCTCCATCTTCTGATTCCTCTTATGTTGTAGAGTCTGATTCTTCCTCCTTAAGCTTAGACTTTATCTTCTCATGTTCCTTTGGCTGGACTTCATGTTTAACAACATCTTTCACCTCTCTGAACACCACATCTCAGTTGTACACAACCCTCCTTGTTACGGGGTTCCAAAGCTTATAACCTTTAAACCATCCTTATACCCAATAAAGATGCACTTTTCAGATTTATTATCCAACATTGTTCTTTTCTCCTTTGGAACATGTACATATGCATCACATCCAAATACCCTCATATGTGAAAGAGAGGGTTTCTTACCAGTTCATACCGCTTGTGGAGTCTTATCCTCCAACGTTGATGAAGGTGAACTATTGACCAGGTAACATGTTGTCTCCACTGCCTCTACCTAGAATTCTTGTCCTAACCCGACACCACTGAGCATGTTTCTTTCCCTTTCCATCAACGTCTTGTTCATTCTTTCTGCAACTCCATTTTTCTCAGGTGTGTATGGAGTATTCTTCTATCTTGCTATACCACACTTCTTACATAATTATTCAAATTCCTTGCTGCAAATCTCTCCACCATTATCTGTCCTCAAAATCTTTATCTTCTTCTCTGTTTGGTTTTCCACTATAGCCTTAAATTCTTTAAACCTGTCAAAGACTTCAGATTTCTTCTTGAGGAAATATATCCATGTATTCCTTGAGAATTCATCTATAAATGATACATAGTACACAAACTTACCCAGTGATGGAAACTTCACAAGTACAAACACATCACTATGCACAAGCTCTAATATCTGTTTCGCCCTCTTACCACCAGAGGGGAAACTCACCCGATTTTTCTTCCCATATTCACAATTTTCACAGAAATCAAAATCTATAGATTTATTAGTCATACCTTCTACCATACCTTTACCATAAAGTATTTGAAGGCCCTTCACTCCAATATGTCCAAGCCTTTGATGCCATAGCATGGTCTTTTCTCAAGAGATCACTAGATTTTCTTCTCCACTTTTAGGAACCACAGAACTATTGCGCCCATTAATAATAGTGCTACCTTGCATCTTGTAAAGAGTTCCAATCCGAGCTCACCGCATCAATACCAGTTCTCCCTGAACCATCTTGTAGGTATCATTCTCGAACACTATTTTTACACCTACATCATCCATCTTGCTTACAGAAATTAGATTTCTGGCCAATGTAGGAATATGCAGAACACCTAGAAGCGTTCTAACCCTTCCACCTTGCAACTTCAACTTTACTTTTCCTCGACCAATGATTCTAGCCTTCCTATCTTCCCCTAAGAAGACATCACCACCATCGTATTTCTCATACTCGCAGAACCACTCTCTGTGGGGAGTGAAGTGAAAGGGTGCACCTGATTCAATCAACCATTCCTCATGATCTACATGTTTAATTGAAGAAGCCAAGTACACAACCCCTCCTTCATCAGAGGTGGTTTTCGCCTCTGTAGAAGGAGCATCATCAGATCCCTTTCCTTTGACATGAGCTTCGAATTTATATTCCCCTTTGTAGTGCCCTTCCTTTCTGCATTTCCAACACACCACATTTATAGGTTTTCTTAGAGATTTAGATCTCCCTCTAGATTTAGATCTCCCACTCAATGATTTATTTTTTGTTTCTATTTTGGGACCGTCCTCATAAAGACAAGACATCACCATTCTGGCCCTCCATATTTTTCCATCTCATCTCCTCAATCAGCAAGGATGAGACTATTTCATCAAACTGCAAGGCAATTGCATTGTTATCTATTGCAATAACCAAACTATCCCATGAATCTGGTAGAGAACACAACAAACTAATGCACTTATCTTCATATGAAATTTTAATATCAATAGATAATAACTGACTTACTACAATATTAAATGCGTTCAGATGCTGTATTACCAAGTATCCATCTTTCATCCTCAGGTTATACATCTTTTTATGTAGGAACAGTTTATTCACCAGAGACATGGATTGGTACAAATTCCCTAACTTGTCCCACAAAGACTTCGTCGTAGCATCCCCTGATACATTCAACAATACTGAATCTGAGACACACAATCGTATTATGCTCTTTGCCTTCCAATCCAACTTCTTCCATTTGTAGTCAGACATTCCCATTGGTTTAGTACTCGGATCTACTACGATCCACTGATCTTTGTCCACCAACAGATCCTCCATCTTGAGTTTCCACAACTCAAAACTCTGACCATTAAATTTCTCGATCTCTATATTTCCACTGCTCACCATCTTCTTTCACCACCCGAATCAATCTCATAGATCTCCCACTGAACAGGGTCTACCACAGGCCCAAGAGAAACCCCTCAGCAAGAAAGGCATCCCCTTGAAGCCAAAAAATCTTTGATACCAAATGTACGTTTTAACCCCATACATAAATTACTTGCATACGAATTCTAAGAACAAAAAATAGACAATGTGAGAGCATAACACATAAAACACATATACACAGTGATTTTCCCCTGGATCCCAAAACCAGGACTACTAGCTTGATTTTTCATTATGTTCCTTTCAATGTTACAATACATATTTGTACATGTCGAAGCATCCAATACCATGGACTGAAAACCATCGCATCCAAAACCATGTGCCAAAATTGTGCACAAAACCATAGGTAGGTCTGCTCATCCTAATATAGGGTCCAAAAAAAAAATACCCAGGGCGCTACCCCGGAGCCCGTAGAGGGGGGCTACCCGCCCCCTCAAACCCCGTGTTATTCCCTGTTGTGCAATGAAGGGGGGGCTCCCCCCCCCCCAACCCCCCACTTAACTAGGGCATATAGTCATGAAACAAATATAACACAACTCAACAATTTTCTCCTTGTTATTTCATGAGTATTATACTGGTTCATATGTGGATTATATGGTTTTTTTCCTTGATATTTCTGTTGTTATTATTTTTTTTATGAACATGTATTATGAAAGTTGTTATGTATGGATCTGATCATGTTTCTACTTGTAGATGAATGAAAAATGCATCTATTTCCTAATAGATGAAATTGTAGCTAATGTGTTGAGGAATCAATGCTTCTTAGTTATTCTCAGATAAGTATGAGACCCCTATGCTTAGTTTTTTTGTTAATACCTGTAGCTTTCATGTTTGTGACATGTTTAATGAATTTCTTTTCATGGCTAGTAGGGGTCCAGTCTAGTCCTTGTTGATGGTTGTGCAAATGTATCTTTGTTCCACTGTGAAATTTCATTTCTAAAGGTGTCATTGAGTTTTGGGCAGTGACCTAAGCTCTAGGCCTGAAAAAGTGGCACAAATCCCAGAGTCATAGGCATGGCACTTGGGAATAACGTCCCCAGACAATCCCTTTTCCTTGATGTAAGAGCATTTGCAACCTCCTAGATGCACCTTGGTCCATATAAAGGGATTATCTAGGGGTTTGATACACTAGAAATTCAGTTGGTCTAAGGGGATGGTTACTTGAGTGGTTGGGATGGCTCCTGGGAGTTTTGTTGTTTATTTGGAAGGTCTATGTGACGTGTTTCGTTGGTTCAACTTCCTTAGCTAACACATAGGGAGTCGAATGATATCATACTAACTTCTTGTCACATGTTTACCTGGGTTGGTCAGTTACTTGGGTAGATGTGGGAGGAGGGTGTCACATATATTAGAAGAAATAAGAATGTTTTTGGCATTTTCTTACTTTAAGAAATTAAAAATTGTCCATATCAAAGGATTTTCCAAGGGTTTGATACACTAGAAATTCAGTTGGTGTCAGGGGCTGGCTACTTGAGTGGTTGGGATGGCTCTTGGGAGTTTTGTTGCTAATGTGGAAGGTATGTGTGATGTGTTTCTCTGGTTCAACTTTATTAACTGACACATAGGGAGGCAAATGATATCATAGTAACTTCTCATCACATGCTTACCCCGGTTGGTCGGTTACTTGGGTAGATGTGGGAGGAGGGTTTTACCTAGATTAGAAGAAATAAGAATGTTTTTGGCATTTTCCTACTTTAAGAAATTCAAAATCTTTCAAATGGATGTCAAATCTAGTTTTCTTAATGGAGAGCTAGAGGAGGAAGTCTACATAGAGCAGCTAGAATGTTTTCAACTGACAGAGAAACCACATTATGTTTGTATACTTAAGAAGGATTTGTGTGGTCTCAGGAAAGTCCCTAGAGCTTAGTATTCCAAGCTAAACAATTGTCTGCTAAAGTGTGGATTCAAAAGAGGTGCAATTGACAACAACTTATATGTCAAATTAGAAGATAGAAAACTCATTTTTGTGGTTGCATATGTTGATGATATCATCCTTTCTAGTGATTTAGATTTGTTGACCAATGAGTTTTCAATTGATGTGAAGGTTCAGTTCGAAATGTAAATGCTTGGAGAGCTTTGTTATTTCGTTCAATTGTAGATTGCATAGACACCGAAAGGAATCTGTATCTCTCAAAGAAACTATGTTAAAGAAGTGCTGAAGAAATGTGGCATGGAATAATTCTCCTTAGTGAGCACTCCAATGGTGAAAGGCTACAAACTTAGCGAGATAAATGAATCTCTAGCTATCGACCATATTTTATATATGTTATGCTCTTGACCTGCGAGAAGATACCCGAATACCATATATGCGAAGAAATTTATCCAGAACACAGAACAGTAAGAAATAACAACATGTATTTTATTATTCAGAAAGGAAAGAAATGTTCACTTGCCTCTTCGAGGGGGCAAACTCCAATAGAGCTAGGCTCAATTACAAAATAAGACACAACGCTCCTCAAGGGGATTCTCTATCCTTTATATAAGATTCATACATGCAATGCAATGGGTTAGTACCATGGTTCTTATTAATACCATCTATCTAATACCATGGCCCATTTGCAACTAACTATGGTCCCTTCTTTAAATTTGGGTCAACCACTTACAATTATTAATATGGACTTTATTGACTCTTTAACTAACTATAACTATGACTAAACCTATTACATAAATAAGGGGGTGTTGAAGCCCCGAAAATCGGGTCGACAACAAGGGGGATACCCACCCGGTCTGGACCTTGGTTGGCAGCTCCTTATCCGTTTGGTATAGCGGGTCCGACTGGGGATAATGGGACCAGTTTCCCAATCTAAGGGGTGTGTGCGTGTGTAGAGTTGGATGATGCTGATCTAGGAGTATTTTAAGCTAATTTATTTCAAACTTCTAAACTAACTCTGCTACTGTAATCTAATGAGAAACAACACATCTAATCTACCCTAACCCAGGGTGTATTTCTTCTATTATGCGATCTAAAGAGATTTCGAACAATAACTGGTAATAAAGATCATTCAGCTATCATAAGAATAGAAATCAATTAAGATAAACCATTCTGCATAAAAAGTTAAGCAAAACAGTTGTGAACAGCATATTGCATAATAAGTTATTCATATATCAAGCACAAATAAATGACTCCACCATACAGAAGTGCCAAATGGTAACCCACACATTCATGCATTAACATATAAACAACTGAAAACTGCATATCACTTTTAAGAATATAAGCAGAAATTGGTCAAGAGATAAAAGTACCATTTATGACTGGTTTCAGTCATAAGCTTCAAGCAATAACGATTTATCTCTACTTGTTCTAACATCTACTAAGAGTACAAAAGTGAAACATCAGTAGCAGACATTAAATGCAAACATTAATAAATCTCAATCCCTCCATTCATCGAAAACCCCCTTCGAGGGTGCAAAAGTGCATGTTCTGAGGACAATTTTTTTGAGAAACTTCCGGACCCTTCTCCAAATGCCTGAGAAGGGTTTAAATACTTCTAACTAATTAATCTTAATTACATAAATTTAGGACATGGTTTCAAATGACCGCCCTTCTACTAAAGCAAATTTATTTCTAAAAATTGAATCTAATTTCTAACCGTTTTTGTATTTGCTCCTCAGTGCTGTAAGCAATGCAACATTCGCCTGGGAAGAGTCAGCTGGTTGTCTTCTCCTTTCGTTTGAGTTACAAAAATAGAAATAACAAGAGCTGGCACCACTTTCTGACAAACTGGAAGATATTTTCCTCTGCCTTGGTGTATTCACTGTGTGTATACTTGGTAATAACCCAAATTTCTCTCAAACTGATTGTGCTGTTGCTATTTCGGTTTCCGGCCTTGCGAATGACTGAACAAGTTAGGGACTTTGCTCTCTGAACAATTTTCTGTATTGAAAACTGCTTCCGTTCTTTTTTCCAGGATTTTCTGGTGCGTTTTCCCCCTTTAGCTTTTTTCTTTTTGCTTTACCTAGTCTAAGCTTCAGGACCTTTTGTAAACATGCTGCTTTTGTGCGCCTTTGACTCTGAGTCTTGGATAGTCTATTGCCATCAGTATCTGTTGAGTGATACTCTGGAATCCACGGTCCTGCTGCATGCGGCATCCGTTTGCGAAGGCATCTCTTCTCTGTTCTTCGAGTATTGTCGCTTTCCCTTTTTCCTTAGATGTTTCCTGCACATTGCTTTATTTTAGTTGTTGTCTTACAATTTACGCAAAGGAAAAGAGTAATGACGAAAAGATTGACATGAAAGTTTTAAGCTCTAATGAATGCATAATCATGACACTCATAATGAACTGACTCTTCAAAAAACACAACACAATCCTTCTTGGATACTTTGGCGTACAATCATTAATTTCTTTTAAGGCACGCACCCAAATTTGGTTTACAGACAGCTTTCCTTGAACACTATGTCGAGGAAATTTTGCGATGAGTGATTTCTGCGACTCACATCACAGTATCGAGGATTGCGTCGTCAAGATGTGTCATCGCAGGAATTGATGATCGCATTCATCGCAGATCGCAATATCGCAGATCGCAGATCGCAATATCGTAGATTGCAATATCGCAGATCGCACTTTAATCATCCAATCATTGTGTGCTGCTTATGCGATGTTACGATATGCGACGTCGCATATCGGCCGTCGGCGATTCCTTAAGTTTTTCATCTAAGAGCGCTTCACAATATAAGCGATGCGATGTATTTCGCATCGCCTCTTCGCAGCTTATTATGCGCATAGGAAAACGTCTCACTCTCTTCTCGCGATGCGATACAACTTTAGGGAGTTAAAATACAAAAATTTTGATAAAATTTTTTTTTTGGATTTTTTGTTAAGGGTCCCCATTTGCTTGGTGTTATTCCTAATACCAATCAAAGAGGGGGGTTGTTGGTGACCACAACAATGGCGATTCACTGTGAAGAACCAGTTATCTCTGTTTTTTCTATTGAATTTTAACTTCCGAAGCAGAAAAATTTTCATATGTCTAAATTTTGTTATGGACGGATAGAGTATATTAGGCCTTATCCTATCACTGATACTTTGTCTCAACCTTTTCATATTCCAATTGTTTGTTTCCTCAGGCTTAGTTCTTGTATTCACACCAGACATTACTTGGTCTTTTAAAGATAAAATAAGGTCTTCTCTGCGTGCGGGCTTTTAAAATATGCTCATTTGTCGTAGGTAGAGCCTCTGCTGCCCGCAATCATCCATAGCCTCGACAGGGTTACTTGTTACCCAGCAATGATCCTTTATCCTGCTTGAGGTTACTTACAACTTTTCAGAGGAAAACCCTTCTTTGACACTTTTTCGTTTTTTTATTCTCTAAAGAACAATGTCTTGGTTTGGTGGCCAAATTATGACACAGTCATTCACTTGATTTACACTTTTGCTGAACAAGCTGGCTCGTGATGAGACCCCTTGTCTTTTGATTGCAACAATCTTGAGTCGTTGCCCTGTTTTGGTAGACAGTATTGGCAAAGTCAGCAAGTTATAATATCTGTGATCATGATAAGCCGGCTCGTGATGAGACCTCTCATTCTTTGAGATATAGTGTTTTCTCGGATTGTTCCTCTGAATGCTACGATTTCCTTTAACAGGGAGGAAGTCATTGTTTTTCCTTAAGAAAGCTCTGGATGACAATAATAGAGTTTGAAAACAACAACTTTACAGAGAATATTTATTTTATTATTGATACCTTTCATTGTGCTGATATAAAACAATTTTTTACCAAAGGTTGCTTTCATCAAATTTTTGAAGTTGAAACTAGTATCATGTCTAGGCTAAAGTTAACTCTACCTATCAATAATAAAAATCAGATTTTTCGAAAAATTTTGCTACTTGTACAAGCGAAAAGCTCAAAATCTGATAGAGAGTTGGTGTCTTTTTCATGAACCCTTTTAGTGACCATCTACAACTGGTTTTATTTATAAGAAAGAGAAAAACAAAATAAAAACTAAAACTATCCTACAAAAATAGAAGAGTGATCTTCTATGGAAAATATATTTTAAGAATTTGTCCATTAACAGGCAAAGAATCTCTTCTACCTGCTAAATCCTGCAACACAAACGTCGATGGGCCTATGACTTCTACAATCTGAAAAGGACCAAGCCGTAGTCTCTGAAATTTCGTATGTTTGCCCTTTTCTTCATGAGCCTTATCCCATTTCAAAACTAAATCTCCCATCTGAAAATTCTTTCTGGTCATTATGCTTGAGTCAAAAGAGGATTTTATCAGCGCTTGGTGATGAGCATGGGTTTTCTTAGCTTGTTCTCGTCGTTCTTCTAATTTAATTATTTCCATTTGTCTTATTTATATGGAGGAGGTAGATACCTCATCGATGTGTTGTAAAGAGGGGATGACTAAGTGAGTTGGAAGAACCACTTCTTTCCCATAAACTAAATTAAAGGGAGAAGTGCCGATTGAAGCTTTCTTTGTTATTCTATATACCCATAAAGCATTTACAAATGCTTTATGCCAATTCTTTTGGTTTTGGTCGACTGTTCTTTTAATAATCCTGATCAGGTTTTTGTTTGTTGATTCAGCCAATCCATTACCTTGCGGATAGTAGTTGGCCGAATATTTCAGTTTGAACCCTCTTTTAAGTGCAAACTCAGTCATTGTATTTCCAAAAAAGTATGAAGCATTATCAAACATTAAGGCCGTTGGCAATCCAAACCTAGTGATTATAAATTGGTTTATGAATTCAATAATGTTTTCAGAATTAGCTGTCTTGAGAGGAACTACTTCTACCCATTTAGTAAAATAATCTGTTGCCGTAAGGATGTACCTATGCTGCTTAGAAGAGTGAGGAACGATCTCACCTATTATGTCCAAGCCCCACTGACTGAATGGTTGCTCGATGTTTACCGGATGTAGTGGCATGGATGGTTTCTTTTGTTTTCCTGCAGCAGTCTGGCAGACTTGGCATTTCCTCACGTAACTGTGAGAGTCTTTGAACAATGTGGGCCAATAATATCATGCACGTAAGACTTTATGTGCAGTAGCATCTCCAGCATAGTGTCCACCTGCTGGTCCATCGTGGAGTTCCTGCAAAACCTTTTCGGCTTCAGTTTTCTCAAGACACCTAAGAAGCACAGAATCGTAATTCCTTTTAAACAGAACATCATTTATGAGCTGGTATTGTTTAGCTTTCAATCTCAGAGCTCTTTTCTTGGTGTGATCCAGGTGTGATGGAGCATACCCATTCTTAAGATAATAAATGGTGTCAGCATATAATGATTCTGCATCGTTTAGGCTTACCTCATACGTATGTACCTCTTCAGATGAATTCTCAGGAATTTGCGATGCTCCAGCCAACATTTTGCAGAAGCCTTGACCTCTTACAATGTTTGCTGGTTTGATCTCAAGATCGTATTCTTGTAAAGTGGTGATCCAATTTGCTCTTTTTTCACCCACATCTTTCTGTATCAGAAGGTTTCTTACCTCTGGAAACGGTACTATGACCTTAGTATGGGCTTTAAGTAAGAAAGGTCTGAAATATTTGATCGCTTTGAAAACAGCATATGCCTGTTTCTCCACCTCTGAATAGTTGAGTTCAGCACCTTGTAAATTCGAGCTCAAAAATGCGATTGGAGCTTCCGCTTTCTCTTGATTTGCTTGAGTTAGAATCACGGCATAAGATTTCTCTGAGGCAAATGTGTATAAGATAAAAGATTCTGAAAAATTCGGGGTCGCTAAAGATGGAGCATTAAAGATAGCTTGTTTGATCAAGTTGAATGCTTCATACTCATCTTGACCCCATTTAAAATTTGAATTCTTTTTAATCATATTTTGCAAAGGAGAAACAATACGTGAGAAATCTAGGACAAATCTCTTCACAAAATTGATTTGACCAAGGAAATATTGCATGGCTTTTTTGTTATGAGGTATGGATATTTCAGAAATTTCTTTGATTCTGTCAAGTTCAATGTGAATACCAGATTTTGACACTATGAATCCTAGAATTTTTCCTTCTCTTAATGCGAAAAAGGATTTCTTTGGGTTAAGTGAAATCCCATACCTTAAACATCGTTGAAAGATTTGTTTCAAGTCTTTGAGATGGTCGCTTCGCTTCTTGGAGTACACTGTTATATCATCCAGGTAAATCACTATAGATTTATTGACTAAACCTTTGAATGCGATGTCCATGGCTCTCTGAAATGTAGCGCCAGCATTGATCAAACCAAATGGCATCTTTCGATATGCGTATGTGCCCCATTTAGTTCGGAATGTGGTTTTTAACTGATCATCGGGATGTACCAGCACTTGATTGTATCCTAAAAATCCATCCAAAAAAGACATTAATTCTGAGCCTGCTACTGCTTGTAATATCTGCTCCATAGGTGGGAGGGGAAAATTGTCTTTTTGACAGGCTTTGTTGAGATTCCGGAAATCGATACAAATTCTAATATCTCCGTTTTTCTTTCTAACGGGTACCATATTGGAAACCCATTTGGAATGTCTGAAGGGGAAAATTATTCTGGCACTCAATAACTTATTTAGCTCAGTTTTTATCTGATTTTCTAAATTGGGGTGGATTTTTCTGAGTTTCTGTTGGACAGGTTTTTCATTGTCAATCATAGGGATAGTATGTTGAATGATAGAAGTGTCGTATGCCTTCAGCTCATCGTAATTCCAGGCAAAAACATTTTTGTATTGTGTCAAAAGACGGATATACGCTAATTTTTCTTCAGGGGCTAGGCTGTGGCCTAGATTAACGTTTTGTGGTTTCTCATCGGTTCCTAGTTTCACTAATTCATAGTTCAGAGTCAAACTATAAAGCTTAGAATTGGTAGACCTTTTAAACCAACCTTTCAAATCATATAAGTCTTCTAACTTAACCACCGATTTAGGTATAGCATTATCAGTGCTATTTTTTTGTATTTGGTGATCATGATGGTCTTCGTCAATTATTTGGTTTGAGTAGGATCCTTTAGAAGTGAGGAAATTTACAATGTCAGGATCGTCATTGAATACTCTCCAGTTTGTAATGTTGTCAGGGATGGACGGTCTAAAGATTAATTCTATTGAGAATCTATCTGGACTAAAATCTTCGGAGGGAATAAGTCCAGAGGCCACGTTAGCTAACAGGTCTGTGCTCGCATTTTGGAGTCTTGGGATTGATGAAATATTGAATGCGATGAAATGTGCAATCAGAGCTTGTACCAAAGATTGATAGTGCTTCAAATGACCTGATAGGCAATGTATGGTGTTACGTACCTGTTTGACGACAATCTCAGAGTCTCCGAAGACTTGAAGGTACTTAACGTTCAACCCGATTGCTTTGTATAGGCCTTGCACCAAGGCCTCATATTCCGCTGTATTGTTTGTGCAATCGAATTCAAGTCTGCACGTAAGCATGGTCTTATTTCCGTCTGGGCTAATCAGAACGCATCCTGCTCCTGCTCCCTCGTTAGATTTAGAGCCATCAAAATATAATTTCCAAAACAAAGATGTATTTATAGGGTTATCTAAAAAAATAACAAACTTTGAATTATCAGTTTGGGAAAAAATTTCGACGGGACAAAACTGAATTTTCTAAGTAAGGTGAGGTATGAGCATTAAAATTGCCGAGGAAAGAATCTACCGAGTAATTGCCTATGATACTGCTGTTGTATGCTATTGCTTCATTTTCTCCCTCCAATTTCGTTACTATGTACTTCTGGTGTAACTCTCGTTCAACCTTTATTTGGTTCGGTTTACCATTGTAGGGTAACCACATGTGCGACCAATCGGTTGAGAAGTATCCATGGAGCTTTTTGGACCAATCCCTGCTAAGAATTAAGCCATAGAATTCAGGGATATTAGCTACTAGAATGTCAATAACCTGACATACCTTCGGGTCAGATGACAATCTTATGGTCACTTGATTAAGTTCACCAATCACTTCGACTTGAGATCGTTCAAGCTGAACTATGCGCACTGCGGATTTTTGCGGTTGAACATTCAACTTGGCACATATTGATCTGGGTAAAATATTCATTGAAGCACCAGAATCTACCAAACAATTGTGCACGTTTTTGTTGAAAATTTCATAAGTGAGAAGAAAAGGGGGAGTGTGAGACCTTGATCTTCCTCCAATCAAGGCGATGTCATTTGGGTCAACCTTATTGATCATGTTGGTTGGAGGTCTTCCCGTGTTGTGGGAAGCTACAGCTGTAGGCAAAGATGTAGTAGGCACGGCATGTAATTCTTTCATCATTATCTTCTGTTGATGTTTCAATTTGCTCAACTCATAAAGAGTGATATTAGCCCTAGTCTTTTTCATGTCATCAATAATGTTGTACTCCATTTCATCCGACACAATCAGTGTTCTTGATGGAGGTGTTTGATCTGATTGGACTGGGCTAGATTGAGTCACTTTAGTGGTTGTTTTCTTTGTTGCGACTTTATCTTTTGCTGCAGGGCTTGCGCCCTTCTGCTTAGGGGTAGTTTGGGGAGGATCAAGTTGATTTTTGCTTCGTGTGCTAACCAGAAATGCTTCTTGATCTTCTTCTTGCGGGAGGATGAAATCCCACATTCCTTGTAGTTCCACAACTTCTTCATCATCGGTCTGCCCTTCAGTGGTATTCTCTTCTTCTTCTTCTTCTTCGGATTCGACGTTTGAGATAGCGTTGGGTGGTTTCACCTCCATTGAAGGATTTCTTTTAAAAGCTCTGTAGGGCTTTTTCGAAGAAGTTTCTGCTACTTGTTTTTTTATGTCAATCATCTCATTGGACATGGTTTTCAACACTTTTTGTAATCCTTCCAAATCGAAAGGATGTTTTGATTGTTTCTTCTTGGGGTCTTCCTTGTAGGAGACTTTCTTAGATTTGTGTTCCTATATCGCAGATCGTTTTTCCAAGGCTACTACGCATTTCTCTACTGCTATCGCCTCTGTCAAGTTTTCAACTAAGGTTGTCTTATTTTCCCTATCCACAAAGATTGCCAAGTTCGATGGTAAGGCCGTAATATACCATTCACATCTCACTTCTTCGCTGGGCTGGGAAGCAGCGGGAATTTTGTTGAGGATTTTATTGAACCGTAAATTGAAATCTTTGATGGGTTCTCTAGCCTCGGTTTTAAGATTGGATAGGTCATTGATTAACGTCGCCATTGATCTGTCATCACCAAACTTGGTAAGGAATTGACTTTGAAAAATGTCCCAACTTGTGATAGACTCAGAAGGTAATGAAAAGTACCATGACCCGGCTGTTCCTTGCATTGTGTAGGGAAAAAGCCGGATGACAGCATCCTCGTTGGTAACTCCGTTGAGATTAACAGAAAGCATGAAATTATTAATATTCTCTTCAGCTAGCATGCCTGCTTCTGGATTGAATTTGGGTAGCCATTTCTCAGGATGGGCCAGTATTGGGCTCAGGGGTGGAGGCATTAAAACTACCCCAGGATTGTTCCATGGAGACTGGGCCATCGTTGAGCTGCTAGTAAATGAAAGTGCAGAGGATGATCCCTGATGCTGGGAAGATGAAGATATTATGATATTTGATGATTGAAGAGGAGGGGTTGTGGAAGATGGATGAGTGGTTTGGAATGAAGATGTGGGTGGCTGACTTCGCGGTGAGGGAGTTGAAATGGACGACGTAGATGAAAGGGTCTCACTGTCAGACTCTGGTGGTGTTTTCCTTGCTCTTTTCCTGGTGGGGAGAGGGAATTCAGTTGGTTGGATGCCAAATTTTTCACTCTTTAATCTGGTCAGGGGATGAGCAGGATTGTACTGCGAAGTCACACTGCTTTGAGATTTATCAGACCTCTAGGTAAAAATAGAAAATCCATGGAGTTTGCGAATCAGAGTTTGAACTTCAGGGGGTTCAATGATAAATTGGTCTGAAATATTAGGGTATGTAGCAGCAGTTGATACTCGAGCGACTTCTGACTCTGGTTTTAAACGTACTGGGGAAGTCGGGGGAGTTGATGAGGGCGATTTACTCTCAGAATGGTATTTAGATTTTGATTTAGGTGCCATTCATAGTTCGGGCCCTCCTTCTAGCACCAAATATGTTGAAGCCCCGAAAATCAAGTCGACAACAAGGGGGATACCCACCCGGTCCGGACCTTGGTTGGCAGCTCCTTATCCGTTTGGTATAGCGGGTCTGACTAGGGATAATGGGACCAGTTTCCCAATCTAAGGGGTGTGTGTGTGTGTAGAGTTGGATGATGCTGATCTAGGAGTATTTTAAGCTAATTTAATTCAAACTTCTAAACTAACTCTATGCTACTATAATTTAATGAGAAACAACACATCTAATCTATGCTAACCCGGGGTGTATTTCTTCTATTATGCGATCTAAAGAGATTTCAAACAATAACTGGTAATAAAGATCATTCAGATATCATAAGAATAGAAATCAATTAAGATAAACCATTCTGCATAAAAAGTTAAGCGAAACAGTTGTGAACAACATATCGCATAATAAGTTATTCATATATCAAGCACAAATAAATGACTCCACCGTACAGAAGTGCCAAATGGTAACCCACACATTCATGCATTAACATATAAACCACTGAAAACTGCATATCACTTTTAAGAATATAAGCAGAAATTGGTCAAGAGATAAAAGTACCATTTATGACTGGTTTCAGTCATAAGCTTCAAGCAATAACGATTTATCTCTACTTGTTCTAACATCTACTAAGAGTACAAAAGTGTAACATCAGTAGCAGACATTAAATGCAAACATTAATAAATCTCGATCCCTCCATTCATCAAAAACCCCCTCCGAGGGTGCAAAAGTGCATGTTCTGAGGACAAGTTTTTTGACAAATTTCCGGACCCTTCTCCAAATGCCTGAGAAGGGTTTAAATACTGCTAACTAATTAATCTTAATTACATAAATTTAGGACATGGTTTCAAATGACCACCCTTCTACTAAAGCAAATTTATTTCTAAAAATTGAATCTAATTTCTAACCGTTTCTGTATTTGCTCCTCAGTGTTGTAAGCAATGCAACATTCGCCTGGGAAGAGTCGACTGGTTGTCTTCTTTCGCTTGAGTTACGAAAATAGAAATAACAAGAGCTGGCACCGCTTTCTGACAAACTGGAAGATATTTTCCTCTGGCTTGGTGTATTCACTGTGTGTATACTTGGTAATAACCCAAATTTCTCTCAAACTGATTGTGCTGTTGCTATTTCGGTTTCCGGCCTTGCGAATGACTGAAAAAGTTAGGGGCTTTGCTCTCTGAACAATTTTCTGTATTGAAAACTTCTTCCATTCTTTGTTCCAGGCTTTTCTGGTGCGTTTTCCCCCTTTAGCGTTTTTGTTTTTGCTTTACCCAGTCTAAGCTTCAGGATATTTTGTAAACATGCTGCTTTTGTGCGCCTTTGACTCTAAGTCTTGGATAGTCTATTGCCATCGGTATCTGTTGAGTGATACTCTGGAATCCGCGGTCCTGCTGCATGCGGCATCCGTTTGCGAAGGCATCTCTTCTCTGTTCTTTGAGTATTGTCGCTTTCCCTTTTTCCTTAGATGTTTCCTGCACATTGCTTTATGTTAGTTGCTGTCTTACAGTTTACGCAAAGGAAAAGAGTAATGACGAAAAGATTGACATGAAAGCTTTAAGCTCTAATGAATGCATAATCATGACACTCATAATGAACTGACTCTTCGAAAAACACAACACAATCCTTCTTGGATACTTTGGCGTACAATCATTAATTTCTTTTAAGGCGCGCACCCAAATTTGGTCTACAGACAGCTTTCCTTGAACACTATGTCAAGGAAATTTTGCGATGAGTGATTTCTGCGACTCGCATCGCAGTATCGAGGATTGCGTCGTCATGATGTGTCATCGCAGGAATTGATGATCGCATTCATCGCAGATCGCAATATCGCAGATCGCAAATCGCAGATCGCAATATCGTAGATCGCAATATCGCAGATCGCACTTTAATCATCCAATCATTGTGTGCTGCTTATGCAATGTTGCGATATCCGACGTCGCATATCGGCCGTCGGCGATTCCTTAAGTTTTTCATCTAAGAGCTCTTCACAATATAAGCGATGCGATGTATTTCGCGTTGCCTCTTCGCAGCTTATTATGTGCATAGGAAAACGTCTCACTCTCTTCTCGCGATGCGATACAGCCTTAGGGAGTTAAAATACAAAAATTTTGATAAAATGTTTTTTTTGGATTTTTTGTTAAGGGTCCCCATTTGCTTGGTGTTATTGCTAATACCAATCAAAGAGGGGGGTTGTTGGTGACCACAACAGGGGGTTAGGGTTGGACCCTAACAATATAGATCCATCATTGGTAGCCTCTTGTATTTGAAAGCTACAAGACTAGAAATCATGAACGCTATTGCTATAGTTGGAATATTTCAAACAGCTACGAGACAAAGGCATCTACTAGCAACCAAGAGGATTCTTAGATATATCAGAGAAACAATAGACAAGGGATTGTGGTACCTCAGAGGCAAATAGTTTTCATTCTCTGTTTATACTGATGTTGATTGGGAAAGTGATGTAGATGATCAAAAGGGCACAAGTGGTGGTTCTTTATTTCTCAGAGAATGTCTAGTATCATGGATGAGAAAGATGGAAGCTTCCATTTCCTTGTCTACAACTAAAGAAAAATATAATGCAACAACTTCTTATTCTTTTCAATTATTGTTGATGAAGCATACCTTACAAGATTTACAAGTGTTCTATGATAAGCCCATTCACATTGTTTGTGACAACAAAAGTACAATAAGTATGCGAAGTAATCCAATTTTTCAATCCAAGACAAAGAATATTTCAATCAACTATCACTTTCTATGAGAGAAAGTTGCAAATTAGGTTGTGAAGTTAGAGTATGTTCATACAAAAGAAGAATTTTTTGATAATTTCACTAAGCCACTTCCTAGAGAATAGTTTGAATATTTTAGGCAAGTATTGGGCATTGTTCCTCTCAGCTTCCTACACTAATTCTTCCCTCAATAGGAAGAGAGTTAGTTCTTATATTTTTAGCATATCATGATGAAGCTGCTAGGTTCATAAGATCCACATGGAAGAGAATTATTGTTTCCAGGAGGACCATGGCGAGAGGGGGAGGATTTTGGTGTATTTTCCATTGATGTCAAAGGGGGAGTGATAATGGTGATCAAATAAGCAAATAAGAGGAGAGATAATCATGTTCATATAAAGGAGTACAAGGAGAGGTGTTAGTGATATATCCATGACTCAAGGAGTAGCATGAGAAGTAGCAGAAGAAGAAATAAATAATAAGAGAAGTTCATATTAGGGGGACAAACACTCAAAGGATGACATGTTGACATGTTTTTAAGGATATATTTTATTTTATCTTGGTGTTGCAATCAATTCCAAAGGGGGAGAATGTTGTAAATATGTTCTCATTGATGTCAACAGGATATTCATTGATGGAAACAACGTGTCCAATAAGCAGATTGTTTGAAATATGTTGTTCACAGGTGGAAGAAGGTGGCACAGATGTCAATCACATGTCTTAGAAGAACAAGTTCCATGCACAAGAGGAAGGGTCAACGTCTAAAGAATAGAAAATATTTTGAAGCCATTTTCAGGAAGCATGTGAGCTCAAACACTACATTGGACCTGCTCAACTGGAAATTGATTTGAAATATATTTCCAACAATATAAATAAGTTTGCAAATAGCCTCTTGGATCAAAATATAGAGGTAGTCAAAGTTGGGCCTACAAAAGTCAAAGATGAGCAGAATCTCGAAACACTGGAACCCTAGAATCCCATACCAACATTAAGCCAGGGTAGCAGAGATATTCCTATAAGCTTGAGTCCCTATAACATTGTAACAAATACTAGAGCAGCGTAGTAGGAGGTAGAAGCCCGGAGGCCTAGAAGGCCCGAAATCCCTTAACATTTTAATAATTGGAATTTCCAAAAAGTGTCGGAAATGAGGGCACCCAGTCTCTACTCTTTGGAGAAAGTATATATATGAATAACATGCAGTGGAAGCAAGGTGGGCCATACCTAGAGTTCAGTGAGCCCATAACTTCTTTCGAATAAGACTTTCCAAATTTATTGGGAGGAGGGACTTAGGTAGTTGATCATGTCGTGAAGAAAAAAGACCGAGAGTGCTTATCAGTTATAATGGGAAATAAGACCCTCGTAGGCCTTTAAATGGGCTTAGCACCTAAAGGCTTAGCCGATGGTCAAAGGTATCAATCCTATGGTGAAAATCAACAAGTGCTAGAGGAAAAGGTGCTAAAGGCCAAATTCATTAGTTTTGGCTACAATTTCTTTTAGAAATTAAAAAGGGCCACAAAGGCTTTTAGTCCTATATAAAAGCGCTTCGACATGATGGATGAATTGGTAGTTATTTTGGAAGTAGTGATTAATATCAACTCATTTCGGCTTTGGCATGAATGAGTCAAAAATTATTTTTGGAATAAGTGATAATGCAATATACTTGCATGGACAGTTCAGTCGATAGCTTGTAGGTTTTAACCCCATACAGAAATTACCTACATATGAATTCTAAAACATAGAAAATAAACAATGCGAGAGCATATCACATAAAACAAATATACATAGAGATTTTCCCCTGTATCCCAAAACTGGGACAACTAGCTTGATTTTTTATTATATTCCTTTCAATTTTATAATACATATTTATACATGCCGAAGCATCCAATACCATGGACTGAAAACCATCACGTCCAAAAAACATGTGCGAAAATCATGGACAAAACCATAGGTGGGTCCGCCCATCCTAACATAGGGTCCAAAACCAAAATTTTCTGGGGCGCTACCCCGGACCCCATAAAATGGGGTTACGGGTATGCCTCAAACCCCCTGTGACCCCGCCCCGCTACACAATCGGCACAATGGAGGGGGCTCCGCCCCCCCTCTAACCCCCCGGTTAACTACGTAGGCTAGTCATGGGAAGAATATAACACAACCCAACATTCTCCCACTTGTTGTTTTCTTTCCACATGGGGCCACAAGAGAGCTTAGTCATTTTTCCAGCCCTAAAATGCCCATTGTCTCTCTACACCAAGAGAAATTCTCAGAGCTCACATATTTCGTCAATGCATCTGCAGTATTCTTCAATGTGTCCACCTTTACCAACAAAACCTTTTTGTCTTCTATCATATCCCTCACAAAGTGATACTGAACATCAATGTGCTTTGTCTTTGAATGATATGCGGGGTTCTTTGCCAAGAAAATTGCACTTTGGCTATCACAGTCTATCCTTATAGCTCCCTGTACTAACCCCATACTTGAACATAATCTCTGCAACCAAACTACTTCCTTGCTTGCATGAGTGGCTGTCATGTATTCTACTTCATGGTTGTGGTTGATAGTGCCACTACAGATTGTTTCTTACTCATCCAACTGACTGCACCTCCAAATAGGTTAAACACATACCCACTTGTAGATCTTCTCTGATCTAGATCTCCAACTAGTCTGCATCAACAAAGCCACGAATATCCAACATTTTTTCCAATCCTAATCTTCCTTGGAAGCATAAACCATAATCACTAGTGCCATGCAAATACCTCAAAACCTGCTTCACTGTTGTCCAATGCTCCTTCCCTAGTTTTGACATAAACCTGCTCAATAATCCCACTTCATGTGTAATGTATGGTCTAGTACAGACCATTGCATACATCAGGCTACTGACTACACTTGAATATGGAACACGGGACATGACCTCTTCCTCTTCTTGTGTTTTGGGACACTGTTCAACACATAACCTCACACCTATAGGAATAGGAACCTTCACTAATTTACTATCCTACATATTAAACCTTTGCAATATTGTCTCAAAATACTTCCTCTGGTTTAACCAGAGCTTCCTCTTTGCCCAATCTCTTTTAATTTCCATGCCCAAAATATAGTTTGTAGCACCAAGATCTTCCATGTCGAATTTGGAGGACAATTGGGTCTTCAAATCCTGGATAATTTCTTTGTCATTTCCAACTAGCAACATATCATCCACATACAAGACCAGATAAATAACACGGTAACCAATTAATTTAAAATACACACAATGATCTGCTTTACTTCTGGTGAAGCCAACTCCCTGTATAAATGTATCAGATTTCTGATACCACAGCCTTGGTGATTGTTTTAACCCATACAGAGACTCCTTTAACTTGCATACCAGTTCTTTCTTATCCTTCACCGCAAAGCCTTCAGGTTGCTTCATGTATATTTCCTCTTCTAGATCCCTGTGAAGAAATGTTGTCTTCACATCCATCTATTCCACCTCAAAATCACAAGCAACAACAACAGATAAAAGTAACCTAATAGAAGTTACCTTGGTAACAGGAGAAAAAGTATCACAAAAATCAATTCCCAGGACCTGGGAATAACCTTTTTCTACCAACCGAGCTTTGTATTTCTCCACCTTTCCTTTCACATTTGTCTTCTTCTTGAACACCCATTTGCTGCCAATGGGTTTCCTAATAGCCAGCAACTCCACCAGATCCTAAGCCTCATTTTTGTGCAAAGATTCCATTTCATCCACCATGGCCTCTTTCTAGAGTTTTCCATCCTCTAAATATACTGCTTCCTTCATAGTTATAGGATCATTGTCAGTAATAGATAAAGTAAAATTTGAATAGAAAGTAGATGGACTATACCTTTCTGGATGCCTTCTTTCTCAAACTGATCTTCTCACACCTGGAGTTTGTGGCTCTTCATTTTCTGATTCCTCCTCTACTGTAGAGTCTGATTCTTTCTCCTTAAGCTCACACTCTATCTTCTCAGGTTCCTTTTGTTGGACTTCATGCTTAATAAAATCTTCTCTGAACACCACATCTCAGCTATACACAACCTTCCTTGTGACTAGGTTTCAAAGCTTATAACCCTTTAAAGCATCCTTATACCCAATAAAGATGCACTTTTCAGATTTACTATCCGACTTGGTTTTTTTCTCCTTTGCAACATGTACATATGCATCACACCCAAATACCCTCAGATGTGAAAGAGAGGGTTTCTTACCAGTCCATACCTCTTGTGGAGTCTTATAATCCAACGCCGATGAAGGTGATCTATTGACCAGGTAACATGCTGTCTCCACCACCTCTGCCCAGAATTCCTATCCTAACCTGGCACCATTGAGAATGCTTCTTGCCCTTTCCATCAACGTCTTGTTCATTCTTTCTACAGCTCCATTTTGCTGAGGTGTATATGGAGTAGTCTTCTACCTTGCTATACCACACTTCTTACAGAATTCTTCAAAGTCGTTACTGCAAAACTCTCCACCGTTATCTCTCCTCAACACCTTTATCTTCTTCTCTGTCTGGTTTTCCTCCAGAGTCTCAAATTCTTTAAACCTATCAAAGACTTCAGATTTCTTCTTAAGGAAATTTATCCATCTATTCCTTGAGAAGTCATCTATAAATGATACATAGTACACATACTTACCTAGTGATGGAACCTTCACAGGTCCAAACACATTACTGTGCACAAGCTCTAATATTTGTTTCACCCTCTTACCACCAGAGGGGAAACTCACTTGATTTTGCTTCCCATATACACAATTTTCACAGAAATCAAAATCCAGAGAGCCATTACTCATACCTTCTACCATACCTTTACCATGAAGTATTTGAAGGCTCTTCTCTCCAATATGTCCAAGCCTTTGATGTCACAGCATGGTCTTCTCTCTAAAGACCACTAGATTTTCTGCTCCACTTTCAGGAACCACAGAACTGTTTCACCCATCAACAACCGTACTACCTTGAAGCTTATACAAAGTTCCAATCCGAGCTCCCTGCATTAATACCAGTGCTCCCCAAACCATCTTGCAACTGTCCTTCTCGAACACTATTTTTACACTTGCATCATCCAACTTGCTTACAGAAATTAGATTTCTAGCCAATGCAGGAATATGCAGATTACCTGGAAGTGTTCTAACCCTTCCACCTTGCAACTTCAACTTTACTTTTCCGTGACCAACAATTCTAGCCTTCGTATCGTCCCCTAAGAAGACAACACCACCATCGTATTTCTCATACTCGCAGAACTACTCTCTATCGGGAGTGACGTGAAAGGATGCACCTGAGTCAGTCAACCATGCCTCATGATCTACATATGTACTTGAAGAAGCCAAGTACACATCACCACCTTCATCTGAGGTGATTTTCGCCTCTGCAGAAGGAGCATCATTAGATCCATTTCCTTTATCAGGAGCTTTAGATTTACAGTCCCTTTTGTAGTGCCCTTCCTTTCCACTTTTCCAGCACACCAACTTTACAGGTTTTCCTAGAGATTTAGATCTCTCTCTAGATTTAGATCTCCCACTCGATGACTTATTTTTGTTTCTGTTCTGGGACTGTTCTCGTATAGACAAGGCATCACCATTCTGGCTCTCGATATTTTTCCATCTCATCTCCTCCATCAACAAGGATGAGACTATTTCATCAAACTGCAAGGCAGTTACATTGCTACCTATTGCAATAACCAAATTATCCCATGAATCTAGTAGAGAACACAACAAACTGATGCACTTATATTCATCTAAAATTTTAATATTAACAGATGTTAACTAACTTACCACAGTATTAAATGCATTCAGATGCTCTGTCACCGAGTCTCCATCTTTCATCCTCAAGTTATACAGCTTTTTCTGCAGAAACAGTTTATTCACCAGAGACTTAGATTGGTACAAAGTTCCTAACTTGTCCCACAAAGCCCTCGTCATAGCTTCCCCCGATACATTCAACAATACTAAATCTGAGACACACAATTGTATTGTGCTCTTTACCTTCTGATCCAACTTCTTCCATTCTTCATCAGACACTCCCGTTGGTTTAGTACCCAAATCTACCAACATCCACTGATCTTTATCCACCAATAGATACCCCATCTTGAGTTTCCACAACTCAAAAATCTGACCATTAAATTTCTCGATCTCTATCTTTCCATTGCTCTCCATCTTCTTTCACCACCAGATTAGATCTCATAGATCTCCCACTGAACAGGGTCTATCACAAGCCCGAGCGAAACCCCTCAAGGACAAAGGCATCCCCATGAAGCCAAAACTGCTCTGATACCAAATGTAGGTTTTAACCCTATACAGAAATTACCAACATACAAATTCTAAAACATAGAAAATAAACAATGCGAGAGCATAACACATAAAACACATATACACAAAGATTTTCCCTGGATCCAAAAACTTGGACTACTAGCTTGATTTTTCATTATGTTCCTCTCAATGTTATAATACATATTTATACATGCCGAATCATCTAATACCATGGACCGAAAACCATCGCGTCCAATACCATGGACCGAAACCCATCGCGTCCAAAAAACATGTGCAAAAATTGTGCACAAAACCATAGGTGGGTCTGCCCATCTTAACATAGGGTCCAAAACCAAAATTTGTTGCGGCGCTACCCTCGACCTAATAAAGTGGGGTTACGGGTACGCCTCAAACCCCCTATGACCCCCCCTGCTACACAATCAATGCAACGAAGGGCGGGCTCCGCCCACCCTCTAACCCCCCGATTAACTACGGGGGCTAGCCGTGGAAAGAATATAACACAACCCAACAAGCTTTAGTTCATCAACACTTGAAGTTTGCAGTTAATCCAAACATAACAGAAGTTGAAAGCTCGATTTGGCACTAGAAAAAAAACACTTCAAGTTCTGGTACAAGAATAGTAGTTAAGAGGTAGTTTTGGAAATTATAGCAAAAATGGAGGTTCACTAAATTTGGAAAAGCCTCACTAAAACTTGTAAATCACCAAAAATGAGGAAAAAAATAGTTAAGCTTGGAAATTCTTGAAGTAATAAGTGAATATTAAAAGAAGACTTAGAGAACAAGTTCATAGGACAATTTGTGAAATGAACAAAGGAAAAATATGAAAACCATGCAGTAGATCAATGAACAAATTAACCAAATATTAAAGCCAAAAATTTCAGTTGAGAATTATTTAAAAGAAAAGTTTGAGTAGCAGAGTTGAGGCGATGGGTTGCAAGATTGTGTGTGGCATATTATGTGTGAAACTTGTTGGTGAAACATGATGCATTATGGTGGTATGCATCAAGGGTGAAATAGAGACCAATCTTGGTATTTAAAATGTGTTTCAAATATGCATAGAATGCATTTGTAATTGGGTTGAATTTGATGGTGTTTCTTAGTAATTAGTGAATTATTGAAGGTACTTGTGATTGAAGAAATTGTTTTCTTTTGAAGGAATAATTGGAATTCCTTGTTTCTAATATGAAAATGGATGAAAGATGAACCACTGAGTGTGAAGCAAGTTGTAGCATGAAAAATTAGGGGTTAGTTCTCCTTCCAGTGGATGTTGGAAAATGTTTGGGGTTGTAGATCCATTCAGTTGTACTTGATAAGTCAAGGAGTTTTAGTCTCCTACTTGTTGTATCTAGAGAATTGTACGTCAAGTTGTATGTTGCCTTGCGAAGCAATAGAAGAGCAGTCTTAAAGAATTTATTTTTTTCTTTGTGTTCCATTGTGAATTATTGAGGTTATCTATTTTCATGATTATATATTTGTTGAAAATACTCTATGGTTTCTTGGTGATATAACACAAGAAAAATAACATTTATTTTTTTATTGCTGAAATTCCTATAATACTAATTCACCTGCCCTCTTAGTATTGACCTGGTTTCCAACACTTCCAATTTCGGAGGTAGTGCAAGTCAATAGGCCACTAGTCCAATCCCCTCAAGTATATCAAAAGACTAACAATACCAAGGTTTCATCTTGGCACATGATCCAATCCTCAAGGAGCTTGTCCTTGGTTTGATGCATAGGTACACATGCTCCCCACCCTGAAACTCCTTAAATTTTATGTGTTGATATGAATAAATGTTATTCTTGTCCTTTCTTGCCTTCAAATTCGTTTTAATAACCTATGTTTCATGTTCCATCTCTGCCAACATATCCGGTCGAATCAACACCTTGTTCACTGGAGCACTCTAGTTGATAGGAGTATTACAACTCCACCCATAAATAGCCTCAAACAAAATCATCTTCAAGGATTCCTCATACCTATTATTATATGCAAACTCAACCAATGGAAGATATTCTTCCCATCTCCATTGTGTATGCTTGACTTATATCCTTAACATGTCCTCAAGAATCATGTTAACCCTCTATGTTTTTCCATCTACCTATGGATGATAAATTATGCTGAAAGCCAAATCTATCCCTAAGTCTGCAAATAACTCCTTCCAAAACATGGAAGTAAGCTTGGCATCTCTGCTTGCTATGATATTCTTGGGAACACTATGCAATCTCGCTATCTCCATGATGAAACTTGAGCTTCCTCACTAGATGTATTTGTAGACTTAAATGCAATGAAGTGTGCTACCTTACTTAACCTGTTAACCACAACCATAATTGAATCATGTTTCTTAGATGTTCTTGGAAAACCTGTAATGAAATCCATGGAAATGGCCTCCCATTTTCACTCTAGATTCAGAATCAAATGTAATAAACCACCTAGATGCTTACACTCTAGTTTTACCTTCTTAAATTCCAAACATCTCGTAACAAACTCAGCCACCTCTTTCTTCAAGCTTGACCAATCATATAACTTCTTAACTGCTATCATATTTTTTTTATACCTCAGGTGACCTGAATACGACATGACATGAAACTCCCTCAATATAATATTCTTGAGCTCACTATTGTCCAACACATAAGTTGTGTTCTTAAATCTGACCAAACCATTTGTTGTGAGGTGATACTCCTCATCGCTATCACCTTCACCCTACTACTGTAACCTGTTGTTCAACTGTTGATACCTATCATCATGTTGTCCTGCACGTAATATTTTATTCTGCAAGTCTATTCCATAAGAACTCACTATGACAATGTGATTCACCAAGACTCTCCTTCTAAGAGAATTTACAATGTTGTTCTCCTTCCCTTGATGTACGTAATCTCGAAATCAACTTGACTCAGGGTACCCAACCATATCATTTATCTAGCATTCAAATTGGGTTGGTCAAACAAGTACATCAATCTGCTATGATCACTCATCAAGACAAACCTCCTGCAAGGAACATAATGCCTCCACATCTTTGATGCATGAATAATAACTTTCAAATCAAGATCGTAAGTCACATAGTTCTTCTCGTGCTCATTCAACTTCCTTTCCTCATAGAATAACACCCTTCCTTCCTACAACAAGACTCCACCAAGTCCTCTCTTGGAATAATATGTACATACCACAAACTCTTTATCTTGATATGCAATCCTCAAGACTAGAGCATTTGTAAGTAAATGCTTCAACTTCTCAAATCTAGTTGCACACTCCTTAGTCCATTGGATCTTATTTCCTTTCCCTCTAGAAAAATGTAAAAGGATAGGAAATCCATGAGAACTTCCCAATGAACTGCCTGTAATAACCTGCTAGTCCCATGAATGATCTGACCTCATCCACATTCCCAGGAGCTTCATATTCCATGATAGGTATAATATTTTATAGGTACACTAATATACCTTCCTTAGAATAATATACCCTAAGTATTGAAATTTAGTCTGAAAGAAACTACACTTGCTAATATTGGCATGAAACTGATGCTCTCTCAACAATTTTAATATTGCTGCTTAGTGCTCTACATGCTCTTCCTCATTCTTAGAATATATAAATATATCGTCAACTAACATTATCACAAACTTGTCTACATAAGGACACAACACACTATTCATCAAACACATGAAAGTAGTTGGAGCATTAGTAAGACCAAATGGAACTACCACAAACTCATAATTCCTATACCTGGTACAGAATGCGATCATGTAGATGTCCTCTTATTTAATACTTACTTGATGATATCTTGGTCTCAAACCAATCTTTGAGAACATTTTTTCTCCCTTCAACTAATCAAACAAGTCATTAATCTATGACAAAGGATACATTTTATTAATCATTGCCTTGTTCAACTTCATGTAAACAACACACAACTTGAGAGTACCATCCTTTTTCTTCAAAAGAAACATTGATGCACCCCAAAGTGACACAATTAGTGTTATCTATCCTTTATCAAGAATTTCCTTAAGCTGCAACTTCAATTATACCAACCCTAGAGTGCTCATCCTATAATGTGCCTTGGAAGTTAGTGTTTCTCCTAGCATCAACTCAATAGAGAAATCCACTTCCTTGTGAGGAAAAAACTATAAAATCTTTTTTGGAAGCACATCTTGAAACTACTGCAAAATTAGATACCTCTTCAAGACTTCAATATCCTCAACAACCTTCCCTTTGTCACTAGAAATATTAACTACAAAAAATACACACCATTTCCTGCTACTACTCTTTGCTTGCATAGATGTAACCATCCTCACTGATGTAGGATTTTTGTTTCCCTGTAAGATTCTCCTCTCTCGATTGTCATCCAAGCACTCAATAGCCTTGTAATAGAAATATGCCTTAGTCATGTGAATGTACAACCAGTCCATGCCCAAAAGCATATTGTATAGACCGAGGGGAAGCAGATTTAGATGTGCTCATGTATACATACCATTCAGCTCAAATGCACAAGATCTCACCCAATGATGAGATATTTTCTTGGTACTTATAGCCAACTTCATTGACCAAGATTTTGCATGCACTTATTTATTCAATCCACACTTATCCACTAGGTCGGGAGTGATATAAATATAGTTAGATCCAAGTTCAATCAAAATAGAAACAACTTGATCACAAATCTTACCTTCCATGTCGATAATAGATGTCTAGGGATCAGCTTGCCCACTATCTAATGTTGTATAAATCTGAGGAATTATTTGCCCAACATCTCCGATTATATGTGCCTCCTAAGCACTATATTCTAAGGTCTGCCACCCTGATGTTGTCAACAATATCTACTACAATGCTCTCCACCATAATTCCAACACTACAAAGGCTTCTTACCATCACCCTTTTTTTTCACCCTAGGCCAAGATCCATGTTATCTATCAACTGCATTGAAATTCTTATATGGCACTAGATTCTCCATGTTAAATGCATCCTTATATATTCATTGCTTCCTATCGAACTTTACTTTAATATTTTCATTCCCTTTCCCATCACTCTTAGGCTCAGATTTACTCTTAAACTACTCATAACAATTTTTCAACTTTCCAATGACTTCCTCAAATGTCCAAGGCTCATCACACTCAATTTGATTCTTGAATGCTAATGGAAATCCACTAATGAATCTTTGAACCCTCCTCTTTTGATCCTTAAGATATGGCACATAACTCAAGAGATCTAGAAACTTAGCTTTGTAGTCTTCATTTTTCATAGACCCCATCTTCAATTCATGGAACTCGTTAGCCTTACTTTCATGTATCCCTCTAAAAAATACTTATCTATGAAAAGTCTCTTAAAATCACGCCAACTCAACTCTTCTGTCTTGATACCTCTAACGTGCTTCAAGTCTTCCCACTAGATGTCTTTGTTCCTTTGAGACTGAAAATAGCTATCTTGGATTTCATGGTCTTTATATAATCATGCAACTTGAAGAACTTGTTCATCCAAAGTAGCCATGCTTCTACATATTCTGATTTCTTCATATCTCCATCAAATGTAGGAGGCTTCAATTTCTTGAACTCATATGGAAAATACCCCCTCTCACTTCTCATGTAAGGATGATAGCAATGATGACAATCATGTCTCTCTAATCCGAAACTAGAATAGAACCCATAACCGTTACCTCTCGTTTTAGGTGTATCCATCCATCTGCCACCTCAGACTATGTCATTCATATCTAACTTGTTTCCTCCATGAGAACTGCTACCATATGCTGCATTAGTCCTTTCTTCTTGTGCATAACTGATTTTTGGTTTTCCGTTGTAATACCCTCCTCCCACATTTACCCAAGCTAACCAGTCAGCCAGGGTAAACATGTGACAAAGAGTTAATATGATATGATTCAAACCCCCAAGTACAGTTAAGGAAGTCAAATCTACTAGAAAAACAAAATTGATCGTCGTTGGGAGCTACAAAACCTTCAAGATCCAACCAACCCCTACAAGTGTTCAACCCCTGAGACAATTGATGTTTTTTCTGAACTACACCCCCATTCGCTCCCATGAAAAGACTTCCATGCGATTGAGACCCTCCATTCACTCACATAGCAAGGTCTTCATGCAACTATGGCATTTTTTAAGAAGTTATGTGTGAGCAACCCTAAATTCTGGACCATGTTTCCAAAGATAGGACTCAGGCCTCTGCCCAAAACTTCATGAATATTTTGGAAATAATAAATAAGATAATGAGAAGACCTTTAAAGAAAAATTTAAACAAGGACCTGGACTGACAAGTCCTATCCATGAAAAACATTCAGTCAAACACATCATGAACTTGTAATCTACAGGTCATGTAAACACATCTCAGGATAGGGATTTCATACCTATATGAGATTTTTCAAGGAGGTTTGATGCCCTCTCATAATAGCTACATTATCATATTTTAGGTAATTCATTCATTATTCATTCATTTACTAATCAAAACATGATGAGAGCCATGACTAAGATTGTCATACACCATGCTTATAACCAATAGATAACAAACGAAATAGCATTAATAGAGAAACCATTATATTCAAATAATAACAATAAAATATACGCATATACACAAGATGAAAAGAGATCTTATTGGCATATGAAAAATCCAAAACGTTTAGGGACTTCAAGGTACCACTCGACCATAGATTGGGTTGAACCAAATCTTTATTTTAGTCAATCACCGTCATGCCATATTCCAAGCATGAGTGTGGACTTACAACAAAACAACTAGGGATTCCTCAAGCTTTACTGTAATTCACAAAGGGATTCATAGGCCCAAACCCTCATCTATACAATCAGGCTTTACAGCAATCCCACCAAGTGATTCCTAAGCCCAAACAAGAAACATACACGACTAAGATTTACCACAATCCTAGCATATACTAGTCTACGGATCACTAGGCCTATACATGCATGGATGCCTTTGTATCTCTCCAACTAAACAGTGAGGTATTTGTCCATATCCACCTCTAGGTTTTACCATATATCCTTTCATTACCATTAAATTGATTCTTATACCCATTGTTGTAATAAAAATATACTAGTGGAAGATACTCTTCCCACTTTCATTGTTGATGCATCGCATACATCCTCAACATGGCCTTCAGAATTATATTGACCCTCTCTATCTATCCATATGTTTATGGATGATTAGTTTTTTCGAAGGCCACCTCTGTACCCAAACCTGCCAATAACTCCTTCCAAAACTTCGAAGTTAACTTGGCATCCGTGTCTAACACAATATTGTTAGGAACACCACGCAACCTCACTATCTCCCTAATGAAAATTTGTGTTACACCACTAGTTGAATACGCAGATGTCACTGGAATGAAGTGTGCTACCTTTGTCAACATGTCCACCACAACAATGATGGAATTATGTTGTCTAGATTTCCTCGGAAAACCTATAATGAAATCCATGGAAATGACTTCCGATTTCCACTCCAAAATAAAAATCCACTATAGTATATGACCTAGATTCTTAAATTATTCTTTTACCTATTGAAAATCCAAACATCTAGCCACAAAATATGCTACTTTCTTTTTAAGATTCAAGCAATAGTAAATTCTTTCATTGTCATCAATGTCTTGTGGTATCCTGGGTGACTCTAATACAGTTTAAAATGAAATTCACTCGAGATAAGATTCTTGAGCTCACCATTGTCTAACACATATATCCTGCCCCTAAATATGACCAAACCATCTATTGTGAGAGGATAGTCTGCATCCTAATCACCTGTACCCTACTATAATCGATGTGTAAGCTCCTTATACCTATCATCCTGTTGCCCTACCTGTAAGATATGATCATGTAGATCTGTCACATAAGATCTCATATTTTCTATATGATTCCCCTGAATTCTTCTACTAAGAGAATCGATAACCCTCTTTTCCTTTCCATTAATGTACCTGATCTTGAAATAAAACTCACTGATCGTGGACAACCATCTAGCTTGTCTAGCATTCAGATTCAGTTGGTCAAAAAATTATCTCAATCCATTGTAATCACTCATCAGTACAAAGCTCCATCCAAGAATATAGTGCCTCCACATATTCAATGCATGGATGATCACTCCCAACTGAAGATCATATGCCACATAATTCTACTCATGCTCATTTAGTTTCCTTGATTCATAACATACCACCTATCCCTCCTACATAAGGACTACACTAATGCCTCTCTTGTAAGCATCAGTGCACACCCAAAACACTTTATTCAGATATGAAATTTTAAGAACTGGAGCATTTGTCAAAAATTGCTTCAATTGTTCAAAATTGGCTACACATTCCTCTATCCATTAATTTTCTCACCTTTCCTTTGCAATGGAATGATGGGATAAGCAATCTTTGAGAAGTTCCTAATGAGTCTCCTGTAATAACCTGCTAACCCCATAAATGACCTTACCTCATCCATATTCCTAGGAGCTTCTCATTCCATGATAGTTCTTATCGTTTCTAGATCGACTGTTATGCCTTCCTTGGAAGCAACATGTCCCAAGTAATGTACCTCTATCTGAAAGAAACTACAATTTTTAAGCTTGGAATACAATTGATGTTCTCTTAGCAACCTCAATACTCATGCTAAATGTTCAACATGCTCTTCCTCTTTTTTAGAATATCAAAATATCATCAATGTATACAATAACAAACTTGTCTAGCTATGGACACAACACATTATTCATGAAACACATAAAAGCAGTTGGAACATTAGTCACACCAAATGGAACCACAACAAACTCATAATGTCCATACATGATCCTGAAAGAAGTCTTGTAGATGTCCTTTTCTTTGATGTGTACCTGATGATATCCTAATCCCATATCAATATTTGAGAACACTATTGCTCCATTCAATTGGTCAAGCAAGTCATCAATCCTTGGAAACAGATACCTGTTCTTAATGGTTAGCTTTTTCAACTGCATGTAATCAATGCATAGCCTTAAAGTGCCATGCTTCTTCTTTACAAACAAAATTGTTGTGCCCCAAGGTGATACCCTTGGCCTAATGTATATATTTTCAATCATTTCTTTCAACTACAACATCAATTCTACTAACGCTTGTGTGCTCATCCTCTATGGTGGCTTTGATGTTGGTGCTTCCCCTAGTATTAATGCAATGGAAAATTCTACTTCTCTATGTTGATCTAAATATGATCTGAGGTTGTCATTGATGTCAGCCCAAGCAGCACCAGGGGCTACCCTGATCTTGCAAGGGAATTTTGACTTGAAAACCTACTCTATTTTGAGTCAAGGATCTTCTAGAGATTCTACTCATTAAGATGTTTCTGTTGATATATGGCACACCAAGTAATTCTTCACGGTTTGAGAGATATTCATGTTTGAAGTTAGTAACCCCTGTTAGTGGGCTAAATGTTGGAAATAATACTGAGAGGGGGGGTGAATCAGTATTATCTCATTCTTTTAATAAATCTTCCTTATTTGTTCTTTGAATTAGTTTTGCATGTCAGTACCATAAAATAATGAGCATGAACAAAGAAAACAGATAGTCACACCAAAGAACACAAGATGTAAGGTGGAAACCCAATGTGGGTGAAAACCACCTACTGCAATATGTCTCTATCTTCTTTCAAATTAGAAACTCCTTTTACAATGGTTTTGTACTGGTGCAGTCCTTTACCAGTACGCAGGCTGCAACCTGCAGAGAGCTACAACTCTCTCTCGTTTTCCAGTCTCTCCTGGAAGGGAGCTACAACCCCCTACTTCTTTTCTTACAAGGACCACTTTTCATAAATTTTCAAACTGGATCCATAAGCATCAAATGATCATAAAGTATAAGAAAATCACCCAGTCAACTGTAGTAACTAGATCAACAATAATAGAACCAAACCCAGAACACAGCAATGATAAACAAAGATCTTAAGAGAAGTAAGCACCCTGCTCAACTACTTGTCTGCTTACAGTACGCACCCTGCTCAACTGCTTGCCTGCTTACAGTACGCACCCTGCTCAACTGTTCGCCTGCGTACCTCGCTCTGAGTCCATTGAACTGCCTGCGGACCTCCGCACCTGCAACCCTTCTGTGCCTGCGTACCGGCACACCTGCAACCCTTCTGTGCCTGCGTACCGGCGCACCTGAAACCCTTCTGTGCCTACGTACCGGCGCACCTGAAACCCTTCTGTGCCTGCGTACCGGCGCACCTGAAACCCTTCTGTGCCTGCATACCGGCGCACCTGAAACGCTTCGTTCCTGCATATGCACGCACTTTTCTTTCACTGTACCTACGTACCTTCGGGTATAGATGATTTCAAGACTTCAGAAATAACCCAGACAGTCAGATCTACAGATCTGAACATGCGCCGAAGAGATCTCAGTCCATCAATAGATTCGCCTTATTTAGATCTAGACCAGATCTAGCCCTCATGAGATATTCAACCCAAAACATGCTCAAGCCAAATGATCTCCTTTGCTTTATATAGGAAAGCTCTTCCTTAAAACATGGATCAATACCACGAGCCGACACCATAATAACCCAATACCGTCGGCTAAATACCAAGAGTAAAACATAAGAAAACCCCACATGTGAATTTCTTTGCCTTGAAATGTGTGCACTGGGGGTACGCACCTCCTGAACGGGATAACTGTGGGTATGTACGCACTTTATGTAACACTGACCTGCGTGTACGCACCTTATGTAAGGTGTACCTATGTACCCCTTATTTTCTTCAATATTTGATAGCTGATCATCAATCTCTGCTGCTGACTTGAAGTACTGTGATCTATCACCTGAATGGGTTGCCATCAAGGACAACACTTTAGCCATAATGCCAACAATCTCCCCCTTTGGACTTGATGGCAACCTCAAAACTTCAGCTTCATTCTCCCCCTTTGACATCAAGGGCAAAGGGTTATGCTCCCCGTAAGAACATGCTCCCCCTGAATATGAACCCGATCTGCAACGAAGAACCATAATCCACCATGAAAGAGATAGAGACATATTGCAGCTACTTCCAAGATCTCCTTCTGCACATCCTCCATAATGCCAACAATGCATTATATGCTCCCCCTGAACCTGTACCATCAATCAGAAGAGGTTCAGCAATAAGATGATGCATCAAATACCCCCAGCTTTTGCCTGAGGTATTCAAAAGTGTCCCTGGGCAATGGTTTGGTGAGAATATCAGCAACTTGTTCCTTAGAAGGAACATACTCCAACTTGACCTTCTGTTCAAGCACTTGTTCCCGGAGAAAATGGTACTTGATTGGTATGTGCTTGATTTTTGAATGCATAACAGGATTCTTTGAGATGCTGATTGCACTTGTGTTATCACATAAGATGGGGATTGCTGGTGTACAAGTGATTTGAAAATCCTGCAAAGTCTGCATCATCCAAAGGAGTTGGGTGCAACAAGATGCAGCAGCAACATATTCCGCTTCAGCTGTAGACAAGGCAATTGAACTCTGTTTCTTGCTGAACCAAGATACCAGTCTGGAACCCATAAAGAACGCACCACCAATTGTGCTTTTCCTGTCATCCACGCTTTCGGCCCAATCTGCATCTGTATAAGCATGAAGTGTAAGATCTGTATCTCTAGGATACCATAAGCCATAATTTTGAGTCCCTTGAAGATATTTGAAAATTCTCTTCACTGCCTGAAGATGAGTCTCCTTCGGATTTTCCTGAAATCTTCCAACTATTCCAACTGCATGCATGATGTCCGGTCGGGTACCTGTCAAATAAAGTAAACTTCCAATCATAGATCTGTAGGTTGGTTGATGTACTGCTGCAGATTCATCATTTGCACTGAGGCTACATCCTGTGACCATGGGTGTACATACTAGTTTTGCATCTTCCATACCATATTTCTTCAAAATCTGTTTGAGATACTTGGTTTGAGATAAAAAGATTCCTCCTTCTTTTTGTTGGATTTGCAAACCAAGGAAATATGTCAGTTCTCCTAGCAAGGACATTTCAAATTATTTCTGCATGACCAAGGCAAAACTTTGACTCATAGCTTCTTCATTGCTCCCAAAAATAATGTCATCTACATACACAACAAGTATTAGCAATTTGTCATTTTCAACTTTTATATAAAGATTGCTATCTGCTGATCCTTTTGAAAAACCTTGTTGATGAAGATATTTGTCCAAACGGTAGTACCAAGCCCTTTGAGCTTGTTTGAGACCATAGAGAGCCTTTTTCAATCTGCATACAAGATTTGGATCATTTCCAAGAATGAACCCATCTGGCTGTTCAATGTATACTTCTTCTTCCAAGTCTCCATTCAGAAAGGCTGATTTCACGTCCATTTGAAATACTTTGAAGTTTTGAAAACTTGAGAGAGCAAGGAACATTCGGATGGCCTCAAGTCTTGCAACAGGAGCAAAGGTTTCTTCAAAGTCTATTCCTTCTTGCTGCGCATACCCTTTACAAACAAGTCTGGCTTTGTTTCTAATTACTTCTCCATTTTCATTCAATTTATTTTTGAAGACCCATTTTGTTCCGATAACATTCTTATCCTTTGGTCTAGGAACCAGCTCCCAAGTGTTGTTCTTTTCGATCTGCTCAAGTTCTTCATCCATTGCTTTCACCCAAAATTCATCTTTGCATGCCTCTTTCACATTTTGTGGTTCAGTAGAGGAGAGTAATGCCAAATAGCTTGAAGCTTCTGCAACTGTTCTTCTTGTTTGTACACCTGCTTCTTTCTGCCCCATAATCTGAGATTCTGGATGATTCTTCTGAACATATCTGGATGGAGTCTTTTCTTCTATTCTTGTTTGCTCCTCTGGTTCTTCTTGAGGTTCTTCTTGAGGTTCTTCTTCTTCATCATTCTGTCGTTGGGGGTAGCCTTCATCTTCTTCGATGTCTTCATGATGTACTTGCCTAGGAATGTATCCCTTCTCATCAACCACTACATCAATGCTGTCAACAATTCTGCCAAGTCTTTTATTGTAGCATTTGTATGCTTTGCTATGTGGAGAGTAACCAAGAAGAATGCCTTCATCTGCTCTAGGTTCAAGTTTGCCAAGCTGCTCATCAGTATTCTTGATATAGCATTTGCTCCCAAAGATTTTGAAGTGCTTTACCGAAGGAGTCCTACCACTCCAGAGCTCATGAGGAGTTTGAGTGCTGTTCACCCGGACATTTGTTTTGTTGAGAATAACAACCGCAGCATGTGCAGCTTCACCCCATAAAGTTGCGGGAGTTCCTGACTCATCAAGCATAGCACGAGCCATTTGTTGGACTGTTCTGTTCATTCTTTCCACAACTCCATTTTGCTGAGGAGTTCTTGCTGTAGAGAATTCTCTTCTTATCCCATGTTCTTCACAGAAATCGAAAAATTCATTTGAAGTAAATTCCCCACCTCTGTCGGATCTGAGGCACTTAATTTTGTGACCTGATTCATTTTCAACCAAGGCTTTGAAGGATTTGAATTTTTCGAATGCTTCATCTTTGTGCTTCATAAGTCCTAACCAGACAAACCTGGAGAAATCGTCAATGAATAATATCAAGTATTCTTCTCCTCGAGGTGTTCTTTTCCTGAAAGGACCGCATGTATCTGTATGTACTAGCTCAAGAGGCATGCTAGCTGAACCTTCTTTCTCTAGAAAGTTAGTTCTGGTTTGTTTTCCAAACTGACATGATTTGCATATGGTGTTGTCAGGAATTTTGATATCTGGAAGATCGCGAACTGCCTGATATTTGCATGCTTTCCTTATTTGTGAAAAGCTTAGATGTCCCAACCTCCGATGCCATAACCAGTGCTCATCATCCTTGCTCAGATAGCATTTTTGTTGTCCTTCTTCAAATATGTACAGATTATTTGGAGTTCTTTTGCCTTTGATCACTGTTTTACCTGTATCAAGATCACGAACAAGACATCCATTTGATCTGAATATAACCTCGGTTCTTTGATCACACATCTGGCTGACACTTAGAAGATTATGCTTCAATCCATCAACATACAAAACATTTCCAGCCTTGACCTTTTCTTTTAACTGAGCAATGCCTTTTCCTTTTATAGTTGCAGGAGTATCATTTCCAAAAGAGACTTTCTTTCCTTTTTCTAGAGCAGAATATGACTCAAGTTTTTCTTTATCACCTGTCATATGCTTCAAACATCCACTGTCAATGTACCATAGATTTTCCTGTCCCTCTGCATAAAATGCTATCCCACATCTTTCTGTTTGTGGTTCCTTTATTCTCCATGTTTTGGTGCTTGAGGCTTGTTCCTTTTTCTGCTGAAACCTGCTCCTGCATTCAGAGTCTTCATGACCAAAGTTATTGCAAATAGAACATTCAACTTCATTTTCAAGAACTGAAAAGTTGTTATAGGTCCTTTTTGTAATCCCGGTCATACTTCTTTGTTTTTGAGCTTCCCTAGTCATGATTGTTTTATATGCAACACATTGAGCTGCTTTGTGACCAAAGTTATGGCAAGAAAAGCATTGTCCATTGAAGAAACTTCTGCGGTTATCGAATCTACCAGCCAATTGATTGTAATTTCTATTGTCATCTATTCTTGAACCAAATTGAGAAGATTTTACCTGTGGCTGGTTGTAGCTTTTGTTCACCCTTAAGATGGATTGCCCCTGATAGTTTCTGTTTGTAATTCGTCCCTGCTTTACCTGATGATCTTCATTGTGCTTTTGCTCATTTCTTCTTGCTGCATCAAGATAACTTTTTGAGGTGGATGCTTGAGAAGTTTCTCCATTATAGCCCAGACCTGTCTTGTTTAGTGGAGACCGCTGCACATTGATAATCTCATCCAAAGTTTCAGATCCTTTGACAAACTTGAGATTAATAGCTTTTGTTTTCTCAATCTCTTTTCTAAGACCAACAATTTCACCTTCTAATTTTTCAAGATGTTTTTCCTTTTCATCAATTTGAAATTGTAGAGTATCAATGATCATGTTCTTTTCTTCTATACATCTCTTGAGTCTAGTAATTTCATCATAAAGGTTATCCACATCTATAACATCCATATAATCATCATCTTCAAATGCCATTAACAACTTATATTCATTACCTTGTTCATCTTCATCACTACTATCTTCATGAGTGTAGTAGCTTTTCTTATTTGCGTTTTGTTTCTTGTTCCATCTAGCAGGTTCCTTTCCTTTATCCTTATAAGGACATTTTGCAGCATAATGACCTACTCTTCCACAAGCAAAGCATTTAAAAGGTAACTTACCTCTGAACCTTCCAGAACCCCTTTGAAGATTTCTGACAAAATTTGATTCTTCTTCCTCTTCTTCTGGAATGTGGCTTGCTTCATAATAATCTCCTTTGCCTGATGCCTTGAAAGCAGCTTCTCTTCTGTCTGATGGACCTCCCTTTCTCATTTCATAAGCAGTTAGAATTCCATGTAGCTGAGACATAGTAAGAATTCGTAGATTTTCCTTTTCTTCTATTGCAGATACTTTAGATTCAAACTTGGGGGACAATGATCTTAGAACCTTTTCAACCACAATAGCCTCTTTTATTTCTTCACCCAAATTTTTCATACAATTAACAACCTCATCTACCCGAAGAAAATAGTTAGCCACACTTTCATCATTATACATTTTGAGAGTCTCATACTGAATTCTGAGAGTTTGAAGTTTAGCACGCTTTACCTGTTCATCTCCTTCATAGCTCGTGACAATTTTGTCCCATATCTCTTTTGTGGATTTATAGTGCATTACCTTCATGAATTCTGATTGAGATATACATCCTAATAGAGTACTGACTGCTTTCGCATTTGTTTCATACTTCTTTTTCTCGGCTGCATCTGTAGGAGTAGCTGAAGGAAAAGCGTAGCCTGTCTCTACGATGTCCCAAACTTCTGTACCAAGAGATTGAAGATAGGCAGTAACTCTTACCTTCCAATAATTGAAGTTTGTCCCATCAAAAACTGGTGGCCTAATTGATGCTTCTCTCTCGTAGTTGCTCATGATGAACGATCTACCTTCAAGCGATCAAGCTTCTCTGAAGGACCTGCTCTGATACCAATTGTTGGAAATAATACTGAGAGGGGGGGTGAATCAGTATTATCCCATTCTTTTAATAAATCTTCCTTATTTGTTCTTTGAATTAGTTTTGCATGTCAGTACCATAAAATAATGAGCATGAACAAAGAAAACAGATAGTCACACCAAAGAACACAAGATGTAAGGTGGAAACCCAATGTGGGTGAAAACCACCTGCTGCAATATGTCTCTATCTTCTTTCAAATTAGAAACTCCTTTTACAATGGTTTTGTACTGGTGCAGTCCTTTACCAGTACGCAGGCTGCAACCTACAGAGAGCTACAACTCTCTCTCGTTTTCCAGTCTCTCCTGGAAGGGAGCTACAACCCCCTACTTCTTTTCTTACAAGGACCACTTTTCATAAATTTTCAAACTGGATCCATAAGCATCAAATGATCATAAAGTATAAGAAAATCACCCAGTCAACTGTAGTAACCAGATCAACAATAATAGAACCAAACCCAGAACACAGTAATGATAAACAAAGATCTTAAGAGAAGTAAGCACCCTGCTCAACTGCTTGCCTGCTTACAGTACGCACCCTGCTCAACTTCTTGCCTGCTTACAATACGCACCCTGCTCAACTGTTCGCCTGCGTACCTCGCTCTGAGTCCATTGAACTGCCTGCGGACCTCCGCACCTGCAACCCTTCTGTGCCTGCGTACCGGCGCACCTGCAACCCTTCTGTGCCTGCGTACCGGCGCACCTGAAACCCTTCTGTGCCTGCGTACCAGCGCACCTGAAACCCTTCTGTGCCTGCGTATCGGCGCACCTGAAACCCTTCTGTGCCTGCGTACCGGCGCACCTGAAACGCTTCGTTCCTGCGTATGCACGCACTTTTCTTTCACTGTACCTGCGTACCTTCGGGTATAGATGATTTCAAGACTTCAGAAATAACCCAGACAGTCAGATCTACAGATCTGAACATGCGTCGAAGAGATCTCAGTCCATCAATAGATTCGCCTTATTTAGATCTAGACCAGATCTAGCCCTCATGAGATATTCAACCCAAAACATGCTCAAGCCAAATGATCTCCTTTGCTTTATATAGGAAAGCTCTTCCTTAAAACATGGATCAATACCACGAGCCGACACCATAATAACCCAATACCGTCGGCTAAATACCAAGAGTAAAACATAAGAAAACCCCACATGTGAATTTCTTTGCCTTGAAATGTGTGCACTGGGGGTACGCACCTCCTGAATGGGATAACTGTGGGTATGTACGCACTTTATGTAACACTGACCTGCGTGTACGCACCTTATGTAAGGTGTACCTGCGTACCCCTTATTTTCTTCAATATTTGATAGCTGATCATCAATCTCTGCTGCTGACTTGAAGTACTGTGATCTATCACCTGAATGGGTTGCCATCAAGGACAACACTTTAGCCATAATGCCAACACTAAAACCCTATGGAGTTGTGGAATGGCAGTCATAATTGGTTTTGGTCATTGAATAGTCATTAATTAATATTTTTTTAAGCTCCTAAAATCCCTCCAACATTCTCTATAGAAGACCCTCTCAACTCTATAAAAGGAAATCTCATATATCCTCCAAATATAGTGATTGTGGTATTTTCACTATAACTTCATTTTTGCGAAGTCTTAGATTTGGAAATTAAAACCCATTTGATTCGAAATCCTGATGATCATCGTGATTGAATTTCAGATCTTGGTTCGCTATATTTTCAGAAATATAATTTGCGGACGTTAGGGTGTTTGCAGGCTACCGAATTTCATCTCAAAGACGTGACCTTGGGAAAATCGTCATAACTCTCTCTCTGAGAAGAGGATTCGAATTATGTAAAAAGTGGCGAAGAGTGCATGAACTGTAGTTTTTACTATATCAATTTCATAGCCAAAGGAGGAAACAGTGAAATGTGGCACGTCATCCAAGTTTGTTCTAGTAAACTAGTCCATAATTAGGTCATTGTCAGAGATTGGGCATAACGTTGTCTTGAAGAGTCCAAATCGGGTCATACCTATGGCATTGGAAAGAAGACTCAGAGGGATTCTACAGGACCGAAGATCACATGTTGGGTATTTGAAATTGCAAATATACATCAGATTAAATATCATTCTTCTAGAAGGCAAGAAAAACTAGATCAAGTGTTGTGAAGGGGTGCAAAGGACTAGACTTTCTAGGGGAGCAAAGAGCAAGGTGCAACAGAGGTAAGCTATAGGTGAGTATATTCTGTATATGATTGTTCATCTCTTAACTAAATTAGGTTCTTTGTATTCTACTTTCTTGTTTAAATGTTTAGCATTGACATATGCTCTGCAAGATGAGGTAAGTTTTGCTATTGTCATGTCATGGGTATTTCCTTGAAGACTTTTTGTAGGTACTATATATTCATCAAGAGAAGAATCAATGCATAATCTAATGTTCTGAAGAATGAGAAAAGGTAGCATGACAAGAGCAGCAATCAAGGTGCAGAACAACAGCAAGAAGTTCACCACATGATGTCTTCAAGTGGGCAGCACTGCATCCAGACATTGTAAAAGTATCATTGTACAGAGTCATCGTAAAAGAATCTTAGTAAAAATTGTACAAGTTTTTATCTACCAAGAGTTGAAGATGCAGTGTCGAGAGATCTAGGATCATCATTCGGTGGTTGTGTCATAGTTGGGGTTATGGTCTAGTGTGTCTTCTTCTTCTACATCATCCTATATCATTGTAAAGTGTACCATTTTCCTTGGTACAGGAGTCCATTCTTCTTTTATTCTTCTATAGGGTGGTAGGGTGGTGCTAGGCTGGTGCATGAAGTCACCAATAGGTTCAAGCATGTGAAAAATTTAGGGTGGTAGGGTGATGCTAGGGTGAGTTGTAGCTCATTGGGTGTTGGGGCATCCGTTCAGTTGAGTACTGAAGAATCTCAGGCGTTGGAGCGTCCATCCTGTCCGGGCTGGAGAAGAATGATTTTCTAGATGCTAGGAAGTTGGAGCTTTCTTTTAAATTGGAGTTGAAGATTAAAATATTATTAGAAAAGAGTTTGGTGGTTTTTGACTCGGAGGGGGTTTTACACCTAAAATGTTTATGCCTCCTGTGTTCTTTTATTCAATGTTGTTACTACATAAACATTAATGACATTTGAAGATTAATGAATGCTACGAAAAATATTTAAAAGTGTTAATTGGTAAGGAATACTAATTCACCACCACCCCCCGTATTTTCCAACAATTGGTATCAGAGCTTGGTTCCATCAATAGCAGTTTAACAACTGGAAGGAGATCATGGAGCATACCAAGAATGGTGTGCCACTATTCAATGAAAATAATTATGCACACTAGAAAGGTAGAATGGAGGTCTATCTCTTGGCACAAGGTTACAAAGTATGGGACACTGTTAAAAATGTCTTTACAAAACCGCAGATGAACAAGGTAGGAAGAATTTGGTAAATGATGCAAAAGAAAAGAATATTATTATCAGTGGACTAATCTGCTTATCATCAGGTGTTGGGTTGTAAAACCACCAAAAATGTATGGAACAAGCTTGAGAATATATATGTAGGTGGCTCAAATGTCAAAGAAGAAAAGCTTCAAATATCCAGAGCAAAATTTGAGCAACTCAAAATGAAAGAAGATGACAACATTGTTGCATACTTCCAACACGTTGATGAAATAACCAACACTCTAGAAGGATTGGAAGAGCATGTTGACAAGAAGACTATTATATGAAATATTCTTAGACCGTTACCAAGAAGATTCAACCCAAAGCTATCGGTATTAGAATACAGTGCAAATTTGGACAAACTCAACAAAGAGTAATTACATGGAGTTCTCATAGCATATGAAATGAGACTTGATGAAGAATAGGGTAATTCACATCTAGCAACTACATTCGCTGCATCTAAGAAAACCAATATGGACAAACAACCTTCAAAGGAAAAGACCCACACCTACACCTGCAAGTGTGAAGAAGAGGAAGATGATCAATAAGGTTTTTTAGATGGAGAATATGCTTACTTTACGAGAAAACTAAAAATTTGTAAGGGAAAATTCAAAGGTAAACTTCCATTGATATGTTTCAGTTGTGGTCAGGTTGGGCATTTCGTAACAAAATGTTAGAACATAAGTGATGTAAACTCAAAAGGAAAGAAAGGCTTTAAGAAATTCAACAAGAAAGGCAAGAATAAAGGATTCAAAAGGAACTTTCTCTGTAAAGAAGATAGCTCATCATCCGATGAAGATAGTGACAGTGAAGAAGAAGCCAATGAGAGATTATTGTTTATGGCCAAGCACTATAAACAAGAGGTACAAAACAATGAAGAAGAAGGGTTGGCCATAGAAGAATTTTCTAAGGAGGCAATCAAGCTTATAAAAGAGCTCAAGGTTGAGAATCTCTGTTCCAATACTCTTGAAGAACAAGTTCAAGGTCTCAAAATTGAAGTTGAAGAACACAAATGTATTGAAGAGTCACTTCAAAAGAAGTTGGAAGAAAGCAACTGAGAAAGGGAAGCATTAGAAGATGAAGTAGTCTCCCTGCGTAAGGAAGTGAAGAAGGGAAAAACTATCCAAAACTATGGAAACAACTCAAGGGTATTGGAAGAACTCATCAACAATCAGCAATCTTACAATGACAGAACTAACCTCGATTACAAAGAAGAAGAAGTAGGACCTTCTACAGCAAAATACAATGAACCTATGAGATCTCATAGGCATGTAGACTTCATTGAACAAGATTCACAAGAACAGCCTTGGAAGACAATTTCCCGACGAAGATTTCCATCTAGGTACCAACATATTTTTCATAGCTATTGTTATTCATGTGGAAAATTTGTTCATAAAGCTGTAGAATGTCGCACGTATCCTAGGAACCAATACAATTCTAAGAGATCTATCAAATATGAACCTCCCAGGGCTCAATGAAACATCAATAGATTTGAACATTTAACAAGTAATATTGAATGTTAGAGATGTCGAAACTTTGGACACATAGCCAGAGACTGCAGACTTGAAAATCCCCCAAAAGAATCTTCAAAGCCACATAACGAACGAACATGGAAGAAGAACACTGATAATTGTGCTCTTGCTCTCAAGGATCAAAACAACAAATATGTGTGGTATGTTGATAGTGGTTCCTCAATGCATACGACTGGAGATAGAAAGAAATTTTTATCTCTAAAAGAGAAGAAGGATGGAACCATGTCCTTTGGAAATTATGGATCTTCAAATGTTATAGTGTCATGTACCGTCAGTCTCAGATGCAAATATTCTCTAGCTAAGATTATTTTATTGGTTGAAAACATGAATCACAGTCTGCTTAGTGTTGGACAAATGTGTGATAAAGGACACACAATTCTATTCAACTCAACAAAATGTGAAATCAGCAAAGGCATGTATGGTAAAATTGTTGCTACAACAAGTCAAGCACCAAATGGCATATATGTTTTGGATGAAGCAACTAAAGCATGTGTACTAGCTAAAGAAGATGAAAGCTGGTTATGGCACAAACAAATGAGTCACATAAACTTTGCCAATCTTGTCAGGATAAGAAAAAAGGAAGTAGTACGAGAAATGTCGAAAATAGAAAAACCTTCCAACACACTATGTGAGGCCTGTCAGCATGACAAGAAGACAAAATAAAGATTTAAAACAAAAGAACACTTTGCATCACATTCATTGGAATTGATACATATTGATCTATGTGGTCCTATGGGAACAAAATTCTTAGATGGATAATTATATTTCATGTTAATGATAGATGACTATACCAGGATGACAACCATTAGTTTCCTAAAGAAAAAATCTGAAGCATTTGAGTGCTTTAAGATCAGCAAGGAGTTGGTTGAAAATGAAACTGATTTAAAAATAAAGTGTCTAAGATCAGATAATGGCAGAGAATTCACTTACAAATTATTTTAGCAATACTATGATGAAAATGGAATAAAAAGACCATTTTCAACAGCACGAACACCTCAGCGAAATGGAGTTGATGAAAGAAAGAACATAACCATATAGGAAATGGGTAGAACAATGTTGAAGGACTCAAAATTGGATGAGAAATTGTGGGTTCAAGCAATTGATAGGATAGCCTTCATTATCAATAGAAGTCTTCTCAGAAATAATTGCAATAAGACCCATATGAATTATGGAAAGTAAAACTGGCTAATGTAAAATATTTTAGAAATTCGAAAGAAAATGTTATATCAAAAGAGAAGATCGAAAGTTGGGTAAGTTTGAATTATGTGTTGAGGAAGGTATCTTTGTTGGTTACTCATCCAAAATAAAGGCCTATAAATGCTGTAACCTAAGATGAAAACTGATGGTGGGGAGCATAAATGTTACATTTGACAAAGATAGTTTTCTAACGAATAATGATGAGGATCTAGAACCTTTGAAACTTGAGACAGAGGTTAAAAAGGGTACAGAGAAAATTTTAGAACAAGAAGCAACTGTCAAAAAGGAAGAAGTAAATAATTATCAACAAGATATACATGAACAACAATAAGAACCTCCTCCAAAGAGAACAAATGAACGGATTCAAAAGAACCATCCATCAAATCAAATCATTGGTGACATAAATGAAGGAATTGGAACAAGAAAAGGTCGATAGCTTCGTTCATCACAACAATCTCATATTTCTCTTCTAGCAACCTTTGAGCCTAGTAGTTTTGAGGAAGCCAACCAGAATGAACATTATGTAGCAGCTATGAATGAAGAATTGGATCAAATCGAGAAGAATAACACCTGGGAATTAGTTTCACGACCAAAAGATAAAAATTTCATTGGGACTAAATGGATGTTTAGGAACAAATTGAACGAAGATGGACAAGTTACTAGAAACAAAGCAAGTTTGGTTTGCAAAGGCTATGCACAAGTGGAAGGAATTGATTTCGACGAAGCATTTGTGCCAGTTGCCAAAATGGAAGCCATCTGGATGTTTCTCGCCTATGCATGTTCAAGGGAAATAAAAGTCTACCAAATGGATGTCAAGTCAACATTTTTGAATGGAGAATTAGAAGAATAAGTTTACATTGAACAAACTGAAGGTTTTCTACTATCAGAAAGAGAAGACTATGTTTGCAAGTTAAAGAAGGCTTTGTATGGTCTCAAGCAGGCTCCCAAAGCATGGTATGCTCATCTTGATGGATATCTACATCAACAAGGCTTCAAGAAAGGTATTTCTAGTAGTAATCTTTACGTAAAAATAGATAAGGATAATTTAACAATCGTTGAGGTATATGTGGATGATATAACCTTTGGTAGCAATGACGATTGATTAAGTAAGAACTCTTCTACAAAGATGCAAAGTGAGTTCGAGATGTCTTTACTTTGAGATTTGACATACTTCTTGGGGCTTCAAATATCTCAGCAACAGAAAGGAATATTTATATATCAAGCCAAGTACATCAAGGAAATGCTCAAGAAATTCAAAATGGAAGATTGCAAAATTGTCCTTACTTCGATGGTAACAGGTTGCAAATTGAGCATAGACGACTCATCTAAGGATGTGGATCAGAGGTTGTATAGATGTATGATTGGTAGTCTTCTATATGTAATAGCCTCTCGAGCAGATGTTATGCAAGCATTTGGACAAGTAGCAAGATTCCAAGTAGCACCAAAAGAATCACATATTATTTCCGTCAAAAGAATTCTTCGATATCTAAAGGGAACAACAGAATATGGCTTGTGGTATCCCAAGGGAAAAAATCTCATTATTCAAGCCTTTACAGATGCAGATTGGGTAGGAAGCATTGATGATTATAAGAGTACTAGTGGAGAAACATTCTATCTAGGTAGTTGCATCGTATCATGGTTGAGCAAAACGCAAACCTCAATCTCGTTATCTACAGAGGAAGAAGAATACATTGCAACAGCAGCTTGTTGTACTCAAGTCCCTTGGATGAAGCAAACTTTGTAATATCTTCAAGTACAATTTAGTGAACCTATTCCCATCTTATGTGATAACACTAGTGCCATTAGCATCTCCAAGAATCCTATCATGCATTCAAAAACAAAACACATTCTGATAAAATATCATTTTGTTAGAGAACAAGTCGCTGAAAAGAATATCAAACTTGAATATTTTTGTACAAAAGAAAAAATCACTGATATATTCACTAAACCTTTACCTCATGAAGAATTTGAATATCTTCACCAAAATCTTGGCATTATCCCAAGTTCTCATTAGATTTTCCTTATTCATAAAATAAAGGGGGAGTGGAAGTGTGTACAGATTAGCAGGATGGTTGTGTGATAGGGGGAGTTACCCTTTTCCATTGATGTCGAAGGGGGAGAGATGATAGTAGGAAGAGGTGCCCTGATCGCAAGGGGAGTACTTGTGCTGCCATCAATGCCAAAGGGGGAGATTGTTGATCTAAAAGGGATCTGAGGTTGGCATTGATGTCAACCCAAGCAGCACCAGGGGCTACCTTGATCTTGCAAGCAAATTTTTACTTGACAATTTACTCTATTTTGAGTCAAACATTTTCTATATAGATTCTACTCTTCGAGATGTTTCTTTTGATATATGGCACGCCAAGTAATTCTTCACGGTTTAAGAGATATTCATTTTTGAAGTTAGTAACCCTAGTTAGTGGGCTAAAACCCTATGGGATTGTGGCACGACACTCATAATTGGTTTTGGTCATTGAATAGTCATTAATTAATATTTTTTAAGCTCCTATAATCCCTCCAACATTCTTTATAGAAGCTCCTCTCAACTCTATGAAAAGAAATCTCATATATCCTCCAAATGTAGAGATCATGGCATTTTCACTATAACTTCATTTCTACAAAGTCTTAGATTTTCAAATTAAAACCCATTTTATTTGCAATCCTAATGATTTTCATCACCAAATTTTAGATATTGGTTTGTTATATGTTTAGAGATATGATCTATGGAAGCTAGGGCTTTTTCAGGCTGCCGAATTTCATCTCAAAGAAGTGACCTTGGAAAAATCGTCATAACTCTCTCTCTGAGAAGAGGATTGGAGTTCTATAAAAAGTTGCGGATAGTGCACGGACTTTAATTTTATTTTTATCAAAGGAAACAGTGACACGTGGCATGTCATACAAGTTCGCTCTGTTGAACTAGTCCATAATTAGGTCATTGTGGGAGATTAGGCATAGCTTTGTCTTAAAGAGTCCAAATCGGGTCAAACCTATGGCATTGGAAAGAAGACTCAGACGGCTTCTACAGGACCGAAGATCACATGTTGGGTAGTCGAAATAACATAGATACATCATATTGAATATCATACTCCTAGAAGGCAATAAAAACTAGATCAAGTATTGTTAAGGGGTGCAAAGGACCAAACTTTCTAAGGCAGCAAAGAGAAAGATGCAACAAAATGATGTAGCAGAGGTAAGATATAGGTAAGTATCTTCTGTATATGCATGTTCATCTCTTAATTTCATTTGTTTCTTTGTATTATAATTTGTTGTTTTTTTTAGCACTGACATATGCTCTGCAGGATGAGGTAAGTTTTGATATTATCATGTCATGGTTATTTCCTTGAAGACTTTTTGCAGGTGTTATATATTCATCAAGAGAAGACTCAATGCATAATCTAATGTTTTGAAGAATGAGAAGGGGTAGCATGACAAAAGAAACAATCAAGGTGCAAAACAACAAGAAGAAGTTCACCACATGAAGTCTTCAAGTGGACAACATTGCATACAGACATTGTAAAAGTATCATTGTACAGAGTCATTGTAAAATCATATTTGTAAAATTTGTATAAGTGTCTATCTACTAATAGTTGAATATGCAGTGTCAGGAGGTCTAGGATCATCATTAGGTGGTTGTGTCATATTTGGGGTTATGGTCTAGTGTGTCTTCTTCTTCTACATCATTCTATATCATTGCGAAGTGGACCATTTTCCCTAGTACGAGGGTCCATTCTTATTTTATTCTTCTATAGGGTGGTAGGGTGGTGCTAGGCTAGTGCTTGAAGTCACCAATAGGTTCATGCCTATGAAAACTTCAGGGTGGTAGGGTGGTGCTAGGGTGATTTGTAGCTCATTGGGTGTTGGGGCATCCATTCAGTTGACTACTGAAGAATCTCGGGCATTGGAACATCTATCCAGTGGGATCTGGAGAAGAATTCTTTTCTAGATTCTAGGAATTTGGAGCTTTCTTTTCAATTGGAGTTGAAGATTAAAGAAGTATTAGAAAATCATTTGGTGGCTTTTGACTTGTAGGGGGTTTTCCACCTAAAATGTTTGTGCTTCCTATGTTTGTTTATTCACTGTTGTTACTTCATAAACATTAATGATAATTGAAGATTAACTAATTCTCTGAAAATATTTAAAGTATTAATTGCTAAGGAATATTGATTCACCCCCCCTCTCTCACTATTTTCGAACACTCTATATGAGGCAAAAAATCTGAAATCTTTGTGGGAAATACATCCTAAAACTGCTATAAAATTTCTAAATCTCTGTTTAATACCTCCACATCCTCAACATCCTTACCTTTATCACTAGATATATTCACTACAAATAACACACACCCTTTCCTATGACTGCACTTTTCCTGCAAAGTTGTAACCATTCTAACTGATGTTTCCTTCATCTTGCCCTGCAAAAATATTTATTCTCCATTATCATCCAAACATTCAATGGATTTTTCATAACAACCCACCTTAGTCCTATGAAGATACAACCAGTCCATACCAAAGAACATAATGTATGATCCCAATAGAAGCACATTCAAATGTGTTGATGTAGGCGTACCATTGAAATCAAATGCACAAACTCTTACCCAATGATGAAATCTTTCCTTTGTACCTATAGCCAACTACACTAACCAATATTTTGCATGCACTTTTTTATTGAAACCACACTTCTACACCAGGTTAGGGTTAAAATAACTATAATTAGATCTAGGGACGATCAAAATAGAAACAACTTGATCATAAAGCTTACCATCCATCTCGATAATAGATGCTTGGTGATCCGCCTACCTATTATCAAATGTTCCATAGATATGAGGAATTCACTGCCCAACATCCCCAATAGTCTACACTTCCTGCACACTGCAGACCTCGGGTCTACCACACTGATTTTGCCGACAATCCTTCTTAAGATGCCCTTTACCATATGTCCAACATTGCAACCATCCCTTACCATCACCTTCATTTTACTTCCCTCCGGGCTGAGGTCCATTAAAATTATTATAAGCCACAACATTCTCCTTCTCCCCTGCATCCTGGGGTCTTGTTTGCTTTGGCCACCATTTACCTTTAGACTTGTCTTTCCCTTTCCAGCCTTGTTGAGACTCTGTCTTGCACGTTGATTTCTCTTAAAAATGCTTCAAATTACCAATGAATTCCTCAAGTGACCAAGGCTCAGCATATTCATATTGATCTCTAAATACTAATGATAATCCACTAACAAATATCTAAAATTTAGCTTTCTCATCCTTAACATACGATACATACCTCAATAACTCCATGAACTTGGTCATATACTCCTCATCCATCATTGATTCCATCATTAACTCATAAAATCTCTTGTCTTTATTGTCATAGTACCTCTTTGAGAAAATATTTATTTCTAATAAGTCTCTTGAATTCATGGTAACTCAGTTATTTTTTCATGATGTCTCTAACTTGCTTCCAATATTCCCACCAAATTTCTTCTTTCCCTTTGAGGCTGAAGATAACTATTTTGGCCTTCATATTCTCTATGTAATCATGCAACTCAAAGAAATTATTCATCCCAAGTAATAATGCCTCTGCATCTCCTGGCTTCTTCAAATCACCATCGAAGGTTAGTGTTTTGGATTTCCTAAACTCATCTGGAAAATATCCCCTGTCACTCCTCTTGTAAGGATGATAACGATGATGACCATGTTACATGTCGAAACCTGAAATAGAATAGAACATGTGTCCATCACCTCTCCTATTTGGTGTATCTAAGAACCTACCATTTCTAATCATGTAATCTTTATCTAACATGTCACCACCATGATACCTACTGCCATATGCCCCATTAGTCTTGTCGTCCTGCCCATTGTTGATCCTAGGTGGTCCATGTCTCTACAGATATGAAAAAATTCGAAGGATAACTTCATTAATGTCTGCTTATTTCTCCTGTTCCTGAATGATTATGTCATTATCCTCTTTGCAACTTCTTCTTTCCTCCTTCAAAATTCTCAATGTTTCTACTATGTTAGGATAATGCCGATCATTGTCTCGCTCATATGATCTATAGGGAGAATCTCGTGAACTGTAGTATACCATATTGCTAGTCATATTTGATCTTCTACTTCTTGCTTCAAGTACATCATGTCAGATAAAAAAAAATATAAACATAATCAACATACGTCAGTATACTTCAAGGAGGATATTTTGTCTGCAAGACAAACCAGATTAGCACAATACATGTATATATATAAACATAATCATATCCCTATATAGACATCATTTCAACCACTATCCAATTACCATGCATGAATATACCATAACTATGACAATGCATTCATAATGACATATAGACATTGACATGCATTACAAATTCATAACCAACGTGTACTCATGAATACCACACCCAACAAAAAAACCATCATCTTCCACATGGTGACACAACAACAATAATCACCACCACCATGCATACCCAACAAGCACATAGACCACAAAAATAAAGAACACACATGAAACTGATATGTATCCATGGTAAACACATTCCACCCATCTAGTCCAAGGGGTGAACCATGCTCTAATACCACTTTGTAATACCCTACTCCCACATTTACCCAAGCTAGCCGGGCCACTGGGGTAAACATGTGATGAAGAGTTTCTATGATATGATTAAAATTCACAAGTATAGTTAAGGAAGGTTGTGGAATCGACTAAAAAAAACCAAACTAACCTTCCTCGGGAGCTACAAAGCCTCCAGGAGCCAACCAACCCCTCCAGGTGTTCGGCCCCTGAGAAACATTGATGTTTTTCTAAACTAGACTCCCAGATGCTCCCATGAAAAGCCTTCCATGTGATTGAGACCCTCTAGTCACTCCCACAACAAGGTATCCATGTGACTGTCATTTTTTTAAGGAGTTATGTGTTATTGATCCTGAATTATGAGCCTCTTTTTCATGGCTAGGACTCAGGCCTATGCTGAGAACTTCATTTATATAAATGATAAATAACATAATGACAATGACTCAAAGAAAAACTTTAACAAGAACCTAAGCTAACAAGGCATAACAATGATAAAAATTTCATCAAACACATCATGAACATGTAATCTACAGGTCATATAAACACATCTTCGCATAGGGACTTCATACTTATCTGATATTTATCAAGGAGATATGATGCCCTCTCATAATAGTTTTGTTATCATTTATTAGGTCATACATTCATTACTCATTCATTTACTAATCAAAACATGATGATATCCATGACTAAGATATGTCATAAACCATGCTTATAACCAGAAAATAACAATAATATAACAACCATTATAATCACATAATAACAAGCATATTTAGGCATTATACACAAGAGGAAAGGAGATCTTATTAGCATATGAAAAAGCCAACCAGGAAAACTTCCACATACCACCCAACCATATATTGGGTTAAACCAAATATTTATTTCAGCCAATCACCCCCATGCCATATTCCAAGAATGAATGTGGGACTTACAAAAAAACAATCAGGGCTTCCTCAAGCTTTACAACAATCCACCAATGGATTCCTAGGCCCAAGACCTCATCTATACAACTAGGCTTTACTGCAACCCTACGCAGGGATTCCTAGGCCAAAACAAGCAACATACACTACAAGGCTTTACCCAATCCTACCATATATTGGTCAAGGGATCACTAGGGCTATACAAGCATGGACACCTCCAGATATCTCTACCTAAACCATGTATTTTTTTTGTCTCTACCTATAGCTTTACTATATATCTTACATTATTGATAAATAGATTTGCAAGTCCAATGAGACTCCACCCTCTAGTCTTTACTATATATCCTGCCGTTCACTGGTTGAGGATTCCTAGGCCTAAAGAGGGCATACACAATCAAGCTTTATCACAATCCCACCTTCACCCATCCAATGTCGAAACCATCCAGAAATCTAGCTCAACCATGTAAGAGAAACACCATCACACCATGGTTGTCTGGAAATGGCAATGAAAAGATGAGAATCATTGTCACACCTTGCAAAACCCATTCCAATGACAGAAAGAGAACCAAATAAATACATAGAGTGGTCTATCACCCCAGCTCAACAATGACAAAGAGTCGACCCATTACATCTATTTTTGTATACAGAACTGTCACCTCCAAGTTTGTATGGACCTCGGGTTGATCAAGTAAATTTGGTAGCCATAGGAATTGCAACATTCTTCTTGCAATACTAGTGGTAATCACTTTTTGGCACCGTTGTCAGGGAGGTGTCTAAGTAGATGTGATTTATTATTTATTTCTTCCATTTCTTATATTTTTCATTCTACTATTAGTTCCATTTTGAAAAGTAGTTTTAAGTTGATTTTCTTTCCTTTCCATTCTATGATTCATTTCATTCAGCAGTTACTTTCAATTCAGCTTGTCTTTTCAGTTCTACAATCAGTCTTGAAGCTTGAAAAAAAAAACAAAAACACTCCTTTCATGCCTCATAAGAATTGGGATAACTTATGAAAATTGCTTTCAAATACCCCAACTACTTCAAATAGCCAACCTTCCCTCTTCTTCGGTGGCTGTGAATTAGAGGACCCCTTAGGTGAACAACTAGAGATTTTTGAAGAGCCTATAGGGGAAGAAGAAGAACCCATTCCAACTGACATAATGGCTGAAAATAGAAATGAAATGGGATGTAAAAAGAATTCAAGGCATTTTTCCCATCAGAGAAACCAATGGGAATGCCAAGATGAAAAACATAAGCCCATTTACTCTTCTTCACTTCCATGACCTTACCTCAGATGATCCAGATACTTTATTGTTTGAATTTGTTGTCATATGTAGAACTTATTATTACACCTATGATGATCAGAAGTTGAAATTATTCCCATTCACTCTCAAGGATTCAACTCTATGTTGGTTCATGGGTTTACCTAGGTATAGTATCACCACCTGGGCTTAGATGCAACAAGCTTTCAAAAACAAGTATAGGGACTATTGTAGGTCCAAAGATACCAAAGAGGAAATTTTTAGAATGGCCTTGGGATAGGATGAGTCCTTAGAGGATTATGAGGAAAGATACCAGCTCAGCTATAAAAGGCCCAGGTGCACACTTGATCCTCAGTCACTTAAGTTAGTCATTCTCAGGGGGATCAGGGAGGATCTCCTAGAAACCCTAAACCTGCGATCAGGAGGGGACATCTACTAGCTACCCTATGAAGAAATCAATATTTTTTTTAAGAATCATTCTAGGGTAGCTAGAAAAAGGGGTAGGGCTAGTCAAATAGTGGCCATCTCATCCTCTTCCAACACATCTATAAAAAGTGAAATGGGAAACATGTTGCAATATTTTAAGAGTCAAATGTCGCAAACCCTTGCCTTGCAAATGGAAACTATGCAAATCAAGAAGAAGCAAAGAGAGAATTAACCATCTTCTGCCCTAGACACACAATGAGGCACCTTAGGAATGAATGTCCATTACACCTTATAGAAATCTACTCATTCTGTGAAGAAAACCACTCCATAGACAAGTGCCCTTCTCTCCCTGGACTAAGGAGTGACTTAACAAGTTTTCTACATAAATCAAAGGAGGCCTTGGTGGGCTCCAGTATTGTAGCAATAATGCTACAACTCCTGGGGCTTCCTATCTCTAATTTTATCAACCCGGTAGTTCGTACAAACTTGGAAGCGACGGTGCTGTATGCACAAGTACTAGCTCTTGTCGCAGCTGTCACTTGGTCAGCTGGCACAAGTCCGCTAGGGCTCAAGCCCACTTCTATATGCTCTCAGAAGAAGCTTTCTAATTGATGGACAAAGGCTATTTCAAAGGAAATTAATCTACTTTGCAAAAATGAACTGAAAGCCAACCAAAACATGAAACCCTAGTAAACCCTAATCTGACTAGTTTAACCTCTATGATGCAATAGTGAGAGTGCAAATGTCTAAAAAGGATTCCATTACTTCTAGTGATGTGAAATGCATGAACTCAAACTACTTCCATTAAAAAGAACATTGTTTTTGTATTTTTGCTTAAGTGGATGGAGTGATTGTGGTTTTGTTTCTTATTAGGGTTTGGCTGTGCAGAGGTGGTGCGAAGGGAGAGAAAGCTTGGGAAAGGTCAGGAGGGCTAGGAGAGGTCCCAGAGGGTCCCTAGCATCAGTCCACAGAAGTCTACAATGTTCAGGTGCTCGGCAACCAAGTTTGCAGGCTTCTACAGGATGTCTGCAGGGGATCCTACAGGAAACTAAGGAATTCTACAGGAAGTCTGCTAACTTCTACAGGATGTGCTATAAGTGGAGGTTTTGGGTGATGGTGAAGTGATGGAGCGGTATGGGTGGATGGGTAAGGTGGACATGGAGCTTGTGATGGCTCAGGGACAGAGGAATAAGATGGAGAGAGAGTGCACGGAGTTGGTTGGTGAATGGAAGGATGGAAACAACGAAAGGTCAAGAAAATGAAGCTACGTGGCAATGGAAGAGTTGGAAGGTAAACGAGCTGAACAGAGGTCGAGTAGGTGGCTTTAGGCGTGGTTGAGAAGAAGAAGAAGGAAGTGGAATGATACTGAGCAGTGTAAATAAAACAAATTTCTTATGTCTTGCACCAAAAACGAGAATCCATCAACCTGTGCTACCTGTGCTATTAAACCAATGAACAGCAATGTAAATCATGAAGAAAAGTTGTGCATGGAGGTAGAATGAAGAAGTATGGCTCTAGAGCAAAGTGCATGGAAGGATCCACGATTAAAATGACTGTGTTGCAGCTTGCATAAAAGTGGAAAAAGACTGTGTTTTTTTGGTGGTTGGTTTAGACTGCACCCCAATCCCTAAACAGAGATGGCAGTGAAGGCACTAATCAACCTTTTCTTGGAGCTCCAGTGAATTACAATCCTCCTATTCTAATCTAAGCAACTGAAAGTGATTTAACCATAAGCTAATCCTACTCAATCTCATTAAAGAAATCAAATCAGCAGACTGTGTTCTTGAAATGCATATCAAAACAAAGAAACAAAGTGCTGGAAAGAAAGGTAAATAACACTACAAGAAGAGGAGATCTATTGCTCTCAGGTTGGGCCCTAACCTAAGATTTATAGCTCCCTTAAAAGCGCAGAACTAGATCCAAATCTGCTTGCCTTTATTCATAATCAAAAGTCTAATGTCATGCCAAAACTGGCTTACAAAAACAACACCGAGCTGTGCTCAAAAATTACAATATCAGTTCAAAAGTTCAAAAAGCTCCTAACAAAGGCTATGGCCTTCATATTTATACACAATGAAGATCAAGCTGGCTTCCTCCATTCGTTGAGCTTGGCTGTCCAACTGAAAGTCAAACTGCTGTAAACTGTTGATCCTGTAGAACGTGTTGGCTGCCTTTAAGCTCGGTGGGGAGAGTTGTTGGAGCTCGGAGTTAAGGTGAAAATCACGAGGAAGGTCATCAAGACTGTGGACAACCTCCCTATGAACCCGCAATTCCACCTTTGTTGTCTCCTTGTCTCCATTTACGTGGTCTTTTGCTCTCTTTAATGCCAAAAACCTGAAATCATCATGTATTAGCCACATAGATATAATGCCTGCCCTTCTTCCTACAAATAACACGAATATACTAAGAAATGAATGCATAAGTGATAAAAGATGAATGGTTGAGCAAGGTAAAATAGGCCAAATGAGCCCAAATTGTACCAAAAATTGGAGCTCATCATCACCCCCCAGCTAAAATATTTACTCATCCTTGAGCAACCTTGCTGCAGCTCCTTGTCCTTGGCCGAGAACTAGGGCTCGGAGCATGCTCTTCCTTTTCTGTTCTTGGTGGCCCTGCCTCTTGTGCCCCTGGCGGTGACGAGGGTGGCGCTTCCTCCCCATTTCCTGTTTCCTTGAGCCGGGCTTCGGAAGATAATTGGCCTATCCTTCGTGTCCAGGAAGTTATTTTTGGGCTTCCCCTCTCGGGGGTGGCTGATGTTTTAGAGGGGATCTTTCACTGGGTGAAGTAGGGACACCCCCTAAAATGGTTTGGCTGCTGGGTGGAGGCTGCGGCTTGCCCGTGTTTATTCTCTTACTTCTCCTGGCTTCAAAAGGTAGAGGGATCTCCCTCTCTCTCTTCTCCTTTGGCTTTGGAGGTGTACTGAGGGCGGCCAGCACAGCTGCTGCCTCCTTTTCGAGAATGTCAGCCTTCTCTTTCTTGCGTTTTGCTTTCTCAGGGCTCCCTGTATAGGGCCCCTTCTTTTCCGATTTCGGGCTTCCTGTAGAAGACCCTGCTTTACCCACTTCCGGGCCTTCTGTAGAAGACCCTTTCTTTACCAATTTTGGACTTCCTATAGAAGACCCTGTTTTAACCACTCTCGGGCTTCTTGTAGAAGCCCCTGTTTTGGTAATTTTCGGGCTTCCTGTAGAAGCCTCTTTTTCAACGATGTTCGGGCTTCCTGTAGAAGACCTTTTACTGTTTTCGGGCTTCCTGTAGAAGCCTGTTTCTGCTTTCCTATAGACACAGGTGTCACCACCTGTGCTTGCTTTCTTGCATGGGTTTTGCTTTTTGGTTTGGTTGTAGGTGCTAATGAGGTACTTGGGCTGATGTGGACCACCTCAGCTTTGTCCGTTCTGCTTTTCAACCTCTTTTCTCTTGCTGACAAGATGGGTGTATCACCTTTTTCCTTGTCATCCTTTTTCTCATGCCTCTTCTTTTGTTCTTTCTTCTGCACTGTGGTCGGGGTCTTCTAGCCTGTTCTGAGCTTCTACAAGAAGTTTTTAGTAGAAATACAGAGCTTCCTGTAGAAAGGTTGCGTTCCTGTAGAGAGTCTGCACCTTCCTGTAGAAGATCTGCATCTTCCTGTAGAAAATCTGCGTCTTCCTGTAGAAGACTCAAGCTGTAATAAAATTGCACATACCTTGGAGAAAATGAGTATTCTTGGAGGAGGTGCTGGCGAGGTGTCCTGACTGCATGATGGGGACCCTTGGCTTTGAGTTGAGAGGCTTCCTCTCCTCCATAGAACACCTGCATGCAATTTTACATAATGAATCTGTTGACCTTGTTTTTTTTCTTTTGTTTTTTTCTATTTTCTTTTTCCTTTTTTTTTTTTTTTGAAAGATAACAGGGGCGCCTCATTGAGGTTTTCACCCTTGCCATCTGCCTTAAGCGCCTCAAAGAGGTTTTCACTCAAGGATCTTTTTCCAATCTCTTTTCTTCTTTTTTTTTCTGAAAAGACAATAGGGGCGCCTCAATGAGGTTTTCACCCCTACCACCTGCCTTGGACGCCTCAGAAAGGTTTTCACCCAAGGGTCTTTATTATTTATTTATTTTTTTGTTTTTTTTGTTTTTTTTTTTTTTAGATTCTTCAGGGTATGCCCAAAGCAGGGGCAGAACCCTTCTCTATGACCAACACTGCCTTCTCCATAGTTTTGATGAACTCTTGTCTTGAGGGAGGCTTCCTGTAGATCTTCAATCGATGCCCATTGACAAGCATGGGGATGGCTTCCTCATCAATGGTCCGAATAAGAACAGATCCATTGTCATGACATTTTTCCACTGAATATGGACCTAGCCATCTGGTTCTCAGCTTCCCCTTGAAATCTTTGTATCTGGAGTCATACAGCAAAGCCCAATCTCTCGGCTGAAATTGCTTGTCATGGAGATGTTGGTCATGCCACACCTTTCTCTAAAGTTGAACCACTTCTGAGTGAAGGAGGGCCTGCATTCGGTGCTCATCCAGTCCATTCAGCTGCAATAACCTTTCTTGTTGTGCATGGCTGAGATCTAGGTCCAGCTGAGCTGCCATCCTCAAAGTGTTGTATTCAAACTCAATGGACAGCAAAGCTTTCTTCCCATAGACCAGCTCATAAGGTGTGAAGCCGGTGGTGGTCTTCCAAGTGGTGTTGTAAGCCCATGTGGCTTCAACCAGGCGATCTGCTCAGTCCTTTCTGCTGCTGCTCACCACCTTAGTCAAGATCCCTTCTAATGCTCTATTGGTGACTTCCACCTGCCCATTTGCTTGAGGGTGATAGGGGGTGGAAGTCCTATGCTTGATCTTGTGATGAGCTAGTAGATCTTCAACCAGGTTGGAGGTGAACTGGCTCCCTTGATCGGTGACCAGCTCTCTTGGATAGCCAAACTTATAGAAGATGTTTTCTCTTAGGAACTCGGCCACCTTTTCTTCTGTTGCTGCTTTGATTGCTTTGGTCTCTGCCCACTTTGTCAGGTAGTCAGTGCACACAATGATGTAAGACCTTTGCCTCGAAGGAGGGTTGATTGGGCCCACAAAGTCCATACCCCACTTCTCAAATGGCTCAAGAGTCACCTGAGGTTGGAGAGGCATCTCATCCCTTTGGGTCGGTTTCCCCATTCTTTGGCATTGGTCACACTGGATGACATATCTTCTGACATCTTGATGAAGTGTGGGCCAATAGTAGCCTGCCTGCAGGATTTTGAAGGCAGTTCTCTTTGTTGTAAAATGTCCTCCACAAGGCCCATCATGACAAGTGAGGAGGATATCAAAGACTTCCTCCTCCCTTACAAGACGCCTTAAGATCTGATCGGGGCCAAGCTTGAACAGATTGCCCCCGATCCAAGTAAATGAGGCACTTTTTCTGATGATTCTGCTCTTCTCTTTTGAAGATAGGTGCGGAGGGAACTGTGCTGAAACAAGGTAGTTTGCTATATCAGCAAACCATGGAGAGAGTACTGAAATAGCAAACAGATGTTCATCGGGCATCTGGTCATCCACTGTTCCATCCTCATCTGCAGACAAATCCAATCTAGATAAAAAGTCAGCAACAACATTTTCTCTACCTGGTTTGTCAACAATGGTCAAATCAAACTGCTGCAATAAAAGTAACCATCTAATAATACGAGCATTCACATCTGGTTTATTCATTAAATATCTAATTGCAGAATGGTCTGTATGTACAAAGGTTTGATAGCCAGTAATATAATGTCGGAACTTGTTCAGTGCATGGACCACAACCAAGAATTCTTTCTCGGTTACAGTGTAATTCAGCTCAGCTTTGGACAAGTTTTTGCCAACAAAGTAAATGGCATATGGAAGTTTTTGCTCAACTTGTCCTAAAGCTGCACCTATGGCTTTGTTCGACACATCAGTGTGGATGTGGAAAGGTAGGGCCCAGTTTGGACCTCTCAGGATTGGGGCTGACACCAACTTGTCCTTCAATTCATTTAAAGCCCTCTGACAATCGTCAGTCCATTTAAACTCCACATCTTTTGCCAACAGGCCAAACAATGGCGAGGCTAGCTTGCTGAAGTCTTTAATGAATCTCCGGTAATATCCTGCTAATCCCAAGAAACTCCAAACATCCCTTACCTTTTGAGGAGGTGGGACCTTCTTGATGAGAGCAATTTTGTTAGGATCCACCTGTAACCCTTGGCGAGAAATGGTATGGCCTAGCACGGTCCCTTCAGTCATTAGGAATTCACATTTTTTAGGACTAAGGGACAAGTTCATCTCAATGCATTTGGTTAGTACTTTTCCCAGATTGGACAATGCTTCCTGAAAGTTGGCCCCATAAGGAGTAAAGTCATCCATATAGATTTCCACTGCATCATGGACCAGTTCCGAGAAGATGCTTAAGACAGCTCTCTGGAAGGTAGCAGGAGCATTGCATAACCCAAAGGGAAGGACTCGGTAGGCAAAGGTGCCCCAAGGGCAAGTGAAAGTGGTCTTGTCTTGGTCTTCCGGGCTGATTTGAATCTGGTTGTACCTGCTAAACCCATCCAGGAAAGAGAAGAACTTCTTTCCTGCCAGTCCATCCAACACTTGATCTATGAAAGGTAGAGGGAAATGGTCTTTCTTGGTAGCTTTGTTCAGTTCTCGGTAGTCCACACAGATTCTCCATTTCCCATTTTTCTTGGGAACCAACACCAGAGGGGACACCCATTCACTATCTGAGATGGGGTAGATGAATCCGGCATCCAACAGTTTTTGCAATTCTTCCTTGACAATGTCCTTAAGGGCTGGATTCATTCTCCTCTGGGGTTGCCTAACTGGCTTACAAACCTCTTCGATGTATATGTGATGGGTACAGACCGAAGGATGGACTCCTTTCATCTGCTTATAGCTCCAAGCAAAAGCATCTAGGTGACTGGCCAACAGGCTACATAGCTCCTTTTCCTGGGAAGGAGATAGGGAGGAGCTGATCTTCAACGTTCTCTCAGGGCCGAACTCCACATTCTTGACTCTGGGAGTGACAGGGTTGGTTGTACAAAGATCCACTAAGGCGCTAGCTTGGGCATCCTCCACCAATTTCTCTAAGGATAGTGCACTGGAAGGTGGATTCTGGATCAAGGTCTCGATCAAGTCATCCTCGGTTGGGGGGTCTCTTCTAGTGGTATCTAAGGTGCACAGAGGTGCTGAGTACACCTCGTCTTCCTCTCCTTCCTCTAGCCAGAGTGGTAAGTCATGCTCTAAGGAGGGTTGGGCAGGAGGGTATAGGACTAGCTGCTTGGACATAGGACCATTTTTGATGGTCATATTTCCTGCACGACAACTTATGTACGCATCTGCAGTGGCTAACCAAGGCCTTCCCAAAATGAGAGGATATCCAGTAAGCTTTGCCTTGGGTTGCAGAACCAAGAAATCTGCAGGGTATTCCCAAGAGTCGATAGAGACCAAGACATCCTCCACAATCCATTCGGGAGTCACAGTGGAGCGATCTGCTAATTGCAGTACTGTCGAGGTCTTCCTCAAGGAACCCTGAAGATTGAGTTTGAGCATGGTATCCCTGGTCATCACATTAATGGTAGCCCCCAGATCAATCAAGGTGTGAGGTATTATGGTGCCATTGATGTGGACATCTACTACAGGACTTCCAGGATCTAGGTACTTTGGGCAGATGACTTGTCCTAACATAAGGTCAGATAGTTGTCCTATGACATTGATGGTTGAAGCATCTTTCTTCCGCCTGCCTGGGTGGTTGAAACACTTTTCCTTAACCAATTTGTTGTATATTGGCACATCCTTGATGGATTGGAGAAGTGGTATTTTTACACACAACTGCTTGAGCTCACCCAGAAGCTCATCCTCCTCTGGGTTGGGTTGTGTGGTGGCTGTCAGTCTCTCAGGAAAGGGTGGAATAGCCTTTGGTTCACTTTCCTGTTTATCTTCCTCATCCTCTGGGGGAGGAGGTTGGCGATCTGGTAGAGTCTTTCCAGATCGAAGATTGATCTCCTGGATCTCCACAGCATAGGTAGGGCATGAGGTTTCCCCAGTGTATACCTGCTGGGCCTGTCTATTGTTGGGGTTTGGGTTCGGTTGAGCAGGCATTTGAGGTTGCCTTGGAGGAGCAGGAGGTAATGGCTGAGGTTGAACTGGTGGTGGAGGCAAAATGGCGGGAGGAGTATTGTACTGGGGTCTCCACCCCGACTGAGGTGCATTCCACTGAGGCTGTGGCTGGGCATGTGAATGATATGAATGAGAAGTAGGTTGAGTAGGGTACTGAGGTGGATAAGACCATGGAGGAGGCATGGACCAGGAAGGATGAGCAGGGGGACCCCAGGAAGGCATAGGAGTCGATTGGTTGGGGCTGTAATAAGCTTGAGGTGCCCCTTGCATTCCCTGCTGATAAGGTCTAGATCCTTGTGGCCTCCTTTGGTTGAGGTAATAGAGAGGTTCGGTGGGAGCTTCTGTCCCTTGGTACATGGCTTTAAACCCAGGTAAGGTTGGACACTGATTTGTGGGATGGTCCTCCTCACAAACGAAACATACTTCAACCGAATGCAATGGGCATTCGTTCTTAGGGTGTCTCCTTGTGCACCTAGGGCAAAAGACAGCCAAGGCTCTCTCAGCTTCGTCTTTCTTCTGCTGGATCCTGAATGTGTCCAACTGCATGGCAATGGTCTGTCTCACCTCACTCTTAAGATCTTCTAATTGATTTGCAAGCTCATGTTTGGAGAAAGGGACACTAGTTGAGAGGAGGTTTCCTCTACCTCGTTTCCGAGCTGCCCTGGAGTGGTTCCTAAACACAGTCTTGATGTCCTCATAAGGCAGTTGGTAAATGTCCCCCCCAGCTAACATGTGAAGGGTATCTAAGAGATCTTCAGGGACTCCTCGGAGCAGGACCAACTTGAGGGATTCAGGTTCAAGTGTGCACCTGGCCCGCTTATAACTAAGTTGGAACCTCTCCTCATAATCCTCTAAGGACTCATCATTTCCCATGGTCATCCGAAAGATTTCTCCCTTGGTTTCCTTAGACCTACAATAATCCCTGTACTTGGTATTGAAAGCTTGCTGCATCTGAGCCCAAGTTGTGATATTATTCCCAGGTAAGCCCATGAACCAGCGTAATGCTGCATCCTTAAGAGTGGAAGGGAAGAGTTTTAGCTTTTGCTCATCTTCAGTATAGTCATAGGTTCTACAAAGGACAGCAAACTCAAACAGGAAGGTATCAGGATCTTCAGTAGTCAGTCCATGGAGGTGAGGTAAGGCGGAGGGGCTAATGTTCTTCATTTTCATCTCTCCATTGGTCTCTCGGATGGGGAAGGCACCTTCTATTCTCTCATCTCCTCTTCTATTGTCAGCCATAGCTTCAGATGGAGTGCTCTCTAGATCTTCTTCTTCTATAGGACATTTGTATATCTAGGGATGTTCACCTATAGGTTCTTCTGGATCACTGTCACCAAAGAAGAGAGAAGGGTGACTCAGTGATGTGGTGGGGGTGTTGGGTAGGAATTTGCCTGATTCATCTCGGTTTCTACGAGGCATGAAATGGAAAAGACTTTCTCTTCTTTTTTTTGATTGCTTTTGCTTTTTTCTTTGGTACCTGCAAAACTGAAACAGATTGATCTACAACTAACTATAAAAGATGCAGAATTAGACTGAAAGCAGGAAAGAACTAATCTACTTTGCTCAAATGAAATTGCAGGAATGGAAATGCTAGCCTACACTTGCAGAATTGACACACTAGTCTACGCTTGCAGAAATAAAATGCTAATCTATGAAAGCAGGAAATGCTAATCTATGAAAACAGGAAATGCTAATCTATGAAAGCAGGAAATGTCTATGCTACTTTTGCAGAATGGAAATGAAATAAACTACTTAGCAGAAGGCAAGAGTAAGAAAATAGAAGAAAAGCAACAATTACTAATACTCTGACGCTTCCCTGGCAACGGCGCCAAAAAGATGGTGGGCTCCAGTATTGTAGCAATAATGCTACAACTCCTGGGGCTTCCTATCTCTAATTTTATCAACCCGGTAGTTCGTACAAACTTGGAAGCGACGGTGCTGTATGCACAAGTACTAGCTCTTGTCGCAGCTGTCACTTGGTCAGCTGGCACAAGTCCGCTAGGGCTCAAGCCAACTTCTATATGCTCTCAGAAGAAGCTTTCTAAATGATGGACGAAGGCTATTTCAAAGGAAATTAATCTACTTTGCAAAAATGAACTGAAAGCCAACCAAAACATGAAACCCTAGTAAACCCTAATCTGACTAGTTTAACCTCTATGATGCAATAGTGAGAGTGCAAATGTCTAAAAAGGATGCCATTACTTCTAGTGATGTGAAATGCATGAACTCAAACTACTTCCATTAAAAAGAACATTGTTTTTGTATTTTGCTTAAGTGGATGGAGTGATTGTGGTTTTGTTTCTTATTAGGGTTTGGCTGTGCAGAGGTGGTGCGAAGGGAGAGAAAGCTTGGGAAAGGTCAGGAGGGCTAGGAGAGGTCCCAGAGGGTCCCTAGCATCAGTCCACAGAAGTCTACAATGTTCAGGTGCTCGGCAACCAAGTTTGCAGGCTTCTACAGGATGTCTGCAGGGGATCCTACAGGAAACTAAGGAATTCTACAGGAAATCTGCTAACTTCTACAGGATGTGCTGTAAGTGGAGGTTTTGGGTGATGGTGAAGTGATGGAGCGGTATGGGTGGATGGGTAAGGTGGAGATGGAGCTTGTGATGGCTCAGGGACAGAGGAATAAGATGGAGAGAGAGTGCACGGAGTTGGTTGGTGAATGGAAGGATGGAAACAACGAAAGGTCAAGAAAATGAAGCTACGTGGCAATGGAAGAGTTGGAAGGTAAACGAGCTGAACAGAGGTCGCGTAGGTGGCTTTAGGCGTGGTTGAGAAGAAGAAGAAGGAAGTGGAATGATACTGAGTAGTGTAAATAAAACAAATTGCTTATGTCTTGCACCAAAAACAAGAATCCATCAACCTGTGCTACCTGTGCTATTAAACCAATGAACAGCAATGTAAATGATGAAGAAAAGTCGTGCATGGAGGTAGAATGAAGAAGTATGGCTCTAGAGCAAAGTGCATGGAAGGATCCATGATTAAAACGACTGTGTTGCAGCTTGCATAAAAGTGGAAAAAGACTGTGTTTTTTTGGTGGTTGGTTTAGACTGCACCCCAATCCCTAAACAGAGATGGCAGTGAAGGCACTAATCAACCTTTTCTTGGAGCTCCAGTGAATTACAATCCTCCTATTCTAATCTAAGCAACTGAAAGTGATTTAACCATAAGCTAATCCTACTCAATCTCATTAAAGAAATCAAATCAGCAGACTGTGTTCTTGAAATGCATATCAAAACAAAGAAACAAAGTGCTGGAAAGAAAGGTAAATAACACTACAAGAAGAGGAGATCTATTGCTCTCAGGTTGGGCCCTAACCTGAGAGCTATAGCTCCCTTAAAAGCTCAGAACTAGATCCAAATCTGCTTGCCTTTATTCATAATCAAAAGTCTAATGTCATGCCAAAACTGGCTTACAAAAACAACACCGAGCTGTGCTAAAAAATTACAATGTCAGTTCAAAAGTTCAAAAAGCTCCTAACAAAGGCTACGGCCTTCATATTTATACACAATGAAGATCAAGCTGGCTTCCTCCATTCGTGGAGCTTGGCTGTCCAACTGAAAGTCAAACTGTTGTAAACTGCTGATCCTGTAGAACGGGTTGGCTGCCTTTAAGCTCGGTGGGGAGAGCTGTTGGAGCTCGGAGTTAAGGTGAAAATCACGAGGAAGGTCATCAAGACTGTGGACAACCTCCCTATGAACCCGCAATGCCACCTTTGTTGTCTCCTTGTCTCCATTTACGTGGTCTTTTGCTCTCTTTAATGCCAAAAACCTGAAATCATCATGTATTAGCCACATAGATATAATGCCTACCCTTCTTCCTACAAATAACACGAATATACTAAGAAATGAATGCATAAGTGATAAAAGATGAATGGTTGAGCAAGGTAAAATAGGCCAAATGAGCCCAAATTGTACCAAAAATTGGGGCTCATCAGGCCTCATGGGCCTTGACCATACTCATAGGGCATATAAGGGTCATCTTATGCATATTACAACCCTAATCAAAATGCATCCATTCCCTCTTGGGCCCCACCTGCTCATCCCTCCTGGTATATACCTTCTCCTTGGTATTTTGCACCTCAATACCATTCCCAGCCAACCAACCAACCATTTCATCCATATACTCCTCCACATCCTAAGTGGAATGCACCACCCTAGGGGTGGAGGCCCCCATACAACAATGATCCAACTTTATTTCCTTAACCTCCATCTCAACCACAACTTTTCACCCAGCTCCACCTAAACAACCACAGATGCCTACCAAACCAAAGCTGAACCCGAACAATAGATAGGTACAACAGATCTATAGTGGAGAGACATCTTATCCTTCTTATGCTATGGAAATTCAATAAATCAACCTTAGATCTGGGAGAGTGCTCCCGGATAACCAACCTCCATCTCCACCTAGGGAGAGTGAGGAGGAAAGAGAGGAAAGTATGCTTAGAGTGAATCCACCACCCTTTACTGAAAGATTAACCCATAGAGTCCAGCATAGAATGAACTTCTGGGTGAATTCAAAAATCTATGTGGCAAAATCCCACTTCTCCAAGCTATTAAGGATGTACCTATTTACAACAATATGGTTAAAGGGAAGTGTTTCAAACATCTGAGGAGGTGAAAAAGAGACACTCCTACCATTAATCTCATTAGACAGTTGTCTGACTTAATGTTGGGGTAGGTAATTTTCCCAAAGTATTTAGACCCTGGAAGCCCTGTAATAGATGTACACATCAATGGCACCATTTTCCCACATACCTTGATTGATCTTGGGGCTACCATTAATGTAATGACTAAGGACACCATGCTTAAGCTGAATCTCTAGGGATCATTAAGAAAGACCATGATAGTCTTGTAGCTTGCAGACCAATCCACAGTAGCCCTTGAGGGGATTGTTGAGGATGTGAGGGTCTCCATTGACTCCTAGGAGTACCCTACAGACTTATTAGTTTTCCATCCTAAGACCAAATTTAATGGTTATCCTCTGATACTTGGGGGGCTTGGTTAGCTACTACTGATGCCTACATAAGCTCCAGGGTTGGAAACATGACTATAGAAAATGGCCATCTATCCAAGTAGTTGGTCCTGTTCTCTCTTGCTCAACCATATTTATAACATGACTTACCTTTATGGCTAGAAGAGGAGGAAGAAGATGAAGTCTACTACCAACTCTATACCATAGAAATTGTCATAGGAGGAGGACACTATGCTGAAGATGATTTGATTGAACACATCCTCCAAAATCTAACTCCCAACACCATGTCTCTGGAGGAAGTAGTGAATGAAACCAAGAACAATCATCCAGTTGATTGATGTGTATATGTCTCAAACCCTAATAGTGTCAAGATAATATAATTCGGCCCTGAAAGAGCACTGAAAATCAACCCCTCTCTCTCTATACACTAAGAAAAGAGTTATGTAATATGCTAAGAGAGAACTTGGATGCATTTTCTTGTAATTACAAAGAAATGAAGGGAGTGCACCCCTCGGTGTCTACTCACCACATTTACATCAAAGAAAGTTGCAAACCAGTCTGACAACCCCAAAGGAGAATGAATCCATCTCTCAAGGATATAATCAAAGAAGAGTTACATAAGTGGTTGGATGTAGGATTCATTTACCTTATCTCAGAAAGTGAGTGGGTGTCTCCTCTGGTGTTGGTTCCAAAGAAAAATGGAAAGTGGAGGCTTTTGTTGATTATAGAGAGTTAAACAAAGCAACAAAGAAGGACCATTTTCCTCTACCTTTCATTGACCAAGTGTTAGATGCCCTAGTAGGGAAAATTTTTCTCTTTCTTAGATGGGTTCAACAGATACAATCAAATCTAGATTAGGCCATAGGACCAGGATAAAACTACCTTCACCTCTCCTTGGGGTACTTTCGCTGATAGGGTCCTTCATTTTGGTCTATGCAATGCCCCTGCCACTTTCGAGAGAGCAGTCCTGAGTATCTTTGTAGAGCTGGTCCATGATGCACAAGAAATTTACATGGACGGCTTCACACCCTATGGGTATGATTTCTAGGAGGCTCTCTCTAACTCGGGTAAGGTGTGAAACAAATGCATTGAAATGAACTTATCCATTAGTCCCAAAAAATGTGAGTTCTTGAAGACTGCAAGGACTATTCTAGATCACTCAATATTTGAGGAAGGACTGTAGGTAGACCTAATAAGAGAGCCATCATCAAAAGGGTTCCGACTCCACAGAAAAAGAGGGATGTTAGAAGATTTTTAGGTTTAGCCAGATACTATAGGAGATTTATAAAATATTTCAGCAAGTTAGCTTCTCCCTTATTTGGGTTATTGGCCAAAGACTCTAAGTTGTTATGGTCAGAAAGCTACCAAGAAGCCTTGGACATGCTAAAGTAAAAGTTGACTATTGCACCTATTATCCAAGGCACAAATTGGGCTCTTCCTTTTCATATTCATGTTGATGCCTCTCACAAAGCCATAGGAGAAGCTCTAGGCCATATAGATGAAAAGCTAACTTATGCCATTTACTTAATCAATAAGAATATGTCGAAGGATAAGTTGAACTACACAGTGACTGAAAAAGAGCTCCTAGCTATTGTGCATTCATTGAATAAATTTAGGCATTACATTATTGGTTACCAGACATTTGTACATACCAGCCATGATGCAATTAAATACTTCATGAATAAACCTGATGTAAATGCCCAAATTATTAGGTGGTTACTTTTATTGCAACAAATTGATTTAACTATTATGGATAAGCCTGGAAAGGAGAATGTTGTTACATATTTTTTATCCAGATTGACTTTGCCTGTAGGGGAAGAAGGAATGATTGATGATCAATTACCATATGAACATTTATTCGGCATTTCAGTTCTCTCCCTATGGTTTGCTGACATAGAAAACTACTTGGTGTCTCCAAAAATTCCTTCAAATTTGTCCTCGAAGGAAAAGAGGAGAATCATAAGGAAGAGAGCCCCATTCACTTGGATTGGGGGCAATATCTTCAAGCTAGGTCAAGATCAAATTCTAGGAAGACATGTAAGGGAGGAGGAAGTCTTCGACATTCCTCTGGACTGTCATGATGGGCCTTGTGGAGGTCACTTTGCAGCCAAAATAACAACATTCAAGGTACTGAAATCTGGTTATTACTGGCTCACTCTTCACCAGGATGTGAGGAGGTATACCAGCCAGTGTGATTGGTGCCAAAGGGTGGGGAAACCTACCCCAAGGGATGAGACACCTCTGCAACATCAAGTGACTTTCGAGCCATTTGAGAAGTGGGGCATGGACTTCATGGGGCCCACTGACCCTCCATCCAAACAAAAGAAGTACATATTTGTGTGTAGTGACTACTTAATAAAATGGGTTGAAGCCAAAGCCATCAAAGTAGAAAAGAAAGAAATAGTGGTTGAATTCTTAAGGGAGAATGTGTTTTATAAGTTTGGGTGCCTTAGAGAATTGGTCACTGATCAAGGTAGTCAATTTACATCTCACATGATTGAAACTTTTTTAAGCCAACACAAGATCAAGCACATAACATCCACCCCTTACCACTAACATGCTAATGGGAAAGTGGAAGTAACCAACAGAGCATTGGAAGGCATTCTGACCAAGGTGATTAGTAGCAGCATAAACGATTGGGAAAATAGATTACTTAATGCCAGCTGGGCCTACAATACCACCTGGAAAATGACCACTGGCTTAACTCCTTATGAGTTAGACTATGGTAAGAAATCCCTAATGTCCATTCAATTTGAATAAAAAAACTTAAGGATGGCAGCACAATTGGATCAAGATATCACAAGGGAACAACAAGAAAGATTTCTCCAGCTGAATGGGTTAGATGAATTTAGGATGCAGGCACTCCTACACACAGAGGTGACTCAAGTGCAAAGGAAAATATGGCATGACAAGGATATAAAAGACAAATAGTTTCAAGAAGCTGATTGGGCTTTGTCGTATGATTCTTGGTACAAAGATTTTAAAGCTAAGTTAAGGACTAGATGGTTAGGGACTTATGTAATAGAAAAGTGTCATGATAATGGTGTTGTGTAGATAAGAACCATTGATGCAGAGGCTATCCCTTTTCTTGTCAATGGGCACAAATTACAAATCTACAAAAATCCCTTATCAAAGAAGGATTTCATCAATAGCATCAGCAAGGAAATGATGGTGGTAGAGAAAGTCTTAGCTTCCACCCCACCTCCCTCAAGAAAAAATAAAAAAGAGAAAAAAAATAAAAAATAAAAAAATAAAGAGACTTAGGTGAAAACCTCCATGAGGCACTTGAGTCATGCTGTTGGGTTGAAAACCTTTTGAGGCGGCCCAAAAGTGTTAAAAAAAATTAGTAAGAATAAAAAGATATCTGGGTGAAAAAATCTTTTGTGGCACCTAGGGAAGGAAACTAGGATGAAAACCTCCTAAGGGGAAGACTAGTTGTTTTTAAAAAAAAAACAAAAAGAGAAAAATAGAGAAAAAGGAAAAGATACAAAAGATGACAATTCTGTTTTGTAGGTCTGCAAGAGGAGGATAAGCACAACATAAGGAGGAAAGTAAGACCTATAAAAGACACGTTTTAATTCGCCCATCTCACATCCTCCATTACCACCCTAGTCTTCGATCTATACACCACTCCAAATCATTTCAAACAGGTTCTATGTTTGCTACAGGATTCCTTGTAATCCTACAAGAGTTTCCTGTAGAAATGACAGCATATCTTGAAAACCAAAAGAAGAGTAGTGCAATAGAAAGGGGATGACACAAGCCTATGTCTCAATGAACAAACCATTTACCTCACCACACCATATCCAATACCTCTCATCACCATGTAACCCTTGTATCCATAAAAATAAAATCAATTCAAAAAGAATTACGAAAAAAATAGAGAAAAAGTGAGAGAAAAATAGGAGAAAGGAAGCATACCCAAAAGCAACATCCCTCACCTACCATTCCGTAACCCCCTTCTCCACTCATTTCAATACCCCTTCTACTTCAAAACTGAGAGAAATGTGAAAGTTTAAGGGAAAGGCAGCTACAGGACATCTTGTAGGAAATCCTATAGCAGCCTATGCCAAAAAAGAAAACACAAAGATTGAAGCCATCTTCAACACAGGGAATACAAGGATGAGGAAGCTCCTCCAGACCTCAGTAGTAGCAAGAAGATCACCATCAACAAGCTCCAACCCCTGCACATCGTTAAGAAAAACAAAGCATCAAAAAAGAAAATATACAATGAAAATATGTAGATTGAAAAGAACAACAAAGTGGCACCACTCTCGAGCATGCATCATCAACGAAGCAAAAGACCCACAGGTATTTCCTCTTACCAATGCTCTCTCATAAGTACAATATGATCAAGACTGTAGGAATAATGCAAGAGTTCATTTTATAAGTGAAGGTGTCGAGTTAACTTGGCCACCCTCAGCCAGTTACCTTGGCCACCCTCTGTCAGAAAACGAAAAGAAAAGGATTAGACCACTACACACGTGGAGAAGACCAAATGAAAGGAAAAATGGAATGAATCCAAAAATGGGTGAGTTATGGAGGATAAGAGTGGGAGATGATTACAAGGTAAGGTGAAATTATGGAATGATAGTGGGACCAACGGTCCAAAAGAAGGTACTCGTACTTGGCCAGCCAACACACCACCCCACAAAATCATCCATAAATAGAAATAAAACATTGATTCCCATACGAATAAAGCAAAGGAAACTTCGAGATTCATCCAATGAAAAGGTTACTCTCGACATTCCTGAAATAGCACCTACAGGAAACAATCGACATCTATAGCAAGCAAGAAACCTATAGGAAACCTACACGATACAGAGATATTAGCCTATAGAGCTATCAGTGCACACTAAGGGAAATCAAATAAAATCTTGTCATCACCAGAACATAGAAAAGTGAGGTAGGTGACATACCTTCCATATTTTCCATTTAAAGAATGAAGAAATCCTCAATTGGGTTATGAATTTGTAGTGCATCTAAGGATAGAAAAATTGTATTGCATGTCACTTAAAGTAAATTCCAAAACTTCCTCACCTACCAAAATTCTTGAACTGTATCTACAAAAGCTTCAAGAATTACCAGGAAAGGATGACAGGAGGTTTCAATAAGAGACAACCCAGTAACACAGTAAGAACACACCAGCATCCTCCTGTGGTGGAAATTGTTACAAGGCATCAATGGATGGGGTTCCTTGAGAGGATGAGAGGATATGATGATGATGTGGCCAAAAATTTTTCCCTCTCACTCATACCCCTCACTAGAGCTAGTGCCAATGTTGTAGTGAAGGGTTTATCAGTAGAAATTACCCCTGAGGTTATAAGTAGAATAAGTACACTCCCCCTAGGGTTAGAATGGAGAAGGGAGGACAAGACTAACAACACCCTTGCAAAGAAAAGTTTCTTTTTGGATGGAGAAGAGTCAATTGAAAACAAAAATGGGGTTAGAAGGGAGAGCATTCCCTACCCTTGGAATGAAGTCAATTACCATATCATCAAATATATTTCATGTGAGGGGAGATACAGTGGAATGAATGGATACCATTTTAGACTCCTCCAAGAACTGAGATTTGGAGAGAAAAGAGATCCTCATAACAGACTGAGTATACCCTATTTTCTTCTACAATCCATGATAGACATGAGCATCAAGGTGCAAGAGGGAAAACATCATAAACTATCCCATCATGCATTGATCAAACTCATCCTTGAAGATGATCTACAAAACTTAAGATTCCCTATTGCATGAACAACCTTTGTAGACATGCAAGTAGAAGGGTAAATTCAAGTTATTTTGAATGATAGAAGCCCTACTACTAGTAAGAGGGAAGAGGAAAAAAAGGAAGAAAAAGAAGAAGACACATAGGATTAAAATCAAGAAGAGACAGAAGAGGAGAATGAAGAAGAAAAAGAGGAGGAAACAAAAGAAGAAACAGATGAGCAGAGTGAAGAAACGGAGAAAGAAAAAGAAGAGGAAGGAGGAGACAAAGAGGAATATGAAAAATAAAATGGAAAAGAGGAGGAAGGATAGAAGGATGAACAAAATTTTGCTACCCAAGGCAGAGAAGAAGAAGAATCACCATGTGTGTCTCCAGATCCTACAGAGAAAGAGGCAGCAGTTGCTCTAACTTCCCTAAGTACACCTGTCAAATCCAAGGGGAAGAGACAAAGATGAACCCCACTTTACTTCAGGACAAGAAAGAGCACCAATATTAGATAAGGGATACATCAAACCCCTACCAAAACTCCAATTTTCGTAGAGGACTCACCAAAACAACAAGAGAAGGCAGTCCCTCTAAATAAAAATGAAGGAGAAGGAACATCAAAACAAGATTCTCCCAAGTGTCCATTCACCTATGTTAGGAGGCATGTCACAAGGTCATCCTCATCAAAAGAAAAATGTCACCTACAGGAGATGCATTCAAACCTATAGGAAGCAGAGGAAATCCTACAGGAAACTCTGTCAAACCTACAGGAAACATAGAAAAGGGACCAGGAAGGAATTACTCAACAAGAAACAAAGGAAGAGGGCCAAGAACTGAAGGAACCTAGCACACAGCCAAATCTCAGCTCCTACTACAGGTTCATTGAAGGAGGTAGGGTGATACCACATAATTTTTTCATTCCTCTATTCTTTGAACTTAAAAAGGAGAGGAGAAGGACACACAGGTGGATGAAGATTGCTAAATCAAAATGGGTATAGGATGTAGACCACATGGAGGAGAAATTGCAGGAGATGGGCAGAGAACTGAGAAGCATAAGAGACAAATAAGCGATAAGTAAATCTCATTTAGAGGCTAAAAACACATGGCTAAGGAAGAAACTACAAGAAAGGGAAAGCCAATTGGAAACTATGGTCAATTTATCCATGGAGGCAATCCAGTGCAGAATACTAGAAAAGTCATATGTGTTATACCTCTAGCAATAATGGCTAAAATTCTAGATAAAGATCCGAGCACAAAGAGGAACTATGCCTTTCCAAGAATATAGAGACTTCATTGACCTCTATGGTCAAAGCACCTTGGAGGATAGAGAAAAGATATCTGATTTCTACCTACACAATTTATCCTTGAAAGATTTAAATGTGTGGGACCCAAATCCAAAGCTAGGGGACTTGTAATTAATGGCCTTGGAATCTTGGATGAATCATGAGGAGGAAAGAGCTACAAATATGAAAATGGTATTGGAAAAAGAATAGGTAGAACTCATTATGATCATAGTAGAATCGTCTAACCCAATGGATGTCATCAACACTCACAACCTCATTGCAAATGATCCCCAAGATTGCACCAAGGTACCTTGTTGTACAAGAACAATCCATCACACACTTTGAATACATGCTAAGATTTCTAGGAGATGACATCTAGCAAGCTTGCCAAAGGAGATGGAACACCTTACCTTACAGCCTAAAAATCAGAGAATATCATTCTCCTGATAGAATGAGGGAGGCACTAAATAGAACCCCAATGTATAAGCAAGCATTACAAAGACTCAAAGTCAATTGTATTGGCTTGAGGCTCAGTCCACCATTTCTTTTAGGAATGTTGGAAGGAAGAAAAGAAGGAGAAGAAAGAAAGCAGTGGGAGGATATAAAGAAGAATTCAGGGTTTTATTCACAAGATGAAGAGGCTATAGCAGAAGCATGGGATGTCAGCAAAGCCACCAAAGCAATGAAGGACATGGACATAGATTAAGTTGCTCAGAGGATGAGCAACACTTTCAGTAGGGGGTGATGATGAGGCTCATCATTGGGTAAAATATGTGGACCTTAATACACCTTGAAGCTTACTAAGATCAACTCTTCTCATAATTCTTTACATGTTTTAATTATATTTCTCTTAATGAGTTGAGTAAACGTAGGATGTCATGTCTAGTGGTCTAATGCACATTGACTACAGGCTTTCGAGAGAAAATTATGGCTAATTAGGGTGTAGGAACTTGAATGAGACAAGAAGGAGATATTATAGGAGATGGATCTCCCTCATTAAATCCTCACTCACTCGAAGATCCCTCAATCAAATCACACCAGCTCGAAGTTGCAGGCAACCGAGTCATGAGGATCATTGGTAGCTAAGATAGTGATAGTTAAGAACCATTTAATCTTAATATTGGGAGCCAAGCCTCCCTAGATTTAAGGAATTTGTTGGCAACACTAGTTTTATAAATAAAGATGCCTAGAACCTGATTATGATTTAGCTTTTTTATGCAAAATAGCTAAGCAGTTTTCGAGTTGAAGGATTGTGACCAAACATTGTTATGTATTTTTTGATATGTTAATGAAAATGAGCAACATTCCCTTGATCCAGGACTGAGTTGACTCAGACGGATGAAGCTCTTGGGTTAGGGCCCAACCCTAGAAGCAAAGGTTCCTATTACTATACTTGTATGCTTATTATCTCATAGATTAGTTGTTAAATTGATTTTGGTGTTGTTAAATTACAAGTATTGGTAGATTTGATTAGTTTTCTTCCATTTGTGCATAGCTTTAACAATAGCATCACAAAGATAAGAAAATATTCAAAAAAAAGACTTATTAGGTGGCTCTTACCTCATTCCTCCCTTCAAGGACCATGGCTTGAAGAACAACTCTCATTCAGCCCAAACAGATAGAATTATGTTTTCTTATGAAAATTAGGGTTCTTTTGCTAATTAGGTCATCCTCTTTCAGTTTTAGAAGATAGGTTGCAGTTGTCATTTATGATATCTTAAGTTTTTTATTAGGTTTCATGTTTCTTTCATAATAGGTTTCAAGCATTTCCATGCATGAACTTGGCAAATAAATGATGCAAATTATGTTTTCTTATATTTTTGTAAGCCCTTCTTGTTTTGAGATGATTTATGGATAATGCCATCAATGATGTATATGTTGCAGGAGTTTCTACATTGCAAGAAGACCTTATGCCATTAGCCTCAGCAAAACCATATCCACCGTTGATCGCCAAGGGCCACTAAGTTCTCAATTCAAAGTATCGTTTTACAAAGACAACATGCCATGCTTATTGAGAAAATACAACCATCATAAAGCTTTGGTTTGAGTTCTGAGTGAGTCCCAACCACTCCCTTGCCTTATTTCTTCCATTCCTCACCTCCCCTAAGGTCCTAACCACTTTCCAAACCACTCCTTATGATTTTTGCTTGTTCCTGTAGGAAAATAGGGGATCCTGTATGTGAACTAGGACATCGTGTAGACATCCTATAGGAAAATCTGTAGTGGCCTGTTTTGAGCCTGATTTGTGAAAAAATCATCACGAAAGCTAGGAGAAGACCCCTAGTTGGCTCCCAATCCACATGACCCATTTCACTCATCTCCCTCCACACCTATCTCACCTATCATGCAACCAATAAGGATTAGCATTCATGTTTTTACAAAAAGATAAAAAGAAAAAGGGTTTTATGTTTATTCATGTGCACAACAGTTAAGTGCTTGTTTAGAGCAGATTCCATGCCTAGGGTAGTTAAGATCTCACATGTGTTAAATTAAAATTCTTTTGAAATCAAGGTATATTAACAAATAGCTAGTTGATTTGTGTGTTTTAGGCATCTATTTTAGTCTTTCATTACTACAGTAGGTGGCATTTCAATCCTCTCAATTAGAGTAAAATTCTCCTTTATCAATTGGTAATCAAACTTCTTCTAAATCAATCGAAGGCTAGTTTGAGAAACCCTAGTTGTCTATCACCTCCGATCAATAGTGGAAAAGAGTGGACCCATTACATCTATTTGTGTGTAAAACATTGTCACCTTCAAGTTTGTATGAACCTCGGGTTGATGAAGTAAAGTTGGTAGCCCAAGGAGTTGCAGCATTCTTGCTACAATACTAGTGCTCATCACAACCATAGAAATTAAATGGTTGTTTGGTAAATTCTAATAGGAATCAATCCATAATAAGTATCAAAACACTTACTTCATCATCCACCTAAGTTACTAAAATTAAAAAAAATAATAAGAATTCATTAAAATATAAATTTATTTAAAATAATGATAAAATGAATTAATATATAAGCTAAACATATATACATTAAAAATATAATCGAAAACATGTACAAGGATTCTTAATTTAAAAATATATTCTTAATTTAAAAATATACTTTGTTACACTGTCATGCCTTATCAATACAACATGTTAAAAAAACCATTACTCATTTCATATGAGACTTCTTGATATGATTTTTTTTAATTAATGAATTTAATTAAAATGGCAAAAAGATATGTCCACACGGCCTTAGATAGATGGTGATCGGGTGCTCTATTAAGGCACTCCTCGATGTGAAGTCACTAGTTCAATTCCCTACCGTGATTGGGGTGATATATTGGACATGATGAAGATGTAGTCCATCCAAACTTACGAAAAAAATGGAAAAAAAACACAATTACATTGAAATTAAATCTCAACCTTTGATCTATGTACATTACTAAGAATATTCTAGAAAATTCTATGGAGGTTAAATCCATTTTATTCACCTAACAATTATTAATAATTAAATTAAAATTCTAGAAGCCATATTCCAAAATAAACATGTCTATCGACATTATCATATTTATTACTTGTTCCACTACTACCTTTCTACTCTTCCTCCTTCTTTGCATGAATTATTGTATATTATTTGTATATTATGCTATGTGAATGAACGATTAGTAGCGTATCTTGCTTAATCCCATAGATTGCAACATTGATTCTATTGTCAATAGCACATAAACTATGACCATAGAATATTTGCATTCATTCATAAGTGTCGAGTGTGGAGGAGATTCATCGGTGATGGTAAAATAGATTTGAAAATTATCTTAAAAACATTTCCATGAGAACTTGATTAACACATACATAGGTAATGACATAGGTTTTCACTGAAACTCAGAAAAAATTCTAAACAAAATATTAAAGGAAATAAAGAAATATTTTGATTCAGTTACAAATGGAAGGATATTCAATTTCTATGAAAAATAACTCATTGTTTCTTAAACAACCTTTATGAATGCATTGATCAAATCATGGAATACTTCTATGAGGAACAAATAATGTCCTTGTATAATGTCGAAAGATGATAATATAATGACCTCCATGATAGTTTTATGTGCACAGACGTACTAACATTACATCATAGATTCTCACTTGATATGCAGGTTGGCCATATTGTTAAAGCAAGATGTTGCATGATAACATCAATAATGTATGTTTGAAAGAAGAATCAATAGGAGTAGAAAAATCATCGAGAAAATGATTGCAATAAGAATGGTGTTCTGTAAACTCGTAGATAATCTTTAAGAAATTTAATGTGACGAAAGATAAATGATAGAGGTTGAAATACATGACATTGTACACCCTTGATCTAAAGGAGTTTGATATCCTTAAGAATATATTGAGTACAAAAGACACCCGAAAATATTTTAATGTCATGTAGTCTAACAAATTATATTATTTACATATTTCATGGATATTATTTAATTCTTTCATTCTCCTATTAGAAAAAACCACAAAAATCCTAATATCACGAATTAAAAATAAAAACAAAAAAATAATATTCTATGGAAAAGGGGAAACAAATCAAACATATGGAAGGGAGAGCGACAATTGGACTATATTGTAGGTCGTCCATGTCTATTGGAGGTTTAGGTAAAAGTGTCAAAATAGTGGTTTGTATCTAGATGTTGACATTGAGACATGCATTCTTATAAATTGTCCATAAACATTATGGGGTTTGGCCAGAAATTACCCATTGATGAATCACCATTGAAGTACCAATACATCTTGAGGGTTTGCACAAAGATGCAACATCTTGAGTTATTTCATGAGTACTAATTAAGAGAAACAATATTTCCATTGGTCATCAATAAACCTTTCAAGGGTCTATGTTTTTGTCACACCCAAATAAATTTTTGGATGTCTATGTTTTTCCAAAATGTTGAAGGCTTTTCAGGCTCCGCCAAGTAATGTGACATAGCAATTTTTTTTCCAAACATCAAGGAAAATTTTTGGTGATTCACTATTTCTTCTATTCAAAGATGGTTTTCGTGGGTTCAAAGAAATATTTCATTGATGCAATTTTCCACAAAGAACTAAAATAATATTTTCATAATATGATATTAGGGGTTTGTTAAAAGGTGTCGAAATGACATTTTTTGAAGGGATCTCATGAATCTTTTCATCAAGTTCCAATAGGTGATACAAGGCTCATTAAGAGTGATTTTTCAAAAGTAGTTAAATGGATATAAATTTATCTTTCTATTAATCAACAAGGATTGATTTAGTGTATCGTTGACGATCAGAAGTAACATTCAAGCCAAGATACTTAACAAATTTAGTGTATCTTTGACGACTGGAAGTCGCATTCAAGCTAAGATATTTACCAAATATGATAATTATTATTAATATTTCACTACATTAGGCACTTAGATTCGATCCCTTACCCTTTAAATCTAAAATCGCAAGTTTGATTTTTTGACTTCAGTTGTTCATAGTTGTCTATATTTTGAATTGTTGCATCTCATAGAGTACCAACAATAAGGAGAGCAAAATTGATATTTGTACTTTGATATTTTTTGTTTATTTCTCATAAGTTTCTTAATAATCTCAATTTCATTAATTTTGGATGCTTCCAAAATGTAAACTCACTATATTATTTAATATTGTTTATGGCTAAATTAAGTACAATGTATTGCTAAAATTAGAAATTGTTTATACTATTCACTTGAAATATAATTATCTTGTTGAATAGTCTTGTTATGTCTTAAACTCTCACTAGAGAAAAATACCTAACCTTATTGAAGAAAAAACATAAAGAAAATTGAGATACCTATTATCAAACTAATAGCCTTGCCCCTCACTTTATAATAAAGAAACAAAACTAACCAACCTAACCCAAGTGAATCCCTTGATCAATGGTAATATTGTCTATATATAGTGACAAAAATCCTAATATTATCTTCTATTAACTTCATTGTAAGGATCTTAATCTGAACTTGATTGAAAAGGAACTTTTCAGGAGGAACTAGAAATATCCTAAATGGTAGCTTAAATGCACAATCATGTTCAAAATTCTTGGTTCATACATATACCATCATGTTCGGAAATCTTGGTTCATATATAGCTTTTATAGAGGATTAAATGATTTTAAATGGTCACTAAGGGAATAAAATGAATTAAAACGTTACAAGTATGCATTAAACCCAAATACCATGTGCCGCAATATTCATTGGTGAAAACTAAATAGTACATAGTGTAGAAAATCTTTCTACAAATCCAGCTCTAATACCATGTAGAAAATATAGATGTAGGTTAACCCAATAACGTAATATAAATCAAATTAGAATACTATAACCTACTTCTACTGTCAATTTGCGGAAGCTTAAAGATCAAGCTGAACAATATAACCAAAAGAAGAAGAATCAATGCACAATACACATGAAAATACTTTGGGGAAAGCCTCAGCTAAAAACCCCACTATCTGTATTATCATACAAGGTGGAAATACATAGGAATTATACAAAGCCTTAGCTCTCATAGCTAGCCAGCTCTCAGTACAATCCTCACAGATGCGCACAGGCTAGCTTTGCTGCTCTCTGGCCTTCCTTTCTACCCTTTAAGCTCTTATTTCCTTGAGTTGTTCCTCTAGGATGATTCACCTTCAACCAAGTGGAACACTGCTCTTACACACTGTAAACTACACAATCCTCAAGGAATGATGCCTTAACTGCATGCATCAGTTTTCTTTATAAGAAAGCACATGCAACTGATAGTACACTGTCCTTGACTTTAATCTCAACTAGGTCATTCTCAGAATAGACATGCATGAGTTTCTAATGAGGGAATATTCAGTTAATTGGAGTACACGAGTTGATTGCATGCATGCAGCAACTAACTGTTAACCCACTATTAATTCCTCACACAATTTGGAACTAATTTAACTGGACTTAACTCAGTAAACTGAGTTAACTAATTACAACACAAATATAACTCAATCTTATCTCCTTAATCTAAGGGATAACTCTTTCATGACTTCAGAAAGACTTCTAACTTGAATTTATGCAACTAAGTAATTCCTTATGAATTAATTAATTATTTCCAAGTAGTTGTTAAGACTAAATTCGATTTTAATTCACAATTTAATTCAACGACAAATTAAATTGGAATATTCTTGTTTCCCCATTTAAACACATAGAATGGTAACAAATCATTGAACCACATCATAGCACATGGAATTTGCAATCATGATCATTTTTGTTATATATATATATATATATATATATATATATATATATATATATATATATATATATGATGTAGATCATATTATGAAAAAATTCATATGTTTATATCATGAAACAAATGTAATCAACATATTTCAATAAAAGTGTCACCTTTGTTTATTCTTCTACATATTCAATTAATGAAAGAAATATAATGCTTGGTTATGCATAAAGATAAGGTATTGCGCATAATTATCTCAATTTCAATTTGCTAAATTAGCTCAAGGTACATCATTGCACATTTTACCATATAGATTAAGAAAATTGCATAATTAAGTAGTCAATCTATGTATATATATGAAGGTAACATGTAATATTAATCCTTTTGAAAGATGAAATATGTATAAAATTAATTCGATGTATATTTAAAATAAGAGTGTTAGTTGTATAGAAACATAGTTCTTGTCTCTTTTGATAATTATCGGTATGTTGGTGCAATTAAGCTAGTGTAGGATCCATATTTTATCCTTATGAAAATGAAGTTTTGTACGTAGTGGTACCTCATGTTTCTAAAATCCACTAGAACTGATACGTCTTCCTTTGCACCTCTGCAATACCCACAATGAAAGATTCCTCCATGCCTTTGCACTTTGAGGAAACTTGATAACATAATGAAAGCTTTAGTCACAAATAATATCCTTGCATCTAAACATTTTCCATGTCAAGTCTATTTGAAATAATATTGAATTGGGCTTTTCCACTAGACTTTACCATCGCTTGCACCTCTGCACTCCACACAATGAAAGCTTCTATACTCCCTGCCTGTTATAGCACCATTTCTCACCCTTGGTATTTGTGATGCTTGGTTTATGGCCTAGGAAACCCCTCCTTCGAAACTTGGTCCAGATATTTTAGAAACAATGTTTTATTCCCTGTATGCTACTTTGCCCTAAGATAAAAGAGTGTACATGCAGGTTAGTCAATACCCAACCCGCCTATATGTGTTAAAACACTTAAAAAAATTAAATTTCCTTAATTATGGGCGAAGTTCATAGTTTTTACCTGTTGATTACCTCCTATTGCCCGTGGCCCAACTATTTCCCAACTAAAAAACTAATTGGGAGAAGCATAAATAAACTTCTATGGGAAGGCCTTAAGGAGGAGAAGAGATAGAGTTATTATACTGAGATTGACTGAGTCTGAAGTATCCATTTGCTTCATGCACTTCCCCAATTTTCAAGAAACCCTTGTTTCCTTGATTATAGATATTCTCCCTCTTGCTTGAGATATCATGGCATTGGTTATGGAAGGAGGTTGTTGAAGACTGGGATTGGACAGATTCGGAGGACGGTTCCGCTTTGAGCCAGAAGAAGAAGACTCAGGTGAATTCTCTCCGTGTTAGTTATAGCTTTCTACAATAAAAATAAGTGTTGTCTTGTTTTCAAGATTAACTGTGTTTGTGCATAAAATAGTGTTGTAATTCATATATGAATGTTATTTTGATGTATTACTAATCATTTTCTTATATGATACAAAGTTAGTTTCATTAAAATGATTTAACTTTATACTGCTATGTATGTTCGAATTGAATAATTTTCAAGTTTGAAGAACATCAGGAGTTGCAGAGGGTCTGAACCCTGCGGGATCTACCCAAACGAAGGACATCCGAGTATGGTCGCTCTCACATAGTTTTTTTATATAAGAATTTTTCCTTAGTTGTATGAGTGTTTCTTAACATTGTTTTCTCTTGCTCTATTGGGGTTCCAACCCAAATCCCTAGGGTACTTATTCTTGTAACAGAATTGGCGACTCTGCTGAGGATAACAATCTTGTTATTCCTAGTTTGGGTTGTTCAGTGTCAATTAGGGCTCAGTCTTTGGTTTGCTTGCTGTTACAGTTTTATTTGGTCTATTAGTGTCTCAGACCTTAAGTCTGATCTTTTTGATGTGGATTTGTTTTTTAATTTTCTTGCAAAGATTAGTATACGCATTTTACTCTGTTTACAGTAGCGTATGCATGCTAGTTTCTATGAAGAGAACCTGCATATGTGCGAGTTCCCTTTATCAGAAGCGCATGTACACGCCTCTGTGCTTGAACATAGTCGCGTATACCATTTTTTGCATTGTTTTTTCAAATCTCGTTGCCCAAAAGGATTTGTTGTCTGGTCTACTTAGTCTCTAAGTGGTGAATTTCTGTCTAAAAAATTTCATTATTCTACAAGCTTACTGTTTCAAAGTCTCTTCATCATTGAAAAGATTTGACCTAGGTTTGTTTTTTGAGCAAGTTTGTAATTGGTGTTTTGGCACACAAGACTTCATTAAAAAGTTCTTGAATGTTTTGGTCCTCCAGAACAGGAGATTGTTTTCAATCTCAGTCTCTAACTCGGTTTTTGATCTACTTGCTTTGCTTTCAGTAATTTTGTGGCCTTATAGCTTTTCTTGCTTTTTGAAAGTCTTTTTTGACGAATTTGAAATATTTATTTCCTAGCTTCTTGGTCAGTTTGTCAAGCTCTTTGCTGTTGTTTGCATCATTTAGTACAAGTTGAAGCCTTTCCGCTCAAGTTGTCGTTCATTTTCGAGTTTGTAACTTGCAAATACTCCTTATGCTTCTTTTTCGATCCTTGAGTTTTTAGTAGCATTTTGAGGGATTTCAAAAAGTTGTTTTGGTTGTTTTTTGAAAAAGAAAAGATTTTGAAAAACATTGTTTTTGTTTTCTTTTGCCAAGATTGATTTTGGTTTCTTTTGATTTTTTGAGAGTGAATTGTGATCTTTTGCGATTTGTCCTTCTTGTTTGAAGAGAATTTTGTATTCAAAATTTATATTTTTTCAATACTTAAGTTGGCTTATTAATAGTTATAAACAATTTCTTTTGTTTTTTTTTAGAGTGATTTAGGATCTTACATCTTCATTACACCTTGCATTAGGGTAGTTTTCATTGTTAAAGCATCAATAGTCTCTTTTAGTTTTTGCATGTGTGAAGTGTGTTTCAAGAAAAGAAAAGAAAAAAGTATTTTTCTTTATAGAAGTTTCGTAGAACCCACGTAGAGATCTCTTTTCATCAAATAAAAAATGATTGCATTCATGTAGTTAGTTTTCCATTGATTTCTTTTGTGTCATACAAACACCATTGGTTTCACTTCCATCTATGCCCTTGACTTAAAAGAACAACCATTAAAATCAAGCGCTTAATTATAGTAAACTAGAACTTTCTTTATTGTCATCAGAATACACCAACACATTTAGGTTTATTAGGGCCTTGGATTAGGTGAGAGGAGAGTTAGCTCTACAAGGCTGCTCTAAATTGTAAAACATAGAAGTTTGATTAATGAGCGAAATGCAATAGCGTTAGGTATATCGAGAAAGCTTCATGACTGGGATTAAAGCACAAAGGTTAGTGAAGATAAGGACAAGAGATTCCCCCTCTCTTGTCGGATCCTACCTCACTATTGTTCCACCCAGCTTCTGATACGAGTTGGTGACCATAGTTGCCTACCCTAGGGACCACACAGGTGGCTGCGAAGGGGAATCCCCTGGCACCTGAGGTTGATGTTCTATCACATTCAACAGTGCTTCTAGAGGGCACCCTTGTGAAGCTTGGGGGCTTGCACCGACAAAGGCTATTGTCTGGAGGTTAGCGTAACTACCTCTGATACCTTCGCTAGTAGGCCTGGGGCGTAATTACCCCAGTCTATTTTCAAAAGGCCCTTGTTATTAACTTTCTCGTATTTTGGTGTCCGATCCTAATCACTCTAAGTGGAGATACTTGAGAGTTGTTTGATTGTTGATATCTTTAGGGACATTTTAGTGAGTGTTCTTTGCTCCTAGTCGGCCTAGCTTTATAATTTTTTGAGTGTTTAAGTATATCTTTTAAATAATTCAAAGTGGTTGACCGACCATCTCGACAGTCTAGGAGGCTTCGTGGGCTGTCACCTATGAGTATGGAGACTTATCCTAGAAGGCGTAGGAGTGATTCTGCCAGTGGTTTTCAACCAGTGCAATAGATGCATCGAAGATTGATCCTCCACTTGGGGGAATTCATTCACAAGATAGACCTAGTACTAGTACAGAGTTAGAGAGGAACACACCAATTCTTTCTCGAGTACTCTTCCAGTCGAAAGATAGTATCGAAGTAGAAGAGCTTTCAGAGTGGATTGCGGCTCTGAATTCTCCTCTCCATCCTAATCATCTAGGCATTTTGTTATACATTGGAACTTTAACTCAAAGGCCTTCGAGCCCAGGTTTACATACATCTATTCCTTCGATGACCACTACTAGAAGCATGGCATCTATGATGAGTGTTGCGAACATGCAGACTCATATATCTGTACAAGGGGGAGGAACTATTTCCATCCCTTCTACTCTCCTAGCATGACTATATTTGGGTCTACTTCCATTCTATCAACGAGTGGAAGTTCTCAAGCTACTGCATTCAGGTTTGGATTTTTCCCTTTTGGAATGTCGTCTCAAGGTATTCCTTCAGTTCCTTTGAACATACCATCAACCGCCTCTACATCCATGATGAGTGAATTGGCTTCTTTTCAGGGTTTCCCATTTGGAATTGGTCATATACCACATTCCAATCCAACAGTAGGGTCAATGCCTTTTTCCCTTACAATTCAAGGTAGTAACCCCTTCCAGAGTTAGACAAACCCTATGGTTAGTGGGATTGGAGCTGGGAATAAATTTTTTGGCCAACAAGGGAATGTGTCATATTCTTTGTTGGATGTGATCCTTTAGTGCTGTCAATATAATCTCTTTTCTCCAATACTCTTCTTGAGCTATGGTGAAGATCATTGAGCTCAGGAGGAGTCATTTGGACATGTTGTGCCTCCACATTGTAATTGGGTTGAGCTATTCCAATGTGCGGGTTTGGAAATGGTGGTATGGTAGTTGAGTAGGGGTGTATATTTGAGATGGATGTGGATGGAGTTGTGGTTGGGCAGGTGGTGGAGGCAAAGGAGTGGAAGGAGAATTATACTGGGGCCTCCACCCCTGATGAGGTGCATTCTACTTAGGCTATGGTTGAGTGTTGGGGTGAAATGTATGAGTAGCTGGTTGAGCATGATATTGAGGAGGATGCAACCAAGGAGGGGGTGTGGACCAGGAAGGATGAGCAGGGGGACCCCAAGAAGGCATGGAAGTGGTTTGATAGGGGTGATAATAGGTCTGTGATGTCTTTTGCATTCCCTCCTGGTAAGTTCTAGGTCCATGTGGCCTCCTTTGGTTCATATAATAGAGTGATTCAGTGGCTCCTTTGACTCTCTGATATGTAGCTTTAAGTCCAGGCAAGGAAGGGAACTGATTCATAGGATGGTATTCTTCACAGATGAAACATTCAAGTGGCAGCTCTTGCCGCAGTTGTCACTTGATCCGCTGGCACAAGTCCGCTAGGAGCTTAAGCCAACTTCTATGAGCTCTGAGAAGAAGCTTTTTAACTGATGGATGAAAGCTAACTCAAAGAAGGTTGATCTACTTGCAGAAAGAAACTGGAAAGCTGAAAGGAAACATAAACCCTAGCAAACCCTAATTTTACCAGCTAGCCCTACTGATGCAAGAAAGAGGATGCAAGCTACTGGAAGAGATGCCATTGACTTCTAGGAAGGTAAAATGCATGTGTCTAAGCTAATTCTATAGTAACATCTGAAAAAAACCATCTTTTTGTATTTTTGAATAAGTTGTTAGAATTATCATGCATGCGATTTAATTGTTTTGACTGTGCATAGGTGGATTGGTGAGAGGAAATACTTGGAGGAGGTCGGGAGGGTTCAGAGAGGGCCTAAGGGGTCCCTGACACCCTTCTAGAGAGTTTCACAGAGTTTGGCTATCAAGAAACCTCATTCGTGAGCTTCTACAGGAAGTCTGCACGGGTTCTACAAGATGTTCTGGAATTTCTACAGGATGTTCTGTAAGTTTTTACAGGATGTTCAGAACTGAGATTTTGGAGGATGGATGGAGGAAGAAGGATGAAGGAGTGGGTATGGAGGTGAGATAAGGGTGTTAAGGGGTCTAGGACCTGGTGCATGAGGCTAAGGAGCGATTGGATTTGGTTCAAGGATGGAGGAAGCGATGATGAACAAGAATGTAGAAATTAGGGCAAGGTGGGAAAAGTATGGCAAATGAAGGGTAGGAATCATGGATTAAGGGTTGGATCAGATTATATGATGGAGGAAAGGTAGATAGAGAGGTAATACAGGTGATCTGCACACAATTTTCTAAAACTGACCAAACAAAGACTAGGCAAACCCAAGATCTAGCTATCTTGACCTAATTTGACCTAAATAACAGCAAGGAAAATGAACAGCAGTTTATTTGCAACGAAATAATGTGAAATGCTATGCAAAATAAGCAATCAAGACTCTGAACATGTAACCAACTTTTGCAAATAAAAATCGAACACTAACGATTGCATGGCGAAGCAAAGACTGTGTTTTTGTTGGCAGCAAGGTCACCTTGATCCTAGCTCCTGATCCCACTGAGGGAGAGATGAAATCAGAGGTGCTTGATGGCCCTTTTTTTGAAGATATTCCCTGTTATTAACTTATCAACTAAATCTGAACATGAAAAGCCTTTTTAATCCTCAAAAGCAACCTAAATGACAAAACAAGATTTAAATCTAAATACCAGATTTTATTCTAAGAATGCAACAAAGACACATTAAAGTAAACAAAGGAGGTACTGGGCACTTGAGATGGGCCCAACCCCAAGAGCTACAGCCTCCTAAGAGAGATTTAGAGCTGGTGCAAAGCTGGATTCATCTTTATTGAGCAAGAAAAGAAGAGTTACATCAAAAACTGTCCACAAGGGAAAGCTTGAAAATGTGTTGAAATGCAAAGCTAATCTACTGACTAAAATCGAACTACAAACTAGCTAACTTCTGCCTACAAAGTGACTAACTGAAATGAGGCCCTAAGCCCTCTTATTTATACAAATTGGGGACCCCAACAGCCCTCCTAAACTTTAGGAACTCGGCTGTCAAAACTTGTAGTTAACAACACTTTTTCTAGCACTTGCTCGGCTGCCCTTGTGATGATTGATTTGGTGGTCCTTGAACTCCGAGCTGATGGTGGAGAATTTGAGGTAAGGGCCCATAAATGAAGGGAACACCTTCCTACAAATCCTCTCCCTCGTTCTCCCACGAATTTGGTTGCCAAGTGCTCATTAAAACCTTTGATTTTGTCTCAAAATTGACTAAAAATCTGCACAAAGCACCCATTAGACTTGTTGGCATAATGACTAACCCAATTCACTCTATTAGCATAAATATAATCAAAAAAATGCAATAAACTAATAAGAATGGTGGATTAAGTCGAATTAGGAGGTTGAATGAGCCCATATAATTATCCATTTTTGGGGCTCATCATCACCCCCTACTGAAAGTGTTGCTCATCCTCTGAGCAACTAATCTATCTCCTCATCTTTGATGGCCCTGGTGGCTTCCCTGTCATGCCAAGCTTCTGAAGTGATGTCCTCTTCTCGGTCATGAAACCATGCCTTTCTCTCTGCTTCTTCCCACTGCCTGTGCTCCTTTTCCTAGAGAATTCTCAGCTTCCTGTAGAACTATCTCAGCATCCTGTAGAGAGGCCTTTATGTCCAACATTTTCATTCTTTCTCTCCAGGTGGATGTCTTCGGGCTTCCCCGTTCATAGGTGATGGATGCCTTTGAGGGAGACCTCTCCTTTTGTGTAGCTGGGGTGTCTACCATTGTAATTGGCTCTTTTGACTGAGGCTGGGGTCTGCCAGTCTTAATCCTCACACTCCTTCTTGCCTTAAAATACAGGGGAGGCTCCCTCTTTCGCTTTTCCTTCTACTTGGGAGATGTGCTTAGGGTGGCCAGCACAGCTGCTGCCTCCCTAGCTAAAATTTTCAGTGATTTTTCCCTTTGTTGCTCTGTCTTCAGACTTCCTGTAGAAATTCCTATGCTGACTGTTTTCTGTCTTCCTGTAGAAGCAGTTTTTGGGCTTCCTGTAGAAACAGTTTTCACTGTTTTGGCCTGCTTGGCTGCGGGTGTCTTCTTCTTCAATTTTGTTGTGGTTTCCTTGGATGTGCCCTAATTTTCAGTTCTTTCTGCCCTCATTTGCAATATGGAGGGCATCTTCTACTAGAAGCTTGATAAGCCCATGATGGGCCAGCTGGTCTGGTGTCCCTTCCTTCAGTTTTGTGCCACACTCAATCAATGACTGTAGGAGGAAGTAGGGGATGCTTAGCTTTTGTTCTGTGGGTAAATCCATCTTATGCCTGAGTTCAGTGAGCAACTGGAAGTGATAACCATATACAATACTGAGCCGCCCCCCACAGGTAATGTATTTCATAATCTGAAGGTTGACCTCGCTCCAAAATGGATGTAGGCTAGCTCTCCAGCCCCCATTTTTATCCTCTGAAAATTGTTCTTCTGGTAGGAAGAATTCCTTTTTGGCCTTCTGGCCCAATTTCCTTTCCTCTTTATCCCAGGGTACCCCCAATGGCAAGTCAGTGACCCGACTAATGAGTTGTGGGGTGAGTTTTAAGGTCAATCCTCGGAAATTTACAATGGCCAGTGCCTTTGATTTAGGCTGCGGGGACCTTAGGAACTCCTCTATTATCTCATCATCGTGACCTTGAATTCTGTCACAGAAGGTCATCTAATTTGTACTGGTAAATAGTTCTACCACCTCAGGAGTTTCTCACAACTTCTTGGAATCCGAGGGTTCCTTTCTGATAAACCCTCCTGGCATGGTGAAAAATACTCTGTTTTGGCTTGTGTACTGATCAGAAGGGGAATTCTGTGTATGGTTTCTGCCTTTGATTCTTAGGACAGGGTTTCTCAGATGTTTGTATCTCCCTTTTCACCAATTCCATGGTTATAATGCTGCTGCTACCCCAAAACTTGACTGTCAAAATGAAATTAGGCTCTCACAGACAGAGTGCAGAGCTTAATTTCCACACCCACCATATACAAGTCACATTTTTTTATGCATAGATCAGTCCTTACAGAGGTTTATCGTTTCTACAGGAGGGATTCGTTAATAGGCACCGTGGAGGAGAATGTAACACTGAACCAATTGAAAAAAACTCCATGTATCACCCAGGCAAACGACAATTCTTGACCCACAGGCAAACTTGTTTTAACTTTCCCTACTCCAAACAGTTTAATTTACCAACTTTTGAAATTTCATTCATGGGTATGGCGTTTTTTGAGCCTACCTCTCTTGGGACTCCCAATTTGTCGAAGAAAAATCCAGGCTTTTCTGCTCTGGAAGGCTTTGCTGTACTTTCCTGTAGAACGTCTTCCTGTAGAATGTTGGTCGGCTTCTGTAGGATGTCTCTGCGTCTCTGAACGTTCTTGGTATGCGGGAGAATTTTGAACAGGCCAAAAAACTTGGTGAAGGACTTCGGTTTAACAGAATTCAGAGGCAGATGATGCGTACTTTGGCCGAAGAGGTTTGCAAGTGTAAATGAACAACAGTTAACGTGAGTCTTCAGCCAAGCATTTTGAATTATGGTGCAATTCGTGGCGAGGGGATGAGGTGGAAAAATGTGTGTTGTATTTATTCGAACTATAGTGATGTTATGAACTGTATGTTCTCTTCTATCTGCTAATCATTTGATGTCCTATGCGCTGGAGTTCAACACGTCTACCATTACCTGTGTGTTTCAAATTTCACGTGAATGACTATACAGTATGCTGCGTGATTTTTGCCTGAGCGCTAGAGAACTGGATGAGTGTGGCCAGTTAGCTGGCCACCGATTTTTTAATCACAACCATCTCATTACTCATGCAGTTTTCAAATTACCTTCATGCAATCAGAGGAACGAGTTTAGTCACATACCTGGAAGTCGAATGGTTGCTGTGAGGTGTTGTTTTCTGTTGCATGCATTTTTTTCGGTGGTTGCATGATGGCTTGGTTGTTGATTCATGGTTGTTTTCTTGTGTAGGTATCCTCTGGTCGGATCCACATTGTAGGAGATGGCTTCCACGTTCAGATATGCACCCTCAAGCTGCTGATGTTGAATTTTCACAGGATAGAAACTTGTTTTCGCCATTTCTCCCAAACGATAGACTGGATCGATCTAAAACTTGCTGAGCATGTTCCTATCATCATTATGCACCTCCCATAGCAAAATTGCGATCAATGGATGCATAGATTTCGAGAAAAACAGAAAATGGATGAATATTACAGAGATCAATTTCTCAGAAACCATTCGTTAGAATCGGCTGAAACTACTTGGGTAGGCTACTATCACCCATGTGCATCTCCCCATGAAACAAGGTTTGAAACGGATGCACAGATATGGAGAAAATGAAAAAATGGCTAAAGGTGATGGAGGTTGGTTTCTTGGAAACCATGCACCAGAATTGGCTGAAACTGCTCGGGCATGTTTCCATCATCCCTGTACAATTCCCCATAAAACGACTTTTCAAATGGACGCATGGTTTTCAAGTTAGGGAAAAAACAAATTATGTTCTATGTATTTTTTCTTCAAAGAATTCTGCAAGCTTTTGCATGGTAAAAAAATGAGCTTGGGCTATGATGTAGGCATGGAGATGATGGAGGAGGAGTTTTAAGATTGTAGGAGGACTTCTGAACCCTTGCGGAAGCTATCATGTTCGCCAAACCACCTTTTTGAAATCCATTTCTAGCTTCCTGTAGAAATCCTGTAATTTCTACAGGAACTTCCTGTAGAACACACAGTTTTGAGGAAATAAGCACAATGATATGGAAAAAATGATGGAGAAGGGTGAGGGATGGAAACATGGATGCTTGCAGGCCTCATGGACAGATTCCCGGCCTTCAGGTCCTCCTCAGAGATCAATTTTGGCTTGTTTGTAGGCTTCCTATAGAAGACACAGAACTTCCTGTAGAAAACACAGAACTTCCTGTAGAAGGCACAGAAATTCCTTTGTCTTTGTTCTGAGCGATCCTGCTGACTTGCAATGTCCTTCTTGCAACCTGCAATTATCTAATGGAAATTAGGTCTATTTTTCTTTTTCTTTTTCTCTTTTTTTTGAAAAACAACTAGGGGCCTCATGGAGGTTTTCACCCTAATTGCCTGCCCTGGGCGCCTCCAATGGATGTTTTCACCCAAAGATCTTATTCTCTTTTCTCTTTTTTCCGAACCCATTGACCACCTCATGGAGGATTTCAATCAATGAGACAATCTAAGGCGCCTCCGAGGAGGTTTTCACCTTAGATTTCTATTTTCCTCTTATTTTCATTTTTTTATCTTTTTTTTCTATTTTTTTTTTTTCTACCCTACCTACTTGAAAAACAAAATTCTTTTCAAGTATAATAATACTTCCAATGGAGCCATGTGCACATCGAGATTAGAGACAAAATGATGTGGCGGCTTGAGATGCATGCTTTGACAGTTATCCGGATTTCACAGACCAAATGATTTTACTTTGAAGGGATCAAACATAGCTGAGTAAGAGAATACTGCTGCAACATAGTGATCGTCTGAAACCATATTTCCATATAGCTCTGATATCCTTGGTCCTTTTGCTGATCTGGATCATTCTTCATATCACCTTCTACCATGACTTTCTCATCTTCCTCTTTTTGATGATCTTTCTCTTGACTACATGGAGGGTTTGATGGTAACCATGAGGGAGCTTTCTTGATTTCTGCTTCTGATGTTTTCTCTTCATCAAGTGCAGCCCATGGTGCTTTGATCTCCTCTCTTGAATCTTCTTTTGCTGGATGTGATCCTTTAGTGCTGTCAATATAATCTCTTTTCTCCAATACTCTTCTTGAGCTATGGTGAAGATCATTGAGCTCATGAGGAGTCATTTGGACATGTTGTGCCTCCACATTGTAATTGGGTTGAGCTATTCCAATGTGCAGGTTTGGAAATGGTGGTATGGGTGGCTGAGTGGGGGTGTATATTTGAGATGGATGTGGATGGGGTTGTGGTTGGGCAGGTGGTGGAGGCAAAGGAGTGGAAGGAGAGTTATACTAGGGCCTCCACCCCTAATGAGGTGCATTACACTTAAGCTGTGGCTGAGCGTAGGGGTGAAATGGATGAGCAACTAGTTGAGCATGATATTGAGGAGGATGCGACCAAGGAGGGGGTGTGGACTAGGAAGGATGAGCAGGGGGACCCCAAGAAGGCATGGAAGTGGTTTGATAGGGGTCATAATAGGTTTGGGATGTCTCTTACATTCCCTCCTGGTAAGTTCTAGGTCCATGTGGCCTCCTTTGGTTCATATAATAGAGTGATTCAGTGGCTCCTTTGACTCTCTGATATGCAGCTTTAAGTCAAGGCAAGGAAGGGCACTGATTCGTAGGATGGTATTCTTCACAAACAAAACATACTTCTAGGGAGTGCATTGGACATTCGTCCCTAGGATGCTTTCTAGTGCACCTGGGACAAAAGATGGCCAAAGCCCTCTTGGCTTCCTCTTGCTTCCTTTGGATCCACAGGGTATCCAATTGCATGCCAAGAAACTGCCTCATCTTGCTCTTGAAACCTTCCATCTGATTTGCAAATTCATTTTTGGACAAGGTACTGCTCCCAACATTTCTATTTGTAGCCATTTGCTCCAAAGGAATGTTTTCTTCTTCTTCTTCCCTTGAGGTTCTTCAAATATGTCTTGCTGTCCACCTAAGGGTTCTTTAATCACAGCCATTGAAGAAGAGAGAAGGTTGGCTGTGTGAAGCAGTGGGGGTGTTGTGCAATCATTTTCCTGAATTATCTCTACTCCTACAAGGCATGAAAGGAAATATTTTTGGTTGATTTTTGTTTCTTTTTTCTGCTTGTACCTACAAAACTAAAATAGATTGAACTGCAACTATCTAAAATCTATCTTGTTGAGATGAAAATGCGGAATTGAAATGAAAGCGAGAAAGGACTAATCTATTTTACTGAAATGAAATTGCAGGAATGAAATGCTAGGCTACGCTTGCAGAATTGAAATTGCGGAATTGAAATGCTATTCTACGCTTGCAGAATTGAAATTACGGAATTGAAATGCTAATCTATGAAAGCGGGAAATGTCTAATCTACTTTTGCGAAAATGAAATTGCAGAATGGAAATGAAATAAACTACTTAGCAGAAGGTTGTAGTGGAAAATAGAAGAAAAGCAGCAATCACCAATACTCTGACGCTTCCCCGGCAATGGCACCAAAAAGAGTGGTGAGCCCCAGTATTGCAGCAATAATGCTGCAACTCCTGGAACTCCCTTCTTTAATTTTATCAACCCGGTAGTTCGTAACAAACTTGGAAGCGACGGTGCTGTATGCACAAGTACTAGCTCTTGTCGCAGCTGTCACTTGATCAGCTGGCACAAGTCAGATAGGAGCTTAAGCCAACGTCTATGAGCTCTGAGAAGAAGCTTTTTAACTGATGGATGAAAGCTAACTCAAAGAAGGTTGATCTACTTGCAGAAAGAAACTGGAAAGCTGAAAGGAAACATAAACCCTAGCAAACCCTAATTTTACCAGCTAGCCCTACTAATGCAAGAAAGAGGATGCAAGCTATTGGAAGAGATGCCATTGACTTCTAGGAAGGTAAAATGCATGTGTCTAAGCTACTTCTACAGTAACATCTGAAAAAAAAAACCATCTTTTTGTATTTTTGAATAAGTTGTCATAATTATCATGCATGCAATTTAACTGTTTTGACTGTACAGAGGTGGATTGGCAAGAGGAAATGCTTGGAGGAGGTCGGGAGGGTTCATAGAGGTCCTAAGGGATCCCTAACACCCTTCCATAGAGTTTCACAGAGTTTGGCTATCAATAAACCTCATTCGTGAGCTTCTACAGGAAGTCTGCAGGGGTTCTACAAGATGTTCTGTAAGTTTCTACAGGATGTTCAGAAATGAGATTTTGGAGGATGGATGGAGGAAGAAGGATGAAGGAGTGGGTATGGTGGTGAGATAAGGGCGTTAAGGGGTCTAGGACCTAGCGCATGAGGCTAAGGAGTGATTGGATTTGGTTCAAGGATGGAGGAAGCGATGATGCACAAGAATGTAGAAATTAGGGCAAGGTGGGAAAAGTATGGCAAATGAAGGGTAGGAATCATGGATTAAGGGTTGGAGAAGATTATATGATGGAGAAAAGGTAGATAGAGAGGTAATACAGGTGATCTGCACACAATTTTCTAAAACTGACCAAACAAAGACTATGCAAACCCAAGATCTAGCTATCTTGACCTAATTTGACCTAAATAACAGCAAGGAAAATGAACAACAGTTTATTTGCAACGAAATAATGTGAGATGCTATGTAAACTAAGCAATCAAAGCTCTGAACATGGAACCAACTTTTGCAAATAAAAGTCGAACACTAATGATTGCATGGCGAAACAAAGACTGTGTTTTTGTTGGCAGCAAGGTCACCTTGATCCCAGCTCCTGATCCCACTGAGGGAGAGGTGAAATCAGAGGTGCTTGATGACCCTTTTTCTAAAGATCTTCCCTGTTACTAACTTATCAACTAAATATAAACATGAAAATCCTTTTTAATCCTCAAAATAAACCTAAATGACAAAACAAGATTTAAATCTAAATAGCAGATTTTATTCTAAGAATGCAACAAAGACACATGAAAGTAAACAAAGGAGGTACTGGGCACTTGAGATGGGCCCAACGCCAAGTGCTACAGCCTCCTAAGAGAGATTTAGAGCTGGTGCGAAGCTAGATTCATCTTTATTGAGCAAGAAAAGAAGAGTTACATCAAAAATTGTCCACAAGGGAAAGCTTGAAAATGTGCTGAAATGCAAAGCTAATCTACTAACTAAAATCGAACTACAAACTAGCTAACTTCTGCCTACAAAGTGACTAACTGCAATGAGGCCCTAAGCCCTCTTATTTATACAAATTGAGGACCCCAACAACCCTCCTAATCTTTAGGAACTCTGCTACCAAAACTTGTAGTTAACAACACTTTTTCTAGCACTTGCTTGACTGCCCTTGTGATGATTGATTTGGTGGCCCTTGAACTCTGATATGATGGTGGAGAATTCGAGGTAATGGCCCATAAATGAAAGGGACACCTTCCTACAAAACCTCTCCCTTGTTCTCCCACAAATTTGGTTGCCAAGTGCTCATTAAGACCTTTGATTTTGTCTCAAAATTGACTAAAAATCTACACAAAGCACCCATTAGACTTGTTGGCATAATGACTAACCCAATTCACTCTATTAGCATAAATATAATCAAAAACATGCAATAAAATAATGAGAATGGTGGATTAAGTCGAATTAGGAGGTTGAATGATCCCATATAATTATCCATTTTTGGGGCTCATCAGCAATGATGGGTGTAGATCAACCATGGGAAGATTTACATCATCCTTGATATTTTGTTCCTCCATTGCATGAAGTTGAATCCAGGTTCTCCAATCTGCTTACTAGTGATTTTTGTATAGTTTCAAACCCTTTGGGTCTAGCACAGTTATCTGCCAAAGGTAATATGTCAGTTATCTCACAAACTGTACCTATAAACATCTCTAGGAATCCTAGCACTATATAAAATGTCTTCATCGGAGCTGATTTCTCCCCTGAAGAAATTCAAATTTACACTGACCTCTTTAAAGAGTTTTGAGATGTGTTTGCTTGGTCTTATGAGAAAATTCTTGGAATTGATCCATTTATAGTCCAGCATGAGATTAAGATGTACGAAAATGCCAAACCTATTTGTTAGAAGCTTTGACCGGTTAATCCTCGGAAATCAGTAGCTATTAAAGCTAAAGTTGAAAAGCTGCTTAAGGCGGGTTTCATATACCCCGTTACTCTAATAGAGTGGGTTTCCAATCCATTCTCAGTAGATGAAAAGAAAGGAACGATTCGAGTATGTATCGAATTTAGGGATTTTGAATAAATCTTGTCCAAAAGACAGCTACCCCAGCATTTTATTGATCAAATTGTTGATGAATGTACGGGTAATGAATTTTTTTCATTCATGGATGGATTCTTTGGTTACAACTAAATTTCTATCCATCTAGAGGATCAGCATAAGACAACTTTTATTTGTCCCTAGGGCACGTTTGCATACAAAAAGATGCCATTTCGTCTTAAAAATGCTGGAGCTACTTTTCAGTGGGCCATGTCATATGATTTCCATGACATCAAACATGTTATCGAAGCATACTTGGACGACTTAGCTTCTCATCAAGGATAATTTTAGGGGCGAATGTTCGCCCTTTTGCGAAATTAAGGGGTTTTAAATTTTTAGTGGGCGAATATTTTGTATCATAGTACATTTTTACAAATCACCTCAAATAGCCCACCTTATTTTAAGGGAGAGGGTAAAAAAGGTAAATTTAGCCCTTCAAATTAGGACTTACAACCTTCCATTCACCCATTTTCAAGATTAGGTTTTATTTAAGTGAATCCATTCGCCCATTTTCAAGAATAAGTTTTATTTAAGTGAATCCTATGGGCCAAATACCATATTTATAAAAGAGGTATGGTAAATTAATAAAAATATAAATAAATGAGAGGCATGGTAAATAAATAAAACATTTTTTATATTTACTCCATAAGTCACCTTATATACATGTAAGGGTGTAAACAAATAAAAATATAAGTAAAGTGGAGGTATGGTAAATAAATAAAACGTCTTTTTATACCTACTCAAAAGGTATGGTAAATAAATAAAAATATAAATAAACTAGACGTATCGTAAATAAATAAAACCTCTTTTAATATTTAGTCCATAACCCTCGTTCTATTTATGAAGGCTCAAGAAAGAGGTTTTATTTAAGTGAATCCTATGGGCCAAATACCATATTTGTAAAAGAGGTATGGTAAATTAATAAAAATATAAATAAACGAGAGGTATGGTAAACAAATAAAACATTTTTTATATTTACTCCATAAGTCACCTTATATTTACGAACACTCAAAAAATGGGTTATATTTAGGTGAAACCTATGGCCAAAATACTATGGGACAAATACCATGGACTAGATTGTTATTAATACCATGCAAAAAACCATTATTAACCCTAATATTAGAATTAATAAAAATAAAAATGGCACATGGTATTGACCCATGGTATTCACCAAAATGGCACATGGTATTGACCCATGGTATTCACCTGGAATGTAGCCTATTTAAATGGGGGAATTAAACCAGCATGTAGCCTATGCTAAGATTCACTAGGACTTTACAAAGTTTTATTATTTAGTGAAAAACTCGCCAAGATCTTACAAGATTTTATAATTAAGTAAAATATTCGCCATGCCTGGTGAGAGATTCGCCACAAAATTATATATACATATTATATTATTGATAAAATCGCCTTCCATTTTTCCTATATACCATGGAGATTCGCCCATTTATTATATTTATAATTTAGGGGGGGTTCTTAAAATTTTCCCTGCTTCTCATTCTCGAAAGAGAATTGATCATCCCAGCCACTTTCAGTTATTTTTTGAGAGATGTCATTTTTATAAAATCCAGTTGAATCTAAATAAGTGTGTTTTTGTATTCACATCTGGTCGGCTGTTAGGGTTCATCATACCGACTGAAGGTATTCAAGTTGATCCCTTCAAGGTTGAGGTAATAATTCAGTTGCCTCCCACGTCTTCCATTCTCCAACTTCAAAGTATCCAAGGAAAGGAAAAATTCTTGAGAAAATTTATAGCAAATTACGCCGAGATTACTTGAGGATTTATGTGTTTGCTTAAGAAAGGAGTTCCATTTTTATGGGATGATTTTGCACAATGATTTTTTGATGCTTTAAAACAAGCATTAATCTCTGCTCCATTGTTGAGTCCACCATATTATGGTAGAGATTTCATTTTGTATCTCGCTGTGGCAGAATCAACCATAGGTATGGTTCTAGTTTAGGAGGATGATGCTCTCAATTGAGGCTTAATAGATCCTGAGCTACACTATTCTCCTATCAAGAAATTAGCCTTGGTAGCTGTCCATGATGTCTAGCGGCTTCGTCATTATATTATGCTATGAAAAATGTTCGTCTTAGTGACTGTCAATCCTTTTCACTTTGTCCTCAGTAGGCGAGTCATTAGGGGAAAATATAATTGATGGATTGTTATTTTGTGAGAATTGATCTCGAGTTCTTGTCAGCCAAATCTAAGAAGTCATTTGTTTTTGTAGAATTAATTTCTGAGCTGCCTTATGAGCAAGCCATTGTTTATGAGGAAAATTTCCCCAACAAACATTTATTCCTCATTTTTTCACAAGATCCCTGGTACAGAGATATCATTATATATCTCTAGACTTCGAAGTTCCCACCTGCTTCCTCCAAGGATGAGCATCGAAAGTTACGTCACCTTGCAAAAAACTATGTTATCATTGGTTGTTATAGACATTTTTGGGCATTGAGACCCCAATCATATATGTCCATAAACCAAGGACTCCTAAGTTCCTAAAAGTGTTGTTTCACGCCCTAAAGGAACAAGGTCAGCTGATTACATCATCTCCCAGAAGTTCTCCACAGAAAACTGCGCAGAACTGGTCAAATCTGAACCATACAGACTGCCCAGTGCAGAAGGTGTGATGCATCCCACCTACCCAGAGTAAAAGGTGCGATGCATACTAGATAGCTCTTCTGCAGGGTACGATGAGCGAGAGTGGACAAATGGCAGAGACAATTTGCAAGGAGGTTCAACATGGAATCTTCCAGAAACTTCTCCTATGACACTTGCCTCTCTGAATTCGCCCAGGGATGAGTAAGAGACCATCAATCTCCAAGTGGAATCAAGAACTATCAGAGAGAGGACACTAATCAAATCTCAGAAGCTGACTCACCTCCCTGCAATCATCTATATATGGATCCCTCATCCCAGAGATCCGGAGGCTGGAATTTTGTATCTTGTAAGGAAGTGCTGCTGGTTTCTTGGTGTAACATCATAGTGTTGGGTGATCTAACATTTTCATGAGGTGAATAAGGGATTTCTTGATGAGAGGATAACACCGAGTCAGAACAATTGGTTGTAATCCTCTTTGCTATTCTTGATATTAATAAAGCTATTCAAGTTTTCCTCCACATTCTTGTATGATTGATGATATATGCATTTGTGTGGTCAATATATATCTAGTCCTATATTGTTTGTGATAGTAGATCTTTGTTCTTGGATAGTTTTATGCTGCTTTGATTCCACAGGTGCTCTTTGAAGCTGGGTAGACAAGGAAGCGAGTGGAAAAGATCTATAAGAAGGGAGAGGAATCAAGCAAGGAAACAAGCACAAGACAGAGGTTGGTCTCCTTTGTTCCCCTCTTATCCACTTCTCATAAAGGAAAACGAAAGTAGTTTTAGTTTGTTTGTTTCTAAGATAGCTACCAGTCTTAGTGGGCCTAGTAGGTCTACATAGACACTAGATTTCCCGATAACAAAATGGCGACTCCGCTAGGGAGCGAATAGCTTGTTTGCTTTTCTATACTTGTTTGTTTTATAAACTTACAGATGGAGCCTGAAGTCAAGCTAGCTAGCCTTCGAACTACATTTTCTATGCAAGTGCAAAGTAGATCAATGCTGCTTTAGTCTATCTCCAAGTTTTGTTTATAAACTAAACAATTGATTTGTAAACACCCTAATTTCCCTTGTGGTGGCTCTAGTAACCTCCTTAGATCTAACCCTGTGATTTATTTATTGATTATCACTTGCTCGGCCTAAATCCCTGAATTGTGCTGCAAATTGTGATCAAGAACTGGATCAAAAGTCTCGCACTATACCATCGCACCCTCTCTTCAAGGATATCAATATGCATCACACTTCTCGTTTGCATTAGGTGGGATGCATACTGGAATCCCTATGTAACAGCTGCGACGGTCAGAGAAGGCTAATTTTGCCTCCAGACTTTGGTTTTTCTTCACTCTTTTCAGCTCTATTCAGGAGTTTTGCTGTTTGTAGTCAATATACCTCTATGGAAACCCCCTTCCTTGCCATTATTCCTTCTCCATTTTGCAAAGAACTGTAAATTTTTTTATGTATTGTGAGCCATTTTTAGTTCTCTTTTACAAAGAAGTAGCATAATTGAACTGTCGTTTCTTGATTTGGAAGTGTCGCAAGTGTCGTTTTCAGTCATAGAAGAGAATCCGATTGTTATTGATAGTCGATTGCACTGTTACTCTTGTATTTGATTTGAATTAATAGTTTTTCAAGTGTCGAAAGCAAGTTTTCAATTCCAAATTGCAAAGTGTCGTCATTGTCTTCATTTTGTCTTGAAAAGAAGCTTGTTAGTAATGTCGCTTTGAAAAATAATTCGTATTTGCACTTAGCTTTCTTTTTATCATTCCACATTAAGAGGGCTGAAAAAAAATACATGCATGTGCATTTGCATTTAGACTGTTTGTTGGTTTGATTTAGGATAGTGCATATAGTGTGTGCTCTCTACTCTATGTTGAAAGAATATCATCTCTCTTTCTTTAGTAGCTAGGATTTTCATTGCAAAAAGAAGATTAAATGATTGTTTATCATCTTAGATTGCATTTTAGGAATTGCATATCTACACCACACGGTGAACCTGAAAGGAAAATTTCTTAAACAAGATCAACTGTAAAATAAATTTAATGAATCTAAAAACACTTTGGAACTTAACGCACAAAATTTAGAAGTCTAGGCTAGAGACGTATTCCGGCATCATAAAGCCTGGTTACTGGTGTTTTCATTGCTAGTTAGGTGATTCCTCCATTTTTAGACGACAGGTGCCAGTACGGACTTGTGCTCCCATGTACCGTCGAGTATATATTGGGAGACCACAATAGGCTACATCCTTTATCCATAGGAAGTCGTGTCTGCCGCCATATCGATCGCAATGCACTGAACACAGCATTCGGGAAGATTGACTGCCACACCATAAACAATATTCTGCAGTTTTGCGATTGGTTTGGTAATCCCTCTCTCTAGACTTCCAGAGTAGTCTCTTTTGTTCCTTTTCAGACTCATTAAAGGAAAAGGTCTATTTGAGCACTTGTCACTTCAAGCTCATTAAAAATCGAAGGCGACTAGAGTCATCTTTTGTTTTTTCTCGACTCCTAAAAATTGAAAAAACAAGTTGTGTCAAAGCATCTAAAATTTATTTTAATCGAAATAAACGTCACCTTTCCTACATTGGTCTTAGGTTGAGAAAAATGGAGTCCACCAACCAAGGATTTCCCCTTGGAGGAAATCCTAGTCCTTTCTCCTCTTGGGGAGATGTTGGTGCACCCCATATGGCCACATTGTCGCTTCCAGGATTGACAATCGGCCTGCCCATATGGCCCTTCTCAACCTCTGTCGTTCAGAACACCGTGATTCCTGAGCAATCAAATCAGCAACTAGACGATACCAAAGCTACCCGCCAACCTTCTACTTCATCCGATTCTCCCTCTCCTCCTTCCTCTTCACTTGATGAAGCTGGTAAAGCTAAAAATCAAGTAACTAAGAAGGAGAAGAAAGGGAAGGAGAAGAAAGAGAAGAAGAAGAAGGAGACAAAGGCGAAAAGGGGCAACCAGGTATCATCTAGTGAAAATCCACACACTGCATTGTCGAAGCCTAAATCTCCATGTGTCATTTGCAAAGGAGATCACTATCATCGAGATTGTCCTTACATCCCTCGGATCTTAAGGGACTGGTCTCCTCGTTTGCACAATCCAGTGTCAACAACCTCTGATGATCATGTTGAAAGTACACCGTCAACTAGTGAAAGTGAAGTGTCGGGACAGAAAAGGAAATGTAAATTCCCTTCCAAACTGTGTGAAGGCGATCACGCCATGCACCGTTGTCCCTTCCTAGGCGAGGCTAAAAGAGTTTTGGACGACCGTCCGATTTCACCGTTACGGCTTCCTTCTGGATATAAGAAACTCTTGCCAAGTCCATCACTAGTTGAAAATCTGACTGACACGCCATTGTGGTCGGTCAAAGCGTCTATCATTGAAGATAAACCATCTGAATTCACACGAGATGAAAGTCAAAAGGTCAAGGCGACAGTTGACCCGGTCTTGCCTTCGGAAGGTCCATCTTCAGATGATACAGTCACCGAAGAGAACAAGAACGACACCATTCAAATTCTCTTCGTAAACACAGACTCCGATGAACATGGGGGCAGTCTACCCATTCCTTTACCGCAGGAAGGAAGTTTGTCGGAGTCATATCCAGCCGTCTATTCGGTCCCACCTCCAAGCAACCTAGTTGTTTCCTTTGATTGGAATCTACTAGGTAGACCCCATTTACTGGCTAGTGTACCATTTCGAATCATTGCACAAATATATAGAATGGTCATGGCCGGTACCATCATAGATGAAGGGGCTTCTCTGAGTATCCTTTCCTGAACTGCTTGGAAAGCGCTTGGTTCACCATCGCTTTTGCCTGAGATGAGAAATCTAACAGGCTTTGACAAAGGAACCAGTCAACCGTTAGGGATCCTTCCCAATGTGACGATAACATTGAGAAGGAAAACCATTGACATGAATGTAATGGTAGTCCAAGGACCCCTAGATTATAATCTACTCCTTGGACGTGACTATATTTATTGCATGGGAGCCATTGTCTCCTCGCTCTTTAGAGTAATGTGTTTTCCGCATGAAGGAAGAGTGGTCAAGCTCGTAGACCAGCTTTCATTCCCCGGCTCACAGATAGAAAATAGTCAAATACCATCCCTGAATGGTCTTTTCATGCAAGGAATGTCTCATCAATCCCCAGTCCGTCCACCTGATGAGCGCGAGTGATTCGGGAGGACATGACTGAAACCCAGGGGGCATGCACCCTGGTCTATTTCGGCAGGAAAACCTTGGGCATAGGGTAGGTTTCCGCGAAGGATATATGACTGGTTTATGAGATTACACTGGAATAAGATTCCTCCGTCAAATTTATGTGAGTGGAGGCAAGTTGCGCCACTCACCTTTGTCTATTTCGGTAGACATCGCCGAGGAATTGTTTTGTCTGCAGTGCAAATGTAACAATATTTGGTAACCTGGAAATTTTTCGCTATACCTGGGGCATGAAAACCTCTTGTGAGAAAGCGAGAAACAACCAACTAACGTTAACTCTATGATTCTGTTGACTTCAACTGCCTAGGTCAGGTGAGTGGTCAAATCGACCATTCATCTTCGCAGGGGCCACCATGGCACCGGCAAAGTAAAGGAAAAAGTTTCCTACCTAACCTTGGTAGTGATCTTGGTAGTTAAGTAGAGGGACGTAGTTGGTAATTCCTAGCTTGCATACCAGAGGCTCCGGGGCAAAGTTTTGTAAGGTGCAAGCTCCATAAAAAATGGCATCTTAGATGAGACATCCTTATTATACGACTGGATCGAGCAGCTTTTATGTGGAGTTCAAGCTCGTTAAAATTAAACATAAGCAATAAGAAAATGTTTCCCCCATAGTTTAAGCTCATTCACTAAAAAATGAACCAATTTCCAGTAAATAACCATCGTGAATGCATTATCATCAAACTTTGAGCCTTGGTCGTGTTCTCATCATCACCTCCACTCTGTTTGGCCGATCATGCACCTCCATTTGATTGTTTACCCTTTTTGAGGAACAACTGTGAAGAGTGATCTTGTTAGCCATCCTTGTGACACTGCCGTGATTGGAAAATTCCAAACCTTACCTAGAATCAGCTACTACCCGAATTTATCACTTGTTCCTCGAAAAGCGAGTCTCCTTTAAGCTCTTTTCATCTGACTCGTAAAATATGAAAAGATTGCTGAGCAATTAGCCTCTCCAGCTCGTTAAAGTGACCAGAAGTGCTATCCCTCCTCTAAATTTTAATCTTTTTGGACCTGAGGGATTATTACACAAAAAGATCGAGCGCTTGTTTTTTCTGCTCATTAAAATTACCGAAAATTCATCCCTTTTGTATTATTTTATACTTTTTCGGACTTAAGGGATTATAAGATGAAAAAGGATTATTGGAGTTTTCTTTATGTCCCTTTCAGACTCTCTAAAATTGAAAAGGACCGAGTTATCTTTGTCGTTAAACTCGTTAAAACCGAATAGCGATAAACTTGTCCATACAAACAAGAACGAGTTTCACTATCGCTAGGTTCGTTAAAACATAGCGATGGCTTTGCCCAAAGGGAAAATTATAGAACAAGCATATGTTATCCTCCTCAAGCTTGAAAAAAATAAATAGGTTCTGGTCAGCAACGACTAGGGAAAAATTGGGAAGAAAACTTGAAGAAACTTTATTGGTAGCAAGTCGCTCTTGAACATGACACTTTCACTCCACATCCGAGTCGGGTTGGGTTGTTCCGTTCACTCGTCATATCACCATTTGTCCATCACACCATCCACATTTGGGGTTAACGCTACCAATCCATCATGTCAGTGTTGCTGGTATGTTCAAGAGAAGTCACTCAGAGAATTCACCTGTGTCTCATCCACTGCAATACATTTACGCTCCATTCTTGCATGACCGCCACCCTGAACCTTATATCATCAGATCGTTTTCACCTCCATTAAAATAATTTGCTCCATTCTGTGTCGTAGATGTGGGATTCATTAAAGGCCCTCCTATGAGGGATCGCTTATTTTTGACATCAGCTCATTATCGAGGAAGTCGATCTAGGAAAAACCCTTTCAGTACTTTGAAGCTTGCATGCCTCAATGACAAGTTTCTCACTTCCAGCGACATGTTTACATCAATGGCCTTCAACCGAAAGATTTTGTGTGGTGTTCGACACCAAGTCCCTTTTTCACACCACATGAATTGTACTGTCGTACCTTGAGGGTCATCATCATTATCGGTGATTCCTCTCGCGCCTGTTAACAGCTTACATCACTGGCTGGTAATCAGGCAATGTCTTTCCATGTTCGACTCCAGAACATCTCTCACATGGATCGACTTGTACTTTGAGTGAAGATCGAATGAGATTGAAGACCTCGGATCTAGCTTCATCCATCCGGGCTGCGATATATATTCAAGAAAATAAAGATGTCAAATGTACATCATTGCTACACAGATAATCATCCAATCTAAGGAATGATGGCTCTACCAAAACCATCAGTCTGCACACAGACGATTGTCTCTCTTATGTACATGAAAATGAATTTATAAAGCTGAGCATGGGAATGCCCGCCTCAGCTAGATCATGAAAATATTATGAAGATAATGTATTGTATTGTATCTTATTACAGATCGCCTTCCAGCACGAAAAAACTTCAGATCCTCATGATAAAGCATTTCACCCGACATCAAAAGATTAACAACCTCATGCTTTAGGGGGAAACTGTTATAGACATTTTTGGGCACTGTGACCCCAATCATATATGTCCATAAACCAAGTGCTCCTAAGTTCCTAAAAGTGTTGTTTCATGCCCTAAAGGAACAAGGTCAGCTGATTACATCATCTCCCAGAAGTTCTCCACAAAAAACTGCTCAGAACTGGTCAAATCTGGACCATACAGACTGCCCAGTGTAGACGGTGCGGTGCATCCCACCTGCACAGAGTAAAAGGTGTGATGCATACTGGATAGCTCTTCTGCAGGGTGCAATGAGCGAGAGTGGACAAATGGCAGAGGCAGTTTGCAAGGTGGTTTGACATGGAATCTTCCAGAAACTTCTCCTATGACACTTGCCTCTCTGAATTCATCGAGGGATGAGTAAGAGATCATCAATCTCCAAGTGGAATCAAGAACTATCAGAGAGAGGACACTAATCAAATCTCAAAAGCTGACTCACCTCCCTGCAATCATCTATATAAGGATCCCTCGTCCCAGAGATCCGGAGGCTGGAATTTTGTATCTTGTAAGGAAGTGCTGCTGGTTTCTTGGTGTAACATCATAGTGTTGGGTGATCTAGGCTTTTCATGAGGTGAAGAAGGGCTTTCTTGCTGAGAGGATGATGCTGGGTCAGGCCAATTGGTTGTAATCCTCTTTTCTATTCTTGATATTAATAAAGCTATTCAAGTTTTCCTCCACATTCTTGTATGATTGATGATATATGCATTTCTGTGGTCAATATATATCTGGTCCTATATTTTTTGTTATAGTAGATCTCTGTTCTTGGATAGTTTTATGCTGCTTTGATTCCACAGGTGCTATTTGAAGCTGGGTAGACGAGGAAGCGAGTGGCAAAGATCTATCAGAAGGGAGATGAATCAAGCAAGGAACCAAGCGCAAGACAGAGGTTGGTGTCGTTTGTTCCCCTCTTATCTACTTCTCATAAAGGAAAACGAAAGTAGTTTTAGTTTGTTTGTTTCTAAGAAAGCTACCAGTCTTAGTGGGACTAGCAGCTCTGCATAGACACTAGATTTCCTGATAACATTGGTGATGCATTATATCACATAGGGGTTGATTCAATCCTTAGGAGTTGCTTAAATTTGGAAGAAGCAGAGTCTGTACTTAATGATTTCCATAGTGGAGCTTGTGGCGGCCATCTATCAGGGCTTGCAGCAGCCCAGAAAAATTTGTGTGCCAACTACTTTTGGCTTCAATTTTCAAAGATTGTATTGAAGCGGTCAAATATTGCCACCCTTGTCAAATTTATACTTGAAAAATTCACGCGTATCTAGCTCCACTTTTTCCTGTTATCACTGTTAGTCCATTTAAGAAGTGGGGTATTGACTTTACTACTTGTAAACTAATGGGCAACGAATCCCCCCACAGTGGATTTTTGGGGCTTGTAGCCCGAATTTTGGTCAAAAGACCCCACGAAATGCGGGCGCAGAGCGCAAGAGTCTAGGTTTTTCTACCCTAAAACATTGTAATTTAATGTAGAATGTGTCAGCCTAAACATGGTTTGCAGACCATAGAAATGTATAAATAGAGCAAGGATCTAAGAGTAGAAATAAGTTTTGTTAGATGTGATCTTAAGTGATATGGGTTTTTGAATGCGATATTTGCTCTGAGTCTGTAAGTCCGAGTCTTGGGTTGTAGGAGTAGGAAGAGGCTCTGAGGTTATGTGCGCAAAGGCTTGGTAGGGTCCGCAACTGTGTGCGTGGACCTCTACAGCTAAGTGCACAGGGTGGAATTGGATTGTACTGGAACAGAAGGTTAATAAAAGATAAGTTGAGTTTGGAATATTGTGCATCTGATATGTGTGTTTAGGTTTCGGTTATATCCTTGCATCTATTTACAGCTTATGATTGCACACATTGATTATAAATGTTAAATGAGTAAATAAAAATATTGGGCCCACAAAATTAAGTTAGATCTATAATAATAGCACCGTAAGGGTAAAGGATCTATATACCGCCCCGTCGTGCTCTGTACAGAGCTACGCGAAGGTCACATCGCTGCACGGAGCTTCATAGATTTGTAGGAGTGGTTCGCGACCTTTCCAGATCTCATCAAGACATCCTTAGGGTGTGGAAACCTAGTTCTAGCACCCTCCCATACTACCTCAGGTGAGACTTCAGTGCGCGCTCTGTGGACTGTTGCTAAAAGGGTCGATAGTTTCAGGATTTGCTTGGCTAAATCAGTTCTGAACCTGGGTCAAGCCCCAACAATTCAACAAATGGTTTTGTTGCAGGGACTAGGATCTACCTAAGGGTTGTCTGATGTTGGAACACTAGAATCCTACGAAGAAGGAAATTGAAGATTGGTTGGATGAGAAGATTTGCGAGTTTGTGACACAGGAAAAAAAAACTCTATAGATATCCGAGAAGAGGTGGCTGGATCGCTACGTATATACAAAAATCGACGAGATCTTATTCGCGTCCTTCTCTTCAGAGTTGTATGATTGGATTGTGAGGTTAGCCGACAGCCAGGGAAGTTATAAGCTTGATAAACTGATAGTGTGGACTCCGGAGTTGGTGCGAAAGCTAGAGGCATCAAAGGACAATATCGCACGAGCCGTAGACCATTAGCTCGACCAAATAATAGGAGGGTTTATCACTGAATTTGTGTTAGACACGATTGTAAGCTACAACGAAGAAGAAAGATGTTTTCTCAAGGGACCACGAGGTAAGTACATCAAATCTTTGAATATCTAGATTAAGATGTTGTTATGTGAAAAACGGGTGATGCGAATACGTTAATGATTGGAACGACGTGGAGTGGAAAGGTCTACAAAGGTATCAAAGGGTTAGGGAACAATCCCTTAATTTCACATCTGCGAGCGAGCGAGGAAGAGCGCGCTCGGGTTTCTCCGAGGAGTGTGGTCAGTTTGGTAAGACAATGAATTTCGCAGTTACCATCTCCACTTATGCCACCACTCACTTCACCTCCTTCGCCTCCATCTTCACCCACCCCACCTCCACCAAACCTGCAGTTCAGCATGGTGAGCGTGATGAAGCTACCCGTATTCAGAGGAGTAGGAAATGAGGACCCAGAACAATTCTGGTTCGTGGTAAGAGGAATGTGGGAAGCACAAGGGGTTACAGATGATAACATTAAAAGGGGCACATTGGTGAGCACGTTGTAGGATTGCGCACTCACATCGTATATCAAGCACTCGAATGATCACCCAAATGGAGAAATAGCAGAGATCTAGGATGCGTTGAACAAAGAATTTAGCTGGTTGAAGTTAGAGACACAGTCAATCATTGGATTTAAAGAGATCGCAATGCTTCCAAGTGAGACCCCCTCGGATCTATATCAGATACTGAAGACTATGATCCGTTAGGCTAATATGATGCTAACGGATGCGCAACACCACGCATGGTTTTTGGCGCCTTTGAGACCACACCTAAGGATGGCACTGTCATAGCAGAAGCTTTCAACCCAGGCAAAAGCATTGGAGATGGTAATAAGGTTGCATGAAACATCGATAGAGGATTTGGGGTTGGGAGTTCAATAGATTCATGCGCAGCTTCAGAATCTCTGTCTAGAAATGCAGAGCTTGAAGCAGGACAGGGCACCATGGCTAGAGGCGTGCGAAGAAGTGTGGTGCATAAAATGTAAAGGCCAAGGCCATGACAAAGACGATTGTCCAGTATTCGTGAACTACTTGGCAGGAGGGGGACCAATGCCGTTGAGACTAGAGGCATAGGCAAGACCAAGTGCGGCACCCTCTCTCTAGTGGGTGATCTGTCAGGTGGGAGGAAAGCACACAACAGACAACTATCATTTGTTGCAGAAGTATACACAGACTCCCCCGCAGTTGTTTTGCAATTTTTGTAGATTGGTGGGACACGACGAGCGTACTTGTCATAGCTATGAGTTAATGATGGAGCAGACCCCAGCATATAGAATGCAAATGGAAATGCGAGGCCTTGACCCAGCCACAGGGATAGCGGCGGTGGATTTCAAGGGCGAGGTCGAGGACGAGGAGGAATGGGGCTAGGAAGGGGCCGAGGACAGTTAATCTGTTACAATTGCGGAGGACCAGGGCACTATGCTCGCGATTGTACCAACCCAACGAGACTATCTTATTCATATTGTGCTCAATTCGATCATGAAGTAGTAGATTGTCCCACGTTGATCACGCAAATGTGTAAGAAAGGGGTACTTCAGCCTAATCCGACATAGAATATTCAAATGATGAGGTCTGAACCGCGTGAAGAAGACCCCAATGTGAACATGGTGCTCAGAAGTGGCGTGACCATCGGGGAAGATAAGGGGAAGTAGCTCGAGGAAGATACATGGGTTTGCAAAGCTTCTAGAAGGGAACCTAAGTTTGACTTAGAACGTGCAAAGGAGACGTTTAGGGAAGCTAAGAAGAGCTTCGTGGAGGCCTCTACTTCAGGTAGTAAGGATCAACTACAGACATGAATGGATCCTTCTATGCTTATTGCCTTTTTAGAGACATGCATGATACTTTTGTGCAATAATAAGGCGGTTAAAGAACTATAGGAGTTGATAACTAGGTGCGCAGAGTTAGGAGAACCGCACGTAGTCAGGAAACTAGGAAAACATACATTGTGCACTAGGAGGGAGATGAGATTAACGGCGCAGATTGGTGAATATGAAATGGATTAGGTAATTCTAGACCTGGGTTCGGACGCAAATGTGTTACCAAAGAAGACATGGGAATGCATGGGTAGGCATGCATTGCTGTGGTCCCCTATTCAATTAAGGATGTCAAACCAACAAAATATCTTGCCCATGGGGAGGTTGCAAGGGGTGACAGTGGATATCGAAGGCGCAAGTACAGAAACAGACTTTGAGGTGATAGAGATTTTCGATGACAGCAATCATTATGCCGCGTTGCTAGGAATAGATTGGTCTACTGATATGAATGGAGTCATTGACCTCAAGAAGCGGAAGATGATATTCGAGAAAAATTCCCTTCGTGTAGTAGTTCCACTGAATCCGGCTGAAGGTGCATGCTACACCGAACCTGTGCATGATGATGACAGCAAAGATGAGTTGGATTGCATTTACTAGATAATGGTGCAAGACTAGGATTGGTCAACCCTACCACAGATTTGAGAATCTCATGGGAGTGCGATAGTTCATGTACTTCAAATTCAGATGAAGAAATAGGACGTTGGCAGAACCGGTTGCACAAAGTGACAACATTGAATTGCAACATGATGATCAAATCACTACGGTACGTGATGACCGAAGCAACGGAACTTCCAACCTATGATGGGGTGACAAGACTGGATTAATTCTTGGACAAATGTGTAGTACCGGAACAGCAACGGTACGATGCGCTGGGATGGGCATTGCATGTGACAACCGCACGATGGTGGAGTACACATCAGAAGGCTATGGGGAACTGGTGCGAATATAGAAAATGGATGCACTTATGGTTTGGAAGTCCCCAACGTTGAATGTGAGCTGGGTCGCCAGAACGCAGTAAGCTACGCACCCACCTGTGTCAACGGGTGCAGGCATGTGTTGTGCAAGCATCTCCTAGACTAAGGAGTGGAAGTCAAAACCCGACGTGGCAACAAGGAAGGTGACACACTCCACAAATAGTCCATGATGGAGCATTCAAAAAGCTATGCGGAATCATGAACAAAGTCTACCAGATGGGACAAACTGATTGGGACCTGCGCATGCTAGTAGTCCGATGGGCCTATGGGGCCATGTATAGGAACCTGAGTGCAAAAATGGTTTCGAAGATGATGAGAAGAGTCAAGGCCATAGATTTGGAAAAGAATCCTCACACTCCTACAATTGCAATAGTGCACAGGGACCAAAGCAAAGAAATTATGTAGTCACAGGAGGACGAACATATGCAGATTCAAGAAGCCATTCAACGAGGGAACCTTGAGCCTCGTGAACTCAAAGAAAATCGGGTACGACTGAAGTAGGAAAGCATATTAATGGACGAGGATATCAGAAAGTTAGAAACCAAAATCTCGCAGGCATTATGCATTGACAGAAGGACGGGACCACGTATGGGCAACCCTACCACCGCACTATAAGATCGTTGCCGAGAGTGTTTGGCCAGACTACCATGGCTACAACCGCACCTTATCAAACGAAGTCACCAAGTGCGTGCATCGCATAAGGAAGAACGTGAGGCATTGGTAGGTGCGAGGGTAACTAAGGAAGGCCCGCGTACCAGATTGAAAAGTGGCTTGAAGCCTCGCACCAGTAGTTCGACCACCTGACTATCTGTAGGAAGCACAGTCTCAACACTCTAAGTAGTTTAAAGAGTGTGCGAGACTATAAACAAGTCTGTATGGGAGATGCGCGACACGAAAGTCATGCATAGGATTAGTCTAATGCATAGGTTTCATTCACACACTAGGCACTACGCTGTCACGCAGACAGGTAGGAAAGTGACCATTGGTGTCATTGTTCATGACAAGATGGCAAATTTAAGAATACAAGGAGCGGACGACTGGAAATTAAGACACAAATTCATAATGAGATTTGGGACTATATGCCACCAGTCTCGCATTAATGAGCCGAATCCGGGGGGAACAGTCAAATTTGAATTCAATGAGGCCTATAAATCACAGGTGGCCCTCCACTGAATAACCCTTGGCATTTTTAAGTTATTGTGTTATCAAGCAAGCATGAACTTGATGAACTTTGAGGTTGTAAAGGAAAGTCTGTGGTTTGAAGCATTGCCAAGGGATACATAGCAGTCCCTTATCAGAATAATATCAACAACTAAGGGAGCTGCGTAGAGTTCTATGCCACCGGTAGGTGATGCACCCGAAATCCCTAAATCGCCTCGAACGCTAAGGCCCAAAAAGGACCCACAGGTAGGAGGACTAGTCTGTATGTCTCTGCGAAATCCGTGGCTTGGAAAACTGGCAATGGAAGAAAAAGGAAAAATGGTTAATATTGAGAGCAATGATGAGGAGGAGGATCCTCAGACCTTTGTAGAAGAGATTGACCTAGAGGAAGAAATGGGAGAAGACATCCAGCCAGTACGTGCCACAACAAAGCTGCCCAAGTATGTCCCTCCGTGGAAAGGGAGGGTAAAGGTACCTAAAGATTTGGATGTCATTAAAAGCACACTCAACACCCCGTTCCTCCTCGAGGGAGTTTTGTTTGAAGGTTTGGGTATGGATACCCACTATGAAGTTTGAAGACTGGAACCTCATGGACAGTGATAAGTTCCCTCATTTGGAAACTAGCTAGTTGATGTAACAAAGCATGGAGGGGGTAGTTACGGCATTGCAGCCATGGACATGGCTGCGCGGGGTGTAGGAGGCCGAGCTACTCCACCTCCTATCAATTCCACACTTTCATCGGGCCCCACACATGATATTTGTCATCAAGCAACTACTTTTCCTGGTGCATGATGGGTACTTGTGACTGGACGAGCCCATACCCATCATGACAGAGCTCATTCATAGGATTTCTTAGCTTCCCTGTATGCGACGAGACCCCGCAGAAATAGCTAGCACAAGTGGGGACTTGGCGATTGTGGGGGCCATGAAAAATAAATATAAGTTGGAAAAAAAAAAAGGGGTTACGTTATCACTAGTATTTAGAACAAAGGGGTCCGTGTCACTACGCAGTTATTGATAGGAAACGTCATAAGAAAATGACATGGAAATGAGGTACCAACAATGGTCATCGCGCTGGCGGAGCAATGTGAAAAAGGGGTATGGTTCAACTGGGCACAATTCCTTTGCGATGAGTTCCTGACGAACTACAGGGAGGCCCAAGAGCAGGGTAAGACCTTCCACTATGCATGGTTGCACTTATCCATCTTGTTGGTCGCAGGTTAATTGCCTAAGGATAGCCAGTTTCCTCCCCTTAACAAGGACTGGCCCGAGGCAGCAAAATATGCGTCGCTATGGGCAACGAAAGATGTCACACGAATCTGGGAAATCAAGATCTTCTGCGAACTGATGGAGGCAAGCATACGACTGTGGATCAACAAATGGCCACGCCTATCTTCCTGAATATACGATAGTCTAAAGAGCTTTACAGACTTTAAAGCCGATATGCACAATGTGTATATAAGAGCATGGAAGGATCTAGAGGAGAAGTGGACCACACTCCCCTTCATTAGAGTAGATGACGTTGTTTTCATGGTGCTCAACACATGGCCACTGTAATGGCTCTCACCAAATTTTGGGTGTGCGATGAGACAAAGATTAAATGACAAAAGGATGCCACCAAGATGCTAGCACAATAGAAGTGGAACAAACAGCTAGCTGAAGAAGTACGGGCGTCTCGGGAGGCAACGAAGGCTGCTGCGGCAAAGATAGTAGTAGCCGAGGCTACTACAATAGGACAAGGTATAGATGATACAACAGAAGGCGCAGACCCAAGCACCACCTCTACACAATTAAAACAGTCGCGCGTGACAGAATGAACTGGGCCACGAAAGAAGACCAAGGCTTCCAATTTAGATGGGGAGCCTATTACGCTGACCGAGGGTGACCTATATAACATCAATGACACAGTTCGCAAAGTCGCTAGGGAGACTCTAGCAGGCAATGATGGAGCAGTAGAATGTGTTGGGGGCACTAAGGATGCAAATCCTGGAACTTTAGGTGCGGCCCCCATAGTAGGGAATGGTGGCTGCCTACGGGGATATGGGTACATCAGCAATTAAGTAGTTGTTGCGAGCCAAGATGGCTAATACCATCGCGTTGCCAGAAGGAGCACTGACAGCGAACAATGCGGAGGATAGAGCCATGGTAGGCTTGCTCAAGGGACTTGGACTAAACTTGGCTACCCTTCTGCAAGAGATATTATACCAGCTGCAAGATGGAGCGATCTACAGAGCTCCGCGCTAGGGAAGGACGTGTAGTACAGATGCTCAGTGAAAAGCAAATTAATATCGAGTAGTTGAGCCTCCAACGTGATGAAAAGGTAGCACAGACTTAGCAGTTGGAGAAATTATTGAGGAAGCATGTCGTCGTGTCCCCAAACTAGAGAGTGTAGTAGACTTACCAGTGGGTATACGGATCCAAAAATTGGCCAGTGGATTCCGCGAGGTGAAGGAGGAGCAACGAGGATCGAGTTGGACCTCAACTTGCAGATCACGGAGCTGAGGCTAAAGGCGCAACCCTCTACACCGTCGGAGGTCAGAGAACAGTGGCACCACACTATTCAATCAGGGTTGGAAGCAAAAGATCACATCATACAGGAGTGCATCAGCTTGTTAGATTGGTCACTCGTCACGCTCACTTCACTATAGGAAGACCCAACGCTACAACGGTTAAAGAGAGAAGCGCGGGAGTCGTAGCAGGCCTATGAAAATGTCCAGGGGACTACACAGATGGTTGTCCTTACTCAACGGTTGGCCAAGATGAGTGAGGCCCAGCTCTCAAGGCACTGGCGGACGCCGCGCGTCAGAAAGAAGCAGTGCTTAATGAATGCATCAAACCTTGGCTCGAGGAAGCATTCACGGTCACTGCCAAGATTAAGGGAAAGTTGGCGTAGATGCAAGGCGTATATGCACTCAGAAAAGAAATTGCACCTGACAATGAAGGATCGTAGATACGCACACAATGGGTACAGTAGACAGCGGAAGAATGTGTTGTGGACATAAGCGAAGCTCAGAGGTTGCTGGATGAACTTTGCATGAAGATCACCGCACTAGCCGAGTGACTCGGGATGAGTCACGTTGATTGTGTTTGGGGCCTATTGGGCAGCGGATCCCCCCATAGTGGATTTTTGGGGCTTGTAGCCCAAATTTTGGTCAAAAGTAATGTAAGACCCCGCAAAATGCAGCCGCAGAGCATGAGAGTCTAGGGTTGTCTGCCCTAAAATATTGTAATTTAATATAGAATGTGTCAGCCTAACCATGGTTTGCGGACCATAGAAATGTATAAATAGAGAGAGGCTCTAAGAGTAGAAGTAAGTTTTTTTAGATGTGATCTTAAGTGATATGGGTTTTTGAATGTGATATTTTCTCTGAGTCGGTAAGTCTGAGTCTTGGGTTGTAGGAGTAGGAAGAGGCTTTGCAGCTGTGTCTGCAGAGGCCTGGTAGAGTCCGCAACTATGTGCGCAGACCCCTGCAACTGAGTGCGTAGGGTGGAATTGGATTGTACTGAAACAAAAGGTTAGTAAAAGATAAGTTGAGTTTGGAATATTGTGCATCTGATCCGTGTGTTTAGGTTTCGGTTATATCCTATTTACAGCTTATGATTGCGTGCATTGATTATAAATGTTAAATGAGTAAATAAGAATACTGGGCCCACAAAATTAAGTCAGATCTATAATAATAACACCGTAAGGGTAAAGGATCTAGATAACACCCGTCGCGCTCTGTACAGAGCTATGTGAAGGTCAGACCGCTGCACGGAGCTGAACAAGTGCGCAGGGGTGGTTCGCGACCTTTCCAGATCTCATCAAGACATCCCTAGGGTGTGGAAACCTGGTTCCAACACCCTCCCATACTACCTCGGGTGAGACTTCAGTCTGCTCTCCATGGAATATTGCTGAAAGGGCTGGTAGTTTCGGGATTTGTTTGGCTAAATCACTTCTAAACCTGGGTCAGGCCCCAACAGCCAACATAATCCACCTTCAGCAGTGAATCACAAGTACATCATTGTGGCTATAGAATACTTTACAAAGTGGGCTGAGGCCATGCCTACTTACAAAAGCAATAGTGAAACAATAGACTTGTTTCTCTTTAATCAAGTTATTTCTCGATTTTGTATCCCAAGGGAGATTGTCACTGACCATGGAAGTCAATTCCAGAATCAACTAATGACTGAATTGGATCCCAAGTTGGGCTTCCAGTAGGAGCATTTGTCTCTATATTATCCTCGGGCTAATGGGAAATTTGAAAGCATGAATAAGTCCCTCAAGACTATCATGCAAAGGACAATTGACAAAAATTGCTCCAATTAGCACATCATGTTGTACCCGACACTCTGGGCATACCAAACATCGATGAATACCACCACTAGTTTTACTCCTTTTCAATTAATTTATGGGTTGGAATCTATTTTTCCTATCGAATGTGAAATTCCATCCCTTAAGCTAGTTGTAGAACTTCTTCTAGAGACGTCTAGTCTCGAAGAACACCTCGTTCATTTGGAACATCTCGATGAGCAGCGTCGAGATGTGGCCATAATAAATGAGGCCCATAAGAAGAGGGTTAAAACTCAGTATGATAAAGTTGTCCATCCTTAGGTGCTTTCTGAAGGCGACCTTGTCTTATTCTATGACCAAGACAAAGACACCTTAGGGGCAGGAAAATTCAAGTCTATGTGGTACGATCCCTTTGTAGTCAAGCGAGTTTTAGGGAAAGGGGCCTATGAGATGATTGATTTTGAAGGAAACAAGTTGGCGGAGCCCCGGAATGGGCTCTACCTTAAAAAGTATTTTACTTAGGTTTCGGCCAAGCTATATATATATATATATATATATATATATATATATATATATATATATATATATATATATATATATATATATATATATATATATATATACATATATATACATATGTATATATATGTATATATATATATATATATATATATATATATATATATATATATATATATATATATATATATATATTTACATATTTGTCTAGCATTTTGTCTGACATTTTTTTATCTGCTTTGGCAGGTGTTGATGGATGATTTGATATGTTTTGGATTTGCGGATGGTGCTAGACGACACACTCAAAATATTGCTTCCGCAACTTGGGTGATTTATTATCCATCTGGCCAGTTGATGGTGTTGAGGGGAGTATGTATTGGTCATACTTCGAATAACATTGCCAAATATACTGTCGTTATTAATTTATTGTTCGAACCAATTTCTTATGGTATTGATTTGTTGGTAGTTTACTTAGACTCACAGCTGGTGGTGTCACAATTAAATAACATTTATCGGGTTCGCGATCCTTATTTATATTCCCAATTTTTTAGGGTGAGAATGTTGCAACAATCATTTATTTATATTACATATGTTCACATTCCACAATCTGAGAATTCATTAGTAGACTCTATTGTTAATCAAGCATTAGATTGGCATATTAATCATTCATCAAATTAAATAAACATCAAAAAATTTGAATCTGTATATATATCATGAAATCGCCTGTATATAGATAAAGTGTTCAAAAAAATAATATACAAAATTGGGACAAAATGCCCTCAAATTTTGGGTTCATTCCCATAATCATGTCCAGTCTGTCTGTCAACCAGGCTCAAGATGAGCAGCTAAAAAGTTAACTACTGGATTGGCTACACACCGAAGTATGCAGACCCAGTCCCATGGTACCCCTACCACGCAGCACTACATCTCCTCAAGTAGATCCTCTATGGCTATCATAGGTACCTAGTGAGTCAGCCTCACCAAGTTTCTCTGAATTGCATATAGGACTCTCTCTATCTCAGTTGCTGCCTCTTCGGCACCTCTTCCACAACGCCTGTGCCTCAAAAATCCATCAGGTCTCACTGGACCCACATTTGGAAAATGGTCATTTTGTCAGTATTTTGTCCCATCAAAAATATTTCTAAGTTCATTTCATATTTAAAAAAGAAAAAAATCTTAAAAATTTACAAAACCTTAAGAAATTGTTACCTATGTCTCCCCATGCTGCGTTCTGTGGTAACACCAAGTCTAGATATCCTTAGAAATCCATACCAGCATATGGGTAGTCATTGACTGCGATGATCTGTTGGTCCCACCAGGCAAAAAAATCATCATCTAAATTCGTCCTAGGCACGTCCCTGCCTCCAAGGAATTTCATCAAGTTAGCCCATCTACCCATCTGAGGATCTCGAGGGCTACTGATGGAGACAGGAACTTTGGGACGTAGCCCAGGTACCTTCTCGAAGAAGAATGAGCATTAAACAGTCCCATATCCAAATTTCTTTGTCTGACCCTTCTAAATAGAGGTCAATTAGCTCTTCATGTTGGTTAGAAGAGGCGTGCACCAGTCAAAAACCATGGTAAGGCATTCCATTGCTAGGCTCATGGACACTCATGAAGCCTGGTGTAGTGAAGTTAATCCATTTACCCTCACAATGGTAAATAGAATAATCCTCAGAGATAAAATTTCCATGTGTTTGATTGGAATCTACTTCCAATATTCTCCGAGTGTCCAGGATAGTATATATGTACATAGTCTTCCATTGAAAGACTACTTCTTTTCCTACCAGTTGAATGCACGACCTCCCCTCTTCAGGAGAGACCTGTTATAAAATAGATGTCTTCAAACTCAATCCGTAGTGGCATCTGATCTATCATGAGGGCATCATCCTCTGCACTCCAGTAGTGGATCAGTAGTTCGTGCAGGTGTGTGTTGGCTTTCATGTTTGGCATTTTGAAGAATTTCAATAAGCCATAGCCTCTCAATGCATCTAGTTCATTTTGGTCATTCATTACCTCATTTTCAATTGTGGTATGCCCTCTTTCTCTCCATGTGATGGTCATCCTGAAAAAAAAAATTGAGTTTCAACCGTTAGTTTTTGTGTTTAAACTTTAACTCGCGTACACGCAGGTTCCCTTTACACATAGTCGCATGTAGGGCCGTCGCATATGCGGGTTGGGCACATCCAACCCACGTGTACGCAGAGTTGGATTTTTGGGCATAAATTCCCATGGTCAAAACTTAATGAAAACTTATAAAAGCTATCACAAAATATTGCAAGCATGATTTGAGGGTTACCTATTAACTTTGGTGTGATTTGAACGGTCCAATTGTTCAAAGGCAAGTTTGTTCCTTTTGATCCAGAGCTATTTGTTCCAAATAGAAATAAAAAACCAGAGAGTCCAAAAGTCATTATATAACTTTGAAATTGCAAAATATCTTTTCAAAATTTGATTTTTGTCTCAAGGATTTTTTGACCTATGGGCTTGGATTGTATAGAATGGATTATTTTTCAGGATATTTTGGAGACTTCTTCGAGATGTTATTTCGGTCCATGAACGCTGACCCGTCATGGAAGGTATCGTTCACTCACAGGCATATATGTTTGGGAAAACCATTTTTTCCATTGCATCTTTCATACTAGCCTCTGTTCAACGATACATTAGCCATAGGGTCAACCCATCGTATCTGTTACACAAGATATTGTCACCATGACATTCTGCGATCGGTGTGAGTCTATCACCACTCATACTTTCCTCCTTTTCAAGTCTTAAACCTCAGTTCTTCATGCCAAGCCGTGAAAAATAAGAGAAAGCCCTTAAAAGTCTCTAAAACTCTGGTTCTGCACTTTCTCTTAGCATTACATGTGGTCCTGCACCTGTTGGTCATGTCCCATGTGTACCTGACCGCTCTATCTCTGTGTAACGGGTGCGGACCACTGTAAAAGTTTAAAAGGCACAAGCACATTTTTAAAAAATCACTTTGGGTTATTTCTGGAAGATTCTAGAGGGAATCTTGAGGTGGCAAGTTCGCTCCTTTAAGGTTCATGCATCCCATACCTTAAGGAGCTAACCCCTTGATGTGAGGAGATTATCCCCTTGAAGGAGGACTCTATCCCTTCGTAGGTGGACTTGTAACTTCCTTCCTCTGGACTATAAAATGAGGCATTAGGCTGGTTACTGAAGAGGTTGAAAGCTGAATATTTTTTAGGGTAAATGCTGTTGGAATTTAGTCTTCCTAATTGAGCTTGAGAGGAGAGATTACATACCTTTTTTGATCTCATTGGGAAGAGTGTGAGGCTTGTCAAAGTAGAGGAGATTCCTGCTTGGACCCTGGGAGGAGCTTGTACAACATCAAGGCACCAAAGGTTGTAAAGTTTCTTCTTATTTTCAAAGTTAACACAATCAACTTTATTTTTCTCAATAAGTTGTGTTTTATGGTTTATTTCATGGATTCCTTGATGACCATGATGAATATGATTTATTATATTAGCTATTCAGGTGTTATTTGATGTGTGCTTGTTTGTGTTTACAAGTTCTCAAAAGGAAACTCATTCAGACGGTCGAAGCATGGCTGCCACAAACTAACGTTGGACTTAAGGTAGGGTCTAAAACACCTCTTTGTTTTTATTAATGAATCGCAATATATTTAGAGAAAGGTAGATTTTCTTGTTCTGCTTGTCACTAGATATCTGTTGATACTAGGGAGATTGGTCTTGTCCACAAGAACAATTTATCCGGCCAACAAATTGGCGACCATACTGGGAACTTGAATTTTGGTTTTTTGCCTTTCCTTTTACGTTGACTTGAGAAAATTTTTCTTTTTTCTGGTTTTTGCTTGATGTGTGTGGGATTGGGTAGTTTTTAAGATCTGGAGCATATTTTGTTTTTTCTGAAATTTTGAAGAGGACTGCATGTTCTGTTTGTAACACAGTGGGGACATCCCTGCACTGTTACTTTACTGCAGAGAGCGATACCTCATTTGGTTATACCGGAAGCCTGCGGACCCTGTCAAACTTTTTGAAAAACCTAAATTGTTTTCATCCAGTTAAGCTTAAGATTTATTTATGACTGTTAGTCTCTGCCCAGATTTGCATGTGTCTTGTCAAAATTTCCTTGTGAGTGAGTTCCATTAGCATTTTTGTTTTAGGTGATTTTCTAGAAGTTTTGCGTGCTTGGTTTTATTTTCGCTTGGTCTTTGTAGTAACTCAGATATTAGAAGACTAAGAAACATCAGATTACCCTGGTCTTTTTGGTCTTCTTGATGATTCTGACTGATTTGCAGAATCTTCCCTTGGTGAGAAATAGATCTCGTTTTCTCTTTGCAAAGCTTTGAAAGAACTTGCTTGAAAGAATTGAATTTCATTTTTAAAAAGAAAACATAGCTAGGTGTTTTTTGATTAATTTGTTATTCTGAACGAATTAGTCCTTAGTTTGCTGAATAACTAAGTAAAACATCCTCAAAAAGAACTTTTTTAAAATTTTACTTCAATTAGCTTTTTAGAAATTTTTAGATCTCAAGCATAGTTTTTTTTTTAGTTTTGAGTGTTTTCTAGAAATTTTAGAATCTCTTTTGAAAGAAATTGTTTTCTGTAGTTTTTGAGTGTTGAAAAAGAAAGGGATTTTTTTCGTGAGCATAATTAGTAGTCTCGTTTTGAGTTTATTGAAAAAGACAAAATATTTTCTTTTCATTTATATGTTGAAGAAAGATTTGTTTTTCAAAGAATTGCATTCTCAACTCTTTCTTTAGCTAGAAATTCATTGAAGAAAAAGAATTGTTTATCATCTTAGGTGCATTTTTAGTGTTTTGGAGTTGAGTCTTCACACCATAAAGTTTCATCTCCATACCCTTTGACTTATGAAACAGCCCATAAAAATAACTCTTAAAGTAAAATTGATCTAGAAATCTTTTTATTTCTAGGGCTCTTATCACCAACATAGCTTAGGCTAGTATCTTGGAGTAGGGAGTAATTAACTCTCAAAGATAGTTAAAACAAACAAGTAGCTATATCTTGTGGTAGGAAATAAATTAAAATTGTTACATCTATGCTCTGGGAAGCTCCTCTTAAAGGAGTCAAGCACGAGATCATATCTGAACCAGTGGGGTAATCAATCCTCCCTCATTGGAATGATAACAGATATACACGTATTAAAAACGGTAAACCTCAGATTGACCATTGTCGAGGAGCCTGGGGTCACTTGTTGGTAAACCTTGGATTATGTCAAGGAGCCTTCAAGGGGATTGAGCTTTGTTACTCAGCCCTTGCGTGTGTATCAGATCGTAGATTGTTCCCCCAGGTATATTGGTTTCTCTTGGTAACCTTAGTGGCTATAATCTATAGGATTCTTTCCTAAGGTGACGATGGAGGGAAGATCGCACTATACCTGGAGCAGACATCGACTAGACTCACTTGGACTCTCTGGGGGGTTCTCTTCACTCGAGACGGTTTTGTGAAGAAACTTATTCCAGTATGTTTCATTAAGCAGGTTGTCAGGGTAACTGTTCCAACCACCCTTTCTATATTGAATTCTGTGACATTGGATTTCATCACCAACTATTGTTTTTGGTATGGAAAGTTATTGTTTGTGTGTGGTTTGATCTCTTAGATTTTTTAGGCATGTGATTCAATTATTTGTTTCTTTAGAGACTTTAGGTGGTTTTATTAAGATTTTCTTTGTTTGCGTGTCAAGTAATTAAAATATTTAATCGTGGCTGAATTACCGAAACAATCTCGTAGACTTCGGGGGCAATCTCCTGAGTATTCACAAAGCTAGCTTGAAGGGCTATGAGCTCTTGTAACTCCTAGTGATATTAGATTTGGGTCACCGGAAGATAGAGAATCTTCTTTAATTGTTCATCCTGATTATAAAGTTCAAGCAATAGAGTATATTTTTGAGCCAATTTCATTTTCTGAAGTTACTGGTAGTATTTCCTCTACCAGTGAATTAGTTGAAGAACCTGAAATTTCTGAGCCTAAAACTGAACCTGCTGCTACTCCATCCTCAGGATTTGCTTCTCTAACTTCTAGTGGTCCTAGTTCACCCAGGGTAGGAAGGATCATTACCAAAAATCTTCCTTCGGGACTTATTTCTATTGAAGAACTTGTTAGTCCAGATGAAGATATAAGTCTCCCTGAAAATCAACCAACTTTAGAACTTAGGGAGCGTGAATCAATTTTCTACAGTCCACCTAGGAGGGATGCTTGGTACCTCTCATTGACCAACTTTTTAGAAAATCCGGGTCTTATTTTTTCACCACCTCGAATTCCTTTTCATCCAACACCTAGAGGTTATTATCCTCCTTTGAATATGTCAAGACAGTCGTCCATGTTTTCCCAATCACCAGAAACATTTTTATATGGCGGTCCTTATGTTTCTTCTAGGTATCAGTCACTCACTGGTACTATTCAGGAGCATCTCCTCAACCCATTGAACATGGGATATCAACTGGTAATAACGGAACTAAACCGTTTAGTGTAGAAGAAATTCCTATGATGTCTGGTACTATTCCAAATCCGCAACCTCAAGGTAGTCAGTTACTGCCTGGGGGGAAACCTCAAGGTACTCAATTACCACTTGGGGGGCAACCTCAAGGTAGTCAGTTACCCCCTGGGGGGCAACCTCAAGGATAGTACATACCTTCGGGACAGTACATTCCTCAAGGTCAACCGTAGACTCAGTACATACCTCAAGGTCAACCCCAGTATCAATATATACCTCAAGGTCAACCCCAGTTTCAGTACATGTCTCAAGGTTATCAACCTCAAGGTCAATACCAAACCCAAGGTTTCTAACCACCTTCTGGTCAATCATTTGTACAAGGAGCTGGAAATGTACCTTTGAATTATCAGCCCTATGCTTAACCCGGTTATGGTCCTAAATATGCTCAACCTTCTATGGTTCCATACCCCGGAATGAATATGGTGTGGGATCCATCTCAATCTCAACAGATCTTGCAACCTAATGTGCAGTTGTCATCTCAATCTGGACAACCTTTGGTTTCTGGTTCAACCCAGCAACCCGTCCAACCTACTATTCAAACTTCTACACCTAGTGTAGCTCATCAGTCTGGGCCTAGTTCGCCTCAAACTCTGACTCAAATGACTGTTGCAACTATTACAGCTTCTATTCAATCTACCCCACCTACTTCTGGAATATCAGCAGCTCTAGTTTCTACTGTTCTTGCATCAACTCCTCAAGCATCTTTACCTCAATCGGGACATACAATTCAGACTTCGGTTCAGATACCTGTAGGACAAACTGGTCCAAGTACGGTTGTCATAGGTCGACCATAATTCACTTATCAACCATACCAGGGACAGTACCAATTCTGTCCTACTGTGCAAAACCTAGTTTACCAGTATCAACCGTAACCTGTGTATACTTATTAGCAACCTCAACAACCCCAGTTTGGTCTGGTTAATCCTGGTTTTCTAGGAGGATACAATATTCCTAATGCGATTTAAATTCCAAGTTATCCTGGATATGCTCCTCCTGGGGCTGGTCTTATGACCCAGGGTTTTCGTGACCCTAATCGCCAGTTACCATTTATTGCAACTTTGGACTTGCCTAATTTGTTGTGCCTTATGAATGATCTGATTAATTATCTTCCGTTTTGGCCACCAATGCTGAATTAGTTGCCCTGTGATATCCCAAAGTTTGAAGGTAAATCAGGAGAGGATCCATCAAACCATGTGATGACTTATCACCTCTAGTGTGCATCTAATTCCATTATAGATTATTCAATTCGCTTACGTCTTTTTCAACGCACTCTGATTGGTCTTGTGGCCAAGTGGTACATTGAGTTACCACGAGCTTCTTTTTATAATTTTAGTCAATTAGCCACTTCATTCTTAACTCATTTTCAGTTGCCTGTCAGATATGACAATGGCATAGAATTATTAAATTCATTAAAACAGTCAACGTCCACATATATTTCAGATCATATTCATGAATGGCGACGTTGACGACATTTAGTGAAAGTTTTTATTCCGAATCAAATTTTAGTAGAATGGTTTGTTAAATCATTGTTACCTAAAATCACTGAGGATGTAGCTAAGGCAGGATTTGTTATTGAAGAGCAAGTAATTGCTCAATCTCAGTACCTTGACCTCGTTTATACGCAGTCGGGTACTTTACACGAAAAAATCCCCAACCTTCCGAAACAAAATCAAATAACTGCAGATCCTTCAGGGTCTCATGCCGCTAATGGTATGATTGGTTCAGTTAACACCAAAAGCAAGAAGAAATCTTCAAAGAATTCTTCTCCTATTATAACTTTACCAGATTCCTTGACTGGAGACTCTTCCGTGGAAATTCCTGCCGATACTCATGTCGTAGAATCATATACAACCAAATCAAAATCTGGCGGTAAAAAGAAAGGGAAGAAGAAGAATAAAAAAAAATCAAAAGAGAAATCAGATAAAATTGAATCTACTGACGAGAAACGTAAACCTCGCTATCCTTGTCTCATTTGTGATGAAGAGCATTTTACAAGAGATTGCCCACATCACGCTGAGGTTGCAAAAATCGTCAAAGGTTCTCAAACGCCTTCTGTCTTGAAGGATCCTTTTCCTTATCAAGATAGTAAGATGATTGGTTCTTCCTCAAATGCCTCAGAAGAACCCATAATGATGATGTCTCATGTCAGGATTGCGACGCGATCGTAAGATTATGGAAGTAAAATTCCTATTTGTGGTAAGGAAGTAGAATCTTCTAGTTCAATCCCATCAACTTCAACTCCTGGTTCTGATCTGCTACAGATCGAGAAACCTAACACAGACTTAGTAATCAAACCGCCTGCTAAATGTATACTTCGAAGTCAGCTTTGAATCTGCATGCGAGAGCTACTCAGAATTATAACATTGTTGAAGACTTAGCTATTTCCCCTTCAGCAATTTCGGCTTTGGAAGTGCTGCAATCATGCCCAGCACAGCGTAAATTACTATTGTCGACTATAGGAACTGTTGACATTCAGGAGTCGAACCTTATAATCTTAGATTTAGAGAATAGTACACCTCGCCTACCTCATCAAATGGCTTTCCAGATTCCAGTGATAGTCAAAAACAGACCTTGCTTTAGGACTATAATTGATATCGCTTGGTTCTCAATCCATTATTGGATATCTCTTATTTCTCCTACACTCAATCAATCCCCCATGATTCTAAAGGCTTTTGATGGCCGTGGGTTCCATCCTTTTCGCATTCTACAAGATTTACCTATAGGGGTTGAAGGCAAAACTGTTAATCTAGATGTGGAAGTGGTTGATGCCCCTCTAGATTGCAACCTTCTCTTGGGTTGCAGTTGGTCTTATGCTATGACTGTTGTTGTTTCATCGGTCTTTCGGCTTATCAAGTTTCCTCATAATGGAAAGATCATAACTATAGACTAGCTGACTTACTTTTCATCTGACCCAGCCTCTTCTGAAAGTATCCAACATGTCAGAAAAACAACTATCCCTTATAAGGATGTTGGGGTAGGATTGGTTAAAGATTCTGGTTTACTAGGAACTTTTTCCTTTCCTCCTCCTAACATATCACCTTCTACTGCAACCATTCATATGATTTCATCCAACACTATTGTTATTGATGATGCTTGGATCGTACCTTCCGAGTCTAAGGTGGATTCATTTGGCTATGAAATTGTATATCAGGTTGTACAGTCGTTCTCCGACCCTTCTTCAACCGAAATTGATCTAATGAATGTGGTCCATGATGAATCACTTTCAATATCAACCTCAGATTCAACAACTTTTTCCGAGCTTGTTCATACTGATGAGCAGATTCATGAACTTTTGTCTGTTGATTATTTACCATGGGAAGATCTTCACCATCGATCTTCGTTTTTACCTGAGTTTGATCATTTTGAAAATGATTTTTCATCTATTTTTACTACTGATTATGTTAAAGAACCACAAAATCGATTGCAGCATCCTGATTCTGAGTTAAATTTGGGAAATATTTCTTGAACGGTTCCTATTGACATTTCAGTTAAACTTGGAATTGTTGAAAACATTCATATAGGTGCTTCCTGTACGGAAAATGAACTCCAAACTTATAAAGCCCTATTTCAAGAATTTCGTGACGTGTTTGCCTAGTCATACGAAGAAATGCCAGGAATCGATCCAGCAATTGTTGTTCATGAAATTAAAACTTACCCGGATGCTAAACCTGTCTAGCAACGTTTGCGTCAGATACATCCGCGAAAAGCTACTGCTATTAAAGCTAAAGTTGAGAAATTACTTCGAGCATGTTTCATTTATCCAATTCCCTTAACGGATTGGGTATCGAATATTGTTCCTATTAAAAAAAAGCAAGGAATGATAAGAATATGTATCAATTATAGGGATATTAATCGAGCTTGTCCCAAAGACAATTATCCAACCCCCTATATCGATCAAATCATTGATGATTGTGCCGGCAATGAAATTTTCTCCTTTATGGATGGTTTTTCCGGATACAATCAAATCAACATACTCCCTACTGATCAACCAAAAACGGCTTTCATTTGTCCATGGGGGACGTTTGCTTACTGAAAAATTTCCTTTTGGATTAAACAACGCCGGAGCAACTTTTCGAAGAGCTATGTCTTACACGTTTCATGACATCAAGCACATTGTGCGGCCCTATCTCGATGATTTACCGACCCATTCATTACGTAGAGCTGATCATCTCATTCATTTACGAGCAATCTTTATGAGATGTAGGAATGATTGAATTAGGCTGAATCCACACAAATTTGTTTTCTGTATAGAAATGGGTCATTTACTGGGATTTGTTGTTTCAAAAGCTGACATTCATGTCGATCCCTCGAAGGTTGAAGCTATTGTCAAATTGCCTCCTCCTTCGACTCTTTGCCAACTCCGTCGTTTCATTCCTAACTACGCCGAGATAACAAAGGGTTTTACCAGGCTGTTGAAACAGAATACTCCATTCTTTTGGTATGAGATAGCTGACAAATCTTTTGATGTACTTAAACATGCATTGACCCATGCACCGTTATTGCATCCTCCCAACTACAACCAGCATTACTTATTGTACCTCGCCGCTTCTCATTCCACCATTGGGATGGTTTTAGTTCAGGAAGATGAATACAATAGTGAACATGTGATTTACTATCTTAGTCGAACTTTGAATCCAACTAAGCTAAAATATTCGCATGTGGAGAAATTGACCTTGGAGCTGTTCAAGCTGTCCAAAGATTTCATCATTACATCTTACTACGCAAAACTACTGTAACTTCTGACTGCAACCCTATGATCTATATTCTGACCAAACAATTGCTAGGGGGCAAGTATTCAAAATGGATAGTTATCCTGCAGGAATTTGACTTGGAATTTAAAAAATCAAAGGCAAGGAAATCTTTGTCACCATGACATTCTGCAATCAGTGTGAGTCTATCACCACTTCCTCCTTTGCAAGTCTTAAACCTCAATTCTTCATTTCAAGCCTTGAAAAATAAGAGAAAGCCCTTAAAAGTCTCTAAAACTCTGGTTCCACACTTTCTCTTAGCATTACATGCGGTCTCGCACCTGTTGGTCATGTCCCCTGTCTACCTGACTGCTCTGTCTCTGTGTAATGGTTGCAGACCCCTGTAAAAGTTAAAAAGATGTAAGTACATTCTTAAAAACTAACTTTGGGTTATTTTTGGAAGCTTCTAGAGGGAATCTTGAGGTGGCAAGTTTGCTCCTTTAGGGTTCATGCATCCCGTACCTTAAGGAGCTAACCCCTGGATGTGACGAGCTTATCCTTTTGAAGGAGGACTCTATCCCTTCATAGGTGGACCTGTAACTTCCTTCCTCTGCACTATAAAATGAGGCAAGTGGCTGGTTATTGAAGAGGTTGAAAGCTGAATATTTTTTAGGGTAAATGCTGTTGGAATTTAGTCTTCCTAATTGAGCTTGAGAGGAGAGATTACATACCTTTTTTGGTCTCATTGGGAAGAGTGTGAGGCTTTTCAAAGTAGAGGAGATTCCTACATGGACCCTGGGAGGAGCGTGTACAATATCAAGGCACCAAAGGTTGTAAAGTTTCTTCTTATTTTCAAAGTTAACACAATCAAGTTTATTTTTCTCAATAAGCTGTGTCTTATGGTTTATTTCATGGATTCCTTGATGACCATGATGAATATGATTTATTATATTATCTATTCAGGTGTTATTTGATGTGTGCTTGTTTGTGTTTGCAGGTTCTCAAAAGGAAACTCATTCGGATGGTTGAAGCGTGGCTGCCAAAAACTAGTGTTGGACTTAAGGTAGGGTCTAAAACACCTCTTGGTTTTTATTAATGAATCGCAATATATTTAGAGAAAGGTAGATTTGCTTGTTTTTCTTGTCGCTAGATATCTATTGATACTAGGGAGATCGGTCTTTTCCGCAAGAATGATTTATCTGGCCGACGGTATCTTGGTTAGAAAACCATGTTCACTCATTGATTTTTAAATCAGGATGCTATGGTAGAGCCATCCCTTAGATGGGCATATTAGTTAGAACCTTGCTGGCATTAGTTTCCCATGCTGCTATATTGAGTAGGCTCGGGAGTCCTCTTTAGTCCTGCCATGACTTGTGCATTGAAGACACATTCTCCTTTCTTCTGTGTTGATTTCTGGCCTTATACCCTAGAGGCTCCTTTATGGTTATTTTTACTGCTCCATTGAATTTTGACTATTTACACCTTTTGGCCTTGAGCCGGCTTCACTTGGACTCGTGTTTAAGCCACTTATTTGACCATGTCTTGTGCAAAATCAACCATGCAATCACTTAGCTTCTGCAACTTGACGCATCCTTTGACCAGTGGAAAGAACATCCCTTTGAGTGTCCTTGACCAGTTTCGCCTCCCTGCATTGAGCATAGGATTGTTCCCATCCCAGGAACTAGATCATCTGGTTCTCCGACACTTGTTCTTTCCACTGTACTATAGCATTCTTTTATTTTTTTCCACCTTAAAGAAAAAATCAAAAAAATTATGTATTCCAAAAAGAGCGGGAATGGGACAACATCTCCATATTTTGTTGGCATCTAGAGTCATTCGTGTTGCCCTTGAACAAAGCACTCAAAAGAAAGTCTCTCCTCCATTTTGGGCAGGATTTAGTTTGACTTAGGTACGCCTTACCCTTATTATTGAGTCAGTACTCCTCTGATTGGTTACCTCTTCCAATCATATGGAGAGTTTGCTCATGCCTCCTGCGTGACAAACTTATATAGAGTTATCATATGCTACCAAATAGTCATCATTGAGTCATGCTTTTGTTCAAGGGAAGTAAGCTTGAGTTGGCATCTTTGTGGTGTCTCTTGACCTATTTTTCAGTCACCCATCCCTGGTTGTCAGTGTCCTATTTGTCGTCACATCAGTTATATTGGTTCTTTGTTCATGCTAGTTTGAGAAGGTCTCCATTGACTTCTTGCTGGTGGGTCTTGTCCTTATTAACAATGACATATTACTCTGAGGGTAGGCCTAGAGCCACACCCTTGCCCTATTTTCATTATTGATAGGTCACCTTGTGCTCAACATCGATCAGTATCATGGGTCTTTAACTGAGTGGTTTCCCTTGTGTTCAACATCAGCTTTCATTATCACACATTAGGATTCGTGCAGTACCTTGGTTTCCATTTGACCCTATTGGTGGATTCCTCGCCTCTGTGTCAGCCTTCATTATTGGTTGGTTCAGAGGGTTTCTATCATGTGCTAGCTACATCTTGTGTATGCCAAAAGTGTGCTTCGATTGGGTTACTACATCTTTTTCGTCTGATTCCTTCCACATTATTTGCCTACGGGTTACACTCACGTGAAGGATGCCTTAATGCCTTCCTTCTAGCGGACAACTCATTTGCTCTGGGACAAAGACCTAGAGTCCATTTGGCAATACCTTGCGGTTTACAGTAATTAGTGGCAGATACCTTCGCTATTGATAGTGAGAAACCATCATTGTCCCCTGATTGATATATTCTTCCAAGTGTTCGACATCAGCTTATTTATTCGCACTTGTTAGATTGTACTGGGTACCCTGACTCTCATTTTCATTATCGGTGAGTAGTATCATATTTGTTAACGGTATACATCAATGACTAGTAATCAAATGATTTCTCACATGGTCGACCTCAGATCATTTATTCCCATTGTGTAGAAATGTACCATGGTGGTCGGTGAAGACCTCTGGTTGCATCAACATGTTTTGGTTCACTGGTCAGTTGCTCCTATTACTACTAGTTGACACCATCCACTGTTTATGTTGCAAGTTCTTCACAGCGAGATCTTATATGTTGGCATTCGAGTTGCGATGTAGTATCATTTTATTCCATCATGTTCATTTGGTACTATTGGGATCATTTTTTGACATCAGTGATCAGCTTCATCTTTCAGCTTCATTGGTAGTCTTCTTATATGTGATATTCAGACATGTACTTTTTCGATCACGATCAGATGATCCATTATGTACTTTCAGTTCTTTATACTTGTATACATATTGGATCTGCTTGTACTTGATATGCGGACATACTTTACCTTCTCTGAGCATGGGTATGCCCGCCTAAAACAACAGTTTTTTTTGATCTCTTTTTGATGGCTTGGCACGCTGAATTTTGGTGAATTCCTTCTCAGTCTCGACAAGGTTCTTTCCATATACTTAATACATTTTGTCCATCATGTATCCATTCTGACCTCATATATTAGGGGGCATCTTTTATATTACCATTTATCACCCTTGGTATTTGTGATGCTCGGTTTATGGCCTAGGGCAACCCGTCCTTCCAGACTTGGTCCAAATATTTTAAAAACAATGTTTTATTTTTTGTACGCTACTTTTCCCTAAGATAAAAGCATGTACACGCGGGTTATTCAATACCCAACCTGCGTATATGTGTTAAAACACTTTAAAAATTTAAATTTCCTTAATTATGGGAAGATTTCACCATTTTTACCTGTTGATTACCTCCTATTGTCCATGGCTCAACTATTTCCCAACTAAAAACTAATTGGGAGAAGTATAAATAGACTTCTATGGGAAGGCCTTAAGGAGGAGAAGAGATAGATTTATTATACTGAGATTATCCTTGACTGAGTCTAAAGTATCCCTGTGCTTCATGCACTTCCCCAAGTTTTAGGAAACCCTTGTTTCCTTGATTATAGATAATTTCCCTCTTGCTTGAGATATCATGATACTGGGTATGGAAGGAGGTTGTTGAAGACTAGGACTGGATAGATATGGAGGATGGTTCCCCTTGGAGCCAGAAGAAGAAGACTCGGGTGAATTATCTATGTGTTAGTTATAGAGTTCTACATTAAAAAGAAGTGTTTTCTTGCTTTTGAGATTAACTGTGTTTGTGCATCAGATAATGTTGTAATGCATATATGAATGTTATTTTTATGTATGACTAATTATTTTCTTATATGATAAAAACTTAGTTTCATTAAAATGCTTTACCTTTATACTGCTATGTGTGTTCGAATTGAGTGATTTTCAGGTTTGAAGAACATCAGGAGTTGCAGAGGGTCTGAACCTTGCGGGATGTACCCAAACGAAAGACATCTGATTATGGTCACTCTCACATAGTTTGTTTATATAAGCATTTTGCTCGAGTTGTATGAGTGTTTCTTACTATAGTTTGCTCTTGCTCTATTCGGGTTCCAACCCAAATCCCTAGGGTACTTATTCCTGTAACACTGCCTCCTTTGGTAGTTATCAATATGTTGGCACAATTAAGACAGTGTTGGGTCTGCATTTCGTCGGTATTCAATAATGTTCCACTTTTGCAATCATTTCTACAATCTATCAATATTCCTTCCTCCACACACTTCTTCTCTATTTCATGAAGAGATGGGTTTTGTAAATTTATTATGGTTAAGTAAAGTAAATTAGGCCTCGTAAAGTAAAATAGACCAATTCCTAGGTAATTGTATAAATGAAGCGAGTTTCTTGACATGAAAAGTTGACATTTGTCTTTCACATTATTATATTATCAAAATGGTGAAGTTATTTATAGGAGGAAAATATATAAGTACGAAGGTGTGAAGGTGCAGGAGTGTGGAGGTGCGAGAAGTCCTTCATGGCTTTAAGAAAACGTATATCCTTAATAGCAACAATGATCGTCGTGGCATTCTTGGCTGGTTATTTAAGCAATAATATTCTCAGTGAAATATGATGATCTCTTGCACTAAATAATGAAAAAAGTTTGAAATATAAGGAATTATCATTTTCCATACTATCTCCCTTTATTTACCACACTATCCCTTTCAAAATTTAGATGGAGAAAGGTATGGTAAAAATTAATTTAATAAATGATCATTTATATTTGCATTATGTCTACTAATCTAGATAAATTGAAAACAAGGTTCAGTAAATTGTTGATCTTTGAATATTATTGAAAATAATCATGAATGTGCAGAGGTGTTGAGGAAGCACAATGATAGTTGCCTATGCACCTTCGTACTCTGTAAAATGAAAGCTTCTTCCATACCTTTGCACTCCAAGGATCATGTAAGGTACACTTTGGCTACATTTCAATAGAGGTGATGATTTTGTACCTCCAACTATGAAAAAACATAAAATCATATTACACACATTCAAACTATATGATAGTTATTGGACTTCCATTCATTGGTTTCAATGATCACTCATGCACTTCCTGTGCATTTTGGTTCCAATGATTGGTTCTCAATCATAGTAGGGCTAGAAAACGAAGAGTGGTGAGTTGAAGTTTTAATGGCCATCTCAGTGTCGATTATAAATTTTGAGTATGGAGCAAGTTGACTACAATGGACATCATCTTCATTCATATTGGACACTGAAATTTGTTATTGACATAAACGCAAATAGATTAAAAGAATCATTTGGAAATTGTTATTTCACTACATTTCCAAGAAAATCATACTAAAATATGTAATAGACATAAACAATTCAAATGAATCATTCAAATTTTGTTATCTCTAATGATGACTCGAAATCTCAAAAAAAAATTGTTGTGAGGGTGTCTATAACACAAAACTTGTTGATATGTAGACAATGAGAATAAATAAAAGTAAATATGAAAAAATGGTTTGGGAGTGTGTGTTAAAGTTGTTGGCTAATGATTTCCATAATGTTGGTTGTATAATTGTTTTGTTGGGAGAGTAATTTCCCTTGGTAACTGCACATATCTTGTATATCTAGCACATAGGAAAACATTTTGTATTTTGATAATACAAGGGAAATTTAGTGTCAGGAAGTATACCTATTTTTCATGAAAATCATAGTGATAATCTTATTTTAGAAAATAATGATGCGACACCTAAGTACCATATATTTTTCAAATACATAGTCGCTTAGTGTCCTAGATGCCCACCTCGACACTCTGCAAAATGAAAGTTTCCTTTGCATCTCCACTCTCTAAGGAAACTTGATAGCACAATGAAAGCTTTGGTCACAAATACTATCCTTGCATCCAAACATTTTCCAAGTATGTAAACTCCATTTGAAATAATATTAATTTAGGATTTTCTACCAGACTTTTCCATCACTTGATACTTGGATATTTAAGCCCCAGAAAATAAATACCTTAGTTTCATTTACCTCTGCACTCAGCACAATGAAGTATTCCTTCACACATTTTCACTCCACACAATGAAATCTTTCTTGACACCTCCACACTCCACAAAATGAAAGCTTCCTCTACACCTCTATAGTCTAAGGATCGCAATAAGGTACACTTTGGCCACATTTATGTAGAGGTGATCATTTGGTGCCTCTAGATATAAAACAATAGAAAATCATATTACACACATTGTAACTATAGAAGAATTATTGGACTACCAATCTCATTTCAGTCCTCTCATGCACTTCCTATACAAAAAATATGAATTTATATGCATTTCGTCATAGCTCGGTTTAGTGGAAATCATTTAAGAAGAAATATTTGTCAAATAAAAGGTCAAGGCAAGGATATATGTTAGTTGTAGGGAAACAATAATAACCAAAATATATAATAATTATAAATATTACCATTTTAGTTGGGAGATATTTATTGTAGATTTTCATGTAGATTCACAGCTCATGTAATTTACTAAAACACAAGACAAGAATCTACTCTACTCTTTAAACAGTTGAAACCAAGAATCGATGAAAATAATAATCGACAAGAGGAAGATAATCAAAGACACATAACACAATTATTTATCTGGGGAAATCCATTGCTCAATACCCATAATATCTATTGCATTAATCATAAATCTGAGTGATAATACAAAGTCAGTTCTCATAAGAACAATTCTGCACAAGTATGTGTTAGATAATCCAAAATACAAAATTCATAGTTCACAAAGTTAGGATAGAATATTTATTTATTCAAAATATTTAATTAAATATTGGAGACAATTAGAAATAGAATATTGTTGTAAAATATATGACATCTATAATAATGTCATATCTTAGGCTTCAATTTAGGAGTAGAGTTAGTATATTGGTTAGAATTGCATTTATTGTAAATGGACACTTGTTAATTTAATAAGTAGTCCATAACTAGAATAGGTTAGGAAATTAAGATTATATATAGTTCATTCTCCTGATTGCACGTGTGTTAGAGTGTGTGTGTAAACTCTTGCAAAATTATTATGTAATTTCTTTTCTGATTAATAAAATTGTGTGTCTGAGGACACTTTTTCCATTATTTTGGTATCAGAGCTTCAATAATGCAGCTGATGTGAGGAGGAGATTCCATCTGTACAAGTTTTTGGAAAAATCCATTGAATTGGCCAGCAAATGATTGGTATGAAAATTGTTCAGTTTTTGTTCAAAAAAAAGAAATTATATTATGTTATTGATTTTAGATTTTTAAATCTGAAAATCAATTTTTTATTATTATAAAAAATTGCTTCTGTGTCTTGAATTTTTGTTATCTGCTCTGCTTCAACACACTGTTTGTCCATAATAAGAACATTTCTCATGATTTCAATAAGGTTGTAGGCAATGTTGCCCAAGGAAAGAATTCATTCTGCTCTTTGCAAAGTTCTCAGATTGCAAAGGGCTCTGTTCTTGTGAAGGTCCAAATTGTGCTCAGTAGCAAAACGAGCATTGACGAGACATATAAATAAAAAGAAACTCTTAGATCCGTACGATATTGTGTATTGTTTTAGTAGTTGTGGGGAATCAAATTTGGTGCAAGCCTTAGATCTCCAAAAGGCCGAGGCTTGCTAGAGAAGCCCAATAACAAGTATTCTCCATGACATGGAAAAGGAAAAACAACAGAAAAAATATTAAAACACTACCATAGCGTCTCACATACTTTGTATTAGGTGAAAGTATCCCAAATCAAGCAGCTAGGAAGCCAACGTGAGCCAACCAGCAAGTAGCGTGGAAGCCAGCGTGAGCTAGCCAGAAAGCAGTGTGAGCTAGCCAATAAGCAATGTGGAAGCCAGCGAGACAGTGTGAGCTAGTCAGCAATCTAGCATGAGCCAGTCAGCAATCCAGCATGAGCCAGCCAACAAGTAGTGTGGAATCCAGCGTGCAGAACTTGAATGTGTGGAAGTTTCAAGCTTGAAAGTCGATCAGAAAAATAGCAGAACCTACCTAGTGGAAGTTTCCAACCTAAAAGTCGATTGAAAAATAGCTTAGAAGATAAGTGAATTAATGTGTTAACTATTTTTTTTGTGCTTACATATTGCTTTTTGGTGTTGTTTGCTTTCACATTTCAAAAAGGAGATAAGCATTTGCTTTATAAATTACATGTGTGCTTTCACATTTAAAAAAAAGGAGATAAGAATTCACTTTATGAATTACCTCCATTCATTTTTTAATTTACGTTTAATATTTTCATAATGTTCTTTTAAATGAATGAGTTTAAAAGAAATTAAAAAGGGATTAACGTTAATGGAAAGATAAGGATTTTTCTATTGTTTGTAATTTGTAATTTGGAGAGATAAGAAATTTTCTATTATTTGTAAAATAATATTTTTGGAGAAATAAGGTGTGAGGGGTTATTTGTAAATGTTTGGGGTAGTAAATTTTGTAATTTTTTGAGTAATAAGGAGATTTTATCTGTAATTTTTTATTTGGAGAGATAAGTGCGACATTGTAACTCAAATTAGTTCTTTATTTTGAGGGGGGATTAGAGTACATTTTTCATAAAACTTTCCAAGGGATTGTAAATGAGTCAAATTTTGAAAGATTTCATTTTAAAATTCTTAAGAGAAATTGACTAGATCCAAGTTCAAAGCTCAATTATTTTTCTCCTTCAATGAGTATACGAGGGTCAAGGCCAAGCCCTGATAGATCGTTTTTGCATGGCGTGTTTCATGTGACATCGTGCTTGATTATTTTTGGTGCAAAGCTTCAAACCTACAATATCCAAATTAATTAATCTGTTCTCTGATTTTGATAAGCTTGAAGGGGTAAAATCATGCAGGATATGGAAATGTCTCATTGAAAGCACTCTAATATGTAGTGAATTGTGGCAAGAAATATGTGATGGAGACATTAAGCCTAATAAACCTACAAATATAAGTTTACTTGCAAAATGGGAAGTTAAAAATGTCAAGGCACTAGCTCTTATAAAGTATTCAGTTAATGATGAGATGTATATTCATATTGAAAATGACTTAGATACATGGTCTTCTTTGTGTACTTTCAAAGATCTATTTGATACACAACTTGAATAAAAAAAGGTTGATATACAACTTTATTTGCTTCAACAAAAACTAACTAAAGGAGGATATGTCCTTGAGTATATCTCCAAGATTAAAAGTATTAAGAAAGAAATAGTAAAATCCAGATTTCCAACAGTAGATGACAGTTTCATGACCACAATTCTAATTGCTGGATTGCCTTCTTCTTACATGCATTTTTTGGAAAGTCTCCAAGTGACCAGAAAGTTAGATAAATTAAAGTTTGATGAGATAAGTGAGATGTTGGCTCAACACAACAAAACTTTTCGTAAGAAGAAACAAGTGGAAGATGTCTTCTTCACAGAGGCTAGCACAAGTAAATCATCAACTAACAATTCTAGAGGAAGAGGACATTTCAATCAACATCCAATAGAACATAGTGGACAAGGTCATGGAAGAAGCCAAAACAAAGGAAAATTTCAAGGAAGAGGAAACAATCAAGGAAGAAGAAACTTTCAAAATAGAGATAGCTTTCAAGGTAGAGGAAATAGTCGAGGAAGAGGTCAAAGTCAAGGCAGAGGGAAAACTCAAAGCAAAGGTCAAAGTAGAGGCAGAGACTTGAATCAAATTGTCTACAAAAGATGTAACAAAGTGGGCCATTTTGCAAAATATTGTAGAACTTCCATTGATAAAATTCCAAAGTTCCATCAAAGCACAACTCAATTTTCCACTAATCAAGATAATGATGGTTCAGAATATTCCTTCACATCAATTCAAATATCATAATCAACAACATTAGTTTCCACTTCTTTTCAAAGTGATTATGAAGATGCATGGATTTTAAATATAGGAGCAACTCAACGCATGACTTTTCGACAAGACTTCTTTTGGAACTTCCAACCATACCACCTTAGTTCAATATTTCTTGCTGATGATACAAAACATACTCCTTATTGAAAAGGTGTTGTTAAATTTTATCTTCCTAACATTGGAGAAAGATTGATTTCAAATGTATGGTATGTACCCACCTTTAAAAAGAATTTGTTGTCTTTAGTTTCGATCCGAAAAGTTGGAAATCAGGTGATTTTGGAGGATGGCCTAGTTAAAATTAATTCAATCAAACAAAACATGGAAATAGTGATGATAGGATATGAAGATGAAAAATTGTTATGAATGAAAGGAATAGTTATTCCAAGGAATTTTGACTTTGCAGGGGCAACCAGCACAAACATTTCACCTATAAGATTATGGCATGTGAGATATGGACATCTAAACTTTGATAGTATCTCTCACTTGCAAAAACAAGGAATGGTTAAGGGACTTCCTACCTTCAAGAAAGAAAATTCAAGATGTGAAGCTTTCATTTATGAAAAAAAAAGTCGAGAAGCTTTCCCAACAAGTTCATGGTGAGCAAACAAGTGTTTGCAGTTAGTACACAGTGACATTTGTGGACCCTCGCAAGCTTCTCTAGGAGGTTGCAAATATTTATTACTCTTTATTGATGATTTCAGCAGAATTTCATGGGCTTACTTCATGAAGCATAAGTCAAAGGCATTTGAAAAGTTTAAAACTTTTCGTCAACTTGTTGAAAATGAAGTCAAAGAAAAGATTGGCATTCTTAGAACTGACAATGGAGGAGAATTCACTTCAAATGAATTTCAAGTTTATTGCAAAGACAATGGGATCAAATGACATCTTACAAATGTCTACACTCCATAGCAAAATGTAGTAGCAAGAATGAATCACACTTTTTTAGGAATGGCAAGATCTGTATTAACTTTTAAAATGTTAAGTCTTATTTATTGGGCAGAAGAAATCCATACAGGTGTTTACTTAAGGAACAGGTCTCCCACTACTCCTTTGGATGGAATCACACCTTATGAAGCATGGTTTGGTTTCACACCTAAAGTTAAACACCTTAGAGTTTTTGGTTCCGTGTTATGCCTTAGTTCCAAAAGAAAAATGAAGTAAGCTTGACTCACGAAGCTTGAAATGCCCAATGACTGGATACTTGGATGAGAAGAAAGGGTAAAGGCTTCTGCCAAATGGGAAATTTATTGTCAGCAGAGATGTAATTTTTTATGAAACTGAGAGTAAGTGTGCTGAAGAAATAAAAAATCTTCTTCAAAAATTGGAAACAAAAGGAGATAAAAGGAAAGGAAACATTCAAAGTCAACCAAATTCATAAAATTGGTATGAACTTAATTTTCCTTCCTCTGAAGATGATTCATCCAATCCATCTACTTCACCAACACAACCTGGGTCTTCTGGTAGTTCATCAGAATCTCCTAGTAGCAGTAGTTTTTCTGACAATGATTCTCTACCCCCAGAATTTACAGTTAATCAAAATACCTTTGTTTACATTAATCCTCTTTATAATTATGGTCACTTTTCATAATCTCAAACAAGTGAACATCAATTGCCAAAATGGGTTGTTAAACTTTTGAAAGATGTAAGCCCCGATGAGAAAAATAAATTAGGAATAATGGGGCCCACCAGGAATGAATGAAATTTTTCCTTGATCACAAATGATGTCACTGAACCCTCCACGTATAAATAGGTAGTAACATATAAAGAATGGCAAGAAGATATGATTGAAGAATATAAGGCAGTTCAAGACAACAACACTTGGAAACTTGTTGATTGTCCTCAAAATGTTAAACCCATCAGATGCAAATGGGTTTATAGAATTAAGTACAACCAAAATGGATAAATCGACAAGTACAAAGCTATACTTGTGGCTAAGGGTTTTGTGCAGCAGGAAGGCATTTATTATGAGGAGACTTTTGGTCCTACAACAAAATGGAACACCATCTTCTTAACACTCGCATTAGCAGCACAAAAAGGATGGAAAGTGCATCATATGGATGTAAAGAGTCCTTTCCTCAATGGAGATTTACAGGAAGACGTATATATGACACAACTGCTAGGTTTTGAAATGGAAGGGCAAGAACATAAGGTCTGTAAACTGATTAAGGCTTTATATGGGTTAAAACAAGCTCCACGAGCTTGGTATGCCAAAATGGATGAATACCTCCAGAAAATTGGCTTTCAACGAAGTGAATCTAATGATACTTTATATGTACGTCAATGGGGTCAAAACATGGTGATTATTTTTATGTATGTAGATGATTTGATCATTACTGGAACCAATGATGATCATATTGTACATGTGAAGAAGGAGTTACATGTAGCTTTTAAGATGACAAACTTGGGACTACTTCACTACTATCTTGGAGTTGAAGTATTCCAATGTCCATGTCATATTTTCATTTCTCAGATTAAGCATGTAGCAGAAGTTCTTAAGTGCTTCGGAATGCAGGATTTGAAGCCCGTTCTTACCCCCATGGAACAAAACTTGAAACTTTCAAAATTTGAAGGGGGGAAGGTGGACAACACTACTTATAGACAATTGATTGGCAGCCTAATTTATCTGACAACGACTCGACTATATCTATCTTATGAAGTTAGTATTCTTAAACGCTTTATGCAGGAACCATGAGACAGCCACTAGAATGTATCCAAAAGGGTTCCACGATATATCCAAGGAACAAAATATTTTGGTCTTCTTTACAAAAAGACTAAAGACTTTGTACTTGGCAGATTTTCAGATGCCAACTTTGTCGGCAGTATTGATGATCGAGCATCAACCTCCAGTTATTTAATGAACATGGGGTCAGATGTTGTATCTTAGAGTTCCAAGAAATAGGCTGCAGTGGCCACTTCTTCAGCTGAAGCAGAATACATATCATTGTGGGAAGCAACATGTGAAATTGTTTGGTTGCATAGAGTTTTGCAGGATTTGGGCATTCCTGAAGCAGACGCTACATCATTATTCATCAATAGTCAGTTAGCCATAAATCTTGCCAAGAATATAGTTTTTCATTCCAAAACAAAACATGTGGACACCTAGTATAATCACATTAGATCGGTGATTGCCAAGGAATTCATCAAGCTATTTTATTGTCCTTCAGAAGATCAGGCCTCTGATATTTTCACAAAACCACTTGGCAGGATCAAATTTACTAATTTCAGAGATGAACTTGGTATCTGTTGTAATGTATCTTTGGATCATAGGGGGGAATCTAGGATGATCCAAAATACAAATTCATAGTTCACAATGTTAGGATAGAATATTTATTTTTTTAGAATATTTAATTAAATATTGGAGACACTAAGAAATAGAACATTATTGTAAAAGATATGACATCTAGAATAATGTCGTATCTTAGGCTCCAATTTAGGAGTAGAGTTAGTAGATTGGTTAGAATTTCATTTATTGTAAATGGACACTTGTTAATTTAATAAGTAGTCCATAACTAGAATAGGTTAGGAAATTAAGCTTATATATAGTTCATTCTCCTGATTCCAAGTGTGTTGGAGTGTGTGTGTAAGCTCTTGCAAAATTTTTATGTAATTTATCTTCTAGTTAATAAAATTGTGTGTTTGAGGACACTTCTACCATTATTATGACCAACTCTCTACCTCACAAGCCCGCACTGACCAACACAACCGATTTCTGCTACCTGTTGAGCCCCTATTTCCTTGCACAATTCCTGTGAGAATCAACCCATATTTAATGTGGGAAATCCTTCCTCAAAAGTGTGCAATCCAAACTAGGTCCTTTACCTAATTGCATGTATGATCTATACAACTCAGATCAATCTATGGTAGTACACTGTACTTGCACTCTAGTCTCAACAGTTAGAACTAGTTTAATTTTCTATAACTTAGTCAAACTGAGTTATCTAATTACAAATCAAATAAACTCACCCTGGACCCCTAAATTTTAGGGAGAACATATACATGACTACAAAAAAAATTCCAACTCAAAATTCCCAAGCTAATTAAATCAATTAAACTTAATTAACTATTTACAAGTTTCTATGAGAATAGAATTATATTTTAATTCACAGTTTAATTCAAGGACAAATTAAAATGAAATTTCTTGTTGCCATTTCTCAACACTCCCTCTCAACAAGAAAGGGATTATCAGCTACACAGATCATGTCTCTATGAGAGCCAAATTTACATCTTGACAATGTCGTTTGTCAGATGTGAGAATCTTTCTGCTTTGTGGCAATGTAATCCAAGAACATAATCTGTCTCAATACACAATCACTGAGATGATGTTATCAGATATCAATATGCCTGAACCAATCACGAAAAATTGGATTTTCAGAGAATTTGATAAAACTCTGATTATCATGGTAAACCATAGTTGGATCCATCTGCTAACCAAATGAACCGACCAAAATCTTCCTCATCCAGATGGCCTCACATGTTTCCTGACTTACAGCCATGTACTCTACCTATGTTTTTTGTTGTACCAAGAAACGTTCCTTGACCCAATACTGAAGACCCCTCCTGATGTGCTCTTCTTGTCAAATTGACTCCTTGACCAATCTACATTAATGAAGCCTTGAAGCTTCACTCCCTTTGTCTGTCTATACGACAATCCACTCTGAGTAGTTCCCTTAAGGTATCTCAACACATGCATTTATGCCTTCCAATACTGCTTGGTATGCCTAACCATCGCTTGACTAAGCTAGTTAGCTGGATAGCACATATTCATTCATCTATTCACTAAATGCATGAGTGAACCTAGAAGCTACCTATGAACAGTAGCTTCCACTACTTCCCCTGAAGTAGCATCCTCTTTCCTCCAGTTACCTGTTAGAGGAATCTCCATGGGTTTATTGCTCTCCATGTCGAACCTCCTGAGTCTTCCATTGGGATACTTTCCCTGAGATACAAACAATTCCCCATAACCCTGCCATACTTCCATGCCCAGAAATTCATGCATGATCCCCATTTCCTTCATCCCAAACTCTTTTGAAAGGTCCTCCTTGCAATAATTTATTAGCTGATCATCACCTGTCAGAATCAAATTGTCAACATACAAAACTATGATCAACAATTTACCTTCCACCACTATGTGGTACACGTTCGCATCTGCTTCACTCTTGTTGAAGCTCAACCCGATGAAGTAGCTATCAATATTAGTGTACCAATCACGGGGTGCTTGCTTCAGCCCATACAATGGACTCTTCAGCTGACACACATGCAACTTACATTCGAAGGTCTAAAAACCTTCAGGCTGCTCTATGTACTCCTCTTCCTTAACTGTGCCATTAAGAATGGTTGTCTTTACATCAATTTGACGTATCTTCCAAGCCATATATATTGATAGTGCCAATATAGATCTGATCAATGAGTACCTTGCAACAAGAGAAAAGGTCTCATCATAGTCAATTCCCTCTACCTGTGAAAAGCCACGGGCTACAAACCTGGCCTTATGCTTCTCCACACTACCATTTGTAGCTTGTTCCACCTTGTAAATCCATTGGAAGCTCACCATTGACTTGTCCTCCAATATCTAGAACACATCACAAACAAAGTTACAAAATATCGAGTCATACTCCTCCACCATGGCATTAATCCAAACTCGCTATTGCACTTCTTCCTCAAAGGAAAATGGATTTGTCTCAACACATCCACTCATAAGAGTCATGTATCTAGTGTACCTCTCAGGTGCACTTCTCTACTTGCACTAAGATGTGGGTGCTCCTACATTCTCCCGTGCATCATGAAATCATCTCTCAGCCTATTTAGTGTTCTTTCTCCCATCACTTGAAGACTCTGCGTAGGTGGATGTCTCCACTCCGAGATCCTCTGCATGTATCTTCTCCACATTAATCTGAGGTTCCTCAAACTTAGGAGCTAAAAGCTCCTCAATCACATGTAACTCAAGCTACCTCTCAAGGGAAACTCTCATGGCCTTCTCCTCATCGAATCTAACATCCCTACGAACCATTTTCATCCTGTTCATCATGCAAGTACACCCGATAGTTGTGAGTTGTATCAGTGTACCCCACAAACGTACCCAACTCTGTTGTTGGCTCAGGCTTCCTCTGTGCATCTTTGGTCACATGGAAATATACCGATGACCCAAAAATCCTGAAGTGACCAACATCTGGCCTCTTACTGGAATAAGTCTCCTTTGATTTCTTCATCCCAAGAATTCGATGCAGGCTACGGTTCTACAAATAAATCATTGTGTTTCATGCCTCATCCCACAAGTGTATTGGGAGGCCCTAATCATGCAACATCGCCCGTGATACCCCTACAATTCTTTTGTTCTTCCTCTCGGCCAAGCCATTCTATTTTCGGTTATGGTGTGTTTCCAACTCTCATTTAATCCCTTCTACTACACAGAAGTTCTTAAACTCATTTACGTCATACTCACCACTATTATCACTCCTCAGAGATTTAACCTTCTTTCCAGACTCTTTCTCGACCAATGCTTTAAATTCACAAAACTTTGTGAATGTTTGATCCTTCTTTTGCATGAGAAATATACAGCATTTACGAGAAAAGTCATCAACAAAAAAAACATAATACATGTGTTTTGTCGTGGACGTTGTCGAGAATGGTCCACACACATCTGAATAGACTCTCTCTAGAATCGCCTTTTCTCGATTATCTTTTTCATGAAAGTAAGGCTTGTTGTATTTTCCCAAAGTACACCCATTTCATGTATCAAATTTATTTAGCATACCTTTGGGAATACCAGTAGAGATCTGCTGCATGATTTTCAAAGCCCCATGATGCAAGTGGCCCAATCACCTATGCCACAACTCGCCAACATCTCAGCTCTACACCTTCTTTTCTTTCGTGCTCAAAGCAACTGTTATAGATCCATTTGGGCACATCAAATCCCAATATCCAAATCAATGCTTTAGGGCTCCTAAAACCCTAATTTTAGTTGCTTCATGCCCTGAACAAGTCACCCTTTTGAATGCCTCCTTCCCTAATAGTTTCATGACTTGAAGACATCTAGAAATAGCCTCTAGAGGGACCAACGTAGGTAAGCCCTTATTAAGGTGCACTGCAGAGCAGTTAATGCCACTGCTAGGGTGCTCTGCAGGGCACTCAGGCTTCCTTTCACCTGCGCTGGGCGCGAATGAGTGAAATTCACATAGGGTTTGGGGAATATTCTTATCTTTTGGAGTCATCTAGAAGGTTCCCTCACTTGTTAACTCCTATGAGCTCGAAAATGGATGAGGAATGAGTTAAGGTGCATCCTATCCTCTCATCACTTCCTCCATGGAACTAATTCTAAGTATGGAAGGCGATTCAATGCCACCATTAATGACAAAACCTCCTTCATCTTCCTATAAATTGACCACTCATCTAAGTGATCGCGGGCTGGATTATGTTGAATTGTAAGGAGATAATGCTGCTATGAGATTTGGCTTTGAAGCTAGTATTGTGATGCTACAAGTTTGTCATGATTTTGATGTGATGTGGATGGGATCCAAGCTGGAGGAATGGCTTTGAATCAGACACCTATGGTTGTAATTCCTTCTTCTATACAATAAAGTGTTTGAACCTTTTCCGATATGTTTGTATTGTTTCATAATGCTTATGTGTATGAATTGTATCTGATTCCTTTCACTTATATTCAATAGATCATATGCTTTGATCAGTTTTTGTCTTTTGTTGCATTTATAGGGTACTTCTGAAGCAGATTAAGTATGGGAAGGAGTGGTGGAATCGATACAAGGGAGACGAGAGGAAAGTGGAACTACAGGTAGGACTTATATCTTCTCATATTATCTATTGCTTATAGGAAAAGTCTAAAACACTTTAAATTGTTGTTGTAGATACAAGTACTTATGTAGGTAATTAGTATTTATCTGTAGATGCTAAATTCTCCAAAACAAATTGGCGACTCCACTAGGTATCTTCTTTCCTAGTAGCTTATCCACCTCCTAAGACATCCTTGTAGACCTTATTTGTGTTCATAGATTGTAATTTAGCTCTTTTGCATTGAGTTTTGGTCAAAAATTGAGGTTAGATGACTCTTGAGTGGCCTCTCAGGAATCAGTGCAGGCTTGCTTAGGGGATAGTGCTCTGCAGAGCACCCTTGAGTGAGAGATAATGCTCTGCAGTGCAGTTAGGCTCTCTTGGACTTGCATTGATCCACCTTAGGGAAAATGTTGACCTTTGGATTGAGTTTTTTATCAAATTTCCTCTATTTGATTGCTTGCTGATTGATCAATGAATGTCCTGTCTTAGAGAACAATTTTTCATCTCCTTGTCTAGCACTACTTTGATTGGATTGATTAATGTTTCTTTAATGTTTTCTTTGTCATTATCAATCCATAGCCAAAGCTAGAATATAGTTGATTAATCTTAGTTCAAAAGAAAGTGTCGCAAAGTCTTCTTTTCCTTCGAAGCATAACTATCGTAAAAGTCTTCGTTCTTGTTAAAGATTGATTGGCTGTATGTGCATAGTTTCCATTTTGTTCATCATAACATTAAGGTATTTGAAAATAAAAACTTGCATAATTCATATTGTATTTTGTGAATGCTTGAAAGGAATAGCTAGGGAAATTGCATTAGATGTACTCTTTGATCTTTGTCAAAAGTCTGATTGCTCTATCCCTACTAGCTAAGCATTTTCATTGTTAAATTGAATGGAAAGAATTCTTATCATATTAGTTGCATTTTAGGAATTGCAAACATACATCATGTGGTGAACCTTGAAAGGCAAACTCTAAAGAAGATCAACTTAAAATTTATCTGAATTTACCTTATGGAGCATTGTCACCTAACGAAAAACATTTAGTGGTTCTAGGCTAGAGACGTGTTCTGGTGTCATAAAACAAAGAAGTTGTCGCTAACTTGTCTGCAATACATCTCAACTATGATACCTCATTCCACGTATGTGAGTATATCGTAGCTCTTCCACATACCTTCGGGTATATAGGGTGGTGTTACAGTATGTAAAGTATATGGGAATGCTCTCACTATGTGGTTTTGCATTAGACAACGCTTATATGGATTGGGCCTCCACGTAGTTTTGGGTACATATCGGAGGACAACACTAGGTTTTTATCCATCCTTTGGTAACCGAGTCAGCCACCTTCTACACTGTGATACACCGAACGCAACATTCGGGGAGATTACCTGCCCATACTTCTCAGTTCACCGGGAGGTATTCTACAGTTCACAGTTGCTTGGTAAACCTTTTGCCTAGATTATCCCTCTTTTGTTCTGTTATGTTGCTTTGATTAAAATAAAATTAATTGACTACGGATAACATCCTCCACACTCTCTCCTTATTTTATCTTAGGTTGAGACATATGGCGAAAAATCCGGAGTCCACCGATCAAGGAATTCCTTTTGATGGGAATCCTAGTCCTTTTCCCCCTTTTAGAAATATTGGTCCTCCTTATATGTCTACATTGTCCCTTCTGGGACTTACCATTGGCTTGCTAGTATGGTTGCTTTTAACCTCCTTGGTTCAAAATTTCATGATTTCTCCACAATCGAGTACTCCTCCAACTGGACAAAGTCAACCTCCAGTTGATCCTAAAGTTAACCCTTTGCCTTCTCCCTCGGTTGTTTCTTCCTCCCTTTCTTCCTCTTCGCCTAGTGAAAGTATTGGTACTAGTAACCATGTGGCTAAGGAGAAGAAGAAACGGAAGAAGAAGAATTAGAAGAAAATTCTGAATAGGGGCAACAAAGCAACCATTGATTTGAATGCAACATCTGATGAGAAACCATCCGTCAAGCCTCACAAAGTTTGATATACATGCAAACTTTGTGCGGGAGATCATTTTCTTTGAAATTATTCTAGTATTCCTCAGATCTTAAAGGAATGGTCTTCCCGTTCACATCATCCTGTGTCGTCAACTTCTGGAGATCATGCTGATGACACAACATCAACTAGTGGTAGTAAAGTTTATGGAAATAAGGGTAAAGTTAAATTTCCCTGTAGGTTATGTGAAGGGAATCATCCCATTCAAATTTGCCCCTATTTGGATGAAGCCGAAAAAGTGTTGGATAACCGTCCTGCTTCACCGCAGCAACTTCCATCTGGTTACAAGAAACTCTCCCTAAATCCTTTGCTAGTTGATGAATTAACTGACCAAAATAAATCATCAGACAAACCCACTCTCTCTAAAAGTGAATCCAATGAGTCTATGCCCGACCTAAATCAACAGGCCGAGGTAACAACTGACCCAATTTCACCTTCATTTCATCGTACCTTTCCCGAAGAGAGTGAATATGATACTACTTAGGTTCTTTTCATTTCTTGAGATTCAAATGAGCTTGGGGGAAGTCCTCCTATTCCATCAAGTTAGGAGTAAAATCCTCCTGTTCTTGTAACTCAAGGGGTTAATTCTCCCATTTCTATGTTACCCCCTCCAAGTAGTCTAGTCACTTCCTTTGATTGGAATCCACTGGCAGGATTTTGTCGTCCTTCTTATGTGCCTTTCCAGATCATATTACAGGTTTGTAATATGATTGTATATGGCACTATTATAGATGAAGGTGCATCTATGAGTATCCTTTCCTCAACTGCTTGGCAAGCGCTTGGTTCACTGCCACTTGTGCCTGTTAACTAAGGGATCCTCCCTTAGTTACCTATTACTTTGGGAGGAAAAATCATTTATCTGAATGTGATGGTAGTCCCAGGCCCTTTATATTGCAATTTACTTCTTGGGCGCAACTATGTTTATGACATGGGATCTATTGTTTCAACACTCTTTCGAGTGAAGTGTTTCCCACATGAAGGCAAAATTGTCACCGTTGACCAGCTATCATTTCGTGGTCCAAATATGGCTTCCAGTCAACCACATTCCCTAAATGGCCCTTTTGTACCAATGGTTTCATCCCCACCATGAATTAATTATGTGGCAACCCATTCCATGCCTACATCAACTGACGATCAATTTAGTGATGTTGTACATTATGTACTGGGGGCATTGGAACCAGATCTCTCTAATAGATTCCTTGCTACGGATCCCTTCCAGAGCATTGTTCTCCCATCTGATGAGAGCCTCTTGGAAGTCATTACCTCTTATGAGTCATGATCAAGGAATATGAGGATAGTTATTTTACTGTGTCAACCTCATTAAAAAATAAAATAGCTCCCCTAAGCATAGTTCCTTGTCTTGTGTCAAGCTCGTTAAAAAATGAAACAAGGGTCTATGAGGATAGTTCTTTTACTGTGTCACCCTCCTTAAAAAATAAAACAGCTCCCCTGAGCATAGTTCCTTCTCTTGTGTCAAGCTCATTAAAAAATGAAACAAGGATGTATGAGGATAGTTCTTTTACTGTGTCAACCTCGTTAAAAAATGAAACAGGCCAATGAGGATAGTTCCTTGTTTGTGTCAACCTTGTTAAAAAATTAAACCAAGGAATATGAGATAGTTATTTTACTATGTCAAACTCGTTAAAAAATGCAACAAGTCCATGAGGATAGTTGTATTATGTCAACCTCGTTAAAAAATGAAACAAAGGGTATGAGCATAGTTCCTTGTCTTGTATCAAGCTCATTAGAAAAAGAAACAAGGAATCTGAGAAAAGTTCCTTGTCTTGTGTCAATCTCATTAAAAAATGAAGCAAGGTTCCCTAGAGCAAAGTTCCAAGTCAAGTCTTTGATTAGATCTCGTAAAATCCCAGTCGATTCTTTCACTTGATCTCGTAAAAGAACCTTCATTCCATCCACCTAATAGCCACGACCAGTCTAATTAGGTGAATGTAATGAAGGTTGGGGGAATGCACCTAGTGGGAAAGTTAAGTTTCCCTGTAGGTTATGTGAATCACCACATTCACCTTTGTCCTTATCTAGACGAAGCCAAAAAGGTGTTGGATAACCATCTTGCTTCACCACAGCGACTTCCATCTGGTTACAAGAGACTCTCCCTTTCATCATGCTAGGGGCATGTAAACTGAATCCAAGCATAGTTTTTTTATTCAAGCTTGTGTAAAAATGAAACTGAATCCAAGCATAGTTCCCTATGGTTCAAGCTTGTGAAAAAATGAACCCATTTCCATTTTTAACCCCTGTGATTTCCATTCTATTAGCCTCTTTCATTAGATGAGCCTTGGTTGTTTTCATCCCATCGCTACCATCCTTTTGGCTGATCATATGCTTTCACTTGGTTGTTTTACCCTTTTTGAGCAATAGTTGCAATGAGTGGTCTTATTAGCCAACCTCTTCACATAAATCAACATGTTTTGAGAAGTTCCAACATCATTGGAACCAGTTAATATCCTAGACACCACTCATTCCACAAAGTGGAGTCCTCTTTAAGCTCTTTTCAGACTCTCTAAACATGAAAAGATTGCCGAGCGCTTGTCTTTTCCAGCTTGTTAACAGATTGGAAATGATATCTCTTGTATTATTTTATGCCTTTTCAGGCTTGAGAGATTAATTTATGAAAAACAACTTGTGGATTTTTCTTTTTGTCCCTTTTCAAACTCTCTAAACATGAAAAGGACCGAGTTATCTTTTTCATCAAACTCGTTAAAACATCAAATAGCGACAAACTTGTCCAACTAGACAAGACCGAGTTTCACATTTGCTAGACTCATTAAAACATAAAATAAAGATGGATTCTCTTGAAGGTTGAAATTATAAAACAAGCATATGTTATCCTCCTCAAGCTTGATAAGAATAAAGAGGTACTAGTCAACAATGACTGGGGAAAATGGGAAAAGGGTAAAACCACTTTATGGTAGCAAGTCGCTCTTGAACATGACACTTTCACTCCATCACCGTGAGTATTTGGGTTGGGTTATCTACTTGATGGTTATACCTATGGCCTGTCACACCATCCATTACTTCAGTTTTGGGTCAATGCTGCCAATTCATTCAGTGTTGACAATATGTTCAAGAGAAATCATTCAATCAAAATTCATCCTTTGCAATACCATAAACCTTCATTTTCATGACCGCCATTCCTGAACTTTGTGTCGTCAGTCAAAATCAATCTCTAAAATCACTACACTCATTTCATGTCGTTGATGTGGAATACATCAAGGCCCTCTTGCAACAAGTCACTTCTTTTCGACATCAACACATTATCGAAGAAGTTGACTTAGAAACACCCTTCCAGTACTGTGAGGCTTGCATGCATCAATGGCAGGTTTCTAGCTTCTGGCGATAGGCATACATCAATGGCCTTTGACCGAAAGACTTTGTATGGTGTTTGAAATCAAATCATCTATTCACACCATGTAGAATGTATTGCAGTACCTTGAGGATCATTATCATTATCGGTGATTTATCTCGCATCTATTAATAGCTTACATTATTGGCTAGTAATCATATGGTGTTTTCCCATGTTCGAGTTCAGATCACATATTCACATGGTTAGACTCGTACTTGAGCGAACAGTTGGATGAGATTGAAGACCCCGAATCTAGTTTCATCCATCTGACCTGCGATTTCAAGAGTACTAAATCATATGTACAATGGCTTTACATTGATGGTCATTCTGATCATGGTTCTATATCGGTAGACGACTGTTTATGTACATGTAATGAAAGTCTATAAGTTGAGCATGTGTATGCCTTCCCTCAGCAATTCATGTAAAATCAAATATCATGATATATGTACTGTAATTGATGCAGGTCACCTTCCACTTTGATACCTCCTCATCACATCGTCAAGAATTTCATTTGACATTGGCATTTTTCTAACATCATGCTTTAGGGGGCAGCTATTACAGATCCATTTGGACACATCATATCCCAACATCTAGGTCAATTTTTTAGGGCTCATCAACCCCTAATCTCAGTTGCTTCATTCCCTAAACAAGTCACCCCTTTGAATGCCTCCTTCCTAGACAGTTTCGTGACTTGAAGACATCCAAAACTAGCCTTTAGAGGGACCAGCACATGTAAGCCCTTATGAAGGTGCGCTGCAAAGCAGTTAATTCCAATACCACGATGCTCTGTAGAGCACTTAGGCTTCCTTTCACCTGCGTTGGGTGAGAATGAGCAAATTTCACATAGGTTTTTGGGAATATTCTTATCTTTTGGAGTTATCTAGAAGGTTCCCTCACTTATCAACTCCTACGAGCTCGAAAATGGATGAGGAATGAGTTAAGGTGCATCCTATCCTCTCATCCCTTCCTCCATGGAACTAATTCTAAGTATGGAAGGTCATTCAATGACACCAATAATGACAAAACCTCCTTCATCTTCCTATAAATTGATCACTCATCTAAGTGAGTAGGGGCTTGATTATGTTGAATTGTAAGGAGATAATGCTACTATGAGATTTGTCTTTGAAGCAAGTATTGTGATGCTACAAGTTTGTCATGCTTTTGATATGATGTGGATGGGATCTAAGCTAAAGGAATGGATTTGAATTAGACACTGATGGTTGTAGTTGCTTCTTCTATCTAATAAAGTGTTTGAACCTTTTCCCATATGTTTGTATTGTTTCATAATGCTTATGTGTGTGAATTGTATATGATTCCTTTCTCATATATTCAATAGATCATATTCTTTGATAGGTTTTTGTCTTCTATTGTGTTTATAGGATGCTTCTCAAGTGGATTAAGTACAGGAAGGAGCGACATAATTGATACAAGGGAGACGACAGGAAAGCAGAACTACAAGTAGGCCTTCTATCTTCTCATCTTATCTATTGCTTATAGGAAAAGTCTAAAACACTTTAAACTATTGTTCTAGATACAACTACTTATCTAGGGAATTAGTATTTATCCGTAGATGCTAAATTCTCCAAAACAACAACACAATCCTCCACATATAGCTTATCGAGAATATTAACTCGAATCCCTATCTTCTTTACTTGACCTGTGGCTATATGTCGAAGGAACGCCTTTCCTTTGAAGAAAATTACATCATAGCTCTATCCTCAAGCTTCGTGACCGTGATCTTTTAAAAATTAATCGTGCCCAATCAAGTAGCACTATACCTCTCGTCATCACCCATCTCAATATGCATATGGAGATCTTTCTCCTCCAGGTCACTGAACAACTCCTTGTCACCAGTCATGTGGAATGAAGCTCAACTGTCAAGGTACCATACACTGCCCATCATTGATGACTCCATGCATGAAATGAGAGGAAATTTTGATTCGAATTGAGAGGAAAAAGCCTCACCCACCACTCCTCCTGAGGACTTCATCTTGGACTTCTTGAACGGATAATCTGTAGCAAAATGGTCCAATGTGTGATAATGAAAACACTTAACTTTTGTCATGTATTTCTTCTTACCTCCATGGCAATAATCCAACTTGGAATGGGACGCCTTCCCTTTCCCCTTCCTTTCCTTACATGCCAATGCATTTCTTTTCTCATCATCAGTCTTTGATGAGGAACCATCTCTAGTGTTCCTTTTGTTCTCTTCTTGCATCAAATCTCACCACAGTCATTCCCAATCTGGTAGCTTCTCCCTCCCATTGACAGAGTCCTAAGAGCTATTCAAACTCCTCGGAAGGACTAAGAGAGCTAGGCTCACCATATCATCCTTGGAAAAAATTATTCCAACACTTCCAATCTCATCACAAAAGTGAGTGAACTTGCTCAATTATTTTGGAATGGTCTTGCCTTTCTCCATCTTAATTTTTCGAAGTTTGTCTTTTAGTGCCAACTTCCAATGGTCACTATTTTTCTAGAATAGGTCCATCAATTCTTTTTTCATAGCATATGGAGTTTCCTTCCCATGGAGACTTGAGACAATGTGGTCTCGAACTCCCTCAAGGATTATCTGCCTCACCTTCGCCACATTCTGCTAGGTTTTGTGCATCTGAAGTTGCTTGCTTGGGAATGTCTTGATCAAGGAATTTGTTCAAGCCATTATCCTCCAATACAACCTCCATTCTGTCCTTCCAGGATATATAATTTGAGTTTCCTTCCAAGGCATACTCGATCTGAAATCCATAGAATGCCATCTTCTGATCCTAAAGTATGTATTGCAAATTCAAATTTCACTTGTAAGCCAAAAATAAAAACATCAAAATCTCTTCTAGTATACTACCTTCAACTATGATACCATGTAGATTTTCCTATAAATTCACAGCTCATTTAATGTACTAAAACGCAAGACAAGAATCTATTCTACTCTTTAAACAACGGAAACCAAGAATCGATGAAAACAATGTTGGAAATAATACTGAGAGGGGGGGGGTGAATCAGTATTATCAGATCAGTAAAACCTTTCCAATTTCATACTCAGAAAAATATACGCTACTTTAATTAAGTGAACCCGCGTGTACACGCTACTGTGTCTAATGCAACTCGCGTATATCTAGAGATCTTATGATTCAGTTAGCTTAATCTTCAGTAAATGCATCAGAACATTATTAAGCATATTTAACAGTAAACAGGTGCAGTATAACAGAACAGAACATCACAAAAGACACACACACATGAACACCATGATATAAGGTGGAAACCCAATGTGGGTGAAAACCACCTGCTGCAAATCGTCTCTTTCTTCTTTAATAAGAAACTTCTTTTACAATGTACTGGTGCAGTCCTTTACCAGTATGCAGGCTACAACCTGCAGAGGGCTACAACCCTCTCTCGTTTTCCAACTACTTCTGGAAGGGAGCTACAACCCCCTCAGCTCTTGTACTAGCCGATCCATTTACTAGTACGTAGGTGCTGACCCTACAACCTTCTTTCCTTCAGGGACCATGTTTCATCAATTTTCAGACTGGATCCAAGAGTACAAAACAAACATTACTGCAATACAATCATCAACTTATACTTGCATCATAATTCATTAAACAACCCAATACTGAATCACTGAAACCCTGTCATCAAGAACACAGAACCCAAACCAGAGCCCAGAACTCTGCAACAACCACCAGAATCAACAGCAACCTGAAATATCAAATCTTATTATGCATACGCTACTTCACTGTACCAAAACCGCGTGTATACGCGCTTTCTCCAAAGGCAACCTGCGTGCAGATCTAGAAATAATTACTTATGCCTTCGCTGTCAGATCCGACCCTTGCCAAGCGTCCCGAACAGATAAACAGTGATACCAGATATTCGCACTTCGTCAGACACACAATACTTGCTTCCACTTGCCTAATGATCTTCTCCTTATATAGCCTTAGGCTCTTTACGATACCACAGTCCAAAACCATAGTAACCCAATACCATCTGCTTCAAAACTAGGGATCAACACGTTCGTCAAGACATCAAGGTCCAAAACCATAGGCACAACTTCCAAGGAATAACCGCCGTGGACCAAAGATAAGTTTTACACGCGACTTGATATATAGATAACCTGCGTATACGCGACTTGGTATATAGTGAACCTGCTTGTATACGTGACTTGGGCTTAACGAACCTGCGTGTATGAACTTTCTTGCCATGATGTACTAAGATCTGTCCTCTGATTAAGTTGCCATCACCTGTACCAACCTCTGAGTGAGTTGCCATCAAGGACAACACTTGAATCATAATGCCAACAATCTCCCCCTTTGGACTTGATGGCAACCACCACACCAAGTCACTCTCCCCCTTTGACATCAAGGGCAAAGGGCGGACCAAGATATTCTCTTCTTTGGTATACCTTTTACTGTCCAAACTGTTGTCCATACTCCCGCTGAGTACATGCTGAAGTTTCTGATTTGGCTCCCCCTTTGTATATGCCAAGTTGTATCAATCCATCCATGCTCCCCTTGAGCAGATGCAGGTTCTAAGACCAGCCATTCAGATCTGTACCATAAGCATCAGCCTGCAATACTATTCCTTTGATCAAACAACAAGATGTATCATTTAGTTTCATCAGCAAATTCTAAACATAATGCCAACAATGAATGATTTGAAGTATATGCCACCCCTGAGTGTGAGCCAACCATGACTGAACCATTTCCTGAGTCTGTTCTGCTCCCCCTGATCCTGAGCCAACCATGACTGAACCTGGGTCTGTTCTGCTGCCCTTTCTTCATATACGCGACTTTGCAGCCTGTAACTCGTGTATATACGCGACTTGTCTTCATTATATCAGCGTATGCAGGATGGAATACTGAATTTCATCACTTTCATATTCCCCTGTGTCTGTTATGTCAGCTGTCTGAATTATGCCACACCTTTCTGTCTCTGTCTTCTTCAGTTCCTGGAACTGTGATGATGTATGGTCCTCTTGTTTTGAATTTTGAAATCTACTCCTGCATTCCCTTGCTTTATGCCCATAGTTGTTGCATGTATAACACCTTACATTTTTCATGTTCCTTCTATCACAATCAATTGCTTTGTGTCCATATGCATTGCAGGCAAAGCAATATCCTCTGAAATACCTGGGATGCGATGATCTTTCTTGAACCATTCTGCTTCTACATCTGGCTGCAACATGTCCAAGATTATGACATACATAACATTCAACATTATTCAGTGGAGGAAATAATCGTCTATCACATCCATAGTTAGGAGTAAAGGATCTTCCTTGAGGAATTTCTTTCCTTGGTTGTTCCTTGTTGAGCATTTCAGATTTCTCATTAGAGTTTCTTGCCTCACCTTGTGAACTAGATTCACCTTCAACATATTCATGAAAACCAAGACCAGTTTTGATAGCAGGAGACCTTTGGCTATTAAGAATATCATCCAAGACTTTAGTACTATCTTGAAATCGTAAAAGCTTATCCTTTTCTTCTAGTTTACCTTTCAAGATATTTACCTCAACTTGATGTTGTTCTTCCTTTATCAGATACTGATTCCTTAGGTCTTCTTCATCTTTTCTTGCTTCTTCCACTTTTCACTTTAGTTTGATCACTTCATGTTCTTGATCTTCAAGAGCTTCTTTGTTCTGTTCTCTTGATTTTTTAATATCTTCTTTTAGAGAGAGGATCTTTGATTCAAGCCTTTGAATAGTTATGCTCTGATCCTTTACTACATCCTGCAATTTCTCCCTTACCCTGGTTACTGTCTCCAATTGTTCATTTAATTTGGTAACTTCTTCAGTTTCTGCATTCTTCTTTTCATGTGCCATGAGACTTTTAATATCTTTGCTATTATTGGATGAAGCATTCTTCTTTTCATGTGCCATGAGACTTCTAATATCTTCACTATCATTGAATGGACTTGTAATATGGGTATAATAGCTTCTACCATCTTCTTCAGATATCTTTCCTTTGTTATGAGGGCATCTAGCAGCATAGTGACCAACTCTACCACATAGAAAACATTTGAAAGGTATCTTACCTTTGAACCGTCCAGTTCCCCGTTCAAGATTCTTGACAAAATTTACCTCATCTTCTTCCTCTAAAACTTCGAATGCGGCTTCTGGTGGTACCTATTGTCGCATTTCAAAAGCAGTTAAGATCCCGTGAAGCTGTGACATGGTGATTTTCTGCACATTCCCCTTTTCTTCTATGGCAAATACTTTAGAATCAAATTTAGCAGACAAAGATCTCAAAACCTTTTCAACTAAGACAACTTCCTCAAATTCTTCACCCAGATCCCTCATACAATTCACAATCTCATCCATACGCAGGAAATAATTAGCTATGCTTTCATTACTATGCATCTTAAGAGTTTCATACCGGATTCTGAGAGTTTGAAGCTTTGCTCTTTTTACCTGATCATCTCCTTCGTAGCTTGTGACGATTTTGTCCCATATTTCCTTAGCTGATTTGAAATGCATGATCTTCATAAATTCTGATTGTGTCAAACTACTCAATAGGACAGTAACAGCTTTGGCATTGAGCTCATATTGCTTTTTCTCTGCTGGATCTGTAGGAGTTGCTGATGGGAATTTGTATCCTCCTTCTACGATTCCCCAAATTTCTGCTCTAAGTGATTGTAGATATGCAGTGGTTCTTATCTTCCAGTGAGTAAAATTGTTCCCGTTAAAGACTGGTGGCCTGATGTGTGCCTCTCTTTCTGGATTAGCCATTCTGATGGATCTTTTCCTTCAAGCGATCAAGCTTCCTCTGAAGGACCGGCTCTGATACCAATTGTTGGAAATAATACTGAGAGGGGGGGGGGGGGGGGTGAATCAGTATTATCAGATCAGTAAAACCTTTCCAATTTCATACTCAGAAACATATACGCTACTTCAATTAAGTGAACCCGCGTGTACACGCTACTGTGTCTAATGCAACTCGCGTATATCTAGAGATCTTATGATTCAGTTAGCTTAATCTTCAGTAAATGCATCAGAACATTATTAAGCATATTTAACAGTAAACAGGTGCAGTATAACAGAACAGAACATCACACAAGACACACACACATGAACACCATGATATAAGGTGGAAACCCAATGTGGTTGAAAACCACCTGCTGCAAATCGTCTCTTTCTTCTTTAATAAGAAACTTCTTTTACAATGTACTGGTGCAGTCCTTTACCAGTAAGCAGGCTACAACCTGCAGAGGGCTACAACCCTCTCTCGTTTTCCAACTACTTCTGGAAGGGAGGTACAACCCCCTCAGCTCTTGTACTAGCCGATCCATTTACTAGTACGTAGGTGCTGACCCTACAACCTTCTTTCCTTCAGGGACCACGTTTCATCAATTTTCAGACTGGATCCAAGAGTACAAAATAAACATTACTGCAATACAATCATCAACTTATACTTGCATCATAATTCATTAAACAACCCAATACTGAATCACTGAAACCCTGTCATCAAGAACACAGAACCCAAACCAGAGCCCAGAACTCTGCAACAACCACCAGAATCAACAGCAACATGAAATATCAAATCTTATTATGCATACGCTACTTCACTGTACCAAAACCGCGTGTATACGCGCTTTCTCCAAAGGCAACCCGCGTGCAGATCTAGAAATAATTACTTATGCCTTCGCTGTCAGATCCGACCCTTGCCAAGTGTCCCGAATAGATAAACAGTGATACCAGATATTCTCACTTCGTCAGACACACAATACTTGCTTCCACTTGCCTAATGATCTTCTCCTTATATAGCCTTAGGCTCTTTACAATACCACAGTCCAAAACCATAGTAACCCAATACCATCTGGTTCAAAACTAGGGATCAACACGTTCGTCGAGACATCAAGGTCCAAAACCATAGGCACAACTTCCAAGGAATAACCGCCGTGGACCAAAGATAAGTTTTCCACATACACGCGCTTTTACTGAAGCCAACCGGCGTGTACACGCGACTTGATATATAGAGAACCTGCGTATACGCGACTTGGTATATAGTGAACCTGCTTGTATACGCGACTTGGGCTTAACCAACCTGCGTGTATGAACTTTCTTGGCATGCTGTACTAAGATCTGTCCTCTGATTAAGTTGCCATCACCTGTACCAACCTCTGAGCACCTGTACCAACCTCTGAGTGAGTTGCCATCAAGGACAACACTTGAATCATAATGCCAACAATCTCCCTCTTTGGACTTGATGGCAACCACCACACCAAGTCACTCTCCCCCTTTGACATCAAGGGCAAAGGGCAGACCAAGATATTCTCTTCTTTGGTATACCTTTTACTGTCCATACTGCTGTCCATACTCCCGCTGAGTACATGCTGAAGTTTCTGATTTGGCTCCCTCTTTGTATATGCCAAGTTGTATCAATCCATCCATGCTCCCCCTGAGCAGATGCAGGTTCTAAGACCAGCCATTCAGATCTGTACCATAAGCATCAGCCTGCAATACTATTCCTTTGATCAAACAACAAGATGTATCATTTAGTTTCATCAGCAACTTCTAACCATAATGCCAACAATGAATGATTTGAAGTATATGCCACCCCTGAGTGTGAGCCAACCATGACTGAACCATTTCCTGAGTCTGTTCTGCTCCCCCTGAGCCTGAGCCAACCCTGACTAAACCTGGGTCTGTTTTGCTGCCCTTTCTTCATATACGCGACTTTGCAGCCTGTAACTCGTGTATATACGTGACTTGTCTTCATTATATCAGCATATGCAGGATGGAATACTGAATTTCATCACTTTCAGATTCCCCTGTGTCTGTTATGTCAGCTGTCTGAATTATGCCACACCTTTCTGTCTCTGTCTTCTTCAGTTCCTGGAACTGTGATGATGTATGGTCCTCTTGTTTTGAATTTTGAAATCTACTCCTGCATTCCCTTGCTTTATGCCCATAGTTGTTGCATGTATAACACCTTACTTTTTTCATGTTCCTTCAATCAAAATCAATTGCTTTGTGTCCATATGCATTGCAGGTAAAGCAATATCCTCTGAAATACCTGGGATGCGATGATCTTTCTTGAACCATTCTGCTTCTACATCTGGCTGCAACATGTCCAAGATTATGACATACATAACATTCAACATTATTCAGTGGAGGAAATAATCGTCTATCACATCCATAGTTAGGAGTAAAGGATCTTCCTTGAGGAATTTCTTTCCTTGGTTGTTCCTTGTTGAGCATTTCAGATTTCTCATTAGAGTTTCTTGCCTCACCTTGTGAACTAGATTCACCTTCAACATATTCATGAAAACCAAGACCAGTTTAGTACTATCTTGAATATCATCCAAGACTTTAGTACTATCTTGAAATCGTAAAAGCTTATCCTTTTCTTCTAGTTTACCTTTCAAGATATTTACCTCAACTTCATGTTGTTCTTCCTTTATCAGATACTGATTCCTTAGGTCTTCTTCAGCTTTTCTTCCTTCTTCCACTTGTCGCTTTAGTTTGATCACTTCATGTTCTTGATCTTCAAGAGCTTCTTTGTTTTGTTCTCTTGATTTTTTAAGATCTTCTTTTAGAGAGAGGATCTTTGATTCAAGCCTTTGAATAGTTATGCTCTGATCCTTTACTACATCCTGCAATTTCTCCCTTACCCTGGTTACTGTCTCCAATTGTTCATTTAATTTGGTAACTTCTTCAGTTTCTGCATTCTTCTTTTCATGTGCCATGAGACTTTTAATATCTTTGCTATTATTGGATGAAGCATTCTTATTTTCATGTGCCATGAGACTTCGAATATGTTCACTATCATTGAATGGACTTGTAATATGGGTATAATAGCTTCTACCATCTTCTTTAGATATCTTTCCTTTGTTATGAGGGCATCTAGCAGCATAGTGACCAACTCTACCACATAGAAAACATTTGAAAGGTAGCTTACCTTTGAACCGTCCAGTTCCCCGTTCAAGATTCTTGACAAAATTTACCTCATCTTCTTCCTCTGACACTTCGAATGTGGCTTCTGGTGGTACCTCTTGTTGCATTTCAAAAGCAGTTAAGATCCCGTGAAGCTGTGACATGGTGATTTTCTGCACATTCCCCTTTTCTTCTATGGCAGATACTTTAGAATCAGATTTAGCAGACAGATATCTCAAAACCTTTTCAACTAAGACAACTTCCTCAAATTCTTCACCCAGATCCCTCATACAATTCACAATCTCATCCATACGCAGGAAATAATTAGCTATGCTTTCATTACTATGCATCTTAAGAGTTTCATACCGGATTCTGAGAGTTTGAAGCTTTGCTCTTTTTACCTAATCATCTCCTTCGTAGCTTGTGACGATTTTGTCCCATATTTCCTTAGCTGATTTGAAATGCATGATCTTCATAAATTCTGATTGTGTCAAACTACTCAATAGGACAGTAACAGCTTTGGCATTGAGCTCATATTGCTTTTTCTCTGTTGGATCTGTAGGAGTTGCTGATGGGAATTTGTATCCTCCTTCTACGATTCCCCAAATTTCTGCTCCAAGTGATTGTAGATATGCAGTGGTTCTTATCTTCTAGTGAGTAAAATTGTTCCCGTCAAAGACTGGTGGCCTGATGTGTGCCTCTCTTTCTAGATTAGCCATTCTGATGGATCTTTTCCTTCAAGCGATCAAGCTTCCTCTGAAGGACCGGCTCTGATACCAATTGTTGGAAATAATACTGAGAGGGGGGGGTGAATCAGTATTATCAAATCAGTAAAACCTTTCCAATTTCATACTCAGAAACATATATGCTACTTCAATTAAGTGAACCTGCGTGTACACGCTACTGTGTCTAATGCAACTCGCGTATATCTAAAGATCTTATGATTCAATTAGCTTAATCTTCAGTAAATGCATCAGAACATTATTAAGCATATTTAACAGTAAACAGGTGCAGTATAACAGAATAGAACATCACACAAGACACACACACATGAACACCATGATATAAGGTGGAAACCCAATGTGGGTGAAAACCACCTGCTGCAAATCGTCTCTTTCTTCTTTAATAAGAAACTTCTTTTACAATGTACTGGTGCAGTCCTTTACCAGTACACAGGCTACAACCTGCAGAGGGATACAACCCTCTCTCATTTTCCAACTACTTCTGGAAGGGAGCTACAACCCCCTCAGCTCTTGTACTAGCTAATCCATTTACTATTACGTAGGTGCTGACCCTACAACCTTCTTTCCTTCAGGGACCACGTTTCATCAATTTTCAGACTGGATCCAAGAGTACAAAACAAACATTACTGCAATACAATCATCAACTTATACTTGCATCATAATTCATTAAACAACCCAATACTGAATCACTGAAACCCTGTCATCAAGAACACAGAACCCAAACCAGAGCCCAGAACTCTGCAACAACCACCAGAATCAACAGCAACCTGAAATATCAAATCTTATTATGCATACGCTACTTCACTGTACCAAAACCGCGTGTATACGCGCTTTCTCCAAAGGCAACCCGCGTGCAGATCTAGAAATAATTACTTATGCCTTCGCTGTCAGATCCGACCCTTGCCAAGCGTCCCGAACAGATAAACAGTGATACCAGATATTCTCACTTCGTCAGACACACAATACTTGCTTCCGCTTGCCTAATGATCTTCTCCTTATATAGCCTTAGGCTCTTTACAATACCACGGTCCAAAACCATAGTAACCCAATACCATCTGCTTCAAAACTAGGGATCAACACGTTCGTCGAGACATCAAGGTCCAAAACCATAGGCACAACTTCCAAGGAATAACCGCCGTGGACCAAAGATAAGTTTTCCACATACACGCGCTTTTACTGAAGCCAACCAGCGTGTACACGCGACTTGATATATAGAGAACCTGCGTATACGCGACTTGGTATATAGTGAACCTGCTTGTATACGCGACTTGGGCTTAACGAACCTGCGTGTATGAACTTTCTTGGCATGCTGTACTAAGATTTGTCCTCTGATTAAGTTGCCATCACCTGTACCAACCTCTGAGCACCTGTACCAACCTCTGAGTGAGTTTCCATCAAGGACAACACTTGAATCATAATGCCAACAAACAAGAATCGATAAGAGGAAGATAATGAAAGACACATAACACAATTATTTCTCTAGGGAAATCCACTACTCAAAACCTTGATTATCTATTGCATTAATAAGAAATGTGAGTGATAATACAAATCTTGTTCTCACAAGAATAATAATGCACAAGTATGATCAACTGTCTAGCTCACAAGCCTGCACTAACCAAGAATTAGCCAATTTATACTGCCTACTGAGTCCCTATTTCCTTACACAATTCTTGTGAGAATCAACCCATATTTAATGTCGAAAATTATTCCTAAAACCTGTGCAATCCAAACTAGGTCCTCTTCCTGATTGCATGCATGATTTGTATAACTCGGGTCACTCTACAACTGATAGTACATTGTACATGCACTCTAGTCTCAGCTAGGTCTTTCTATGAACTGAAATGCACGAGTTTATCATGAGGGAATCTTCAGTGAGCTGGAGTAGCACTTGAGGATGCACCCATGCACCAACTTACTACTAATCCTCTACTATTTCCACAATGTTACAGGTATATTTGGCCACATCACTCCCGACATTCAAATCAGTACAATTAGGGATCATCAAACCCTATTTCAATGGTTACATGCCCCAGACAAGTCATCTCATTGAATGCTTCCATCCATGAAAGTTTCCTAGTTGGAGACCTTGTTGAAATGCCTCCATGGGACACCAACACAACCTCGGTCAGGGGTAAATGCATTGCAGAGAATGTAGGCCCATTCAGGCCTGCACTACAAAGAACTTAGACCCTCTCTGACTTGCGTTGGGCGAGATTGAGCAAAATTTACATAGGTTTCTAGGAATATTCCTTGATTCTAGATCATTCTAGAAGGATCCCATCTCTTATCTCATCCTATGAGCTTGAATTTGGATAGGCTAAGGATAAATTAACCTCCTACCCTCTCATCCCTTTCTCCATGGAAACTAACTTCAATTTTGGAAGGCCATTCAATACCATCATTTATGACAAAACCACCTCCATTTCCTATAAACTGAGCACCCATCATAGCGATAAGGGGGCTAGAATCTGAAGATTGTAAGGAAATACTGTTGGTTTGAAATTTGAGTTCATGTCAAGTATTGTTATGCTACTGGATTGGCGTTCTTTTGGTGTGATGAGGGTTGGACTGAAGCTGGATGAGTGGCACATGATCGAACTGTATTGGGCGAAACTCTTCCTTCTACATTAATAAAGTTGTTTATTCCTTTTCTCATATTCTTGTTCATATCTATGATGATTATGTGTTTCATTGTCTTTGATTCCATTGGTTTATAGTATATATATCATGTATGCTTTGATCGTTGTTGTTTCTGTTTCTCTTAACATGGGTACCTATTGAGTGGACTTAGTTCAAGTGGGAACAACGAAGGCAATTCAAGGGGGGTAATGGAAGCGAAAGAATACAAGTTCCTTCATCTCATCTATCTACTATAGGAAAATGTTAAAATAATTTATTTATATTGTTCTAAGTGTATCTACCCACTTAGGGAAAATGTCTTTATCCATAGATACAAATTCCATATAACAAACAAAAATTTAGAACTAGTTTAAATGTCTATCACTTAGTCAAACTAAGTTATCTAATTACAACTCTATGAAACTCATCTTGGCCCCTAAAAGTTAGGGAGAACATATACATGACTACAAAAATACTTTTAACATCAAAATCCCTAATCTAATTAAGTCCATTAAACTTAGTCAACTATTTACAAGTTGTTATGAGAATAGAATTATATTTTAATTCACAACTTAATTCAAGGAAAAATTAAACTGGAATTTCTTCTTTCTATTTCTAAACATTTAATTAGATTTATGTGATCAAATTTTATTCCAAGAAAATGATTGAATAGAGTGGTATAAATTTTTCAGAGTTCATTATATTTAAGGGTATCAAATTTGATAGCGAGAAAATGATTTACATAAGCCCAAAGGGATAGATATTTTTTATTCTTCAGAATGAATGTAATATAAGAAATGTAGATGAGGAAAGATACCAATGTCATACATGCCTCACATTTCAGTGTATTTTAGGCATTTTATAATTAAGCGAAGAGTATCTTCAAAATTATAAAGAGACAGGTAGTCTATCTCCCCAGGAGAAAGCTTCAATTGATTTATTCTTAAGGTTTTTGGATTTGAACAATATGAAGGACATGAAGAGCGTTATATATTTTCCATTTTTAATGGGTGGCAAGATACTAAATTATTCCCCAACACCCTCTAGTTCATGGTCTAGTTCCTACACTCATGAAGCCACTCTAGACCCTAATTGACTAGTCATTATCACTGTCCTTGCTTTTCCTATTTGTTTGATCTTAGGGATTGGTATCAACTCATTATTAACATTTTTGTTCCATTTGATGATGTAGATCATGGTTGACTCATCCAATGGGGTGGGAAACACCCAATTGTAGGAGGTTTATCTGAAAATACTACCCATTATCATTACAATGGTAACTCAAAGCCATGGCCCATGCCTATGGTGGGTTGTGTTATATTCTTTCCATGACTAGCCCACGTAGTTAACTAGAGGGTTAGAGGGGGGCCGGAGCCCCCATTTGTTGCACTGATTATGTAGCGGGGTGAGGTCACAGGAGGTTTGAGGTGTACCTGTAACCCCACTTTAGGGGGTCTGGGGCAACACCCCGGAAAATTTTGGTTTTGGACCCTATGTTAGGTTAGGCGGACCCACCTATGGTTTTGTGCATGATTTTCGAACATGTTTTTTGGATGCGATGGTTTTTCGGTCCATGATATTGGACGCGATGGTCTTCGGACCATGGTATTGGATGCTTTGGCATGTATAAATATGTATTATAACATTGAAAGGAACATAATGAAAAGTCAAGCTGGTAGTCCCGATTTTTGGATCCAGCGGAACATCTCTTTGTATATGTGTTTTATGTGTTATTCTCTCACATTTTTTATTTTTTGTGATTTAGAATTCATACGTAGGTAATTTTTGTATGGGATTAAAACCTACATTTCATATCAAAGCAGTTTGGGCTTCAAGAGGACGCCTTTTTTGCTAAGGGGTTTCGCTCAGGCCTGTGGTAGACCCTGTTCATTGGGAGATCTACGAGATCGATTCTAGTGGTGAAAGAAGATGGTGAGCAGTGGAAAGATAGAGATCAAGAAATTTAATGGTCAGAGTTTTGAGTTGTGGAAACTCAAGATGGAGGATCTGTTGGTGGATAAGGATAAGTGGATCACGGTAGATCCGGTTACTAAACCAACAAGAGTGTCCGATGAAAAATGGAAGAAGTTGGATCAGAAGGCAAAGAGCACAATATGATTATGTGTCTCAGATTCAGTATTACTGAATGTACCAGGGGAAGCTATGGCAAAGGCTTTGTGGGACAAGTTAGGGACTTTGTACCAATCTAAGTCTCTGGTGAATAAACTCTTCCTGTGGAAAAATTTGTATAACCTGAGGATGAAAGATGGAGACTCGGTGATAGAGCATCTGAATGCATTTAATATTGTGGTAAGTCAGTTAACATTTTTTGATATTAAAATTTCAGATGAAGATAAGTGTATCAGTTTGTTTTGTTCTTTACCAGATTCGTGGGATAGTCTGGTTATTGTAATAGGTAGCAATGCAACTACCTTGCAGTTTGATGAAATAGTTTCATCCTTGCTGATAGAGGAGATGAGATGGAAAAATATGGAGAGACAAAATGGTGATCCCTTGTCTGTACGAGGATGGTCCCAGAACAGAAACAAAAATAAGTCATCGAGTGGGAGATCTAAATCTAGAGGGAGACATAAATCTCCAGGAAAACATGTAAAGGTGGTGTGCTGGAAATGCGAAAAGGAAGGCCACTACAAAAGGGACTGTAAATCCAAAGCTCCTAATAAAGGAAAGGGATCTGATGATGCTCCTTCTGCAGAGGTGAAAACCATCTCAGATGAAGGTGGGGATGTGTACTTGGCTTCTTCAAGTACACATGTAGATCATGAGGCATGGTTGATTGACACAGGTGCATCCTTTCACTTCACTCCCCATAGAGAGTGGTTCTATGAGTATGAGAAATATGATGGTGGTGATGTCTTCTTAGGGGATGATAGGAAGGCTAGAATGATTGTTCGAGGAAAAGTAAAGTTGAAGTTGCAAGGTGGAAGGGTTAGAACACTTTCGGGTGTTCTGCATATTCTTGCATTGGCCAAAAATCTGATTTCTATAAGGAGGCAGGATGATTTAGGTGTAAAAATAGTGTTCGAGAAGGATACCTTCAAAATGGTTCGGGAAGCACTGGTATTGATGCAGGGAGTTAGAATTGGAACTTTGTACAAGCTACAAAGTAGCACTGTTATTGATGGGTGCAACAATTCTGTGGTTCCTGAAAGTCGAGCAAAAAATCTAGTGGCCTCTGGAGAGAATACCATGTTGTGGCATCAAAGGCTTGGACATATTGCAGAGAAGGGCCTTCGAATACTTCATGGTAAAGGTATGGTAGAATGTATGAGTAATAGCTCTCTGGATTTTGATTTCTATGAAAATTTTGTATATGGGAAGCAGAATCGGGTGAGTTTACCCTCTAGTAATAAGAGGGCAAAATAGATATTAGAACTTGTGCACAATGACGTGTTTGGACCTGTGAAGGTTCCATCACTAGGTAAGTTTGTGTACTATGTATCATTTATAGATGACTTCTCAAGGAATACATGGATATATTTCCTTAAGAAGAAATCTAAAGTCTTTGACAGGTTTAAAGAATTTAAGGCTCTCATGGAAAATCAGACAGAGAAAAAGATAAAGGTGCTGAGGACAGATAACAGTGGAGAGTTTTGCAGCAATGAATTTGAAGAATTCCATAAGAAGTGTGGTATAGCAGGACAGAAGACTACTCCATATACACCTGAGCAAAATGGAGTTGCAGAAAGAATGAATAAGACGTTGATGGAAAGGGAAAGAAGCATGCTCAGTGGTGCCGGGTTGGACAGGAATTATGGGTAGAGGTGGTGGATACTGCATGTTACCTGGTCAACAGGTCACCTTCATCAGTGTTGGAACATAAGACTCCACAAGAGGTATGGACTAGTGAGAATCCCTCTCTTTCACATCTGAGGGTATTTCGATGTGATGCATATGTAAACGTTCCAAAGGAGAAATGAACCAAGTTGGATAGTAAATCTGAAAAGTGCATCTTTATTGGGTATAAGGATGGTTTAAAGGGGTATAAGCTTTGGAACCCAGTCACATGGAAGGTTGTGTACAACAGAGATGTGGTGTTCAAAGAGATAAAATATGTTATTAAACATGAAGTCCAACCAAAGGAACCTGAGAATATAGAGTTTGAGGTTAAGGAGGAAGAATCAGACTCTACAATAGAGGAGGAATTAGAAGATGAAGAGCCACAAACTCCGTGTGTGATAAGATCAGTTTGAGAAAGAAGGCAGCCAGAAAGGTATAGTCCATCTGCTTTCTATTCAAATTTTGCTTCATCCATTACTGACGATGATCCCAGAAATGTGAAGGACACAGTAGATTCAGAGGATCGAAAACTCTGGAAAGAGGCCATGGTTGATCAAATGGCATCTTTGCACAAAAATGAGGCTTGGGATCTGGTGGAGTTGCCGGCTAGAAGGAAACCCATTGGCAGTAAATGGGTGTTCAAGAAGAAGAGAAATGCAGAAGGAAACGTGGAGAAATACAAATCTCGGTTGGTAGCAAAAGGTTATTCCCAGGTGCCAGGAATTATTTTGGTGATATTTTTTCTCCTGTTGCCAAGGTAACTTCTATTAGATTACTTTTATCTGTTATTGCTGCTTTTGATTTTGAGGTAGAACAGATGGATGTGAAGACAACATTTCTTCACGGGGATCTGGAAGAGGAAATATACATGAAGCAACCTGAAGGATTTGCGGTGAAGAGTAAGAAATAACTGGTATGCAAGTTAAATAAGTCTTTGTATGGGTTAAAACAGTCACCAAGGATGTGGTATCAGAAATTGGATACATTTATACGGGGACTTGGCTTCACCAGAAACAAAGCAGATCACTGTGTGTATTTTAAATTAATTGGTGACTTTGTTATTTGTCTGGTCTTGTATGTGGATGATATGTTGCTGGTTGGAAATGACAAAGAAATTATCCAGGATTTGAAGACCCAATTGTCCTCCAAATTCGACACGAAAGATCTTGGTGCTGCAAGCTATATTATGGGCATGGAAATTAAAAGAGATCAAGCAAAGAGGAAGTTGTGGTTATACCAGAGGAAGTATGTTGAGACAATACTGCAGAGGTTTATTATGCAGGATAGTAAACTGGTGAAGGTTCCTATTCCTGTAGGTGTGAGTTTATGTACTGAATAGTGTCCCAAGACACAAGAAGAGGAAGATGACACGTCCCGTGTTCCATATGAAAGTGCAGTCGGTAGCCTGATGTATGCAATGGTCTGTACTAGACCATACATTGCACATGCAGTGGGAGTATTGAGCAGGTTTATGTCAAAACCAGGGAAGGAGCACTGGACAACAGTGAAGCTGGTTTTCAGGTATTTGGGTGGCACTAGTGATTATGGTTTGTGCTACCAAGGAAGATCAAGATTGGACAAAATGCCAGATATTTGTGGCTTTGTTGATGCAGACTGGGCTGGAGATCTGGATCAGAGAAGATCGACAAGTGGGTATGTATTTAACCTATTTTGAGGTGCAGTCAGTTGGATGAGTAAGAAACAATCTGTAGTGGCACTATCAACTACAGAGGCAGAATACATTGCAGCAACTCATGCAAGCAAGGAAGCAGCTTGGCTGCAGAGATTGTGTTCAACTATGGGGTTAGTACAAGGAGCTATAAGGATAGACTGTGACAGCCAAAGTGCAATTTTTTTGGCAAAGAACCCTGCATATCATTCAAAGACAAAGCACATTGATGTTCAGTATCACTTTGTGAGGGATATGATAGAAGACAAAAATGTGTTACTGGTAAAGGTGGACACTTTCAAGAATACTGCAGATGCATTGAAAAAATATGTGAGCTCTAAGAAGTTCACTTGGTGTAGAGAGACAATGGGCATTTTAGGGCTAAAAAAATGACCATGCTCTCTTCTGGCCCCCTGTGGAAAGAAAACAACAAGTGGGAGAATGTTGGGTTGTGTTATATTCTTTCCATGACTAGCCCACGTAGTTAACCAGAAGATTAGAGGGGGGGTGGAGCCCCCCTTTGTTGTGCTGATTGTGTAGTGGGGGGGGGGGGGGGGGGTCACAGGGGATTTGAGGTGTACCCGTAACCCCACTTTATGGGGTCTTTTTGGTTTTGGACCCTATGTTAGGTTGGGTGGACCCACCTATGATTTTTTGCATGATTTTAGAGACCTATAATGAATTTCCTATGTAGATTAGTTCTGATGATTCGTTCTAAATATCAGTAGGGATAGAAATTGAAGAGAGGTGAGCTAAAGTTCCAATGTCCATCTTGGGTGTCAATTATAATTTCTCTATATGGATCAAGTTAACTACAATGTAGATAAGCTTAATCCCTATTGGATACTGAAATTTATAATTAACATAAACTAAAATACTTTAAAATAATCATTTGGAAATCATTCTTTCTATACATTTCCATGTAAGTCATACTAAATTCTGAAATAGACATAAAAAATTCAAATGAATCATTTGAAATTTGTTATGTCTAATGATGAATTGACATATCTAAAAGAATTTTTTGTGAGGGTTCCTATAACACAAGCCATGTTTATATTGGGACGAAAAACATAGATAAAAGTAAAAATGTGAAATGTAGGTTTTAACCCTGTACAGAAATTACCTGCATACGAATTATAAAACACATAAAATAAATAATGTGAGAGAATAACACATAAAACACATATACACAGAGATTTCCCCTAGATCCCAAAACTGGGACTACCAGATTGATTTTTCATTATGTTCCTTTCAATTTTACAATACATATATATACATGCCCAAATCATCCAATACCATGGACCAAAACCATCATGCCCAAAACCATGTGCGAACACCATGCACAAAACCATAGGTATGTTCACCCCACCTAATATAGGGTCCAAAAAAAATTTCCTCGGGGCGCTACCATGGACCCCGTAGAGGGGAGCTATCTGCTCCCCTCAAACCCCATGTGACCCCTCCGCTACGCAATCGGCACAACGAAGGGGGGGATCTGCCCCCCCTCTAACCCCTCAGTTCACTAGGGGGGCTAGGCATGCAAAGAATATAACACAACCCAAGATCATGTTCCTTTGGTAGGACTTCATGTTGAACAACATCTTTCACGTTTCTAAACACCACATCTTGGTTGTACATAACATTCCTTGTTTCTAGGTTCCAAAGCTTATAACCTTTTAGACCATCCTTATACCCAATAATGATGCACCTTTTAGATTTACTATCTAGTTTGGTTCTTTTTTGATTTGGAACATGTACATATGCCTCACAACCAAATACCATCATATGTGAAAGAGAGGGCTTCTTACCAGTCCCTATCTCATGTGGAATCTTATCCTCCAACACTAATGAAGGTGACCTATTAACTAGGTAACATGTAGTATCTACTGCCTCTGCCCAAAATTCTTGCCCTAATTTAGTGTCATTCAGCATGCTTCTTTCCTTTTCCAACAACTTCCTATTCATTATTTCTAAGACTCCATTTCTAAGGTGTGTATGGAGTAGTATTTTTCCATGCTATACCACACTTATTATATAACTCTTCAAAACTATTCTTGAAAAACTCTCCACCAATATATTTCCTCAACACCTTAATCTTATTCTCTATCTGATTTTCCACCAGAGCCTTAAATTCTTTAAACCTGTCAAAGACTTCAGATTTCTTCCTGAGGAAATATATCCATGTATTCCTTGATAAGTCATTTATAAATGAGACATAGTACATAGAATTACCCAGTGATGGAACTAAAACAGGTCCAAACACATCATTGTGCACAAGCTCTAATATCCCTTTCACCCTCTTAGCACCTAAGGGGAAAATCACCCGATTATGCCTCCCATATACACAATATTCAAAAAAATAAAAATCCAAAAAGAAATTAAACATACCTTATGCCATACCATTACCATCCAATATTTGTAGTCCCTTCACTCCAATATGTCCAAGCCTTTTGATGCCATAGCATGGTATTTTCTCCAGAGACCATTAGATTTTTTGCTCCACTTTCAGGAACCAAAGCACTGTTGCACCCATCAATAATAGTGCTACCCAAATGCTTGTACAAAGTTCCAATCTGAAATCCCCGCATTAATGCCAATGCTCCCCAAAAAATCTTGCATGTAGCTTTCTCCAACACTATTATTACACCTATATCAGCCACCTTGCTTATAGAAGTAAGATTTCTAGCCAACGCAGGAATATGCAGAACACCATGAAATGTTCTAGTCCTTCCACCTTGCAACTTCAGCTTGAATTTTTTGCGTTTGCTAAATCTGGCCTTCCTGTCATCCCCTAAGATGACATCACCAACATCATATTTCTCGTACTCGCATAACAAATCCTTATGGGGAGTGAAGTGAAAGGATGCACCTGAGTCAATAAACGATGCCTCATGGTCTACATATGCACTTGAAGAAGAAGTCAGGTACACATCCCCACCTTCATTTGAGGTAGTGTTTTCCTCTAAATAAGGAGCATCATCATATCCCTTTCCTTTCATAGGAGCTTTAGATATATAGTCATTTTTGTAGTGTCATTCCCTTCCACATTTCCAACGCACCTTTACAGATTTCCCTGGAGATTTAGATCTCCCTCTAGATTTAGATCTTGCACTCGAGCAATTATTTTTGTTTTTGTTCTGGGACGGTCCTTGTACAGACAAGGAATCTCCATTCTAGATCTCCATATTTTTCCCTCTCATCTCCTCTGATAGAAAGGATGACACTATTTCATCAAACTTCAAGGTAGTTGTATTTCTACCTATTGCAACAACCAAACTATCTTACAAATATAGTAGAGAAAGTAACAAACTAATCCACTTATCTTCGCCTGAAATTTTATATCAATAGATAAAAACTAGCATACCATAGCATTAAAGGCATTCATATGTGTTGTCACTGAGTTTCCATCCTCATACTCAAGTTATACATCTTTTTCCACGGGAACATTTTGTTCACCAAAGTCTTAGATTGGTATAAAGTCCCTAACGTTTCCCACAAATCCTTTGTCGTAGGTTCCCTTGATACATTCAACAATACTAAATCTGAGATACACAATAGTACTGTGCTCTTTGCCTTCCAATCCAACTTCGCCTAGTGTTTTGTTGACATTTTCATTGGTTTAGTACTCGAATCTACTATGATCCATTGATCTTTATCCACTAATAGATCCTCCATATTGAGCTTCCATAACTGAAAACTTTTTCCATTGAATTTATCAATCTTTATATTTCCAATATTCACCATCTTCTTTCACCACAAGAATCGATCCTGAAGATCTCCCACTGAACAGTGTCTACCATAAGCCCGAGAAAACCCTTCAATGGCAAAGGCGTCCCCTGTAAGCCGAAACAACTCTAATATCAAGGGTAGGTTTTAACCATATACAGAAATTACCTGCAAAAAAATTCTTCAACCAAAAAAATAAAAAATGGCGAGAACATAAAATAAATATATAGAGATTTTCCCTTGGATCCCAAAACTGAGACTACTAGATTGATTTTCCGTTATGTTCCTTTCAAAGTTACAATACATATATATACATGTCGAAGCATTCATAAACCCCAATCCATTAACCCTGGATTAAACATAATCATAGTTCCCTTGACCGGATCTACAAAATACCATGAACAGAAAATGATCATGCCCAAAACCATGGATAGGTCCACCCACACCATATTTGGGTCTGCCTCCCAACTATTTTTGCATTTGCGTAAAAAAAACCTAGGGTGCTCTCCCAGACACGATGCAAGGGGGCTATTGGCCCCCTGCAGACCCCTTGGAAAGGGGGGCTGCCTCCCACCCTGGGACTAGTCATGGAAAAAATATAACACACACCCAACATTGACCTTTATCACTTTAGAAGTTTAGGATTAATGTCAAAGCCATGAAGCATTGCACAATAAATTGAACACACTGGAGACAAATAGTATGAAGTGTCCTTTATTTCTCCAGTGAAAAAATTTATCTAGACAACCTCCTCCTTTTATAAGAAAGGAGATTTTGAAATACAACTATCTAGATACCATGTGAATTTACAACACAATGGGTTAGATTTAAGTTTTTTCCTAACTAACTTACAACTTCCCCTTATCCACACATTTGAGAGAACCTTAATGATTTTGTCAATCTAAGTGAAGTGTTCCACAAAAGCACAAATAAAACCCATGGATGACGGTTAAAAGTGGATCAAACCACTTAGAACCTCATAAATACAACATGAAACACTCACATGTATGGAAAATAAATATACAAGTGTGCCTCCTTTTTATATGGTCTAAATCCAGTCAAGCTGACTTGGTTAAACAAATCATGACATACTCTCTAGAAATATGTAGTCATGTGAGAAATATCAAGAAGAATATAGTTGTGTTCACACATGTCCGACACACTAGTTTGATAATACATAGATAAAAATCCATCAAGTGTGAAAAGAATCAATAAAATAGGGGCACCGCTCACATTTGCTAGGCATCAATGATAACAATGTAAAATTTCAAATGGGAATTGATACAATTACCCATTTTTTTGAGGTAGCAAAAAAGTCAATCAATTTTGAAAAGTGTTGATACAGAATACATGCTTTCTTTTTTAGCATATTTTTGACACTTTAAATTTTTTTATGTATCTAACATGAACATTTTTTTTTAAATGTTGGTGATTTTTATGCGGATTTTGAAAAGTGTTCATGCAACATCAACCACTTCTTTTCTAGGGTTTATTTTTAACACTTTAAATTTTCTAATGTATTATTGGTGGATAATTTTTTTAAATATTGGTGATTTTCATGCAAATTTTGAAAAACATTGAACATAACAATTCAACATTTTTTTAAAGATATCTCTGACACTTCAAATTTTCTTATGCCCTTATTATGCACATTTTTTTTAAATGTATATTATTTAACAATTTTAAGTTGTCTTATTTCGCTTTTTTCTTTTCATCCTAGGATGTTAGTTTTTAATATGTTTTTTTTTTGTTTTTCTTTGCAATTCTTTTTTATAATCAAAATTTTATTTTATTTTTTCAAAAAAAAATTAAAATTAAAATTATTATTATTATTATTATTATTATTATTGTTTTTTCACTTACTGGTTCACGGATACCCGGGTCAGTGGGTAGCCACTATGTCCAAGGTTTTAAACACTGAGTGGACGCCACCCGAAGGGCATCAACACCCCTCGGCCTATTTGCTGACCTAACCCCAAGAGCTTTCGGGATTCGACCCTGTGACCTCCCATTGGCGAGGCACTTGACTTGACCGATTGAGCTAACTCTTGGGGCTTATTATTATTATTATTGTTATTATATATATATATATATATATATATATATATATATATATATATATATATATATATATATATATATATATATATATATATATATATATATATATATATATATATATATATATATAATATAAAAAAAACATAAAAAATAATAATAAAATAAAAAGAAACAAAAAATAAAATAAAAAACCATAAATAAAATAAATAGAACTATTTCAAAAAAATATATATATAATATAACCCATAAACCTAGAACCTAGAAGAATAAAAATAATTTTAAAGAATTAAAAAAATAATAATAATAAATAAATAAACTAAAAAACAAACAAAAATAAAAATAAAAAATAAAAAAACATTCAAATTAAATTAAAAACATAAAACATAAAAATAAAAAAACATTTAATAACCTTAATAAAAATTAGAAAAAATCAAAATTTGAACCCCAGGGCTTGGCAAGTCGATTCCGAGAATCGACTTGTGCCCAGGCTGATTCTGGGAATCGGCCTGCCAAGCCCTCATTGCTCGGCCATGGGGCTGGGCAGCCTTGGCAGCTCTGTGCGGAGCTACCAACACCACCCAGCCTACCTACCGAGCAGCCTTGGGTTGGCCAGCTCGGGGCTTCTTGACTGCTAGGATGGGTCATGTCGTCTAGCCTAGGGCCACTCGGCTGTTGGGATACAACACGAAGCACTCACGTGTGTGGAAAAAAAAGATATAATTGTGCCTCCATTCTCCAAGAGTCTAAATTGATTCATTGACTTGGTTAAACAAATCATTAACAAATTTCTAAAAATATGTAGCGTCATACGGGAAATATCAAGAAGAGTCTATTTGTGCTCATGCATGTGTGTGACACACTAGCTCAATAAGAAATATATAAGTCATCATGTGTGAGGATCAATAAAATAGGGACACCCCTAAAATTTGCTAGACAACATTCATATAATTTAGTACAAAAACAATAAATTGTCATGAAAATATTTGGTTCCCATGCCATCATTGACCCCAAGGAAATGTGGATAAATTGTAATGTGTAGCACCCTAAACTATTATGATGAATCAGGCATTGAGCAATATGTAAGGCTCCAAAACATATATAATGCGAGTTAGAAAGAATAAAATGAACTAATCTTATTAGCTTGAATAAGAAAATCATTGTAGTATAACCTCATCCCCTTTACATGTCTCTAGGAGGACGAAAGCTATCTTCCTAATTTTCTTAGTTAGGGATAAGTAAAAGTGAGATAAATTTATGGGTGGGGACTAATGAAAACTTAAAAATTTACCCTCAAATGCATGAGCTAAAGTACTAAGTCCATATTTGGTTCAACTATCCTTCATATAATTGTCACAAACCTTTAAGACAAATATTTTATATCCAACATTTCACTATTTCAACAACTTTTCTTCCCCTTTCTATTAATTTTCATTTATTATTATTATTATTATTCTTAATTAATATTATTTTAAAGTCATTTTTCCTGTTGATAAGAATTCAATTATAAGACTTTAGGGGTGGATTTTTCTATTGAAGTAGTGTTATAGACATATTTGGGCACTGCAACCCCAATCATATATGTCAATAAACCAAGGGCTCTTTAACCCCTAAAAGTGTTGTTTCATACCCTAAAGGATCATGGTCAACTGATTACATCATTTCCCAGAAGTTCCACCTAAAAAACCACTCAGAACTGGCCAAAACTGGACCATACTGACTGCTCCATGGTCAAGGTGTGATGCATACTGGCTGCTACACTAGCCAGGTGTGATGCATATGGAAAGAGCCTTCTGTGGGGTGCGATGAGTGAGAAGAGACAAATGGCATAGACAGTTTGCTAAGTGTATGCTCATGCAATCTTCTAGAAACTTCTCCTATGACACCTACCTCTCTGAATTTGCCCAGGGATGAGTAAGAGACCAAAGAAATCTCCAAGTGGAACCAAGAACTATCAGTGGAATGACACTAAGCAAAAACCCAGAGCTGACTCACCCCCTTGCAAGACATTTATATATGGATCCCTTATCTGAGAGATCTAGGGGCTAGAATTTTGTAATTTGTAAGGAAGTGTGGTTGGTTTCTCTTTGAGAAGGAACATTGTATTGTTGGGTGATCTTGCTTTCATGAGGTGAAAATGGCTTTGATGCTGGGAGGATGATGTTGGATCAGACAGCTCGGTTGTAATCCTCACTTCTACTTTTAATAAAGTTATTTGAGTTTTCCTCCATATAATCGTGTATTTGTGAATCTTGCTATTTGTGAATACAATTTTATGCTCAATGTATTTCTGATTCTACATTTTTTATGGCATTATAGATCGAGATGCTTTCATGGTGTTTTATTTCTTTTCCTCTACAGGTATTCTCTAAGGCAGGAAAAGTAGGAGAGGAGTGGCAAACTCTATCAAGGGAGAGAGGAAACAAGCAAGGAGCCAAGTGAATGATTCAAGTTGGTGCTCTCTGCTTCTCTCTTATGTATCATACATAAAGGAAATCACAATTTGCTTTGATTGTTTGCTTCTAAGATAGCTACCCGTCTTAGTGGGACTAGCAGATTGAGAAGACACTAGTTTTCCTAGAAACAAAATGGAGACTTTGCTGGGGACAAATTAGTTAGTTAGTTTGTTATTATTGTTTGCTTTATAAACTACAGATGGAGCCTGAAGTTGAGCCAGCTAGCCTTCGAACTACTCTTGTTATGCAAGTGTAAAGTAGATCAACACTACTTTAGTCAATCTCTAGGTTGGTTTATGAACTGAACATCTAACTTGAAAATGTCCTAAGTGCCCTTGTGGTAGCTGAATAACCTCCTAAGATCATACCCTTGTACTTTTTTTTTTACTGTCTATCATAGCTTAGCTGAAATAACTGAACTTAGCTACAAATTTTGAGGCAAAACCAAACTTAGTTTTGTTCCCTGGTCCATCGGATTGTTTGTAACTGGCAGCTTGTATGCATCGCACCTCCCATGTGTTGCAGGTGAGATGCATCCTTGTTTCCCTTAAGGACAGGTGCGATGATTGAGTGATACTGTTTTCCTCTTTGGAATTTGGTTTTTTCTCCTTGTTTTCAGCTCTATTCAGTAGTTTTGCTGCTTATGATCAGTATCTCATTGCTGAAACCTTCTTCCTTTACATTATTTAGCCTCGATTGATAAGGATTTTTGAATGTTTTTGAATGTATTTTTCATCATTTACAATCCTCCTTTGTCAAGAGTAGCTTAATCGAACTGTCATTTTTTGATTCAAAAGTGTCGTAACTGTCGTTTTGAGTCAAGAAGAAGAGTTTCATAAAGTCTTCCTCCTCTAGATAGTTGATTGTACTTTTGTCATTGTATTTGATTCGAATTGCCAATATTTGAAGTGTCGAAAGTAGTTTTCCATTCGAAATAAAAAATGTCGTTTTAGTCTTCCTTTCATTTTGAAAAGAAGTTGTTGAAGTGTCGCTTTGAAGAAAATAGTTCAGATCTGTACTTAGTTTTCCTTTTTGGCATTCTCACATAAAGGAAATAGAAAAACAAATACATGCATGTACATTTTCATTTAGACTACATGCAGAAAATGATTTAGGAAAAGTGCATTTAGTGTGTGCTCCTTGCTCTTTGCTGAAAGAATCATTCTCTTCTTTCCTTAGTAGCTAGGATTTTCATTGCTAAAAGAAAACAAATGACTGTTTATCATTTTAGATTGCATATTTAGGAATTTTACATCTACATCACACGGTGAAACCTTGAAAGGAAAACTTCTAAAAAAAAGATCAACTCTAAAGATAAATCTCAATGAACATAAAAATGCTTTGGAACCTAATGCAACACATCTAGAAGTCTAGGCTAGATACGTGTTCCAGCATCGTAAAACCTAGTAACTATCATTTTCATTGAAGGTTGGGTGCTTCCTCCTCTTTGCTACGACAAGTGCCAGTATGGACTTGTGCTCCCCGTACCGTCGAGTATATATTGGGAGTCCACAATAGGCTGATATCCTTTATCTTTAGGAAGTCATGTCTACCGCCCTATCAATTGCAATGCACTGAACATGACATTTGGGAAGATTGACTGCCATAGGTAAAGTCCTTGGTAATTTCCCTTTAATCTACCACCAAGGTGTATATTTCAGTTTTACGATTGGTTTGGTAATCCCTCTATCTATATTTCCAGAGTAGTCACTTTCGTTCCTTTTCGACTCCCTAAAAAAATGTCCATCTGAGCACTTTTCACTTCAGGCTCATTAAAAATCGAAGGCAACTAGAGTCACCTTTAACTTTTTCTCGAATCTTAAAAATTGAAAAAGCAAAGTTGTGTCAAAGCATCATAAAATTTAATTCAGAATAAAATCCTTGCTCCTTCGTTGATCTTAGGTTGAGGTAATGGAATCCACCAATCAAGGAATTCCCCTTGGGGGCAATCCTAGTCCTTTCTCTTCTTGGGGACATATTGGTGCTCCATGTATGGCTGCATTGTCCCTTCCAGGAATCACAATTCGCCTGCCAGTATGGCTATTCTCAACCTCTGTCGTTCAAAACACCGTAATTCCTCAGCAATTGAATCAGCAAACAGATGATACTGAATTTGTCCCTTCACCTTCTACTTCATTTGTCTTTCCCTCCCCTTCTTCTTCTTTGCTTGATGAAACTAGTGATACTAAAAACCAAGTAACTGAGAAGAAAAAGAAAGGGAAGGAGAAGAAGAAGAAGAAGTTAGTCAAGCAAGGCGGCAACCATGCATCATCCAGTGAAAATCTGCACATCGAACCTTCCAAACCAAAATCTCCATGCATAATTTGCAAAGGAAACCACTTTCATTGAGATTTTCCTTGCATTCTGCGGATCTTGAGAGAATGGTCTCCCTGTTTGCACCGTCTAGTGTCATCAACCTCTATTGATCATGTTGACAACACACCATCAACTAGTGAAAATGAAGTCAATGGAAAAAAATGAAAGTTCATATTTCCATGTAGGTTGTGTGAAGGTGATCATGCCCTTCACCGTTGTCCTTTTCTGGATGAAGCCAAAAGTGTCTTGGATAACTATCCTACTTCACCGCAGTGACTTCCTTCTGGATACAAGAAACTCTTGCCAAGTCCATCGCTAGTTGAAAATCCAACTGACATAACTCAATTGCCGATCGAAATGCCTATCATTGAAAGTAAACCTTCTGAGTCCATACTGGACCAAAGTCAACAGGTCGAGATGGTAGTCAACCCATTCTTGCCTTCAGAAGGTCCACCTTCAGATAATAGATTTTCCAAAGAGAATGAGAACGACATCGTTCAAATTCTTTTTGTTAATACAGAGTCTGATGAACATGGGGGAAATCCGCCCTTTCCTTTACAATAGGAGGAAAGTTCCCTAGTTTAGGAGGTTCATCCAGCCGTTTATCTGGTACCTCCTCTGAGCAGTCTAGTCGTTTCCTTTGATTGGAATCAACTAGCAAGACCCCGCCTTCCATCTAGTGTACCATTCCAGATCATAGTACAAGTGTACAGAATGATCGTGTCTGGCACTATCATAGATGAAGGGGCTTCAGTGAGTATCCTTTCCTGAATTTCTTGGAAAGTGCTTGGTTTGCTATCGCTTCTGCCTAAGAATCAAAATCTGTCAGGCTTTAACAAAGGAACCAGTCGACCATCAGGGATCCTTCCAAATTTACCCATAACTTTGAAAAGGAAAACCGTTCATTTGAACGTGATGGTAGTCCAAGGGCCACAAGATTACAATCTACTCCTTGGGCGTGACTATGTTTATAACATGGAATCTATTGTTTTTACACTCTTTAGAGTAATGTGTTTCCCCCATGAAGGTAGAATGGTACAGCTTATTGACCAGCTTTCATTTCTCGGTTCAAACACAACTACAAGTCAAAATTCATCCCTAAATCGTCTCTTCATGTCAAGAATGTCTCTTTAACCTTCATTTCATCCACCTAATTACCACGAGTAGTTCAGTGAATGTAATGAAGTTTAGGGGGCATCCACCCTGGTCTGCTTCGGTAGTCGAACCTTGCTAAAAAGATAGATTTCCTTGTAGGTTATATGATTGATCTAAAAAACCATTTCCTTGTAGCATTTGAGGATCGGTCCGAAACTCGAAGGTTATGTTATTGAAAGCTCACACCATTCACCTTTGTCCATGGACAAAGCCAAGGAAGTGTTTTTGTCTAGCCACAGATAGAAATAATCCTGCCTAACTGCAAGGACTTCCATATGGTAACTTGGAAACTCTCCTTTTCTTCATACCTAGGGGAATGCAACCATTTTTGTGCAAGCAAAAGACGACCAATTTCATTTTTTTATCTTTTAGCGTTTTTTAGACTTTTAGCATTTTAGTTCAACTGCTTAGGTTAGGTGAATGGTCTGATCAACCATTCACCTTTGTCGGCAGCATGCAGACAAAGAAAAGGAAGGATTTTGCCTCAGCGGAGGACAAAACCATCCTACCTAACCTTAGTAGTTCCTTAGCTTTTAGTGTAGTTAGCTCTGTATTTTGGTCGTTTCTAGCCTGCATGAAAAGGCAATGAGCAAAGTTTCGCATGGTGCAAGCTCGTTAAAAATGAACCTACTAACAAGAGACATCTTTAAAATGACTGGCACGAGAAATGTTTCCGCAATGTTCAAGATTGTTAAAAAATAAACCTACCACTGAGCACATGTTGGCACAAGGTTCAAGCTCATTAAAAAATAAACCCGCCTTCAGTAAACGACCTTTGTGATTGCCTTGCTATCAACCTTTTGAACCTTGGTTGTGTTCTTCCATCACCTCCATTCTTCTGACTGATCATGTGCATCCACTTGATTATTTACCCTTTTGAGGAAAAGCTATGACAAGTGATTATGTTAGTCACCCTCTTCATACGACCATGTTTTGAGAAGTTCCAAACTTACCTGGGACCAGCTGCTACCCAAAAACATCACTTGTTCCTCAAAAATGAGTTTCTTTTAAGCTCTTTTTAGACTCATTAAATATGAAAATATTGCCGAGCTATTGGCCTTTCCAGCTCGTTAAAGTAAAGAGAAATGCTATCCTTCCTATACATTTTAATCTTTTAGAACCTGAGGGATTATCAAACAAAAAGATCGAGTGCTTGTCTTTTTCGGCTCGCTAAAGCAATCAAAAAGTCATCCCTTTCATATAATTTTATACTTTTTCGGACTTAAGGGATTATGCTATGAAAAAGGACTGCTGGAGTTTCCTTTTCATCCCTTTTCAAACTCTCTAAACATGAAAAGGACCGAGTTATCTTTGTCATTAAACTGATTAAAACAATAGCGACAAACTTGTCCACCCGGAAAAGAACGATTTTCACTATTGCTAGGTTCGCTAAAACATAGCGACAGGTTTTCCCGAAGGGAAAATTATAGAACAAGCATATGTTATCCTCCTCAAGCTTGAAAAAAATAAAGAGGTACTGGTCAACAATGACTGGGGAAAAATGGGAAGAAAACTTGAAGAACTTTATTGGTAGCAATTCGCTCTTGAACATGACACTTTCACTCCATCACCATGATTAAGTCAGGTTGGGTTATTCTATTCACCGGTCATATCACCATTGGTCCTCCTTACCATCCATTTTTGTAGTTATTGCTACCAATCCATTAAAATGTCGCCGACATGTTCAAGAGAAGTCATTCAGAGAATTCACCACCCATCTAACACCTCATCCACTTCAATGCCTTCACCCTCCATTTTTCATGACCGCCATTCCTGAACCTTGTATCATCAGATCGTTTTCACCTCTAGAAAATCATTTTCTTCATTTCGTGTCGTAGATGTGGGATACATCAAGGCCCTCCTATGACGAGTCACTTCTTGTCGACATCAGCTCATTATCCAAGAATTTGACTTAGAAACAACCCTTTAAGTACTTTGAAGCTTGCATGCCTCAATGGCAAGTTTCTCACTTCTAGCGACATGTTTACATCAATGGCCTTCGACCGAAAGATTTTGCGTGGTGTTTGACATTGACTCATATATTAACACCACGTGAATTGTACTATAGCACCCTGAGGGTCATTATCATTATTGGTGATTCCTCTCGTGCCTGTTAACAGCTTACATCATTGGTTGGTAATCAGGCGATGTCTTTCCATGTTCGATTTTAGAACATCTTTTCACATCGATTGACTTGTACATCGGGCAAAGATTGAATGAGTTTAAAGACCTCGAATCTAGTTTCATCCATCTGGGCTCCAATATATTCAGGAAAATAAAGACATCAAATGTACACAGAAGCTGCACAGATGATCATCCAAGCTAAGGGATGATGACTCTACATATAAAGAATCACCAGTCTGCAACCACAAACGGTTATCTATTCCATGTACATGAAAATGAATTTATAAAAGCTGAGCATAGGAATGCCCGCCTCAGCTAGATCATGAAAATAATATGATGATGATGTATTTTATTATATCTTATGACAGGTCACCTTCCAGTTCGAATACCTCGGATCCTCATGATAAAGCATTTCACCCGACATCAGAAGATTTACGACCTCATGCTTTAGGGGGCAACTGTTATAGACATATTTGGGCACTGCAACCCCAATCATATATGTCGATAAACCAAGGGCTCTTTAACCCCTAAAAGTGTTGTTTCATACCCTAAAGGATCATGGTCAACTGATTACATCATTTCCCAGAAGTTCCACCTAAAAAACCACTCAGAACTGGCCAAAACTAGACCATACTGACTGCCCCATGGTCAAGGTGTGATGCATACTAGCTGCTACACTAGCCAGGTGCGATGTATACTGAAAGAACCTTCTGTGGGGTGCAATGAGCGAGAAGAGACAAATGGCAGAGACAATTTGCTAAGTGGATGCTCATGGAATCTTCTAGAAACTTCTCCTATGACACTTGCCTCTCTGAATTCTCTTAGGGATGAGTAAGAGATCAAAGAAATATCCAAGTGGAACTAAGAACTATTAGTGGAATGACACTAATCAAAAACCCAGAGCTGACTCACCCCCTTGCAAGACATCTATATATGGATCCCTTATCTGAGAGATCTGGAGGCTGGAATTTTGTAATTTGTAAGGAAGTGTTGTTGGTTTCTCTTTGAGAAGGAACATTGTATTGTTGGGTGATCTTGCTTTTCATGAGGTGAAGAGGGCTTTGATGTTGGGAGGATGATGCTGGATCAAACAACTGGTTTGTAATCCTCTCTTCTACTATTAATAAAGTTATTTGAGTTTTCCTCCATATAATCGTGTATTTGTGAATGCAATTGTATGGTCAATGTATTTCTTATTCTGCATTTTTTATGGTATTATAGATCGAGATGCTTTGATGGTGTTTAATTACTTTGCCTCTACAGGTATTCTCTAAAGCGGGACAAGTAGGAGAGGAGTGGAAAACTCTATCAAGGGAGACAGGAAACAAGCAAGAGCCAAGCGAAAGATTTAGGTTGGTGCTCTCTGCTTCTCTATTATCTATCATACATAAAGGAAATCACAATTTGCTTTGATTGTTTGCTTCTAATATAGCTACCCGTCTTAGTAGGACTAGGAGATCGAGAAGACACTAGTTTTCCCGGAAACAAGTAGCACACAATTTATTTTTCTTTCATTTCGTTTCCCTTTGCCTCTCATCATCTTATTTTGGCTTGATTTCACTAAGGCTTTCATGATTATTTCCATTCTTCATTTGTACATTTATCATGTCATTTCAAATGTTACTCATAACTTGGGAAATGAATATGTATATGGATTAGATGGAAATGTAAGGGGAACTATAGAATGTGTTAAGTATCAAAATGACATGATTATCCTACCAACCGTGGTCCCTACTAGTGTATAACGACCTAGGACAACATGCAATTCTTTGAGAATAACTATATCCTCATATGGTTAGATGAGAGAAAAAGCTAATATTTATACTCAGTTACAGATAATAAAGGCTCACATCTATGTCATAAGACACTTTACAAATTGTTGTAGCGGCTACAACCACCCTCCAAAATTTTTCCTTCGCTTCATTTTGGAGCCTCCCTCCTCGAAATCATCACAGCTATCCTGCACTGATCATGTGCTTGTGTTTATTTGTTTTCATTTTTTTGTGTAATAGCTTGTGTTCACTCACTTGTCCCATCGGTCAACCACAAGCACATACAGCACTTGGTTCACTCCAAAAATGGTGAATCATCTGCCATGATTGACATCATCAAATTGAATCCTATTAATTCTTATAATGTTGATTTTTGTTGTACAATTTTTTTTTGAGGTTCATTTTTTCCATCAGAATTTATCCAATGTGGGCTAGTATCTGTAGGTGGGCTAATTTTCCATGCTTTTTCCAAAAAATGTATTCATCAAATTTTGTTTCTTCTAAAAGTAATTCACCTAAATTTTATGGTATAAAATTATTTCCTTTAAATATTTCCAAAAATAATATAGAGTATATAAAAATCATTAGAAATTTGGATATTTTTATAAATATATCACGAGCTATTTTATAGATTACACATTAGAGACTAGTAAGATTAACCAAGTGTTATCGGGAAATCTAGTGTCTATGCAGAGCTGCTAGTCCCACTAAGACTGGTAGCTATCTTAGAAACAAACTAACTAAAACTACTTTCGTTTTCCTTTATGAGAAGTAGATAAGAGGGGAACAAAGGAGACCAACCTCTATCTTGCGCTTGGTTCCTTGCTTGATTCCTCTCCCTTCTGATATATCTTTGCCACTCGCTTCCTCGTCTACCCAGCTTCAAAGAGCACCTGTGGAATCAAAGCAGCATAAAACTATCCAAGAACAGAGATCTACTATCACAAAAAATATAGGACCAGATATATATTGACCACACAAATGCATATATCATCAATCATACAAGAATGTGGAAGAAAACTTGAATAGCTTTATTAATATCAAGAACAGCAAAGAGGATTACAACCAATTGTTCTGACCCAGCGTCATCCTCTCAGCAAGAAAGTCATTCTTCACCTCATGAAAAGCTTAGATCACCTAACACCATGATGTTACACCAAGAAACCAGCAGCACTTCCTTGTGAGATACAAAATTCCAGCCTCTAGATCTCTGGGATGAGGGATCAATATATAGATGATTGCAGGGAGGTGAGTCAACTTCTAAGATTTGATTAGTGTCCTCTCTCTGATAGTTCTTGATTCCACTTGGAGATTGATGATCTCTTACTCATCCCTGGGCGAATTTAGAGAGGCAAGTGTCATAGGAGAAGTTTCTGGAAGATTCCATGTCGAACCATCTTGCAAATTGTCTCTGCCATTTGTCCACTCTCGCTCATCGCACCTTGCATAAGAGCTATCCAGTATGCATCGCACCTTTTACTCTGGGCAGGTGGGATGCATCACACCTTCTACACTGGGCAGTCTGTATGGTCTAGATTTGACCAGTTCTGAGCAGTTTTCTGTGGAGAACTTCCGGGATATGATGTAAATAGTTGACCTTGTTCCTTTAGGGTGTGAAACAACACTTTTAGGGACTTATGATCCATTGGTTTATGGACATATATGATTTGGATGCTCTGAGTCCATTGAAGTAGGTTTTAAGAGAAATAGAGCATTGTAAACAACATTTTTTTGCCATTTTTAGAAAATACAAAGGCCCAAGCCATGGAAGCTGGACCAAGGAGATGTAGCCTAGGAGGGGTGGACTCCTTCATCAAGACACTGTGTTAAGTGTTCATGTTGATGTTTTGTTGTACTTTTCATTGTTGTTTTTCATCACTTGTTTTTCAAGTTATTTCTCTCATGATCTTAACATAAAACTTGATAAAGTTTACCTGTTTACATTCACAAACACCATAAGGGAACCTATGCACTTGAAGCAAAGGATAAGCATTTGTTTTTTAAATTTGAAGTCGAAATTAGCATAGCAAAACCACCATTCAATAACGAATCAGTAGCTCAAGTCACTGATAATAGGTTATTGCAACCAATAAAAATAGAACTATCATATAAAAGAGTCAATCATTGCCCTGATAGTATATCTAAAGCAAGTTAACTAATCAACCCATAAAAATATCATTAATAAAGACGAGACTTTGAAAGATAAATCACCCAAATCGATGAATAACTATCAAAATAGAACCATATCTAACAGATTTAAGTTGAAATTAAAGCCCTTGGGCAAGAACATAATAGATCCAGAACCTTTGCAAATATTCCAAAGGAAATGACTGTGTGTTTTATTGGAAAAATAAAGATTCAAGTTCCAACTTGTAGATTCACAACGCTATTGCAAACATGGAATAAAAACCCTCAGTATGGAATATGTGTGATGTCAAAGGTTCAATAAACAAGTTCACACCATGTTTAAAATCAAATTCATAGTAATGCTTCAATCACAACGCACACACATTAAATCTACAAATGATATACAACGATTTGTGGAGCTGGGGGTCCCTTACCAAATCAACTCACACACCTGGATTAAGGAGATAACTTATAGAAACGAAGAATCAATTATGCATAACAGTATAACTCACATATTAAATAAAATCTTGGCACAGAGGTTCTATTAATTCAACAATATTTACATCATAAGCTTTCCTAGTTTAGGAGAGAGAATTTCCAGCAGCATCTCCTTATTCTAATTGGTTTGTCTCAAAGCCTAGTTATAAAATTTATACATATTTATGAATACAAAGAGGCACTATTGTCTTACTCATAATAGAAAAAGTTTGAATCTCAGATCCATGTTTTGTCAACATGAAACCAAATAAGCTAGACTTAGACAATAGAAACTAGATCTGTTTGTAAAATTCCTCTCAAACCTCATCGAACCAGGTGACTACCAACTCATACTCTACAAATTTGACTGCAAAGCATGGTAAATGTAGCCTACTAGGTATAGGTACTGCATAAACTAGGGTTAGTGGCTTATATAGATCAAAACGTTTAGAAAAACACACAAATTGAATCATTCTGACATTAAACATAAATATGCTTACCTAACTTTGTAAAATATTATGTTTGCAATACTTCTTTTCAAAAACCACATCAAAATAGAGAATAAGAACCACAAGTTTAGTCCAAAATTGAGTAAAACAAATGTGGGCAGGGGACACAAATAAAACATTTTCAACACCCAACAATAACATTTAGTTGAATGTTATAGAGATTAGAGGCAATTTTATTATCTTATACTAACATTTAGATACGAATCCTAGAACAATATCCCATACTAACTTATAATATTACAATCATAATATATATCCGGTCAAATAATAGAGTAGGAAGAAACAAATATAAATAACATTACAACATCAATTATTTTGTAGTTGGTCACCCTGGGCCTATTGATTCTTCAAACGAAATGTTAAATAGAAGAGGAGATTAATTATAATGCAAAAAGATAGATGGAACTCGTAATTGATCACTGATGTTGATAACAAACGAATTAGGAATGGGGTTCACGGTAATCTAGTGTCCACCATGGAGCACTTGTAAACCGGGCACCTGATCCTGAAGAAGAGTGAGAAATTTGAGATATGAATGGGTTGGTAAACTGAATGTAAGCTCGGGATTGGGGCACTCGGAATAGTATTTTAAAACCATGTGTTGTTCGTGTTTTCCAAGTGCTTTGTCTAGGAAGTCGACCTTGAGTCCCAGGCTCTCTGATAGTGCTCCCATCAGCCTTAGAGCAAGTACCCTTACCTCTCTATAATACCTACTACACACTTCTTGGCCATATCCATCAACAACACTTCTTAATCAGAGGATTATTGTAAACACAATGTTCTTAGTATTCTTTGTCTTCCCACACACAAATCCTTCTCTGAAAATGATCTATACCTTGAAACATATTTTTTTTTTTTAATTTCAGGCTTAGGATGTAACAATCCAATTTTAAATTTATAAATTTTAGAGTTCTTTATTTAAGGAGAATTTAAATTTTTATCCACTTTTTTTTAAGAAAAAAAAATGCTTTTGTATTATATTAATAAAATAGATAGTACAATTGGCATAGATTTTCAATATGCCATGCAAAAATAGCAAAAAAACTATCTATATTCATTTCATTACAATAGTATTTCCATATCTTCTATTTTCTATGTTTCCATAATCTAAGATCTATCAGCCATCCAATACCCAAAAAAAAAGAAGCAAAAAACTTCATCTTTACAATAATTTATGTTCCTTGCATTTCCTAATGATACCCAACATTTTGTTTCCTAGCTCTTTGAAAAGTTTATGCTGCCGGCATTTGTCATGGCTCCTTGCTCGTATATTGAAAAGAAAAACTTACCAAGTGCCTTATCTATTCCTCTTTTGGATAATAAATCTGCAGTCCAGTTCTGCTCCCTATATATGTGATCGAAATAGATGTGATGGAATGTGCTTACCAGTGTCCTGATGCGCTTCATCAGATTTTTTAATATAGGAGGATTGAAACTATTAGGTCCTTTGACCCAGTCTATGATTCCTTTTGCATCACCATATATTTGTATGTGCTCCAATCCCAACTATTTCACTTCGATCAGTACTCCCCATACTACAACAATCTTTGATTTTCTATTTGTGCATTGACCCCCTTCCCACCAAAAGTGATAGTATTTACAAGGTTCTATAATTATGTATGCATCGCAACCGCATTTCCTCCTACAGCTTGCACCATCGAAGAAACCCACAGGATATGTTTTCCAAATGTCTCTTATGATAATTCTGGATTTACTACCATTTTTTGTTGGTCTGTACTCCTTGAAGTTTGCAGTAGTTTTAATGACATCCTCCCTTACTACCAGATATTATTATCAAATATAATTGCATTCCTACTTCGCCAAATGGACCAAATGAGATACAATGGGAGAAATTTGTATCTATCATGAGTTTTGAACCACTTCCTAAAAAAACACCTCAATGATGGGTAATGTTGAAGTGGAACAATGTTGAAAATGTCCATAACCCCCTCTCATACCTCTTTCACATAAGGGCAGCTCAAAATAAATGAACATTATCTTGAACACTACTCTTGCAGAGGAGGCAGATCCCCGAGCCTGAGTACCCTCTAATCTGTAGGTTATTCCAGGTTAATAATCAATCTATGATAGCCAACCAGCATAGAAAATTCATTTTATTAGGAATGTTCCCTCTCCATATAACCTGGACCCATGTAGGAAACTAATTCCCCTTCTTTATCCTTTGTATTCCTTTGTATATGTCTTTTACCATTGGGTGCCCCTTTTTGAGGCAACCACCCCAGATATTCATGTAGTGAAAGAATTTACAGACATATACTTATCTTTAATGACCAGTGACCATATTCCAGTGCCTATAGCTTCCCTACACATGCTCTTTATGATTAGTTCTATGTTGAAGGAAAAAGGAACAATCATACCACATCCACCTTCCTCAATGGGCCTAGCAATGAGAGACCATTTAACCAAATGATACTTCACGTGAAGTAAAGTTTCAACCCAAATAAAACACCCCATGATGGATTATATATTTCTAATTACCTCCCTTGGCAATAGAAAAAGGTGAATCCAATATACCGCTATATTTTGTAGTACTGCTTTTAACATGATCATTCTGCCTGCCATAGTCAGCCATCTATGTTTCCAGCAATCTAGCTTCTTGTGGAACCTATCTATTAACCAATCCCAATGTTGCAATAGTTATTAGGCATCAAGTTGAAACCCATGTATGAAAAGCCTTCATCAATATGTCTAATACCAACTCCAAAGACTAAACTCATGTCCTTAATCACTGTACCTGCAATGTCATTACGTATGAGAATTGACTTCATTCCATTCATACATAGACCCGATGCCCTTCCAAAAGATGAAATGATGTTATGAATAATAGTCCATTTAAAAATGACAGCCAGACCACTGAAAAGGAGGTCATCAATGAACATCAAGTGAATGATGTAAATCTCCCTAGATATTCTAACTCTAGAGGTTGTACCTTGAACTCTAGCATCCCACACTTTTTTGCTCAGACTGTCAATAACCATGAGAATCCACATTGGAGATAGATCACATCCTTGCTTCAAACCCATGTGTGCTGAGAAGAAATGGGAAGGAAGTCCATTTATGATGAAAACAAAATCCGTGGTCTTTATGCAAGCCATAATCCAACCAATGTTAAGTGAGGACGTACCTTCTTTGGTCAAAATCAATTTAAGAAATTCCTAGTCAATGCAGTCATATACCTTGGTCAATTCCACCTTGAGAAGGCAAGACTTCAGATTCTTGGATTTAATGGGGTGCATAATCTCCTAAGTTATACCAATTGCATATTGAATCTATGTACTCTCTATAAACCTGAATTGTTCCTCAGTAATTTGCTTAGTCAAAATCGGCTTCATCCTTCTTTCTATCAATTTAGATATCAATTTATACATGGTGTTGTAGAGTGATATCAGCCTGAAATTTGCAAAATATTGGGGACTTTCCATCTGAGGAATGAGAGCGATAAATGTGGCATTCATAGCCCTGAGAATAAAACCATTTATCCTAGACTCATCAGCAGCTACCATGAGATCTAGAATAATCAAATCATATAAATGAATAAAACTTTCTACCCCTAGCCATCTGGTCTGGGGCTCTTGTCCTGAGCACTATCTCTCATAGTCTCTATCATCTCCTCTTTCGTGATGGGGCAACCCAAAATATCGTTATCCTCTGTGAAAACATCTCTGGAATGTGAGAAATAAATGCAGAATAAGATAGTAATTCATGGTCTCAGTCCATGTAATGGCTCTTGAAATGATTTATAGCTTCCAGTATGAGAGAAGATTGAGAGGATAGGATATTACCTGTAACCTCCTAAATGTTCTTGATGTAATTGATGCTCTTTATGATGTTGAACTATCGATGAACGTATTACGTGTTCTTATCCCCCGCTTGGACCCATAGTGCCTGACATTTCATACGAATGTCATCTTCCTAATTCAACAACAACAAATTCTTAATGCCCTCTAGCTCAATTATCTCGTGCTTGTATGAATCTAAGAGATATAGAGGATCAAATGGGTCATTCAACAATTTGATGGATTCATCAATATTGAGAATATTTTTAATCTCCTCTCCTTTTTTTCCATAAATCCACGAGCGAGTTTCCCTTTTTAATAGTGAAATCTTGGTGGATATTGCAGTCAAACAACGCATAGGGATAGGAGGCAATGGTCTATTCCATATCAAGTTTACGAGAATTTTGAAATCCTTCATCTACAACCATCTTGGATTAAAATTAAATGGATATGATCTCTTCACTTGTTCCTCTCTCCATGATAGAATAATAGGCATATGATCCAATATGGTGGCAGGGAGAATCGATGATTCCAAGTTAATTAGGTGGTGAAATAGAGATTGGTAGACCAAGAATCTATCAATCTTCTTTGATATGCCCTCTCCTCCAGTGTGCCCATTCCTACAAGTGGGGCCTAAGGGATCTAGAGCTATATCCACCAATGCATGAGTCCTCATCATGTCAATAAAATAAGTTATTAATACATCCTCCCACACTCTCTTGCCCCAAATCCCTGACTGCCTCAATGAGAACTTACATCTCCAGCGATAATGAGCGAACTCAACCCTAATAGCCCGAAATTAACCCCATGGTCCCAATAGTGTCTTCGACCAGTATAAGGTGCATAAGAATTGATAATCCTTAAGCTCCTGCTCGACCGCAACTTATATCCGGACATTATGATACTTGCACATGAAGTGTATGCCCTTAGTTTAAATATGTTGGGGTTCCACATCACACCAAGATTTCATGAGAGTCCATTGGCATCAGATGCACATACAAGCTAATGAGGACAAACGGAGAGCATTGATTCCCACAATTTATCACGCTCTGTTATTGTTTCTTGCAAAAGCATCATAGACGGTTTATATGACCATACAAGTTCTCAAGACAACAGATTTTATGGGGCACTCCTGACCCCCAGACATTCAAGGAGATAATAGTCATGGTGGAACCCCTTGGTTGGGTGTATCCTCTCTAAGGACTCGAGTACCATGGACATCAGAAATAGAAATCCTCCCTATAGTGTAAGTGATATCGATGCCAAATGTATCCCCTCCAGAATCCATATAGGAGGAAGCAGATAGCACAATTTTGTTCCACTGAATCACTTTTTTGAAACACGGAGCGTGCTTCTTACGTTGGGTGACATTCTGTCGAGAGGGACCTCCAGATGTAGGCTCCGAATTCTGGAAAAATTATCGCTTGTTGGTCAAAGGTTCAAGGAACTTGACAAAAACAATCAAGGCTTCCAACTCTCTGTCGGCGAATAAAGTAGATGAAGGTGCCTTCTCATCGGGAGGAAAAGATGAGGATGAGCACTCACCCGCTCGACCATGAGGAGAGTGTTAAGGAGGGAAAATAAAAAGGGTGTGCAAGAGGATTTTGGGTGTTCCCAAGGCAATCATCAGTGACCAAATTCTCCACAGAAACTAGTAGTTCAGCCTGAGTCAATCGGGTATGCAGAGGGGCCTTTCTAGTCCCCACGAATGTGATAGAGGGGTCCAAGTAAATGGGCTTATAGCATATATGGCTTGAGGATGTATAGTTATCAGAATGATGTGCATAAACATCATGTAAATTAACAACAGATTCATTAGAGAGGTCTGGAATACCTAAGGATACGTCAAAAATGGAAGTCGGTTCGACACCCTTGCCATGGACGAGTCCCAAGTTTGGGCCCTATGCAGTAAAATCACTCCCCAACTCCTCCCTTCGAACCGAATGCCTTGCAGGGATATCCCTAGACCCCCTCATGCCATGTCCCCAATTTGTTAGTCCCCAGCAGGTAGAAATAAGGTGGTCGGTCTCGTGACAGTGTAGGTACCTAAATCGTACACCCGAGTAGTCAATATCCAAAGTGAATGAGAAACTACTCAATTTGATTTCCAACGCCGCAATTAATCCTCTGCCCATCTCCACCTCCGCCTCCACCAACACCCATGCCATCCTCTTATCAAGTTGACCAAAAGAGCCCTCCTCCCAGTAGTAAAAACTCCTAATCCTATTAGCAATTTCTGTGATGGCTCTGACATTCCACAACTCTAGAGGGAGACCCAGCAACTTTCCCCAAATAAAATTCCTTCTAAGCACCTTTGCGAATGGGTCAAAACCTGATTTCCACCATTGCATAATTAGATATCAATTACCCTTCACCCACGGTTCCTTCGAAATGAAATCAGCTTCCTAGTAATTCGGGTAATAAAATGCTACCCATTTGTTAAAGAGAATGTCGACTTTAGGACATTATTTCAACACTAGAAACCAACATTCTTCTGCCCATAATTTCAACTGCTCCCCACAAGCACCTTGTACCACAGATGTTCAATGCTTTTCCAATAAGCCCCTACACTCAATACTAATGGTGGCTTCCCCACACTCAATACTAATGGTGGTTCCCCCTCATAGTGTACAATGGATGCTTCTTCAACTTCGATGAGAATTTCTTCTCTGTGAAATCATTAACATCCATATGTCCCCATGCGAAACTGATTGTACATGGGAAAAATAATTTAGAAACTGGTGAAGACTGGACATCGCTGCCCACTCAGCATGGATAGTGGCCCCAATCAATGCCTCGAGGGATAGAGGCATATGATCTTGCTACCAGCCATGTGGATGGATGGTACTCTAGATCAGTCTCTATGCAGTGTGATCCCTCCTATGAACATCGCGTGCCACCTTGGAGAAGCCCAGGTGTAAGCAAGTAGCCACCTACCTGCAGTTGTATGAGATAAAGGGGAAAGAATCCTAGCAAGGGTAATAATCCACTTCGAATGGTTAGATCACTAGTCCACAGAGGAAGGATGGGATGGGAAATGTTAACTGGGATCCCCCTTTAACAAGTGTGTCAAGAAGAAAAATGATAGACGGGATTATAAATAAATCCATCAATGGATGCCGAGTACTGATACATCGAGATCCCCATAAATCCGATCGTTAATGCACAATCAGGCTTTAATGGTGTTGTATCACTATTGAAAACCACAAAAAAATTGAGTCAGCTATAGGAAAGGATAGGTCATACCACTTTACAATGGAAAATCGAGCCTCTCGTAGAATCACCACCTTCTCCCACGAGGCCCCAATCCAGACCCTACCACACAGTGAGCATCCTTGGATCAAAGTAGGGTTCACGATACAGTCATTAACCTTATCTCCATACATAAAGAAAACATACATGCGCCACAGTATCAATAGTTAATAGCCTAAATAAAATAATAACAGTGACAACTGCCAAAATAGACCATAGGAATCCCCAAGGTGCTACAAGATAAAACCCAGGCACTGGTTCGAGCTTCTGTGTAATAAGCACAATAATCAAAACCTCCTGATAATTTCGACGTCGATACCAAATACTGCTCCCTATCGAACACACTGTGCTCAATCCATCCTCCACTTTTTTATTCTATTGCTCCTCTTCCATTGCCCAAGCTACTGCAGCACACATACCTGCTTCTTTCACACCCAGAACTCCTTTCTCCTTAGACGGTCCCTCCTCACATATGAGGCACGGGTTCGAGCTTCTGTGTAATAAGCACCATAATCAAAACCTCCTGATAATTCTGATGTCGATAATATCTATTGTAAATAATAACGCAATTCAGGGGCAAGTTACATACCTATAATCAGCAGGCTTTGAAGTCCAAATGTGAACATGATCTTCCAACAGATAACAGTGATTGTTGGAAATAATACTGAGAAGGGGGGGTGAATCAGTATTATCAAGTCAAATATTCCTTTTTCAAATCCAGATGATATACGCTACTTCAGTTAATTAAAATCGCGTATATACGCAACTATGTAGAAGGAAACCCGCGTATACAATGCAAACTTATAATTTACTTTATCTTTCATATTATGATTATTAATCTGCGTATCAGAATCAAATAACCAGTAACCAAAAATAGTAAAACACAGCAGAGGACAATCACACACAAGAACAAAAGATATAAGGTGGAAACCCAATGTGGGTGAAAACCACCTGCTGCAATTCGTCTCTATCTTCTTTTAATTAGAAACTTCCTTTTACAATGTATTGGTGCAGTCCTTTACGAGTACGCAGGCTGCAACCTGCAGAGAGCTACAACCCTCTCTCGTTCTCCAGCTTCTCCTGGAAGGGAGCTACAACCCCCTTATCTCTTGTACTAGCCAAGATACTAGTACGTAGGTGCTGGCCTACTGAAGGCTACAACCTTCTCTTTCTTCGAGGGACCACGTTTCATAAATTTTCAAACTAGATCCATGAACATCAAAAATTTCTGCTTCAACCAATCTCCTTTTCACCGAGCAAAAACTGAATCACAATAAACACTTCTCTGATAGTTCTACCTAGAACATAGTGACAGTAACCATATACCAAATTCTGAACCCAATACAATGCAGCAACAAACAGAGGCAGCTAGATCACAATAAAATACATATACGCTACTTAAACAACCTGAAACCTGCATGCATACGCTTCTGTGTTTGGAGCAACCTGCGTATACGCAGTTTGCCTTTACTGAACCTGCGTGTATTCGCGCCTTTGCTTCAGTGAACCTGCGTAAAAATCTATAAAGGATAATTCACTCTTTCAAACAGTCAGATACTAATTAACCCAGATTATCAGATTTATAGATCAAGCATGTGCCACATATAATAGATCAAAATCATACAAAGATACTATCATTCAAGCTTAAAGATTATGACCCATCAATAGAACTTATCCTTCTTTATGCATTAAGGTTCCTCCTTCCTTCAGATCTAGATCTGCACCATAACCCCAATCACAAATATTTCATATCTAGCACATATTAGATATTCAATTGATTCAGATGATGCTTTGCCAAATGATCTCCTTCCTCTTTTATAGTCTTAGGCCTTTCTCAATACCACGTTCCAAAACCATAATAGCACAATACCATGAACCCAATACTTGGGGTCAACACTTTTGGATGCAATACCACGGACCAAAACCATAGGATCAAAAACTGTCGGACTAATACCATGAGCCAACCATGAAAGTGCGTGAACTTTTCTCTTCATGAAAGGAACTTTTCTCTACATGAAAGTGTGTGAAATTTTCTCTATATGAAAAAAAAAATTTCTCTGCATGAAAGTGCGTGAACTTTTCTCTACATGAAAGAAACTTTTATCTGCATGAAAGTGCGTGAACTTTTCTCTACACGAAAGAAACTTTTATCTTCATGAAAGTGTGTGAACTTTTCTCTACATGAAAGAAACTTTTATCTTCATGAAAGTGGGTGAACGTTTCTCTACATGAAAGAAACTTTTATCTTCATGAAAGTGCGTGAACTTTGCTGCACTATAATTTATCATCTGAGATGAGTGGATTGCCATCAAGTACAACATATGTATCATAATGCCAACAGTTGAAGACCTGTTCTTTATGGATTTTGAAGTTGGTGAACAAACATGCTTTTCTCAACGGATCATCGGAATAGTATTCCATTCAGTCATTGTGAGAAACTCCTCTGCTACTTGCAGCATCTTGTTGCTCACCACATGTGGAATGCATAATATTGAGAAATCGTACCTCATCTTCAACTTGACATAATCTTATGCAAAAAACACTAGAAAGAGCCAAGAATAAGAAGCAAATTGTTGAAAGAGTATGAAAGAAAACACCTAGAAGGAGTCGTATTCAGCACAGGCCTGGCTAATTTGTTGAATAATCTGGGGTCGACTAGAATCGTATAAGAGACCTTGGAGGTCGATGATGGGCATGGAGTCTAAAATGAGGACTGTTAAAAAGTGATGTTTATATTAATGAAGAAGACAACCACTGGTTAGCTCTATGAAAGAGAGTCTAAACCAGGAAAGTCTAGCTCTGAATATATTGACTAAATGGCTAAATGACTCTCCACGTAAGATACCTGAAGAGTGTACAAACACTCATACAAGCCCACTTGTCCCATTGAGTCAAATGAGCCTCAAATATATAGGCTTTCACACTAACAATATGGTTTCAACCACTTCCTAGATATTAGGATATGAGGTCTAAGATTAGAGTCTCAAACCTATCATCATCATAACAATAATCTAAGTTTAGATTTCTCCATTACTTCCAACAAGGACTACTTCATCCAGCGTGGGTCGCTCGGTGGGAGGTCAGATGTAATGTTGTGGAAGCTCATAATAGTTTGCTCCATTGAATAGAAATGGCAAAGATTTCTCCTCCATCTCATTGCGATGAATTATGTAATGAGTTTCATTTGAGGGGGGCCTCCATCTTGACATTGATCATTTCCATCTCGTCGATAGAAAATGTCAAACTCTATAGTCGAGAGGATGTGGTATAGTCCGGACTAATAGTTAGATGGGAAGTTTGGTCACTATGTGATGAAAATTTGAGATTTTTTTTTTCCTTGAAAATCATGGAAATTTTGGTCATATTCTGATAAAATCTCGAAGGAATTTTTCTAAATCCAAATTATCCTTGTTAAACTTCAATATTTTAGGTGTTTTAAAAGTTTTTGATGGTGCTGAATCCATTTCCACTATCAAAAACAAGATTCAAATACTACTACTAAAAGATTTTAAAAAAAAATATCGGAATTCTGACCACTTTTAATAGTCTAGACAATTCTCAACCACCATAGATTACTCCATTCTAAATAGAATTATGTATGGTCCGGGTGCAGACATGCCTCGGAACATATCAGCAGCCTCTCTATAGAACTCCTTTTGTTGTGCAGGGTTGAACGGCAGAGCTCTTGTATCGACTTTCTGAATCTGTGATGGGGATTAGTTACATCTTCATAGCTTCTGGTAAAAACATTAATAGCTTGCCATTATCTTCCATAGTCATGCCTTATCTCGGAGTTAATAAGGTTCGTGGTGGTCCAATCCCACCTAGTTAATAAGGTTCGTGGTGGTCCAATCCCACCTGAGAGCTACTGGCAAGATATGCAAGATTTCTTCGATTGAAAAAAGTAGAAAAAACCAAACTCTACGTTGGAATATCTATCTGATTAATGGAGTTATTTATAATACTATTTTGTCGTTTCCTGTGGTACCGACGAAATGTATGTAACATCAATACAGTGATAAATTTGTGACAGAATGTTTGAGGCTCATAGATTCCAAAGCGCACAGAAGATTTGGAGGATATGCGGGGACATTACCCTCTGGTTGTGAAACATTTCTCTTTGCACATTGATCATTGATTTTTTTAAGAGGGGATATAGATCATTGATTACCCATTGATTTTTTCTCTTTTCTTTTGAGCAGAGAAGTATCATATCATTGATTCCCAAAACAGTGCACTATAAGGATATAGATTGCGGTCATAATTTGGCTTTGAAAATAGTGAAAATTTCTTTAAATTATGAACTTTGTAAACAACCACTGAAAATATCACCTTCTTTTAATAAAGAAATATAGGAAATCATATCAAATAAACAACCACGGAAAATATCACCATCTTTTAATAAAGAAATATAGGAAATCATATTAATAGATATGATTACCTATACAATCAGCCAAAACTTGATATCACTGTCTTAGTAGGAACAATTTAATGGTGAAATCCTATCATGATATCTGATAGTGAGCATAAGTTAAAATATTATACAATTTGTAATAAAATAATTATATATATGATAATGGTGATTAATGTCGGCTGAGACTAAACATCAATATATTTCAAAACCTAACAAAAATTAATAATTAATATTATATAGAGAAAAATATATACCGTCAAATTTAATAGCATATATTCCGGTTGTCAGTAGCACATACTTACGAAATCAGTGGAGGACGAACCTGTACATCCCTGACGTGAATGTAGAGAGAACGTGAGCGGACCTCGATCGCGTCGCTTAGTAATGGGATGGAATTTCAGAGTGATTTGTCTGTGAAATATTTGAACGTTTCAGAGTGTTTGCTTTTGCCTCACTCTTTATTTTTTATTTTATAATTTGTTATTTACTTTTAGCAAAGTCGGCCATTGGTTTTAAAATATTTTAGTTTCATTTCATTTTCACAGTTCCGCTATGGCTGTATAATGTAATTGTATTTAATATACAAAAGTGTAAAGTGTATATTTTATAGTATATATTAATGTAATTATATAAATTAAATTAAATGATTGAGTAATTTTAATAAATATTAATTCAATAATATATTAATGTAATTATATAAATTAAATGATTGATCTATTTTGATAAATATTAATTTATAATAGTGATAAAAATAATTAGTTTATTATCTGTTTTACATTGATAAAATGGAAAAGCTTAAAAAATTTAATATAAGTTAGTTATTTTAAATTATATATATATATATATATATATATATATATAAAGAATTTGAATTTTAAATTTCATGGTTTACGCAATATTTTTCAATATGGCAATAAGAAATTAATGTATAAATTAAATATATATACATTTAAAACAACATGTAACAAAATAAAACATAGTAAATAAATAAAAATTTAATGTCACTAATAAAAATTTAGTAACAACTAGATTGAAATTTCTGAATAAGATATTTTTGCAATTAAAATGAAAATAAAATAAAACACTACTACCTTTGGAATAAATTCCAACCCTCTCTCCATAACTATTACTAAAAATATTTTGCTAATATACATTGAAGTTAAATCTTTACCATTTACTTAATAATTATTAATAATTAATTAAAAATATATAAAATAATTGTTTGTCAAAAAATAAACTAAAAAATGTACATAATTAGTTAGAGACATAGTTAGATATCAGCCAAAAAAAAAATATGTCCATCCTATTTGGTTTGCGTAAATTGCCTAGAAATTGAGTAATTTGATTTCGCTGTCATTTAATGTTAAAAAATAAAAAATAAAAAATTCTATATTTAGAAAAGTGATATAAAACAATAAATTACATATTAAAAAAATTTAAGTGGCGAAAAACAATAAATTCCTTACTAAAGCATGGTAGGTTTGTAGTTGCCAAAAAAAATAATAGATGTGTGGTTGCCGAAAAAAAAAAATTCATATTAAAAAAAAGAAAAAATGGTAAATTCTAGTTATAAATACCAATAAGGGATATAATTTCAAATTTTAATTTTACATAACCAAATTTTTTCCTTATCAAATGATTTTTTTTTGTAAGTTTGGCAAGACCTTCTTCATTCATTCATTAAAAATGGCTGATTACATCCATGATTTGATGGTAAGATGGCCTCAAGTTTCCCAGTGGGAAACCAAATCTCTTGATCACCATACCACATTATAAGCCATTCAAAAGAAAAATAGTTTAATATTTTCTTTTAGAGTTATATATGTCTGAGTATCCTTATCTCGTCTACTATCAAAATATCTAAGACATAATATTAAAGTGTGCACATCCTACATTTATATTTAACAAAAAATGAAAACACACTAGACTTGACATACTACTAATCATTATAAGAGTCCACAGGAGCTGGATATTTTGTGCTCGAGCGAGGTAATTTTGTTTGAGGGAGACACAGAATATGCTTTTCTATACGGCTGAGGTGGGTATTCTATTGCTAAATCTAAAATTGGATAGGTTGGAATTCTTTATGAATTTTCGGAAGAACAGGGTCGGTCTTGGATGGATCAACTACAAGAGCTGACAGGGCTCTTGCCACAATATTTTTCATGAGCCAATATAGGTAGACGATATTTTTATACTAAGAGGATCGACCTCTAGTATGACTAGGCTTTGGTACCAACTCCAACAATTCGTCAACATCTATATTTTCTTATGTTGCACATCCATTCAGTTGCACTTCCCACCTAGATATAAGCCGACAGATGTGAGGTTGAGTGACAGTGTGGTAGGCCTGAACCACATCATCTATAAGCCCATAGGTATGTTTACGTTCGTGACCCCGAATAGGACATGGCTGGGGTTGGCTGCCACCACACCAAAGCACCCCGCATGACAACTGCAACCCTAAGCCTCTCCCATCATAGAACCTCTTCCAGAGGAAGGTCGTGCCATGCTATAACTTTGCTGGCCATGAAAATGAATTAGTGCACTGAGATAACAACCCACAAACCCTAGCACAGTGGAGTTGGTGAGCTTATGAACCTAGTGTGTGTACCCATAATCACTAACCACTGGATAAAGAAAGACAGTTGTTATACCTAATCGACCGGCCTCTGAAGGGACTTTCGAGAATGCACCCGAGATTTCCTCTGAACCTATAGCCAAACTACTTACAATGCCTTCAGATCTAACCAAACTCGAAACATAAAATTCTAGGTAGAAGGTATCACACGAGTCGCTTTTATTGTCATTAATTCCTTGCATTCGTCTAGCCACATTGCAAAGGTTGGTGAGTGTGTGAGGGCCTAAACAACATCCATCACTGTCATTTTTTCTTGGTATGCTAACCATGACATGGATCCCAAGGACTTCATTTCACCGCCCTCACGTATCAAATGAATTTTGAATTCAAACTTAAATTTGAATTTAGTAACTAAAATGTAAATTTGAATTTAACAAGGCCGCATAGGTAGTGTTCCTTACCACTTAGTTTTATTACTGAACTGTGAAAGGTATTAACTAGTTGGTTTACAATCCATAGCCCATATATTGGCCTATTATGATAAGGCTAAACAAGTAGGATCCCTTGATAGATACATGTGTAGATATCAAGAATTGTAAAAATACTAATTCCCTAAAATCTTTTGGAAAATAAAAAATTCAAAAAAATTATTATTAAAATTTTAAAATATAATCCATTAAAAACAAATGTGTATATAATAAAATTATTATATCATATAATCAATATAGGTTAGGAGTCATAGAAGTCTCAATCCAAACATGAACCTCGCCCAAGTACTATCAAATTATCAATTATCTTTTAAAAAATAAAAATGAATTTTTTTTAATTAAATTCTTGTAATATGGTTTATGTTACAAATATTTTCTTTTTAAATACATTTTATGTAGATATAACATAGGTTAAGAGTAACAAGAAACATAGTATTAAGTTTTTATCGAGTTATCAAATCTTTTTAAATTTTTTGAAAAGTAAAAATGAAAAAAATTATTATTACATTTTTATAATATGACTTATGCCACAATTTTTTTTTAATACATTTTATGTATATATAACATGTTTATTATGTCATATAATTAATATAGATTAAAAATAATAAGAAATTTTTTAAAAAGTAAAAATGAAAAAAATTATTATTACATTTTTATAATATGACATATGCCACAATTTTTTTTAATACATTTTATGTGTATATAACATGTTTATTATGTCATATAATTAATATAGCTTAAAAATAATAAGAAAAATGACATTAAGCTCTTATTATGTAATATATGTTAAAACTTCATGCTAAAATTGATTTTTATTAAATGCATTATATGTATATGTAATGTAATTTTAAAATATGATTAAGATAGATATAAATGGTTTTCTGGTATGTGTATGAGATTTTCTGGTTTTTGAGACATATTTGTGTGTAAAAAGTAGGACAAATTTGTATGTAAGGCTTTTTAGTGTGTGGGATTAAAAAACTTCTCTTTAAATTTAAACTTGTATAAAACTTCAACTTCAACTTCATTATTTACGAGAAAAGTATTTTGTTCTTAAGAAAATTTGAGAATCAAAATTATTCTCAAAATTTATAATTCGAATAACCATATGGTATAATGTGACTTGGACGGAATAAAGGGTAAACATGGTCTCGTTTTTTATCTTTCTATTTTTATATAAATAAAGCACTAATCACTATGTTATTTTAACATGATAAGACATAAATACAATGATTATGAAGAAGCCATGGAAATATTTCGGAGAGAAATTTTGAGTTGAAATTAAAGTCTAAACATAAACATGTGATTGGATTCATGTTTACCATACCTTAGCCTTTTCAGTTTTTGAGCTCTTCCACTTTATTAATTAAGACATTAGCAAAACCTTACAGACTTTTTAAGCGTGGGGAGTTTTCTTATTTCTTAGTATTTTTTTTAAATATAATTGAGTTTAAATTTTAAATATTTTAAATATTTCCATATCGAAGATCTAAATTTATTACAAATTTAATATATTTTTTATAAAAAAAAATAATTTTAATAAAAAAAAAAATAATTATTTCTTCTAATTATTTATAGGAAATAATTAGAAATTTAATAAATATAGAAAAAAATAAACTTATATGGAAAATTGTAACATTTCAATTAAACGTGATATATATTAAATTTTCTAAATAAAAAAATTCATCAATATTTTGAAAAAAAATTGTCACGTCTCCCATACCCATTTTTCAATCAAATTTAATACATATATAAATTTAATATTAAGTATTAAAATATTTTTAAAATTCATTTATTGATGATGATGATTGTTAGCGTCAGCCTTTGTAGCCTTCCTCCAATGATGAAACCTACTCTTACAAAGTGATTTTAAGGTGTCAAGGTCAAATTTTGTCATTTGAGTGAGTCTTCAAGCAAAATGTGGTCACTAGGCATTAGGTCTAGGGTTTGATTTCACTCCCTTTCAAAGTTGTCCAAATGTCAGTCCATGTCACCATTCAGCTGAGTGTACCATCATTCAAAGGGTTGTCATCATCATGTCAGGTTCCAATGGGTCATTTTACACCTTGTTCATGCTTCAATTGTGCCTAGGTAAGGTTCATTTCCCTCTCCTAGGGTTTTGAAGGCAATTTCTCTTAGATCGTCAAATCATCAACAAAACTTGTATCCTGATGTTCATACACCTTCCCCTATCCTTAATGTACCTTATTAAACACTTCTCATCACTGAGATCCCCCAAATTCCTCATTTTCACACAAACCCTAGTTTCTTGCTACAACTTGACAATTTTCAAGGGTAGGTCTGTGTTTAGCCCTTTTGGACCCCTTACCCTCACTCAATCTTTGAAATTCCACTTTCCCCTGTTTCCTAACATCCCCCTCCACTTCTCAAAATTTCCTCAAGAATTTAGAAGCCCCCTATCCCCTTCATTTCACTTCATTTCGACAAAGCCCCTCTTCCACACATGAGAGTAGGTTTCACTTAAATGACGTTTCTGAGAAATAAAAGATGAATTTGGGAAACTTGAGAGATTTTTTTGTCAACAATAGGCCAAGGAAGAAAAACCTCCTTCACTTTTTACATAGGTGTCGTGGTTTTAGAGAAATGTTAAAAATACAGTCGCCTCAGGAGAATTGATGCACCTCTGAAGTGACCTTGGGAAAATCAAGCTTTCTCCTAGCTTGGTTGGCCAAATGACTTGCTTGATGAGTCAAATGGTAACTAGACACAAATAGCCTTCCAATGAGCTATCATGACCTCAATTTGGAGTTGAAGAGGCATTCAAACGTTGAGTACAACTGCACTCTGCCTTTAGGCAACCTCATTTGGCACATTTTGACAAGTCTTGAGCGATTTGATTTTTTACAAAGAAAATGAACTCAAAATTGAAAAATTTTAGTTGGGTTGGAAATTAGACTAAAAAAACTTTCCAACGAGCTATCCTGCGCCCAATTTGGACACCAGGAAGGCCTCCAAAAGTCTTCTCGAAAAATCGCTACGTACTGGGCAGATGGCGCAGTGCACATAACTCGCGCGGTGCATTGGGCTCAAAATTCCAGTGTAAAAATACACTGGCGTGGCGCATTGGGCTGGATGTGTGGCGCATATAGCTGAGAAGCCCTGAAAATTTCTAAACTCGCTCCATTTGCCCGAAATTTCATGGATTGATCTTGATACAAGTAGGTAGACCTTTCAAAACTGTTTTCTATTCAAGTTCGATGATGGTTTGATGGTGTATGTTTCATGGTGCTTGTTTAAAACAATCAAACCCTACCTTTTGAATCACCTCAAAGAAACTTTTTGTTAGCGTTTCAATTCACTGTTTTGTCACCAATTTCACTCCCTCATCCCATTTGTCCCTTGTTTTAATTATTCCCTTAGTTTCCCTACCCCCTAAATTCACTAATCCCCTATCCCAAATGCCATTTTCCAAAATCTCAATTGTAAATCCCCAAAACCTAATCGTATAATCCCAAAGGATTCCACATTTCCCTAATTAAAATCTATCCCAAGGATCCCTTAACTCTCCACTATTTTTCCCTCCCCTTACTATCCCTTATGTCATTGTTTTCCCTTGGTGACAAAGGTCAAGCACATCATCAAAGGAAGTAGAAGACAGTGTGACATATCAACACCTATTTCTCCAAGATAGTTTCTCTACCAGCAGACATGACATCTGATCCGTCATATGAGCATGAGGAGGAGACCCACAATGACTCACCAACAGGGGTACATGCACCCAGGAGGCCTCATAGAGGTGGCAAAACATCCCTGAAGACCAGCAAGCTGCCCAAAGAAGCCTAAATGAGATAACACCCATTCAACAGGAGATAGAGGCTGATCGAGACATTTGGCTTGAGAGGATCAACATTCATCTTAAGAAGCTGTTGGCGAAGGAAAAAAAGGACAAGGTCATGCTGAGCCACATGAAAAACCATTATTGGGCACGAAATCACGTTTGCAACGCAAAGATCAAAATCCTGAAGGCAAGACTAAGGAAGGCACTAAAACGATGCAAAACGCATGATAGGCTCCAAATTTTGACTGAGGCTTCTTTGGCTGAACATGATACTCAATGATAGATCTCCAACCCAAATTTCAAGGAATTTGGAGAAAATTTTGTCAATTTTGAATTTTTTGGCTTTAAAATAGGTTTTTCTGCCCAACTCGTAGCGCCACTTGGCGCGCGCTTATAATTGGGAGATCCTTTGGAGGAAAACTTTGAATTCTAGATTTTTTATCAAAATTTATGCATGCTCATGGATTACCTAAGGATTTCATCAAGTTCTGGGTTGCCTAAAAGGTCAAAAACACCCTAAAAATGACCTCTCTGCCACCTTTTGCACCCACAGGAAGCAATCTTGGGAGATTGAAGTTTCGGAGTGGAAAATGACATCCAAATCCAGATATTTTTCTTGGGCTTGAAGGTAGACAGGCAGGGTTGTCCAACGAGCTATCTTGGGCTCAATTTGCACTTCGCGAAGTGCCTCAGAATCAACTCCAAAGTGGAGTGACGCATAGAGAATTTGGGTGCGGTGCATAGAGAATTTTGGCCTGTTTTTCACTGTACAGCGTAGAAATTCGCCCAGTTTTGACCAATTTTGCTTTTTGATGTAACTCTTGATCCACCATGATGTAATTTCATAACCATGATGTAGTATTGGCACATTTGTACTTGTTCTAGAGGATTCATTCACTAAAAAGTGAAAATTAAATGAATGAATCAGTTTCCTAGCATATATGGGTAAGTTATTTAGAATTAGAATTAGTTCAAACAACTCCTAGAATGATGAGCTCGACCCCTAGAGGTAAGGGAATAGGTTTGGCTTGTCTATATTATGTAATTCCTAAGTCATTTTTAGGGTTGGACACTTGGGATTGCTTGGCACATCATTGTACATTCTATCTCTGCATTTTTGGCTAAGGAAAGACCAAGGTTTTGCAGCACTTGTTGGGATCCATGTGGCTTTGTGTTTTGATGGTGTTTTTATCTATGTAATTGTAAGTTCATTGATGTTTATGTGTATCATTTTCCCTTCTCTTTGCTTCTGGAATTAAACAAATGAGTGATTAAGGTAGAATTCACTGGACCGTTGTGCTCTACTTTGAGATTTTGTTTAATTTTCAATATTTTCATTTGTTTGAGGAGGATTCTTGAGACTCTCTTGCCCTCCTTGGCTCCTCACTAGTCTGATCCATCCATTCACTCAATCTAAAGCATCAAAACAATTGCCTTCCTTGCCCCAATTAGGACTCTACAAAAATTTGGCTTCATCCCCGGACCCAAAAATTGCCTTTCCCATTTTCCAACAAAAAATCTCCCAAAAACTCAAATCAATCCTTGCACTTCAAACCTATCCTAAGATTAGTTGTTAAATTGGTCATCTCAAGACCCATCTGATTATCCTTTGCTGAGATTGAACGAGAGAGAGTCCTCTCCTGTCCTCGTAGGGCTAGCTACGAGGCTGAGTGTGGTTTGATGTCAACCTAAAATCTTGCCTTTTTAGCCTGAGGTAAATCTATGCTCTAACATAGTGGCGACCATACTAGGGAAGAAAGTTTATTTTCATTGTTTGGCTTTGTAGACTACAGACGGAGCTTGAAGATTAGCCAGGTAGCCTTCGAAACACTTTTGCTTTGCATTAGAGCAAGTAGATAAAAGCTACTTTAGTCAATCTTCGGTCTAGTTTAAAAACTGAACATCTGATCTAAACGATCACCCCAGTACATGTATCATGTTCAGACCTGATTGTTGATGGTGGACAACGATCAGACACAGCAAGGCTGAAATCATTCACCCGGTGACTCCAACTCAATGTAGAGACTCCACTGGAGGACTAACTCTTTCTCTAAGAAAATGGAATGATCTTACACAAAGTTCGGGTATCCAAAGTGGAATGGTATTCAAGATCTAATCTGCTTTCTTGTAAATTACTTCTTTGCTGTTCTTGAAGCTGTCCTGAAATTTTTTCAGAATTTGTTGTATGATAAACGTGATTAAAATCTTCACTCGATCTATTCAAAAAGTGTAAATACTGAGTTTTCCTTTAATCCTAGCCTCTTTACTTTTCCCACATCTCATGATGACTCTCTTTAGTGTGATGAGCCTAAAGAAAACAAACCTGATCCTATAACTCTTGTATATACTCCTACAATCTCGGATAGGTATAAACCTCTTCTTTTACCTTTTGTTTTTCATGCTTTCCCCAAAAACTATGATCTATACTTGCCAAGGTTTGATGGTGAAAGTAAGAATGTCAACGTTGAGAAACTGTTAGGCCCCTATACTACTAGTGTAACCCCTTATTGTTATTAGTATAACCCACTTATTATATTGATGTACCCATGTAGTGCCCATATTGTTACTATTGTGCCCCATAGAAGCCCACTATTGTTATTATTATGCCCTTACATTATTATTGTTATGTCGGCTCTGATTATGTTATAACCCCTTAGACTCCTATATATAGAAAGGAGGTCTTTTCATTTGTATCATCCAAGAATTGTTCATTTATGTAATGTAAAGGAGGTTGCCCCCTCGAAGAGGCTGAATTATAAGGTGTGGATCTCTCTTTTCTATCTTTTTGTGAGCTGGTTTCATAACATTTGGTATCAGAGCTTTGGATTCTAGGGTTTCGCTGCTCCAAACAGGTCATCGTGGAATTTTCGCTATAACTTTCTTTCTGTAACATTTCAGAAGTCGCAAAAAAAAACCCATTTGAGAAGAATTAGCGCTGAACCTTGGGTCTGAATTTCAGAGCATTTCGCGCGATATTTTCGGAGATATGATCTGAGGAAGTTGGTCTTTTTGCAGACTCCTGAATTACACTCAAAACAGGTGACCTGGGGAAAATCATCATAACTTTCTTTCTGAGCATCGGATTGAAATTTCGTAAGAAGGTACAGAAAGAGGACGGACTGTAGTTTCGGTTTATATATTTTTCAGAGTCAAAAGTTGAAATAATGATACGTGGCACTTCATACAAGTTAGCTCTACTGAACTAGTCTATAATCAGGTCACTGCGGGAGATTTTGCATAACTCTTTCTTGGAGAATCCAATTTGGATCAGACTTGTAGCATTGGAAAGAGGACACAGAGGGCTACTACAGGTCACAATTTCAGAACTTAAAGATCCGAAAGTGCAGAGTTACTGTCGTTTCAAGGTAGAGCTCCTAAAATCAAGAAAAAGCAAGATGAGGAAGTTTGATGGCAAGGATCCGATAAATTGGATACTTCAGATGGAGCAATATTTTGATATACATGGTGTACAACTGTTACAAAAGGTATGTATTGCATCTTCATATTTAGAACCAGATCAATTTTTATGGTACAAAGGGCTTTGTTCTCGTAAAAAACTTGTTACGTGGTCAATTTTCACGGAGGAAATGATAGCACATTATGAGGATACAAAGAGCAACACCTTCTTTAGAGAAACACCACAACAATTGGAAAGAGTAAAAGGGCTTTGTGACATAATGGAAAGCAAAATTATGGAAACCAGGAAGCATACCCCTCACAGCTATAAAGATGGAAGTGTTGTTTCTCCCAGCCTTCCACAACCTACGAGGGTTACACCACAACAATTGGAAGAAAAAAGAGAAAAAGGGCTTTGTTACAATTGTGATAGCAAATGCACTAAAGGTCATAGGTGTGCTGAGAAGAAATTATTTTACATAGAATATGAAGAGGAGGAAGAAAAGGATCAAGAAACATCAAAAGAAGAGGATATACGTCAGGACACCACCCCAGAGAAAGAAGAAATGAATCAGACCATATCTTGTAAAGCATTGGCAAGAATTACCACTCCTCAAACTCTCAAGATAGAAAGACATATCAAGAAGAAAAAGATGCAAGAAGTGAAAGATCACATCGAGAAAGAAGAAATGAATCCAACCATATCTTGTAATTCAATGGATGAAATTACCACTCCTCAAACTATCAAGATAGAAGGACACATCAAGAAGAAAAATGTTCAAGAAGTGAAAGATCACATCGAGCATCAAGAAATGAATCCGACCATATCTTGTAAAGGACTGGAAGAAATTACCACTCCTCAAAAGATAGAAGGACATATCAAGAAGAAAAAGGTTCAAGCAGAGAAACATCATATCGAGCATCAACAGCAAGTTCTCCAACTTTTTGAGGATAATGCCACTTCGGTGCAAAATCAAATGAAACAACAGGTAGATCAACATCGTAGTGAAAAATGTTTTGATGTAAGTGATTGGTTATTTTTACTGCTACATCTCAAGCAAGCTATTTATGAGAAGGAAATGTTGGCAATACTACATGCACTTAAAAAATGGCGACCTTACCGAATGGGAAGACGCTTCAAGGATGAGGATGTGGAAGCATTATTTTGTGCTATTTATATTATCCAACCAAATTGGATAAACGAAGCAACGGATGAATGGAAGAAGAACGAAGAATTATGGCCACTTATTCAAAAGTTGCAAAAGATCCCAATTCAAGCAATATTGCCAGAAATTGAAGAGGAAGGAAAAATCATATTGGAACCTGGAGCAGTCACAGAAACAAGAACCCGACAGCTACGAAATCGATCAATTTCAGAGTATCTCATCAAGTGGAAGAACTTACCCGCTGAATATTCCACATGGGAGGACAAGAATTTTATATAGAAGCATCAAGAACTACTCAAGTGTTGAGGACAATGCTTTTTGAAGGAGAGGGGCATGTTAGGCCCCTATACTACTAGTGTAACCCCTTATTGTTATTTGTATAACCCACTTATTATATTGATGTACCCATGTAGTGCCCATATTGTTACTATTGTGCCCCATAGAAGCCCACTATTGTTATTATTATGCCCTTACATTATTATTGTTATGTCGGCTCTGATTATGTTATAACCCCTTAGACTCCTATATATAGAAAGGAGGTCTTTTCATTTGTATCATCCAAGAATTGTTCATTTATGTAATGTAAAGGAGGTTGCCCCCTCGAAGAGGCTGAATTCTAAGGCGTGGATCTCTCTTTTCTATCTTTCTGTGAGCTGGTTTCATAACAGAAACATGTGCAGAATGTTGAGACATTTCTAGACCTTTTTGAATTTGATAGCGAAGATGTCAGTATAAGGCTTTTGGCTCTTTCTTTGCAAGGCAAAGTCAAGAGTTGGTTCAAAACCCTGTCTGATGTGAGCATCTTAGATTTCCAGCAGTTCGTCAAAGTTTTTCTTGACAAGTGGATGATTGGACAAAACCTTTTCCTTATTATAGAAGAGTATAACCCACTAAAAAGATTGCCAGGGGAGACAGTACAACAGTTTTCAGCCAGATTTAATCAAGTTTATTATTCAATGCCGATTGATATAAGACCTCCTCCTAGATCTGCTCTTTTGCACTATCCGAGTGCCTTTGATCCGGAAATGGAGTTTCAGATGAGAGAAAGGAATTTTGCAACACTTGAAGAGATGTAGAACAGTGCAGTAAATGTAGAGGCTCATCTGCTAATCCGAAGGGCAAGGTTCAAAGAAGAAGAGACGAAAAACATAGATCTGGAGAAATCGACATCTCTAGAAGTAAAGCTTGATGTTTTTTGTAAGTGCAGTAGAAGAGATGATTTAGAGGATCACCACAAAGAATGAGAATAATGTTCAAGCCCATGGCTTTCTGATTGAAGAAGAATAAGTTGTTGATCCAAAACATCCTCTTTCATATCCCAATTGTTATAGATCTGATAATGATTGTCTTATAGATCATGTTGGAGAAGAGAGATCTGTTGATATGACATGTGTGATTAATGATGTGTTTTATACTGATGATTTTCCTCAGTTTGATCAGTATGATAATGATTATGTTCTCCAAACAGAAGCTAATCTTGCAGACAAATCAGCAGCTAGTTTGTGGGAGGAAGAAGTTCACTTTCAGTAGCTCGAGTACAATGATCAACTCATGCATATCAGCTATGACAATGACGAGGAAAGTGCAGAAAATTTTGAAGTAAGTGAAGGATCTTTTCCTTTTTGTTTTGATTCATTTCACTTCATCAGAGACAATTTCCATGCAATCAAAAATCAGCTGTCAACAAGTCTTCATCTAGACCATCTTGAGGGCAATAAAAACCTTGTTCAAGACTTCTCATATTAAGATTTACAACCCCCAAATGCCATTGATTGTCAAGTTACACATGAAGACATGGAAGCTGGCACATATGATCAAACGATACAGGATCATTCCCTACCTTTCTGTTTTGAATCATTTCAGTTTTTGAAGGGTAAATTGCACAGTAAATCTTCAAATGAGCAGCGTGTAGGAAATCAACGATCTCTCAGTTTTAATAATGATGATGAAGGTTAGATTACAGATGAAGGTGTGGCAGCCGAAATACATGATTTAATGATGCAAGAGGATTTTGTACCCTTTTGTTTCGAAGCATTTCAGTTTATAAGGAATAATCTTCGTAATATCTCTAAAGAAAAAGATGAACAGCCAGTAGGATGTCATACAATTTTAATGGATACATCGCAACAGTCTTCTCAAATTTTTGATGATCCCATTGCTCGTGTGTTGGATGGTGTTTGCTGTAAAAGTTCTCCCCCATTGGCTAACCATGTGCTAGATAAGAATGTTGATAATAATCTTATTCAAAAGTCGCCTTCATTGTCTTGTTTAACAGATTGTTCATTGCATACCCCATACCAAGGTTTGCAGTCATATGAGGAGATTGATAAAGGAGACTTTTGTTCTGTTTGGAATCAGCAACAGAGTTTGGTTATTCACGAAATTCAGGATCCTTTTGACAGCCTACTACTGTCACCAAAAAAAGACAGCACAGATGTGAGGGAAATCTTAATATTCAGCTATGAAGACTACTCGAAACAATGTAAACTTTGAAACGGGAACTATAAACTCAAAACGGGAACTCTGGCAAAACAAACCCGAAAAAACATCAAAAACAGTGCTAAAAGTGAAAAGTGTTGATGCTGGAATAACACCTTTTCTTTTCTTGGGTAAATTTTCAACATGTTTTAAAAATGGCGGTGAAAATCAATTTTTTGCGCAAAAATTATCCAAAAAACACCCTCAAAATGAAAATGGTTAATTCTGGAAGAAGACTTTTTTTTCTCAAAAGTAAAATTTCAACATTTCGAAATAATGGCATGAAATATTTTATCATGACCCCGAAAAAACATTAAATTTAAAAAAATAATGAAAACATAAAATTAAAAAAAAAAAAAAAAAAAAAATTAAAACAATGAAAAAACACAAAAGAAGTAAAAAGAAAAACAAAACATAGATTAAAATATATATTAAAAGAAAAATATAAAACAAAAATAAAAAATGAAAAAAAAAATCAATCATAAAATGTAAAAAGAACGAAATTAATGATAAGAATGAAAAAACTTAAAAAAAAAAAAAAAAAATTATAAACAATTAAATAGTAAAAAAAATATTTTAAAAAAATGGGGAAAAAAGGTAGTAATCTTGTAAACCAAAAAAATTTGGCAAAATAAAATATATATGGAAACCAAAAAAAAAAAAAAAAAAAATTAAAAGAAACAAAAAATTAAGTGAGTGAAAAAAAAAAAAAAACAAAACAAAAAAAACACAAAAAAAGAAGAAGAAAAAAACAAAAAAACAAAAAAAATTAAAATTAAAATTAAAAACAAACTAGATTTTAAAAAAAAATAGAAAATTAACAAAAAAAAAGCTACTAAAATTAAGATTAAAATGTTGATTACTTAAAAAACAAATATAAAAATATATATAAAAGACAAAAATAAAAAAAAAAAACAAAAAAATGTTAAAAAAATTATGTCACAAACCATAAAAGAATTTGGAAAACAAAAAAACAAAATATATATATATATATATATATATATATATATTAAGTAAGTAAAAATAAAGAAATTTAAAAGAAAAAAAAACATTAGAAAAAACTGGGAAAAAAAAAATTAAAAACAAACTAGTTTAAAAAAAAATAGAAATTAATGAAAAAATTTAAAATCTAATAAAATTAATATTAATAAAAACAAAAAAAAAAAATCAAATTAAAAAAGAAAACCAAAAAAAGTGTATTTTTTATTAAAACAAAAATGTAATTATTTTTTATTAAACATAGATATTTTGTTCAAAAAAAAATCAAAATTAATATTTTTTTTTAAACAATATTTTTTATTATTAAAAACAAATTTTATTTCTATTTCTATTTTTTATTTAAAAATAAAATTATTCAACATATCTTTTATATTTAAAAATAAAAAATAAAAAAAATAAACTTATATTTTATATTTAAAAAAAAAAAATTGCATTTTATTAAACAATGTTTTTTTATTAAAAAAAAATGAAAATTAATTTTTTTTTAACAATTATTTTTTTAAAACCATTTTTTTGGTTATAATTAAAAATAGTCTTTTTTCTTTTTTTAAAACCAATTTAATTTTTTTTTTAATTTAAAATTTTAAAAATTATTAAAAAAAAATTAAAAATTTTAAATTTTAAAAATTAAAATCGTTTTTTTATTAATAAAAAAAATTATATTTTCGTGGTCCCCCCTCGGCCGCCCGTGGTGACGCTGCCGTGGGCGGAGGGCCTGCGAGAATCGAGGTCCTGCCCCCCGGCGCTGCCGTGGGCAGAGGGCCTGCGCGCAGCCCCTCCGCCCACGGCAGCGCCACCACTGGCGGCCAGGGGGGGGTGGGTGGGGGGGCACGAAAAATATAATTTTTTTTATTAATGAAAAAAAACGATTTTAATTTTTAAAATTTAAAATTTTTAAAATTTTTGATTTTTTTAATAATTTTTAAAATTTTAAATTAAAAAAAAATTAAATTGGTTTAAAAAAAAAATAATGGTTAGAAAAAAAATTTAATTTTCATTTTTTTTAATAAAAAAACATTGTTTAAAAAAAAATGTAAATGTAATTTTTTTTTTTTTTTTAAATATAAAATATAGGTTTATTTTTTTTATTTTTATTTTTAAATATAGAAGATATGTTGAATAATTTTATTTTTAAATAAAAAATAGAAATAAAAATAAAATTTGTTTTTAATAATAAAAAAGATTGTTTAAAAAAAAAAAAAAAAATTGATTTTTTTTTTAAACAAAATATCTATGTTTAATAAAAAATAATTACATTTCTTTTTTAATAAAAAAGACACTTTTTTTGGTTTTTTTTTTATAATTTGATTTTTTTTTTTTTTTTTTAATATTAATTCTATTAGTTTTTAAATTTTTTTCATTAATTTCTATTTTTTTTAAACCAGTTTGTTTTTAATTTTTGTTTCCCAATTTTTTCTAATGTTTTTTTTCTAATTTCTCTATTTTTACTTACTTAATATATATATATATATATATATATATATATATAGTTTTTTTGTTTTCCAAATTCTTTTATGATTTGTGAGATAATTTTTTTAACATTTTTTTTTTAATATTATTTTTACTATTTTTTTTATTTTTTTCGTTAATTTTTTTTTTTAATTAGTTTGTTTTTATTTTTTTTCCCTAGTTTTTTCTCATGTTTTTTTTTCTTCAATGTTTACTGACTTATATATATCTATATTAATTTTATTTTATTTTTCCAAATTGTTTTATGGTTTATAAGATATTTTTTTTAACATTTTTTATTTTTTATTTTTGTCTTTTTTTTATATATAATTTTTTATTTGTTTTTTAGAGACAATTATTTCATTTGGATTGAAAATTTAATTAACGATGGATAAATATGTAAAATATCAAAAATGAAAAATATCGACCTTCTTCTTTAAATATGCAAATCAATAAAAACTTCACTACAAAAAAAAAAAAAAAAAAAAAACAAAAACAAAAAAACAAGAAAATATGAAGAGGAAGACCACTTCCAAAATTATTAAATTTACAAAATAATTATTTACATTTCATACATTAGAAATGTTAAAGTCAAAAAAATAGGTTTTTTAAAAAAAGGATCTGATGCATAATAACAACTTTTTTAAATCAGCATGAAAATCACTACCATTCTAAAATGCAATGTACATAACAAGAATTTAAAAAAATTAAAGTTCCAAAAACTATGCTCTAAAAAAAACATGTGTGTTCTGCATCACCCCTTTTCAAAATCAGGTCACTTTTTTGCTATCTCTACAAAATGGGTAACAGTATCAGTTCCCGTTTCAAAGTTTACATTGTTTCGGACCAGAGCAGTAATGTGTTAATGGAAATCAATAGCAATGTTTATGAAGATCCTTTCGCAGTATTCTTGAGGTCATCTATTCAATTCATGTTTTGCAAGTTTATCAGCAGTCAACTTGAGTCCATGTTTTCATGGGAGTTTCCTTTCGATTCTTCCCTTTTCCTGCGCATCAGAAAGCATTTGGGAAGAAATCAAATATCAACCATGATGCTTACATGGTTGCATTGGCTATTCCATTTCACTTAATCGGGTGGTGAAAAGAACTGTTAGAGTAGGTTTTGATGAATAAGCTCTACTTTGAGCATCATTTCCAGTTTATCGGTTGTGTTTAAGTATCGAGTCCACTTGTTTCGTCAAGTCGTCAGTTTTCAGTCATGCATTTCAGCTTGAGTTTTCACTCTATTGCCCAATGGATAAGGCACTGGTCTGCTCTCCCAAAGATATACCGTTCTTGGCACCTCAAAGGAGCTACCATCCGCATTGGAGCCAATGTTAGTGTCAGTCTTTGCAGCCTTCCTCCAGTGATCAAACATGCTCTTACAAAGTGATTTTAAGGTGTCAAGGTCAAATTTTGTCCTTTCAGTAAGTCTTCAAGCAAAATTTGGTCACTAGGCATTAGGTCTAGGGTTTGCTTTCACTCCCTTTCAAAGTTGTCCAAATATCGGTCCATGTCACCATTCATCTTAGTGTACCATCATTCAAAGGGTTTTCATCATCATGTTAGGCTCGAGTGGGTCGTTTTACACCTTGTTCATGCTTCAGTTGTGCCTAGGTAAGGTTCATTTCCCTCTCCTAGGGTTTTAAGGCAATTTCTCTTGTATGGTCAAATCATCAGGAAAAATTGTATCCTGATGTTCATACACCTTCCCCTATCCTTAATGTACCTTATTAAACACTTCTCATCACTGAGATCCCTCAAATTCCTCATTTTCACACAAACCCTAGTTTCTTGATACAACTTGAAAATTTTCAAGGCTAGGCCTGTGTTTAGCCCTTTTGGACCCTTTACCCTCATTCAATCTTTGAAATTCCACTTTCCCCTATTTCATAACATCCCACCCCCCACTTCTAAAAATTTCCTCAAGAATTTAGAAGCACCCTATCCCCTTCATTTTGCTTCATTTCGACAAATCCCTTGTTCCACACATTGGGGTAGGTTTTACTCAAATGATGTTTCTGAGCAATACGAGATGAATTTGGGAAATCAGATAGAGGTTTTTGTCCACAATAGGCCAAGGAAGAAAAACCTCCTTCACTTTTTACACAGGTGTCATGGTTTTAGAGAAATGTCAAAAATACAGTCACCTTGAGAGAATTGATGCACCTCTAAAGTGACCTTGGGAAAATCAAGTTTTCTCCTAGCTTGGTTGGCCAAATGACTTGCTTGATGAGTCAAATGGTAACTAAACACAAATAGCTTTTGAATGTGCTATCATGAGCTCAATTTGGAGTTGAATAAGGCATTCAAAAGTTGACTACAATAGCACTCTGCCTTTAGGAAGCCTCATTTGGCACATTTTGACCAGTCTTGAGAGATTTGATTTTTGATAGAGCAAATGAACTCTAAATTGAGAAAATCCAATTGGATTGGAAGGTAGACTCAAAGAATTTTCCAACGAGCTATCTCACGCCCAATTTGGACACTGAGACGGCCTCCAAAAGTCTTCTGGAAAAAGCGCTACGCACTGGGCAGATGGCGAGGTGCACATAACTGGCGTGGCGCATTGGGCTCAAATTTCCAGTGTAAAAATACACTGGCGTGGCGCATTTGTGAGGCACGGAGCATACAACTGAGAAGCCCTAAAAATTTTCAAACTTGCTCCAATCTCCCGAAATTGCATGGATTGATCTTGATACAAGTAGGTAGACCTTTCAAAACTGTTTTCTATCCAAGTTCGATGATGGTTTGATGGTGTATGTTTCATGGTGCTTGTTTAAAACAATCAAAGCCTACCCTTTGAATCACCTCAAAGAAACTTGTTGCTAGGGTTTCAATTCACTGTTTTGTCACCAAGTTCACTCCCTCATCCAATTTGTCCCTTTTTTTCGTTATTCCCTTAGTTTCCCTACCCCCTAAATTCACTAATCCCCTATCCCAAATGCCCTTTTCAAAAATCTCAATTGTAAATCCCCAAACCCTAATCCTATAATCCCAAAACATCCCACATTTCCCTAATTAAAATCTATCCCAATAGTCCCTTAACTCTCCACTATTTTTCCCTCCCCTTACTGTCCCTCATGTCATTGTTTTCCCTTGGGGACAAAGGTCAAGCACATCATCAAAGGCAATACAAGACAGTGTGACATATCAACACCAGTTTGTCCACCAAAAGACATGACATTTGATCCATCATATGACCATGAGGAGAAGACCCACAGTGAATCACCAACAGGGGTACATGCACCCAGGGGGCCTCATAGAGGTGGAAAAACATCGGTGAAGACCAATAGGCTGCCCAAAGAAGCCTAAATGAGATGACACCCATTCAGTAGGAGATTGAGGCTGATCAAGACATTTGGCTCGAGAGGATCAACATTCATCTTGAGATGCTATTGGCGAAGGAAAACAAGTACAATGACATGCTCAGGCACATGAAAAACCATTATTGGGCATGAAATCATGTTTGCAACGCAAAGATCAAAATCCTGAAGGGAAGACTAAGGAAGGCACTAAAACGACGCAAAAGGCATGATAAGCTCCAAATGTTGGTCGAGGCTTCCTCGGCCGAACATGATACTCAATGATAGATCTCTAGCCCAAATTTCGAGGAATTTGGAGAAAATTTTGTCAATTTTGAATTTTTTGCCTTTAAAATAGGTTTTTATGCCCAACGCATAGCGCCACTTGGCACGCGCTTATAATCGACAGATCCTCTGGAGGAAAACTGTGCATCTCTAGATTTTCTATCAAAATTTATGCATTCTCATGGATTACCTAAGGATTTCATCAAGTTCTAGGTTGCTTAAAAGGTCAAAAACACCCTAAAAATGACCTCTCTGCCACCTTTTACAACCATAGGAAGCAGTCTTGGGAGATTGAAGTTTTGGAGGGGCAAATGACATCCAAATCAAGAAGTTCCACTTGGGTTGGAAAGTAGATAGGCAACGCTTTCCAACGAGCTATCTTGGGCTCAATTTCGACTTTGGAAAGTACCTCAAAATTAGCTCCCAATTTGCGTGATGCATAGAGAATTTGGGCTCGGCGCATAGAGAATTTTGGCCTGTTCTTCACTGTAGAGCTCAAAAATTTGCCCAGTTTTGACCAGTTTTGCTTTTTGATGTAACTCTTGATCCACCATGATGTAATTCCATACCATGATGTGGTATTGGCACATTTGTACTTGTTCTAGAGGATTCATTCACTAAAATGTGAAAATTAAATGAATGAATCAGTTTCCTAGCATATAGGAGTAAGTTGTTTGACTACCTAGATTTCAGTTCCTTATTTAGAATTAGTTCAAATAGCTCCTAGAATGATGAGCTCTACCCGTAGAAGTAAGGGAATAGGTTTGGCTTGTCTATATTATCTAATTTCTAAGTCATTTTCAGGGTTGGACACTTGGGATTGCTTGGCACATCATTGTACATTCTATCTTTGCATTTTTTGCTAAGGAAAGACCAGGGTTTTGCAGCACTTGTTGGGATACATGTGGCTCTGTGTTTTGATGGTGTTTTTCTCTATGTAATTGTAAGTTCATTGATGTTTATGTGTATCATTTTCCCTTCTCTTTGGTTTTGAAATTAAACAAATGAGTGATTAAGGTAGAATTCACTGGAGTGTTGTGCTCTACTTTGAGATTTTGTTTAATTTTCAATATTCTCATCTGTTTGAGGAGGATTCTTGAGACCCTCTTGCCCTCCTTGGCTCCTCACCAGTATGATCCATCCATTCACTCAATCTAAAGCATCAAAACAATTGCCTTCCCTGCCCCAATCAGAACTCTGCAAAAATTTGGCCTCATCCACGGACCCAAAAATTTCCTTTCCCTTTTTCCAACAAAAAATCTCCCAAAAACTCAAATCAATCCTTGCACTTCATATCTAGCCTAAGATTACTTGTTAAATTGGTCATCTCAAGCCCCATTTGATTATCCTTTGCTGAGATTGACCCGGAGAGAGCCCTCTCCTGTCCTCATAGGGCTAGCTACGAGGCTGAGCATGGTTTGATGTGGACCTAGAATCTTACCTTTTCAGCCTAAGGTAAATCTAGGCTCTAACAATGATGATGATGATGATGGTTAACGTCTACTGAAACCAAACAATTGTCTATCAGACCTAAAGAAACAAATTATTTATTTTGATTTAAGATTGTATTCCTATGCTGAAAAAGCGTGGAGAGAAGCCTCTCGAGCTCACTATAATTTTGACATTGTAAAAGGCTAGGAAGGTCAGTATTATAACAAAGATTGTGAAACTTAGATCTAATGTGGTTGTACGCGGGGCACTCTAAGAGGAAGTGGTTTTCATCTTCGATGTTCCTATTTTCACATATATGGCAGATCCTTTCCATGTTTAAGGAACTACCCAATGACTTGTTTCACTATGGAGCTCATGAGAATTCATTCTAATATTTGCTATATTAATTTTCTTCTTTGAGCTAGTTAAAATAGAGAGATACTTTTGATCTTCTAGGGTGGGGTTGATGACCTTCTTATAATAACTTAATTTTCTTTTAGCGCTAAATCTTTCTCACACCACATTTTTTCTTTGAACTTAGAAGTAATAATATCCTTAATGCTATTTATGTTTTGCAATGCATCATTCTCGTTGATCTCCCAACAGTTTAACCAGGCCCTTGTGCCTTTATGTCACCTTTGATTGAGCCTTAAGTGGTTTTGGCTGGAATTTAAACTTCCGTTAAGATAGGAAATCATTAAGACCTTAACAAAATCAAACATGATTACAATATTGGCATCACATATTTAAATAATAGGTGGGATCTTATTGCAATTAAATTCATTTTCTCAATCGTAATCGCATGCTAAACATACTTTTTCATTTAAAATTTGCACAGAAAATATAAAATATATTGATGGCTTAACAAAAATATGAGGCACCTTGATGGTATGTTACTTGTTAAATATAATCGGATTCACGGTAATATCGTAAAAATGAAGGGAGCTTTTATTTTATAAAAATTTTGGTTACATGTCCGGATGTTCAGTTACAAATTTAAATTTTCACTGCATTCATTTAAGCCCTACGTGTTTCACGCTCGCTCGCCACCGGCGAGGTCCTTCCTGCCACCCATCCCCAACATCAACAACGAGCATGTAACGTTCGTTTCAAATCCAGTTAACTGTTAGTTGTCTGTTTCATCTCCCATTAATTGTTGTTAACGTCACAGTTAGTCAATTGACACGACAACTCACTAGTTGTATGCAGCCATAAACTTGCTGGAGTGACAAGTAACCCCTTTCTACCAATCACAAACTGGAATTTTTATACAAAGGGATAGGAGTGACGACTCCAATTTCCGATGGATTTAAAATTTAAATAAGCACTTCAGAGAAAATCCACCCAAATCACTTAGTTCCATTAACCCCATTAACCAGAGAGGGTGGGGAGTAAATGAGCGTAAATTATCGTAAATTCTCAAATCTAATTATGTGTGGTAGGTCATACGATGGGGCATACAATAGAGTTTTTCTGCATTCATTTCATTTCGAAGCAGGGGAGAGGGAGGCAAATTTTCATTCCATCGAGCGAGGACAGAAAATAGGGGAGTAAGCTACCATTATGTCGAGAGGAAGTAGGGGAGAGTTTTATATTGCGAGAGGAAAACAAGGGAGACAGGGGAGAGTTTCGTCTAGCAAGGAAAAAAAAAGGGGGAGACAAGGGAGAGTTTTGTTGAGTGAGAGAAAAACAAGGGAGACAGTAGAGAGTTCTGTCGAACAATCCTACTGAGCACATTTCTCTTCTGCCAAGCAAGACAAGATGACCATTTGCAAAGGTAAATTCACTTCCCTTTTTTTAGGTCAAGAATTTAAGATTAACTCTAAAGCTGTAAATTACAAATTATATGTATTTTTCCAGAATTTTTGCTCCGGGATGTTATTCCAGGAGTTACCACAATGACGACAAGCGAGTTGTTGCAACCATGACTAGTGAGTTGGCGCTACGACACTTATTTGGGTCGCCTACTATTTTCAGAGGGAGAGTTTCCAAGAGAGACAATGTGACCATTTGCAGAGGTAATTTTACTTAGCTCTAGAATTCACAAAGTAGATTTAGAGATGTAAATTAGAAATTATATGAATTTTACCTCTGAATTTTTGCTCCAAGATGTTTTTCCAAAGAGTTGCCGCAATGATGTCAAGCGAGTTGTCGCAACAGTGAATAGTGAGTTGTTGCTATGACATTTATCTCGGTCGTCATTGTGACAACTCAGTAGTCACTATTGTGGAGCATTAGAGATAGTACTGGTCGTTAGAGGTCAACGCTGATAGCGACAATTCGCTTGTCACTTGTCATTGATTTTCTTTTCTTTTGAGAGTGAACTCGACTAGATAGATGGCAGTGAATGATACACAACTTATTTTAAAGAAATGAAATAATATTAAAAATAATAATATATATGACAATGAATGATTTGAAACTTATTTTAAAGGAATGAAATAAAAGAATAGTGACCCTAGGTTGTTACTTGTTAGCATCCATTAGTTCCAGTGATCAACTTTATTCTTTCATATTGTTTATAATCTTAGGTCAAAATATTATATTTTCAAATAAAATTTGACATCTTTCTTGGTTGTCAAATGGTCATAAGTCATTGTCTATGTGTCATTGCTACTCGCTCCACTTATTCAAGGTCACAAGCAACCATCATGGTCATGTCATCATTTCCTATTATTGGTCATTAGGGGAGTTAGTTGGTCATCATTTAGGTCATGGTCTAGAGTATCCATTTGATGGTCATCATTATACTAGTCATCAATATCATTTAGGGGGTCATATCATCCATTATGGTCACCATCATGAGAGTTAGAAATTAGGGAATAAATTTTGTCAAAAAGAATCCAAGTACATATATTTCACATAGAGATGTAACCTCCCTATTGAAGAAATGATGTTGTAGTGCAAATTAGATCACCAAGTCATTCTGTCAAAGTACATATGATGTCATCCCACTATCAAGCCAAAATCGAGTTTCTAACCTATAAAGGAGCATAAAAGAATTTTAAACCCTAATTTCATCCTTCCAAGAGTTCCAAGAGCTCCTCTCTAGCATTGAGACACTCACCATAGCCATCAAAGCATTGAAATTCAATCACCACTGCTCTAGCTATTAGTTTGTTGCGCTTCTGCAGGTTTTTGCACTTTTATTTTAGAGGTTAAAGGGAGCAAGAAAGGGTTCAGTTCCTATCACACAAGCTTCAAAGGGTCTTTTAACAAGTTAGTAAAGGCTTCACCAAATCCCTAATGCAGTCTTTTCACTCATAAATTGGTTAAGATCCCTCTCCTAGGGTTTTGCTGCGCTTTTCATTTCCATTGTCTTTGCTCTATTTTACGACAAAATTCCCTAGTTTCTCAATCCAATTACCCTTGTATACCCTCATCAAACATTCCCCAAACATTTACCACATGAAATTCACTCATTCTACCATTTTTATAAAAAACCTAAACTGTTGCTACGCTTTTGCTGCGTTTCTTGGTTAGGACTGTGTTTTGTCCTTTTTAACCCTCTACCCTGACTCATTTTGAGAAATTCCACCACCAACATCTTCATCACATCTACTCCTACACCCTATAATTTCCTTAAAACTTTTCCTATCCTTCTTCCCCTCCATTCCCTTTCCTCAAGTTGTTGAGCTTTTAGCTCTGTGTTGCTATCGTACAGAAACTCAACAACTACTTGTTGCACCAACTTAAAACTTGGATTTTGAACAAATTGAAAACTATTTTTGGAATATGGAGGTGGTTTTTTTTCATAACATACCAAAAAGCAATAACCTCGCTCAATTTTTTAATATACTTTATGATCTGGGAGATATGCCCAAAATACCAGTTGCAATAGGAGAGTCGCTGTGCTTTTGACTTTGTTTTTTGTCATCATTTGGAAAAGAATTTCTTAACAAAATGAAGATGAATTTTGTAAAACAAAAGGAGGTTTTGGTTAAGGACAGACCCAATCACAATAAAATCCTTCAACTTCTACACAAGTTTCATGGATTGGGAGATATTAAAACTTTCTTGAAGGCCTATTTCAGAAAATCAAATTCTCCAATTTAATTTCCTGGTTTAGTCATTCATTTGTGGTACAGATTCCAAGAAGATGAATTTCACAAAACAGAGGGATTTTTTTCGTCACAACAACCTTATCTAGAAAAACCTCTCCTATTTTTCTAAAGCATGTTATGCTTAAAACGATATCAGTTCATCTTTGACCCCTATTTTTTCGTTGCGATTCTAGAGAACTCATTGCGCTTTTGGAGTACCTGTTTTCAAATAAGTTTTGAGGAGTCTTAATGATGGGCTTTGTGTGACTTAAAAGTCCTAGGGTGTAGTATACATCCTAAAATATCCTCCTAAGTCATCATAAAGGTCCAAAACCACTTCAAGATCATCAAAATATCAGCCCAAACACTTGTTGCGCTTTTGCTAACACTCGCTGCACTTCTGTGGAGGAAAGCTTTTTCTACTTTTTCATGGTGTAGAGTTGACATTTCTTGATGTAATAAGTGTCTATATGGTTTTACTTGATGTAGTTGAGTGTTTTAATGACCGTCAAGGTAAATTTCTTGTAATTAAATGCTTTCAAAGTCAAACTCAAATCAGTTAGTGTAAAAAGGGAATTAGTTTCTAATCGCCCTAGTTTTTGGCAATGGTTAGAGAAGATTGTGTAATTAGTTCCTAGGAAGGAGGATTCAACCCCTCAAAGGGGGAATGTTATTTTTCATCTATATGTATTCCTAGTGAAATCATAGAGAGGGTTGGATGCATGAAGCTCTAACATTTTGGAACTGGTGTACTTGATTTTTTGGCAAAATTAATATACTATTGCAGCGCTTTTTCTAGGATTCATGCTCTATGGTCAATGACATTGTTTTCTTTAGTTATTCTTATGCATTTGATTGTTAGATGTTTCTAGTAGCTATCCATATTTATGCTCATGTTAATTTCTTAAGTTATAAACAAAATTTAGCGTCAAAAATGCTTTGTTTTGTTTGAGATTATCATTCAAGTGTTTTTATCTTCCAAACAAGTGAATTCATGCATGTACTCTCACTTAGTTCCTTCTATCTAATTTCCTCATCACCATACTACTATGAAAGATCGATTTGTTTCCTTGATTACATTTATCTTGCCTCATTTAAATGACTACAACTGATCGTTTGATCTATTTGGCCTGGTTCCTAAACCTATTACTTCATATCCAACAAAACCTAAATCAAAACCCTACTAAATTGATAACTAGCCTAAAACCCTAGAATTCTCCAGCCACTTCCATTGGCTGTGAGGTTGATTTAGAGAGAGCCCTCTCTAATTTGGTAGGGCTAGCTTCCAAGTCCAATGTTGATCTATAGTTACCTCTTTGGTTTCCTTTCTCATCCTTGGGAAACTAAGGAGTTCCAACAATACTCATGTTGCAACAAACCAAATCTAGTAAGCTCTTTTGATATCATTCACTTATTTTAGATAAATGAAGTAATATTAAAAAAAGGAAAAGGTACATATTGGAAACGGACCTAGTGCATTCTTAGATTCTGAACTAGTGTAGCATCAAGACATCATAGTTCTTTTTTTCCTATACTAGTTCATGCTTTCCTATATTAGCTAATTAATTGATGAAAAAATAATTTATGTGTTAATTAAAATACTAGGAATGTGCATTCCTCTAACTCTCACAAGTAGAAAAGGCCCTAGTGCATTCTTAGCTTCACAACTAGTGTTGGGTTGAAATTATTTTTAGGTTGAGGAAAATACTGGGAAAGGTGACCATTCATAAATCCCTAATGCACAAATAGCCTATCAAGCTAAACCACTTGAGAATTATTTTCATTTTCTTTCATTTATAATTTCAAAGCATTAGACTTTAGTGTGAATACTTGGAAATTAATTTGGCATGACAATTAAAAGACTAGGAGTAAGCCTTAGTAACTGTGGGACCCTAGTACATGCCTAATCATCTAATATATTTTGAGTAGAGGTGTGCTTTAATTTCAAATGAGTGTGATTATATTAATTTTCTTTTATAGAAAATTCTAATGGTTTCCCTACTTACACTTTTAGAATTGTACAACTTACAATTTCTTAGTTAGCTTTAGCTTTTATTCTTAGTTTAGCATGACAAACCAATCTAACCTAGTGTTGGCTTGAGGGGCTTGACCCAAGTTCAACGTTAATTAGCCAAACAAATCCCTACACTACTGGCCCTTCCAGCATTGTCCCGCAGAGCGCGGATTGAAGTCTCACCCAAAGAACTATGGGGGGATGATGGAACCAAGTTTCCACACCCTGAAATGGTTGTGATGTCGTTTGATTTCTTCTATTCCTGCCTTCACGCAGTTGGTATCACTCTAGGGATTGTAAGACAAACCCTCTATTCCAACCATCAATACCACTGCGAAAGTATACGATCGACCTTCATGCAAACCTAACCTATGGCTCATGTACTTTCACACTACTATGGCAGCATGCCGTGCAAATTCCTCAATTATCCTAAGTGATTTGCTTAGCTGTCAAATTCTTGAAGTTATTACCGTGTAAGTATATATTCGTATTTGTGTTCAATTATTCAATGTAATTGTATCCATTATAAGCATAATAAAGGAAGTTCATACACAAATTATCCTAACCCATCGACAGAACAAATACATAGAAATTGCAGAGTAACTCCTTTTATTAATATCTCCCAAATGTTTATAGACTTTGTCCACCCTGCGGACACAATTGTAGGGGTCTGCACACTCAGCTGCGAACTTCAACCCTAGGCCTTTGCACACTCAGCTACAGAGCCTCTACCTATGCTACAACCCAAGACTTCTTGCTCTAAGGCTAATACTCTCTTACATGTTGTGTCTCTCAAACTACTTAGAGATTAGCTCCTTTTATACAATCCCATGGTCCATGGACGATGGGTAGATCTCTTATAGCCGAATTCACTTTACAAAACTAAGGGTGGACTACCCTTTATGACACATACACCTTCGCTCTCTGTAACCACAAAATGTGGAGTCTTTATAATAATATTACAAAAATTGACTTAAACTTGGGCTTTTAGCCCCAAAACTGCCCTGGGGGGATCCCACTCCTAACAGGCCCCCAACACAAACATGGTGACTCACTCTCAAGTCACTCAATAGGCATGGAGAATTTTGCATGAAGCACATCTAGCTTGACCTTGATGACTGCAAATTTGGTTGTGCATTGAAATACTGCCTACTTCTCATATTCAAGTATTTTCTCGGTTACTGCCCCTGCGTTGTCAACTTGAAGTTGTTGTTACATCACATGTAGAGTCGCAAGCTTGCCTTCAATGTTTCCTGTAACTCTGTAAGCTTCCTCTAACCAAGGCTTTAGTCGCACCTTCAGCACTGCTTCCTTGTGTAGTGTTGCATCCACCTGTTCCTTCAGCTACTTGGCTTCCTATAGCTTGGCTAACCTTTGTGTCAGCGTGATAGTTCGCATTGTGCCCTTAACTTTTTCATAGCGCTATTGGAGCTCACACACTTTCATCTCTAGCCTATGGATGTTTTGGTCCTCCTGCAGGCTGGTTAGGACCTCAAACAATTGTTCAAATAACTGTGTGCAGTTTTCTACTGCACTCTCCACTGCCACAACTGCTTCTGTGATAGCAGTCGCCACCTGTTCCTTTACCTTCGAAGGTGTTGCCCTCAACTAGAGCTCTATAATCTATAGGTTCAGCTCCAACTGAACCTGCGTCATCTCTATCCGAGTGTCGCACACCCATGTGGAGAATTTGCGGATGCAGACCTCAACTAGCTTCTCCTCTAGAATGGCCAATTCCAAGACCATTCTCCATGCCTCCTCCACAGCCTATAGGATATTTTTGCTCTGGCTGGTTGCCTCGACCTCAGTAGCAATGACAACATTCCTCTGTAGGGCCATCTGCTCATTTTTTATCTTTTGTTCATTGATCACCTGGAGGGTGCGGTGCTCATGGGCCCTCAACCCTCAGCTCTACAATTACTTAATCCTGCAATAGGTGGAGTGCTTCACGCGAAAGCGCTACCAAGTTTAGTACAAAGCCTTTCAAGGCACTGATAGTGGGCCTGTCAGCCTCATTTTCTGTGGTTAGTGCTCCATCTGGCAGCACTATCGCACTAGAATCCTTCGTGCGCAACATATCGACAACCTTTGATGTGTCGATAGCCAAGCTGGTGGACAACATACTAGCTTGTGATGCGTAGGTCTGCAACTAGTACAACCCGATTGGGATGGCCCCTAGGATGATCTGCTGCTGCTTCTCAAATTGTTGTAGGGCCTCCGCAGTAACATCTCTAACTATGTCACCGATATCATATAAGTTGCCCTCTATCAAAGTGATGGGGTCCAACGAGGTTTTGGTTGCCTTGAATTTCTTTCTGGACCCTCTCGTCTCCAGCTCTCTTGGGTGCTTAATGTGGGCGGATGTCTCCAGATTGTTCGTGCCATGCTGCTCCATATCCTCCTTTTCGTTCTCAAGGGAAGGTGATCGCATGCCATTGTTAGAGCCCCACTCTGTGCCACCTGTTTGTTTTCCTGCCTCTTTTCCTTCCTGTTCCGCCTGCGTCTTCTTAACGGCCTCCTTTTTCCTCTTTTCAATCAGTTGTGCCATCTTGAGCATGGCCTCTTTCTTCTTCTTCTTCTGTGCGGCATGTTATGTTCCTATACTAAGAGGTGTCATAATTTATGATCGATTTAGTTTATCTCTGTAATATGTACATACCTTTACTTTCTGCAAATGTTTTCCATATTTGTAAAAAATAAAAAAATTAAAAAATGTAAAGAGGGTCTATCCTAAAAGGAAAATCAAAGGACAAAAAAGAACAAGAAAATGTCCAAAATAAAAAATAAAAAAAAGAAAGAAAATGAACCCCAAAGAGAAGGAAAAAGACCATGAAAGTGTGCAAGTCAAAATGCCACTACCATTTACTTTGGTGAAAAATAAAAAATTGTGTGCAGCTTGTCACTTATGTCACAATCCATGGATGGTCAAACAATGAAAACTTGGCTATTTCATTTTTTGAATTTCTTGTTTATAGATAGAGAATAAAATCTAACCAAACTATTTAATCTTGGCAGAAAGTAGATAGGTAGAGTTAATAAAAGGAGCTCAATAGTTTAATCTAAGCCCTTAGATGTAATAAGGATAGACTTAGATAAATTTCCATTGTAAAAGAAAAGAAAAGTTTGATAAGGGTTTGCCAGTTTAAGTGCACCCTAATAAAGAGTAAAAAGAAATGGTAGGATGAGTAGATGGGTAAGTAGTTGGATGGTTGCAGAATTATGGTGATTTATCTTGTCATTAAATTTCATCATCATATTGCTTTCAAAGTATGGATAACAAGGAGACATTTACAAAGTTAGGTGATTAATTTCCTCATTCATTTTACCCCTTATTTCACTAATTTCTCACAAATAACAATCAAAGTACCTAAAGCCTTAAGCTAATGGGGCTTAGAGCATTTCTCTGACTTCTGGAGAGACCGGACCCTCGGCCCAATAACTTATAAGGTCTAATTGCTAAAACCCCCTTATCAACATTCAACCCCTCCATAATTCATTCATTTTCCCTAAAAACCCCCTTTTCCTAAGGTAAAATCACTATTTGCCTAGGAAAAGTAATTACCCCCATATAAAAACCCACAAATACACTTAAGCCTAAGTTATGATGATCAAACATGGAAATGTCAACATATTTCAAAAGCATTTTACTTAGCGCGTTTCCATTTCCATTTTCATATTAACATCTAATTTTTTTTATGTATCTAAATCCTGAAAATACACCCCTTTCCCATATGTATTATTAAAATTCCATATGCTAATATCCCACCTCGATGGTTTGAAATATAAACCATAATAAAATAATTAGATGGATTAATTAATCGATCTGTGATTAATTAAGAGCCATAACCCTCCGCCAAATTAAAAGGGATTAATTAAACAAACCGTGATTAATTAATAACTGTCCTCCAATTGAATTACTGCCAACATCATTAAATCTCCCTAATCCATAATTATTATCCCGTCAGGCGCCTTCATTAATTCCTCATCAAATCATTATGCCGACCACCATACGTTCTGACCCCTTCAAATCTAATGGCTGACTCTCATATCGGGCGGCCCCCAATGCCAACCTTTACTTGCCCAATATAAGTGGTTTTACTTTTCATCCCACTGCTATGTGTCACCCGATGAATGCCATCAGGCGGACCTCTCCCAATACCACCAAGCTCTCAAAAGCGGTTCGATAGATTCCTCTTACCGCCTCTATTTAGCATCTCCACTAAACGTCAGGCAAACCTCTCCCAATACCACCTAGCTCTCAAAAGCGGTTCAATAGATTCCTCTTACCGCCTCTATTTACCACCTCCATTAAATGACAAAACATCACCTCTGCTAGTTGGCACCAACTGTTGCTTTCCATTATACCCGCCAAAATCATTGACTTTGCAAATAAAACCAAAAATACTCATTATTTTTGTTTCACCAAGAAAATAACCTTCTATTCTCCATGCACACGTAGAGTATGTTCAAACTATCACCCTGCTTCCAACCGTCAACCTCCAGAAGCCGCTGAACTCCAGATTACCATTGTAGACCCGTGTGCTCCCTGCAAACAGTGCACTAGTGCCATTTGTCCCTTCATACAACCAAAACTAGGTATTTACCCCTTTTTCAACTGAAGAAACCCTGTTTTCATACTGAACCTGAGCTAAATTGCTTTAAAAATTAAGTAATTTAGTGCAATTAAGCTGTTTGACAATCTTGAGACTCTCTAAGACGACCCCGTTTTCCATAGTTCCCTAAAATTCTCTACGCTTGTCCTTGAAATCCATAATAACCAAGGATGGATGCCTCAGTCTCTTTAAATGTCATGCTAGTTACCACTCCCCACAAATATTTAGACCATATTCCCTTGGTTGACAAAGATTTTCAAATAAAAGACCTCACCTTCAACGAAACACCTTTGAAATTGTATTGCAGATACCAAGACAATTATTTGAACCATGTAGATAATATAGGCCTCTCAGAATCAAACCTGCCCAAAGATCAATTCCCCACTGTTCATGTCTTTCCAGAAATTATTCACTACTGTCATGCAAACTATAACCCTATCATGAGAGCTGTAATGTCCCCAGTGTTATAGACATTTTTGTGCCTTACAGCATTGAGCATGAAATGTCCATAAGCTAAGGGATCCAAAGTCCCTAAACATGTTGTTCCTACCCCTAGAGGAACAAGGCTAACAAACCACAGCAATTCACAGAAGTTCTCCACCTAAAACTGCTCAGAAACAAGTCAATTCAGGATCATTTCAGTGGCTACACTAGCTGTTTGCGCTGAATGTCAAAGCCAACACTGGCTACCAACGTTGAATGTCAACTGGAACAAAGGCTACCTGCGCTGAATGAGAGTGGACAAGTGCCAGGCTCATTTCTCAAGGTGTCAAAACCCAGGAAGCTTCCAAAATGACACTTTCCTCAGGGAATTCGACTGGTGATGACTAAGAGGTTCCAAATCTCCAAGTGGAAGCAAGAACCTCCAAGTGGACTCAAGAACTGACAGAGGGAGAGGACACTAGTCGGATCTCAAGCTGACTCATCCTCTCTCCAAACATCTATATATGGATCTCTCCTCCATGAGATCTGAAGGCTGGAATTTTGTTATTGCAAAGAATTGCTGTTGGTTTGAGACTGGAATCATTGGGTGCTTAATGCTTTGAAGGGGGAAAAGAGAGGAATTCCATTTTCTGGGAAGGAGATGCTGGATTGGAGCCCTCTGGGTTGTATCTCTTCCTGAACCTTGTTATTCATCAATAAAGCTATCTTGGTTTCTCCTATATGCTGATGTATTTTGATGTATGAATGTATTAGTGTATTTGGTTTATTTCTAATCCTAAACTAGTTATGAATGTGAACATCTGTCTTTGTGTAGTGTTCTTCTCTTGTCTCAAGTACTTGTTCTCTTGTCGCAAGTAGCTATTCTCTTGTGATCTTGCAGGAAGTGGAAGCTGGATAAGCAAGAAGACAAGTAGCTGTGAACACCCAAAGGGAAGAGAGACCGGATCGAGGGACAAACGGAAGACACCGGTAAGTCTATTGATCTCTCTTCTTTCACATTTCATAAAGGAAGAAACTAGAATAGCTGTACTCGTTTGTTGCTAAGGCACTGTCACACCTTAGGTGGATAGGATCATCCTACATAGGCATTTTTCCCCACAACAATTTGGCGACTCCGCTAGGGAAGATCTATTTAGTCATTTTATTTGTGTTTCTATCATTTGTTTGTTTCATAGACTTGACAGCAACAATCGAACTGCATCTTTCCCAGATGCAAAGTAGAAAGTTGCTGCTTTGATCCAACTGCTGGACTTGTCTATGATCTGAACAATGGATTCACAAATGATTTGATGATCCTTGTGATAGATCTTAGTAGCCTCTCAAAGCATCCCTTTGATTACACCTTGCTTGTTGCTTTTATTTGGCCTGAAACAGTTGATTGAGTAGCAATCTGTGACCCAGAACCTGAGGGAAACGAGAGTTACTCCTCCAACGCAGACCCAGTGAAGGGATTCTGCATTTCAACGCAGGTCCCGTGAAGGCTACCTGCGCTGAATGTCAAAACCCCTGTGTTGAGGTTGCGCTGAACCATTTTTCTCTTGTGCAGCTGGGGTTCTCTGCTCTGTTTTGCCTTGTTTTGATCTCTGTTTTTTGCAGCCTGTAACCAGCATAGGTACCAGTCTTATAACCGCTTTTCTCTGCTTACATTCTGCCTCCTTCTGTACAAAAAGACTGTGAGTGTTTTTATGTGTTTGTGGCATCATTTACAGTTTTCCTTTGCTTGAGTGAAATAGTCATCCTGTAGCCCTTGATTCAAATCTGTTGATTGTGATCTTAGAAGAGAGTTCATTGGCTGTTTGCAGATTGATTATACATTTACTTTTGCTTATTGGTTTGAATTTGTCTCTTTTAAGTGTCAAAACAAGTCTTTATTTCGAAAATCGTTAAGTGTTGTAATCTCTTCTATCTTCTCTGATTTCGAAAAAGTAAACTTGTTTGTATTGATCATTTAAAAGCAAATTCAAAGTTGTACAAAAAGCTTTCTTTGTAGGCATCAATACTAAGAAAGCGGAAAACAAACACCTGCATTATGCATTTGCATTTGATACTTTGCATGTTGGATTTAGGAGAAGTGCATTAGAGTGTGCTGATTGCTCTTTGAGAAAAGATGGTGTCTTTCTTTTCCCTTAGTAGCTAGGATTTTCAAAGTTGAAAAGATATAAAGCTTGCTTATCATCTTTAGACTGCATTTAGGAATTTGTATCATACATCTCGTGGTGAACCTTGAAAGGCAAACTTTAAAAAGATCAACCTAAAATAAATTGAATGAAATTAACAACGCTTTGTAACTTAACGCACAACATAGAGGTCTAGGCTAGAGACGTGTTCCGGCGTCGTTAAGCCTGGTGACTGTCGATCTCGTGGAAGGTGGGTGATTCCTCCTGAGGGACGATAGCGCCAGTACGGATTGTGCTCCCACGTACCGTCGCGTATATATTGGGAGACCCCTATAGGCATAAAACCTTTATCCTTAGGAAGCCGTGTCGGCCGCCCTACTGATCGCAATGCACTGAACACAGCATTTAGGAAGATCGACCGCCCGTACCCTAAAAAGTATTCTGCGGTTTTGCGAAAAGTTTGGCACACCCTCTACCTAGAACTCCAGAGCAGTTCCTTTTGGCCTTTTTCAGACTCTATAATGGAAAAAGTCCATCCGAGCATTTGTCATTTCGGGCTCGTTAAAACATCGAAGGTGACTAGAGTCATCTTTAGCTTTTTCTCGACTCTTTAAAATTGAAAAAGCAAGTTGTGTCTAAAGCGTCGTTAAAATTTATTTTAAACGGAACAATCACCCTTTAATTCCTGCGTTGATATTTAGGTTGAAAAATGGAGCACACCAACCAAGGAATTCCCCTTGGTGGAAATCCTAGTCCCTTCTCCTCTTGGGGAGATGTTGGTGCGCCGCACATGGCCACATTTTCGCTTCCAGGACTGACAATTGGCCTGCCAGTCTGGCTCTTTTCAACCAATGTCGTTCAGAACACCACCATTCCTGAACAGTCGAGTCAACAGTCAGACGGGACCAGAATTTCCCACCAGCCTTCTACTTCATCTTCCTCTCCTCCTTCCTCTTCGCTTGACGGAACTGGTAAAACAAAAAACCAAGTTCCTAAGGAGAAGAAGGAAAAGAAGAAGAAAGAGAAGAAGAAGAAGGAGCCAAAGGCGACTGGGGGCAAACAAGTGTCGTCTGACAAAAATCCACACACAGCACTGACCAGTCCTAAATCGCCATGCGTCATATGCAAGGGAAACCACTTCCATAGAGATTGTCCCTGTATCCCTCAAATACTAAGGGACTGGTCTCCCCGTTTGCACAATTCGGTAGCATCAACCTCTGATAGCCATGTTGACTACTCACCGTCGACTAGTGAAAGTGAAGTCCCAGGACAGAGAGGGAAAGCTAGATTTCCCTGTAAACTGTGTGAAGGTGATCACGCCATCCACCGTTGTCCCTTCTTAGACGAGGCTGAAAGAGTTCTGGAAGATCGCCGGATTTTACGAGCGCAACTTCCTCCTGGATATCAAAAACTCCTGCCAAGTCCTTCACTAGTTGAGAACCCGGCTGGCCCACCCAGGTGGTCAGCCGAAGCACCTATCATTGAAGATGAACCGCCTGGATCCATGCCTGACGAAAGTCAATAGGTTGATACGGCAGTTGACCCGGTTTTGCCTTCAGAGGCTCTATCTTCGAATGATACCATCACAGAGGAGAATAAAGACGACACCGTCCAAATTCTCTTCATCAACACTGACTCTGATGAACAAGGGGGTAATGCCCCCATTCCTTTATCGCAAGAAGGAAGTTTGTTAGAGCAATATCTGGCCATTTATTCGGTCCCACCGCCAAGCAACCTGGTTGTGTCCTTTGACTGGAACCAACTAGGCAGACCCCGGTTGCCAGCAAGCATACCATTCAGAATTATCGTTCAAATATACAGAATGGTGATGGCTGGCACTATCATTGATGATGGGGCATCTGTGAGTATCCTTTCCTCTATTGCTTGGAAAGAGCTTGGTTCACCAGCGCTTTTACCTGAAATGAGAAATCTATCAGGTTTTGATAAAGGAACCAGTCGACCTTTAGGGATCCTCCCCAATGTGCCCATAACATTGAAAGGGAAGACTGTTCAAATGAACGTGATGGTCATTCAAGGACCCTTGGATTATAACCTACTCCTTGGACGAGACTATATATATTGCATGGGAGCTATAGTCTCCTCACTCTTTAGAGTAATGTGTTTTCCGCATGAAGGAAGAGTGGTCAAGCTCGTGGACCAACTTTCGTTTCCCGGATCACACATCGCAAATAGTCATGTACCATCCCTAAATGGTCTATTCACGCAAGAAGTGTCTCAACCCACGGTCCGTCCTCCTGATGAGCGCGAGTAATCCAGGAGGATATGACTGGACCCCAGGGGGCATGCGTCCTGGTCTGCTTCGGCAGGGAAACTTTGGGTATAAAGTAGGTTTCCGCGGGAGAATATGACTATTCTGTACCCCGTCCGTCTAGGAAGAGGGTTATTCTAGAATAAGATTCTTTTGTCAAAGTTATGTGAGAGGACGGAACTCGTCGCTCACCTTTGTCTATTTCGGTAGACATTGCTGAGGAAGTGTCTTTTTTGAAAGATTAACGAAACAATCTTTGGGTAACCTGAAAGAGGTAGGCCTCTCTCGGTGAAACGAAAGTTTTGACGGAAATGAAGTAGGGGTAACCTTGAAATCATACTCTATACCTGGGGGCATGCAAACCTTTTGGAGTGCAAGCAAGGGGCGGCTATTTATTTTTTAAATTTTTAGGACCTCTAACCCTTTAAACTCGTAGGATTAGTCGTTTCCGAACTTGCATAACGAAAGGATCCGGAGCAAAGCTTACGTAAGATCTAAGCTCCCTAAAAAATAGCATCTTCAATGAGACACTCTTATCATATGACTGGTATAATCGAGCAGTTTTAGCACAAAGTTCATGCTCGTTAAAAAATAAACGCAAGATCCGAGCAGTTTTAACGCGGACTTCATGCTCGTTAAAAAATAAACATAATCAATGAGCAAGTGTTTCCACCAACGTTTAAGCTCATTTTAAAATAAAAAATGAACCTATCCCAGTAGATAACCACTGTGAATGTAATATCATCAGCCATTAAAGCCTTGGTCGTGTTTGCACCGTCACCTCCACTTTTCCATTGGCCGATCGTTCACCTCCATATGATTGTTTACCCATTTTGAGAAACAGCTGCGAAGAGTGATTTCACCTAGCCATCCTTGTGACACTGCCGTGATTGGAAAATTCCAACCTATACCTGGAATCAGCTGCTAACCCTGTTTATCACTCGTTGCTCAAAAGACGAGTCTTCTTTAAGGTCTTTTCAACTGAATCGTAAAATATGAAAAGATTGCCGAGTTTTGGCCTTCCATCTCGTTAAAGCGACCGGAAGAGCTATCCCTCCTCTAGATTTGAATCTTTTTGGACCTGAGGGATTATTGCAAAAAACGATCGAGCGCTTGTTTTGTTCGGCTCGTTAAAACTATCGAAAACTCATCCCTTCTGTATTGTTTTATACTTTTTCGGACTTAAGGGATTAGATGACGAAAAAGGACTTTTGGAGTTAACTTTATGTACCTTTTCAGACTCTCTAAAAATGAAAAGGACCGAGTTATCCTTGTCGTTAGACTCGTTAAAATCATTAAATAGCAACAAACTTGTCTTTAGACGAGAACGAGTTTCACTATCGCTAGGCTCGTTAAAACATAGCGATGGGCTTGCCCGAAGGGCAGGTTATAGAACAAGCATATGTTATCCTCCTCAAGCTTGACAAAAATAAAGAGGTACTGGTCAGCAATGACAGGGGAAAAATTGGGAGAAACTAAAGAAAACTTTGATGGTAGCAAGTCGTTCTTGAACATGACACTTTTCCTCCGTACCACAATCGGGTTGGGTTGTTCCATTCATCGGTCACATCCATGGTCTCGCCATACCATCCATATTCGGGGTAATGCTACCGATCCATCGTATCAATGTCGCCACATGTTCAAGAGAAGTCACTCAGAAGGGTCAACCGTGTCCCATCCACTGCCATACATTATCCTTCATCCTTTCATGACCGCCACCCTGAATCATATGTCACAGATCGTTTTCACCTCCATTAAAATCATTAACTCCGTTCCGTGTCACTGATGTGGGATTCATCAAGGCCCTCCTTTGACGGATCACTTCTTGTCGACATCAGCTCATTATCCGAGAAGTTGATCTAGGAACAACCCCTTCAGTACTTTGAAGCTTGCATGCCACAATGGCAAGTTTCTCACTTCCGGCGACAGGTACACATCAATGACCTTCGACCGAAAGATTTTGCATGGTGTTCGACGCCAAGTCCTTTATTCACACCACGTGAATTGTACTGCAGTACCTTGAGGGTCATTATCATTATCGGTGATTCCTCTCGCGCTTGTTAACGGTTTACATCATTGACCGGTAATCAAGCGATGTCGTTCCATGTTCGACTTCAGAACATTTCTCACATGGATCGACTTGTACTTAGAGTGAAGATCGAACGAGTTTGAAGACCTCGGATCTAGTTTCATCCATCCGGGCTGCGATATTTATTCAGGAAAGATAAAGACATTGACATGTACATCATTCCAACAGATAATCATCCTACTCAAAGGATGATAATTTCATCAAAATTATCAGTCTATCATCAGACGATTGTCTGTTCTATATACAGAAAAATGAATTTATAAAGCTGAGCATGGGAATGCCTGCCTCAGCTAGATCATGAAAGCAGTATGAAAAATAATGTATTGTATTGTATTGTGTTACAGGTCTCCTCCCAGCATTGGATGAAATTCGGATCCCCCTGATAAAGAATTTCACCCGATAAACAGCCTCATACTTTAGGGGGCAACTGTTATAGACATTTTTGTGCCTTACAGCATTGAGCATGAAATGTCCATAATCTAAGGGATCCAAAGTCCCTAAACATGTTGTTCCTACCCCTAGAGGAACAAGGCTAACAAACCACAGCAATTCACAGAAGTTCTCCACCTGGAACTGCTCAGAAACAAGTCAATTCAGGATCATTTCAGTGGCTACACTAGCTGTTTGCGCTGAATGTCAAAGGCAACACTGGCTACCTACGTTGAATGTCAACTGGAACAAAGGCTACCTGCACTGAATGAGAGTGGAAAAGTGGCAGGCTCATTTCTCAAGGTGTCAAAACCTAGCAAGCTTCCAAAATGACACTTGCCTCAGGGAATTCGACTGGTGATGAGTAAGAGGTTCCAAATCTCCAAGTGGAAGCAAGAACCTCCAAGTGGACTCAAGAACTGACAGAGGGAGAGGACACTAGTCAGATCTCAAGCTGACTCATCCTCTCTCCAAACATCTATATATGGATCTCTCCTCCATGAGATCTGAAGGCTGGAATTTTGTTATTGCAAAGAATTGCTGTTGGTTTGAGACTGGAATCATTGGGTGCTTAATGCTTTGAAGGGGGAAAAGAGAGGAATTCCATTTCCTGGGAAGGAGATGATGGATTGGAGCCCTCTGGGTTGTATCTCTTCCTGAACCTTGTTATTCATCAATAAAGCTATCTTGGTTTCTCATATATGCTGATGTATTTTGATGTATGAATGTATTAGTGTATTTGGTTTATTTCTAATCCTAAACTAGTTATGAATATGAACATCTGTCTTTGTGTAGTGTTCTTCTCTTGTTTCAAGTAGCTGTTCTCTTGTCGCAAGTAGCTGTTCTCTTGTGATCTTGCAGGAAGTGGAAGCTGGATAAGCAAGAAGACAAGTAGCTGTGAACACCCAAAGGGAAGAGAGACCAGATCGAGGGACAAACGGAAGACACCGGTAAGTCTATTGACCTTTCTTCTTTCACATTTCATAAAGGAAGAAACTAGAATAACTGTACTCGTTTGTTGCTAAGGCACTGTCACACCTTAGGTGGATAGGATCGTCCTGCATAGGCATTTTTCCCCACAACACCCAGACCAGAAAGTCCTATTTACTATCATTACCGAATCCTTAAATGAAATGTTACAGTTACAACCTGGTCAATCTCACCCCCCCTTACCATTGTTGATTTGCTTGAAAGATTCTTGAAGCTACCTAGTTCCAGAATTACCCAAATCCTCCAGACTTCATTGTTGAAGAAAAGTACATGCCAAAAGACCCCCCCTTATTTGTTAGTTATCTTTTCTGATTTGGGCAAAGATATCACAACAATGAGATCATGCATTTTAGGTTTTACCACTAATCAATATGTATATGAGATTATTTTTGCCTACATGTCTATTTTTGCCATTGGTCAACCTCCTACAATCAAGTTTGATTATGCGAAGCTCATCACAGATAAAATGCATGATCATTTTATAAGATTAGAAAATAAAAGAGTGTTCAAATATTCATCACTCCTGTTCATTTGTTTCTCTACTACCAAACTGATAAGTTTCCCTTCTCTGCCCAAAAACTTGATACCAAAGGGAATCCTAGATCTATCATCTTCTGGACCTCTCTATTTCATAGGTCTAGTTATTCTCACTATCCATACACATATTTTATTGACCTATTTGTACATCTGGTGACTACAATGTTATTAGGAAGTCCCCCTCCTAGAATCATTGTAGACATCAAGAGGGTTCTCTAGCTATCCAAACAATGCAAAGTAGGGGATTGGTACTTGTACCAAAACCATATCGAAATCAGAATTTACAGGTGTGAGCTACCTCCTTACAAACTACCTAGATATCTCCCCATGCGATTATTTGCTCTGAAGTACTATAGGCAAATGATCAATTCTAATGAGATTCACTTTGTCAAAACCAAGAAGAAGGCCCAACTAAGAACAAAAGATCATCTAGGCCGATTTATTTGCAACAATAGAGAAGCAGGAAAGGAGGCAGATGAAATCCTCCAAAGATTGAGATTAAAATAAAGTTTCATCTGGACCTATGATCCCCATAGCTTCATTTTTAACAGAAGGCGGAAACATAAGCCATCTCCTTATATCCACCATAGGATCTCAGAAATTTAACAATATGCCAATCAATTTGAATGGGTGGAAGGAACTCTGGTAGATCAAGATAGCACACAAGTTGCAATTGACAATGTATTGGTGGATTTAGAAAGAAGGCTTGATCAAGATTTGTTTGTACAGGTGTGTGGAGAAACTTCATCACAAAAGCAGTCACAGGAACACGACACATAGCCATCAGAGCAACAAAAGTCATTAGAACAGGCAGAAGATTCAGAGAAACCAGAAATTTCGGAGGAGCTAGATCTAACAGAATCAAACATGAGAAATCCTCCCATTTTGTAGACTCCTCTAAATAAGGATAAAAATCCAAGGAGAAGCCAAGAGGAGGCCACTCCTTCTACGGTTCCAATTGACCAAACGTATGCAGAAAGGAAAAGGTTGAATCCCCTGTCTGAACAAGAATTTCTTGAAGAAACAAAAAGTGACACAGTAGACGAAAGGAGTGATAGCATGCAAACCATTCCAACAGGAGGGACACAATCTACTTCACAGCTACAAGCATTGGAAGGACAAAAGAGCACATAGGTGTCTTAATTTAGAGCTCCTTTAGAACAAAGCCAGGACATATAAGGAAAATATAAAGAAATTAAAGCAATGAATGAGAAACTGAAAGCTAAAACCTATGCTCGCTATCTCAGAATGGTCCCAACCAACTAGATGAGGCTGATGTCAACCTTTGATCTAAAGGAAAGAAAGATGCAGATGAGCTTCCTAAAGCCAACTATGCAACAAGAAAGATCCATAGCTAATTATTTAAAAACTGATTTTGAAGTTTTGGAAAACGATATTCATCCTATTGACTAAATAGAACTGCACAAAAAAACTGGTGAGATGGTATATTCTACACTAACTAATTATGCCATCACAACACATCAATTGTAGAGATCATTGAACAATACCTCTGCACAGCTTCAACAGGCCTCCTCTCAGGCTAAAGACACTAGGAAAAAAACTTTATAAGACTTGGTGATAGAGTTGGGACATGATCCCAAGGATGTCAAAGCAGCAAAACAGTTGATTAAAAATAAAAATGATGATATAGCTACGTTGAAGAAGCAGCTCAAGATCCCTCCTCTCCACCATCCTCAAACTGCAGAAGTTATAGAGAGGCAAAAAGAGGAAGAACTTATGGACCTAGTCCTTAAGTTAAATGATCAGTTGAAGGAAACTGAGAAGGAGTTGGAGAAACAAATACAGTCTAAGCAGAGTGAGCTAGCCACCGCTCCTCAGACTGTCATACCTACAATTTCTACACTAGTATCTTCCACTCTGGCAACTTCCTTGGCACCAACACTTCCACCAGTGATAGCATTTCCAGTAGCAGGGACTATTTCAACCATAGGTACATCAACCAGTGTAGGGACATCAAAATAAAAAATAGATGAATTGATTAAAGCCATGGAACAAATGAGTATCCAGGCCACAAAATTGAAAAAGCTCAGAGAACAAATGACATGTTTGGAAACAAACTACGAGCTTGCATAAATTCCGAATAAAGAGGAAGAAAGAAAAAACCGAAGGATGGAGGAAAGAATCAAAGTCTTGGAAAAGAATTTGACATTAGAAAAACCATTGGGAGACATGAAAAATATATTGTGGGCCAATATCATTGATTCCATCAATGATATTTGGCCTTCTATCCAAGTAATTTTTGAATGAACTGAATTAATTAAAGTAGCTATGGAAGCTATACAGAAGGCTAAAGAAGAACTTGGAGATAAACCTGAACAGGAAAATCAGTTGATTGATTTTTTGAACAGTATAAATAGGCACCAGTTGGATGAGATAGAGATTGAGGATAGAACATCTACTATTACTGAAATAAAGAAAGTTCTTAATAAAAGGAACTTAATGCTTAATTTATAGAAAAGGTGTCAGAGTATTCAAGCAGACATTGATAGATTCATGTTAAAATATCACATTTTGAGAGAGAAAGGCCTTCCTAGCCCACTAGTTATACATGACAAGTTAATGACACAGGAAGACTATATCAAGATATTAAATAAACAAGCTAGGAGTCAAGCAACTTCTTCAGGAGTAAAAGCAATACCTACAGGAAAGGTACTTTATAATGGCCTGGAGAATCTATTCTACATAGAGCATGAAGTAAAACATCTATTCACTAGCAAACCCAATTTTGCTAAGTACATAGAAGTTGATGAAGTTTATAGGAAGATGATCAAGACTAAATTACCAGATAACAAATGGTGGACCAATTTGACTGACTTACTGTGAAGTTACTATAGTAAATCTGTGGAGTAAAAAATGTTCACTATGGTAAAGTCTGGTAATACAGGATGAAAGGATGAAAAAACACAAGTAAAGAGTATCATTAGGTGAAGATAAGAGTGAAATCTAGCAAATAAATACCGAGGCAACTACAAGAGCCAAATCCGAGTTCTAGTATCCAGCACATTGACAAATAACGAGACAACAAATAATATGTTTTCCATCTGTCTCTATATTCGTGTGGAAGATAACTTTTGTTTCCTCAAATAAATATCATATAGTTATGAGATATTTTGTATTAATTTTTGTATAAATACCTGACAAATTGAAGTAATTAAGGTGGATTAAAAAAGCATTTATGTAGACTTTTTGTTTTGAACTAAAGGAGCGATTGTAATCAAGGTTGGACTGGTTTACTGGATTAAATAAAGCTGATGACATTTCACTCGATTCATGTGCCCTGTGGGAAACAAATAAGTATCATTTATCTTTGTTTGGTTATTGTTTTCCTTTATGTTATGAAATATCATATATGTTTCTTATAGTTCTTAAAAGCAAACAAGGAGTAATATCATCAGAATTAGCTTAAGTGGTCTCTGTTTTAACTGTTTGCTTCTTTAATGTTTTCTACCAAATTGCTTAAGTTTGGGAATTCTTAGTTGCTCCCTTACTTCTGTAATTCATTCCCTCTATTGGCTCCTAGTACAGGATTCTTAATTTCCCTTTGCTATTTGCCAAACCTCCCTTCTTCATCTTAATCCTTGTCAAGGATTCTTCATTACCCTTGGCCCTGGTTAAGATTTTCATCCATTCAGACCTTCAGATTTGTCTTTGTTGTGATATCTTGCCTTGTGAACTCTTACCTTGGTGATTAATAAAATCCTGTTAAACCTTTCCCACTTGAATCCATAGGCCAATGGTTTGAATATCTACTCTGCCCATCTATTTCCTTAATTCCACCAAACAAATCAAAACAAATTCCTTAAGCATTAATAACTAACCTAATGTCATATCAAAACAACGCTAAATTATAAAGAGAGAGCCCTCTCTGAGTGTAGATTGGCTACGATCTTGTTGTGGTCACCAACAACCCCCCTATTTGTTTGGTATTAGCAATAACATCAAGCAAAGGGGGACAGTTAACAAAAAATCCCAAAAATATTTTTTATCAAAATTTTTGTATTTAACTCCCTAAAAGCTATATCACATCGCAAAAAGAGAGTGAAGCGTTTTCCTATGCGCATAAATAAGTTGCAAAGAAGCGATGCGACATTCATCGCATTGCACATGTTGGAAGTGCTCTTAAATAGAAAGCATAAAGAATTGCCGATGGCCGATATGTGATGTCGCATATCGCAACGTCGCATAAGCAGCGCACAGTGATCAAATGGAAAATGCGATCTTGCGATCTGCGATCTTACAAAATGCGAGCTTGCGATTTGCAATCTGCGATGAATGAGACTATTAATTGCTGCGATGCGAATCGTAGAAACCACTCATCGCAAAGTTTCTTCGGCATGATCTGTAAACCCAAAATTGAGCGCGCACCTTAAGGGAAATTAATGATTGCACGCCTGAGTATCCAAGGATGATCGTGTTGCGTTTTTCGAAGAGTCAAGTCATTATGAGTGTCATGATTATGCATTCATTAGAACTTAAAGCTTTCATGTCAATCTTTTCATCATTTCTCTTTTCCTTTGCGTAAACTGCAAGGCAGCAACTAATATAAATCTATATGCAAGAAACATCTAAGGAAAAGTGGAAAGCGCCAATACTTGAAGAACAGAGAGGAGATGCCTTCGCAAATGGATGCCACATGCAGCAGAGCCACGGATCCCAGAGTATCACTCAACAGACACTGATGAAAATAGACTATCCAAGACTCAGAGTCAAAGGCGCATAAAAGCAGCATGTTTGCAAAAGTTCGTGGACATCAGACTGGGTAAAGCAAAAAAAAAAACGCTAAAGAGGGAGGACGCTCCAGAAAAGCCTGGAACAAAGAACGGAAGCAATTTTCAATACGGAGGATTGTTCAGGCAACGAAATCCCTAACTCATTGAGTCATTCGCACGGCCGGAAACCGAAATAGCAATAGCACAATCAGTTTGAAAGAAATCTGGGTTATACTAAGTATAACCCAGCAAATACACCCAGGCAGAGGGATATTTTCAAAAATATCTTCTAGTTTGTCAGAAAGAGGTGCCAGCTTTTTTTATTTCTACTTTTATCGCTCTAACAAAAGAAAAAGACAACCAGCCGACTCTTTCCAGGCGAACCTTGCATTGCTTACAACACTAAGGAGCAGATACAGAAACTGTTAGAAATTAGATTCAATTTTTAGAAATAAATTTGTTTTAGTAAAAGGGCGGTCATTTGAAGCCGTTTCCTAAATTTGTGTAATTAAGATTAGTTAGTTAGTAGTATTTAACCCTTCTCATGGCATTTGGAGAAGGGTCCAGAAATTTGTCAAAAAACCTGTCCTCAGAACATGCACTTTTGCACCCTCGGAGGGGGTTTTTGATGAATGGATGGATCGAGATTTATTTATGTTTGCATTTTAATGTCTGCTACTGATGTTGCACATCTGTACTCTTAGTAGATGTTATAAGTAAGTAGAGATAAATCGTTATTGCTTGAAGTTTGTGAGTGAAATCAGTCATAAATGGTACTTTTATCTCTTGATTAATTTCTGCTTATATTCTTAGAGTGATATACAGCTGAGTTGTTTATATGTTAATGTATGAATGTGTGGGTTACCATTTGGCACTTTTGTACGGTGGAGTCATTTATTTGTGCTTGACATATGAATAAACTGTTATGCGATATGCTGTTCACAACTGTTTTGCCTAACTTCTTATGCAGAATGGTTTATCTTGATTGATTTATATTCTTATGGTAGCTGAATGATCTTTATTACCAGTTATTGTATGAAATATTTTTAGATCGCATAATGAAAGAATTCTACCCCGGGTTAGTATAGATTAGATGTGCTGTTTTTTGTTAGATTACAATAGCATAGAGTCAGTTTACAGTTTAGAATTAAACTAGCTTAAAATTACCTATAAATTAGCATCATCAAAATCTACACACACACACACATCCTTTGGATTGGGAAGCTGGTCCCATTATCCCCAGTCGGACCCGCTACACCAAATGGGCAAGGAGCCGCTAACCAGGTTTCGGACCGGGTGGGTATCCCCCTTGTTGTCGACCCGATTTCGGGGCCCTCAACATATTTCGTGCTAGAAGGAGGGCACGAACTATGAATGGCAACTAAGTCAAAATCTAAATGCCATTCTGAGAGTAAATCACCCTCATCAACTCCCCCGACTTCTCCAGTACGGTTAAACCCGGAGTTAGAAGTCGCTCGAGTATCCACCGCTACTACCTACTCTAATATATCAGACCAACTCATCATTCAACCCCTTGAAATTCAAACTTTGATTCGTAAACTCCAGGGATTCTCTATTTTTTCTCATAGGTCTGATAAATCTAACAGCAGTGTGACTTCGCAGTGTGACTTCGCAGTACAATCCTGCTCATCCCCTGACCAGATTGAAGAGTGAAAATTTTGGTATTCAACCAAGTGAACTCCCTCTCCCTACTAGGAAAAGAGCAAGGAAAACACCACCAGAGTCTGACCGTGAGACTCTTTCATCTACTTCGTCCATTTCAACCCCCTCACCACGAAGTCAACCACCCACATCCTCATCCCAAATCACTCATCTATCTTCCACAACCCTTCCTCTTCAATCATCAAAGATCATAATATCTTCATCTTCTCAGCATCAGGGACTATCTTCTACACTTTCATTAACTAGCAGCTCAATCATGGCCCAGTCTCCATGGAACAATCCTGGGGCGGTTTTAATGCCTCCACCCCTGAGCCCAATACCGGCCCATCCCGAGAAATGGCTACCTAAATTCAATCCAGAAACAGGCATGCTAGCTGAAGAGCATATCAATAATTTCATGCTTTCTGTTAATCTCAACGGGGTCACTAACGAAGATGCTGTCGTCCGACTTTTTCCTTATACAATGCAAGGAACAGCCGGGTCATGGTACTTTTCGTTACCTTCCGGGTCCATCACAAGTTGGGACATTTTTCAAAGTCAATTCCTCACCAAGTTTGGCGATGACAGATCAACAACGACATTGATCAATGACCTATCTAATCTTAAAGCTGAGGCTAGAGAACCCATTAAAGATTTCAATTTACGGTTCAATAAGATCCTCAACAAAATTCCCGCTGCTTCTCAACCCAGCGAGGAAGTAAGATGTGAATGGTACATCACGGCCTTACCATCAAACTTGGCTATCTTCGTAGATAGGGCAAACAAGACGACCTTAGTTGAAAACTTAACTGAGGCATTAGCAGTAGAAAAACGCGTAGTTGCCCTAGAAAAGAGATCTGCAATAGAAGAACGCAAATCTAAGAAAATCTCTTTCAAAGAAGACACCAAGAAGAAGCAAACGAAAGATCCTTTCGATATGGAAGGATTACAAAAGGTGTTAAAGGCCATGTCCAATGAAATGATTGACATAAGAAAACAAGTAGCAGAAACTTATTCGAAAAAGCCCTACAGATATTTTAAAAGAAATGCTCCCATGGAGGTGAAACCACCCAACGCTGTCTCAAACGTCGAATCTAAAGAAGAAGAAGAAGAAGAGAATACCACTGAAGGGCAGACCGATGATGAAGAAGTTGTGGAACTACAAGGAATGTGGGATTTCATCCTCCCACAAGAAGAGGATCAAGAAGCATTTCTGGTTAGCACACGAAGCAAAAATCAACTTGATCCTCCCCAAACTACCCCTAAACAGAAGGGCGCAAGCCCTGCAACAAAAGATAAGGTCGCAACAAAGAAAACAACTGCTAGAGCGACCCAATTTAGCCCAGTCCAATCAGATCAAGCACCTCCATCAAGAACACTGATAGTGTCGGATGAAATGGAGTATAACATTATCGATGACATGAAAAAGACTAGGGCTAATATCACTCTTTACGAATTGAGCAAATTGAAACATCAACAGAAAATAATGATGAAAGAATTACATGCCGTGCCTACTACATCTTTACCTACAGCTATAGCTTCCCACAACATGGGAAGACCACCAACCAACATGATCAATAAGATTGATCCGAATGACATTGCCTTGATTGGAGGAAGGTCAAGATCCCATACTCCTCCTTTTCTTCTCACTTATGAAATTTTCAATAAAAACGTGCACAATTTCTTGGTCGATTCTGGTGCTTCAACGAATATTTTACCCAGATCAATATGTGCCAAATTGAATGTTCAGCCACAGAAATCCGCAGTGCGCATAGTTCAACTTGATCGATCTCAAGTCGAAGTGATTGGTGAACTTAACCAGGTGACCATAAGATTGTCGTCTAACCCGAAAGTATGTCAGGTTATCGACATTCTAGTAGCTGATATCCCTGAATTCTATGGTTTAATTCTTAGCAGGGATTGGTCCAAAAAACTCCACGGATATTTCTCAACCGACTGGTCGCACATGTGGTTACCCTACAACGGTAAACCCAATCAAATAAAGGTTGAACGAGAGTTGCACCAAAAGTACATAGTGACTGAATTGGAAGGAGAGAATGAAGCAATAGCATACAATAGCAATATCATAGGCAATTACTCGGTAGATTCTTTCATCGGCAATTTCAATGCTCACACCTCACCTTACTTAGAAAATTCAGTTTTGTCCCAAGTTGAAAATTTTTCCCAAACTGATGATTCAAAGTGTTTTAATTTTTTAGATAACTCTGTAAATACATCTTTATTTTGGAAATTATATTTTGATGGCTCTAAATCTAACGAGGGAGCAGGAGCAGGATGTGTTCTGATTAGCCCAGATGGAAACAAGATCATGCTTACATGCAGACTTGAGTTCGATTGCACAAACAATACAGCGGAGTACGAAGCCTTGGTGCAAGGCCTATACAAAGCAATCGGGTTGAATGTTAAGTATCTTCAAGTCTTTGGAGATTCTGAAATTGTCGTCAAATAGGTACGTAACACCATACACTGCCTGTCAAGTCATTTAAAGCACTATCAATCTTTAGTTCAAGATTTGACTTCACATTTCATAGCATTCAATATTTCGTCAATCCCAAGACTCCAAAATGCGAGCGCAGACCTGTTAGCTAACGTAGCCTCTAGACTTATTCCCTCCGAAGATTTTAGTCCCGATAGGTTCTCAATAGAATTAATCTTTAGACCATCCATCCCTGACAACATCACCAACTGGAGAGTATTCAATGATGATCCTGACATTGTAAATTTCCTCACTTCTGAAGGATCCTACTCAAATCAAATAATTGACGAAGACCATCATGATCACCAAATTCAGCAAAATAGCATTGATAATGCTATACTTAAATCGGTGGTTAAGTTAGAAGATTTATATGATTTGAAAAGTCATTTTAAAAGGTCTGCCAATTCTAAACTCTACAGTTCAACTCTGAATTATGAATTAGTGAACCTAGGAACCGATCAGAAGCCGCAAAACGTTAATCTGGGCCATGGCCTAGCCCCCAAAGAAAAATCAGCATACATCCGTCTTCTGAGACAATACAAAAACGTTTTTGCATGGAATTACGATGAGCTGAAGACATACAACACTTCTATCATTCAACACACTATCCCTATGATTGACAATGAAAAACCTGTCCAGCAGAAGCTCAGAAAAATCCACCCCAACTTAGAAAATCAGATAAAGACTGAGCTAAATAAATTATTGAGAGCCAGAATAATTTTCCCCGTCAGACACTCCAAATGGGTATCCAATATGGTGCCCGTTAGAAAGAAAAACGGAGATATTAGAATCTGTATTGATTTCCAGAATCTCAACAAAGCCTGTCAGAAAGATAATTTTCCCCTCCCACCTATGGAGCAAATACTATAGGCAGTAGCAGGCTCAGAATTAATGTCTTTCCTGGATGGATTTTCAGGATACAATCAAGTGCTGGTACATCCCGATGATTAGTTGAAAACCACATTCCGAACCAAATGGGGCACATACGCATATCGGAAGATGCCATTTGGTCTGATCAATGCCAGCGCTACCTTTCAGAGAGCCATGGACATCGCATTTAAAGGTTTAGTCAATAAATCAGTAGTGATTTACTTGGATGATATAACAATGTAATCCAAGAAGCGAAGCATCCATCTCAAAGATTTGAAACAAATATTTCAAAGATGCTTAAGGTATGGGATTTCACTTAACCCAAAGAAATCTTTTTTCGCATTAAGTGAAGGGGAATTGCTTGGATTCATAGTGTCGAAATCTGGTATTCACATAGAACCTGACAGAATCAAAGAAATTTCTGAGATATCCATGCCCCATAACAAAAAGGCCATGCAATCTTTCCTTGGACAAATCAATTTTGTAAAAAGGTTTGTCCCAGATTTTTCATGTATTATTTCTCCTTTACAAAATATGAATGGACAGATTCTTAAAATGTATTTTCCATAGAAGATCATTCTTCTATTTTTGTAGGATAGTTTTAGTTTCTTTTATTTTATTTTGTTTTTCTCTTTCTTATAAATAAAACCGGTTGTAAATGATCATTGAAAAGGATTCATGAAAGAGCACACCAATTCTCTATCAGATTTTGATTTCACTTGTACAAATAGAAAAACTTTTCGGAAAATCTGGCTTTTATTATTGACAAATAGAGTTAACTTTAACCTGGATTTGATATTAGTTTCAACCTCTCAAAAAACTTTGATGAAAACAACCTTTGGTAAAAAATTGTTTTACGTCAGCACAATGAAAGGTATCACCAATAATAAAATAAATATTCTCTGTAAAGCTGTTGTTTTCAAACTCTATTATTGTCGTCCAGAGCTTTCTTAAGGAAAAACAATGACTTCCTCCCTACTAAAGGAAACTGCAGCATTTAGAGAAATAATCCGAGAAAACACTATATCTCAAAGAATAAGAGGTCTCATCACGAGCCGGCTTATCATGATCACAGATATTATAACTTGTTGACTTTGCCAATACTGTCTATCAAAACAGGGCAACGACTCAAAGATTGTTGCAATCAAAAGACAAGGGGTCTCATCACAAGCCAGCTTGTTCAGGAAAAGTGTAAATCAAGTGAATGAATGTGTCATAATTTGGCCACCAAACCAAGACATTGTTCTTTAGAGAATAAAAAAGCAAAAAGTGTCAAAAAGGATTTTTCTCTGAAATGTTGTAAATAACCTCAAGCAGGAAAAAGGATCATTGCTAGATAACATGGTAACCCTGTCAAGGCTATGGACGCTTGCGGGCAACAGAGGCTCTACCTACGACAAATGAGCATATTTTAAAGCCAGTACGCAGAGAAGACTTTATTTTATCTTTAAAAAGGACCGAGTAATATCTGGTATGAATGCAAGAACTAAGCCTAAGGAAGCAGACAATTGGAATAAAAGAAAGGTTGAGACAAAGTATCATTGATAGGATAAGGGGTAATCTACTCTATCTGTCCATAACAAAATTTAGACATATGAAAAAAAATTCTGTTTCGGAAGTGGAAATGTCAATAGAAAAGCAGAGATAACTGGTTCTTCACAGTGAATCGCCATTGTTGTTGTCACCAACAACCCCTCTCTTTGCTTGGTATTAGCAATAACATCAAGCAAAGGGGGACCCTTAACAAAAAATCCCAAAAATATTTTTTATCAAAATTTTTGTATTTAACTCCCTAAAAGCTATATCACATCGCAAAGAGAGAGCGAAGCATTTTCCTATGCGCATAAATAAGCTGCAAAGAAGCGATGCGACATTCATCGCATCGCACATGTTGGAAGTGCTCTTAAATAGAAAGCATAAAGAATTGCCAATGGCCGATATGCGACGTCGCATATCGCAACGTCGCATAAGCAGCGCACAGTGATCAAATGGAAAATGCGATCTTGCGATCTGCGATCTTACAAAATGCGATCTTGCGATTTGCGATCTGCGATGAATGAGACTATTAATTGCTGCGATGCGAATCGCAGAAACCACTCATCGCAAAGTTTCTTCGGCATGATCTGTAAACCCAAAATTGAGCATGCACCTTAAGGGAAATTAATGATTGCACGCCTGAGTATCCAAGGATGATCGTGTTGCGTTTTTCGGAGAGTCAAGTCATTATGAGTGTCATGATTATGCATTCATTAGAACATAAAGCTTTCATGTCAATCTTTTCATCATTTCTCTTTTCCTTTGCGTAAACTGCAAGGCAGCAACTAATATAAATCTATATGCAGGAAACATCTAAGGAAAAGTGGAAAGCACCAATACTTGAAGAACAGAGAGGAGATGCCTTCGCAAATGGATGCCACATGCAGCAGAGCCGCGGATCCCAGAGTATCACTCAACAGACACTGATGAAAATAGACTATCCAAGACTCAGAGTCAAAGGCGCACAAAAGCAGCATGTTTGCAAAAGATCTTGGACCTCAGACCGGGTAAAGCAAAAAGAAAAACACTAAAGAGGGAGGACGCTCCAGAAAAGCCTGGAACAAAGAACGGAAGCAATTTTTAATACAGAGGATTGTTCAGGCAACGAAATCCCTAACTCATTGAGTCATTCGCACGGCCGGAAACCGAAATAGCAACAGCACAATCAGTTTGAAAGAAATCTGGGTTATACTAAGTATAACCCAGCAAATACACCCAACCAGAGGGAGATTTTCAAAAATATCTTCTAGTTTCTCAGAAAGAGGTGCCAGCTTTTGTTATTTCTACTTTTATCGCTCGAGCAAAAGAAAAAGACAACCAACCGACTCTTTCCAGACGAACCTTGCATTTCTTACAGCACTAAGGAGCAGATACAGAAACGGTTAGAAATTAGATTCAATTTTTAGAAACAAATTTCTTTTAGTTAAAGGGCGGTCATTTGAAGCCGTTTCCTAAATTTGTGTAATTAATATTAGTTAGTTAGTAGTATTTAACCCTTCTCATGGCATTTGGAGAAGGGTCCGGAAATTTGTCAAAAAACTTGTCCTCAGAGCATGCACTTTTGCACCCTCGGAGGGGGTTTTTGATGAATGGATGGATCGAGATTTATTTATGTTTGCATTTTAATGTCTGCTACTGATGTTGCACTTCTGTACTCTTAGTAGATGTTAGAAGTAAGTAGAGATAAATCGTTATTGCTTAAAGTTTGTGAGTGAAATCAGTCATAAATGGTACTTTTATCTCTTGATTAATTTCTGCTTATATTCTTAGAGTGATATACAGCTGAGTTGTTTATATGTTAATGTATGAATGTGTGGGTTACCATTTGGCACTTTTGTACGGTGGAGTCATTTATTTGTGCTTGACATATGAATAAACTGTTATGCGATATGTTGTTCACAACTGTTTTTCCTAACTTCTTATGCAGAATGGTTTATCTTGATTGATTTATATTCTTATGGTAGCTAAATGATCTTTATTACCAGTTATTGTATGAAATCTTTTTAGATCACATAATGAAAGAATTCTACCCGGGGTTAGTATAGATTAGATGTGCTGTTTTTTGTTAGATTACAATAGCATAGAGTCAGTTTAGAGTTTAGAATTAAATTAGCTTAAAATTACCTCTAAATTAGCATCATCAAAATCTACACACACACACACATCCTTTGGATTGGGAAGTTGGTCCCATTATCCCCAGTCAGACCCGCTACACCAAACGGGCAAGGAGCCGCCAACCAGGTTCCGGACCGGGTGGATATCCCCCTTGTTTTCGACCCGATTTCGGGGCCCTCAACAGATCTGTACTTAAAAGATTGGTTTGTGATTACCTTAGGCCATTCCTTGCTTAATAACTTCTAATGAAAAACCGTGAGTGATAGCATAGTGGTGACCATACTGGGGATTTAAAACCCTCAGCCTTAATAAACCTTTGAGGAATTCAAATTTTTACTTTTAAGAATCTTAAAGGGTTATTAGAAGTTATTTTCAAGTTTTGATAAAAAATTAAAACAGTCACAAGAAGCTCGAAATCTAGCTTCAGGGAGAATTCACTATACCAGGGCCAACTCTGATCCAAATCCTCCCCTTGTATTTGAAAATCCCAACCTTATCCCAAGGATAATCAGAAGAAAAGAAAGTTTAATAAGCCCCAGACCTATTTTTAGATCCCATTCATGCCCTGTTGAGTGGTTATTCCTTGAAGACATCCCTTTTAACGAGTATTTTGGTCTCTCTTTGTTCAAAATCACGTCTCATAGTGAACTGTTGGACCTGGCCCCAGATCCAGAATTCCTCAGAGAACTTGAAATCCAATGAGCCAACTTGTCAATTGATCGAAGTCTACTGAACTCCCCTCAAACACCCCTTACCACTGATAGACACCCTGAACTTTCTGAAATAGCTTCAACATCTTTTAGCTCACCATATTTTCCCCACACCACTGAAGATCATCCCTCAACCTCATATCCATCCATACCTTCAATCCCTCATGAGCCCATCACTACCCCTCAAACACCTATTACCACGGTTATATCAACTCCCCTTGTTTTCCCAAATCCTCTAGCTACCCCAACTTCTGTTTTCAACGCTATACAACTTAGAGCTATGGCCCTCAGATATGCCCCCTTGGTAATTCCCGCTCCTCAAGGCATCTTTCCAGTAGATTATCAAAGTAAAATCACCATATTTGATGGCACTAGAACATACATAGCTCAACAGCACACTAAGAAAATGACATATTATTTTGAACTGCATCTTTGTCCAAATTCTAGCTAGAGAAGTCAAAACATGGTTTAGATCCTTGCCCCCCCAGAGCATAGATAGTTTAGAAGTCTTTTACCAATAGTTCTTAAATAGGTGGGAGGAGAAGAAGAACCCCCTTCAAATTCTATTTGAATACGAAAACCTTAAAAGGGGACCAAACGAAACTGTTCAAGACTACTGTACCTAGTTTAACAATGTGTATAATGTAATCTCTCTTGACCTTAGGCCTCCACCTGGTTTAGCCCTAATTAAATTTCCAGACGGATTTGATATAGATATGGCTTTTCAACTTAGAGAAAGGAATCCCCCCACACTTGAAGATATGCAAAGTGTAGTTGTTAGCGTAGAAGCTAATCTGCTATCCAAAAGGGCTAGAGTTAAAAATGAGAGAAGAACACCATTGAAAGATGAATCTTCATGCTTCGATCAGAAAATGGATGCTTTGCCTAAAGGAATGGAAAGGTTGATGGATATAATAGAATTCATTGAAAGGAAACCTCACTGGGATAACCAAAAGGCTAATCCAGTGAGGAATCCAAACTTTAGGAAAAACCAGAACCAAAACACTGGTAAAAATGGTCCTGATCAGAACATTAGGCCACCTTTCCAAGAAAATTATGCTGAGACTTCCCACCAAGAAGACCCTGAGATAGACACTTAGATCAACCTGATGGGTTTAGATAATGAAGAAACTATTTTTCTAACTCAGGATGATTAAGAATTATACATGCTTCAACAGTTACAAACTCAAACAGGAGAATCTTTTGATTATAAATAAGGGTATGACTATGCTATTTTTGAAGTTCATAAGCAGTGTAACTTAAGAAGCAAGAAAAACACCAATGTTTCTGATCAGAATAAAAAATCAATACCTAACCAGCCTAAGAAAGCCACAAAACAGAATCCTCAAGTTACAAAAACTTTACAAATCCTTTCTAGACCACATCAAAATCCTCCTAATCCCACTATTGAAGATGTAACAAATAACCATCCTTCCAATGAACAGCCTTCCACTTCAGTCCCCCTCAAAGGAACAATGGAACAACCTCTAGAAATTATATTAGAAAATCCAATTGAAAATACTCCTAACAATGAAAAAGAAAAACATACTACTCAGAACTTTGGCTCTAAAATTCCAAATATTCAAATAGATAAATTCTCTCTGCCTTTCAATTTGGGAGCAGAGGTGGCCAAACTCAAAATTTCAGTGCCTTTGATAGAATTGGTTAAACATGAAACTTACAGATCTCAAATTAGTAAATCCCTGAACTTTGTTGAAAATGAAGATTCTGTGAATCTATTTGATGACTAGCCTGAGTTAATTTTCGGACCAGATGTTAATGGAAAGCCAGTTGAAGGAGGGGTACCACCCTTCTACATCAACCTTAACATCCATGAAAAAATCTTACACAATGCTATGCTGGACTCTAGAGCCTCACATAATCTTATGCCTAAGTCTGTAATGGAAAAGCTTAACTTGGATATCACCAGGCCTTACAACGATCTCTTTTCCTTCGATTCAAGCCAGGTTAAATGCTTAGGTCTCATAAAAGATTTGTGTGTCTCCCTAGTTCAATACCCTGCCAAGACCATACTGATGGACATAGTTGTTGCTGACATACCACCCAAGAATGGTATGTTGTTGTCTAGATCTTGGGGTGCCAAACTCCAAGGATCTATGCAATTGGTAAGTCCTATGCTACAATATCAGTCTTTGGACACCCCAAGAAGCTGTATAGAGAGAATTTGATGAAGTATGTACTGAGTTCCCAGGAGAGACCTCAAAATTTTCCCATATATTCAATACATTTTGATATAGATTTCTTCAAAATTTACAATGATGAGAACAATCAAGAAAATACTTCAAAGTAGTATAACAACAGAACCAAAAGAAATTGTAGTATTAAAGGAAAATCAAAATGTCCTAATTGATGAAACATTAGATTAAAAAGATGATCCTAATACCTTAGTCAAGAAGGATCCCACTAGCCCAGATGAGAATTATGAGCATGCAATTTTGTGGCATCTTGAATTTGATGGGTCAGTCAACAAATTAGGCACAGGAGTAGGTGTATGGATTTACAACTTAGAAAACGATTATTTAGAAGGTCATGCCTACAGGTTGAACTTTAAATGTACAAACAATATGGTTGAATATGAAGCACTTCTGTTAGGTCTGAAACTTGTTAAAAGGTTAGGAGCCATTAGAGTCTCTATCATGGGAGATTCTAAGTTAGTGATTAAATAAATTAATTTTGTTTATATGACTAGAGATCCTAGACTAAGGTTTTATAGAGGAATAGTCATAGAAATATTAAATACTTTCTTAGAAGCCAAACCTGTTGCTATCCCCATAAAACACAACATTTAGGCTCACAGCTTAGCCATGTTTGCTAGTACTTGTAAGATACCTTTCGAATCGAACCATTAGTACACTGCTGAGGTTAGGTATAGACCTTCCACTCCTGACAATTTAAAGAACTGGCAAGTATTTGAGAACAATCAACAAATTAATAATCTTCTAACATTAGATAGTGAATTTGTAAATACCAACATAGACACAGACATAGCAGTAGATTTTGATTGCTTTGATGAAGTAGAAATTAAAAAACTAGAAGAGGGTCAGACATATAGACTGCATCACACAAAGTTTACAAAATCTGATAGTCGAAACCTAAAGCAAATGGATGTTGATGAAGTCATTGATGATGAAACTGAGGTCATAAACCTCAAAGATAATTTTTACCCAAAGGATTAAATACTTTGGAGGACTTATTTGACTCAAACGATATTCCAAAAAAGCCTAAAACGGAACCCTTGAAGTCATACATTGAGGAATGTAATATAGGATCTGAAGAGAATCCCAAACTAATAACGGTGTCAAAATCATTACCTCCCAATGAGAAACTGAATTATATGGAACTACTGAAATAATTTCAGGATGTTTTTTCCTGGAGTTATGAGGACCTGAAATCTTATGATACTAGCATAATACAACACACTATTCCATTAAAAGAAGATAAAAAGACCTTTAGACAAAAGCTTAGAAAAATTAACCATGTTCTACTACCTTCTATTGAAAAGGAAATCAAAAGAATATATGAAGCTGGGATTATTGCATCCATTAGGTTCTCAGACTGGGTTTCCAATTTGGTACCCACTAGAAAGAAAATAAGTGAAATTAGGTTGTGTGTTGATATTAGAAATCTGAATAAAGTTTCACTTAAAGATAACTATCCTCTTCCAAAAATGGATCACATATTATAGAGGGTAGTCGGTTCCACCAGAATCTCATTGCTAGATGGGTTCTCTAGTTATAACCAAATCCTAGTTCACCTAGATGATCAGGCAAAGGCTGCATTCACAACTCCATGGGCACTTTCATGTATGTGAAAATGCCTTTTGGGTTAAGAAATGTAGGGGCCACCTTTCAGAGAGCAATGGACATAGCCTTTGCCAAACAAATCCATGACTTCTTGTTATTTTACCAAGATGAACTCATAGTGTTCTCTAAATCAGACCAACAACACCTAGATCATCTTAGGCAGGTCTTTAGTAAATGCAAGAAATATGGAATCTCTCTCAATCCTAAAAAATCTTTATTTGGGTTGTAAGAAGGGAAATTGTTAGGCCACATTATCTCCAAATATGGTATGAGGATTGACCCAACAAGAATTGAAGTTGTTTTGCAGATACCCCATCCCAGGAATATCAAAGAACTTCAAGCATTTCTAGGGAAGATAAACTTTTCGAGGAGATTTATCTCTAATTTAGCTGAGTTAATTAGATTACCAACAACGTGTTAAAGAAAGATTCAGCTATTATTGCTAGAGAAAGATGTCCAAAGTTTGACAGAGAATTTATCATTTTTTCTTTTGCATCTGAACATAGTATTGCTACAGTTTTACTACAAAATAATGATCAGGGATTTGAACAACCAATAACCTTCTTTAGTAAAGCTCTAAGGGATGCACCTTTAAAGTATAACATAATGGAAAAATAGGTTTTTGCTTTGGTAAAAGCTATCAAAGATTTCAGAGTCTATACCTTGTACTCTCACATAGTAGCTTATGTTCCCAATGCTATAGTCAAAGACATTCTAACATAGAATGGAGTTGATGGAAAAAGGGGAATGTGGATAGCTACCATATTAGAGCATGACATAGAGATTATACCTACAAAGTTAATCAAAGGCCAAGGGTTGGCCAAACTTATGGCTGAAACAAATTGGCAAGCCCTGGGTATAAATTTTCTTGCAGAACTGGATAATGAAGAGGAGATGGCGACTCCACAGATCAGCCATGCCTTTTTAGATTCACCCTGGTATGCTGATATAATATACGTTCTACAAAATTTACAAGCTCCTCTAGGGTTGTCCAGAACTAAAAGTAGGATTTTGAAAATGAAATCTTCGAAATTATACATAATTGATAATACTTTATTCTGGAAAAATCATGAAGGCATTATGTTAAATTGTTTATTGAAGGAAGAATCAGACAAATTACTCCAATAATTCCATGCAGGTGATTGTGGAGGACATCTCTACTGGAAGACAATTGTTGATAAAATCCTAAGAGCTAGATTTTACTAGCCAACCTTGTTCTCTGATGTAAAAAATTTTGTAACCTCCTGCCATAAGTGTCATATCTTTGAAAGGAAAAGAAAACTTCTGCCTTTACCTTTGAAACCCATTTCAAATGAAAATCCTTTTCAATAGTGGGGTCAAGACTTCATTGGTGAAATTCACCCCCCTTATTCTACTCAACATAACTGGATCTTGACTGCCATAGATTACTTTACAAAGTGTATAGAAGCTATTCCCTTTAGAAAAGCCACTAAGACTATCATAATAGGTTTTCTGGAGGCCAATATTTTGTCCAAATTTGGTTGTCCGAAAAAAATTATCATAGAAAATGTTGCAGCCTTTAAATCAAAGAGGATGATTTATTTCTGCCATAAATACCATATAACCCTTAGTCACTCCAAGACTTACTATCCCCAAGGAAATGGACTTGCAGAATCCCCCAACAAAAGCCTGATGAACATTATTAAAAAATTGTTGGAAGATAACAAGAAAACACAGAACAAGAAATTAATAAATGCTTTGTGGGCAGATAGGCTAATCACTAAGAAATCTATTGGAACCAGTCCCTATCAACTAGTCTATGGGATGGAAGCAATTTTCCCTTCATCATTGGGAATTCTAGTAATGAAACTACTCCAAGAATCCCAAGTTGAGCCAAATGATATTCAGAGGAGAATCAGTGAGACCATTCATTTGCAACAAACCAGGGACGAAGTATACATCAGAGCCCAAGTACTGCAGGAAAAACTCAAGAATTTTTTTGATAAAAGAACCAAGGCAGAAGACTTCTATATTGGTGATAAAGTTTTGAAGTGGGGCTCCAGAAGAGTGTTGGGTGTGGAGCTTGATTATCTTCTGCACTCAAAGGTTTCAGCCGGATGTAAACCCTAGGAAGACTATACACCCTTCCACGTGGGGGGTGTGGGGGGGACTTGTCCCCCCTGCGGGGGTCTGGGGGCCAGCGGTCCCCCGACAAGGGTTCAGAGCAACGCCCCCGAAGCTAAAAATAGATGTAAAATTTCCTTGTAAAAGTCTAGAGATTTCTAGTCAATCTAGGCCGTTCATTAGGCGGATGATCTGACAGTAGAAGTTATGTTTAATTTGGTTTTTTTTCCCTAGAAGGAAACCCCTCACTATATATGAGGGAATTGTATTGCGTCTATGTAAATCTGGATTCTGAGTGAAGAAGAGAGAGGAGATTGAGAGCGAAGAGGGTGTTACAGCGAATCTACTGTAGGTTGTATCTCTTATGTTTGTTGGATAATATAAAAGGAAGGACTGGTTGTTTCTCCATGGACATAGTCCAAACTGGGTGAACCACGTATATCTGTGTCTCTCTTGTCTTATGCGTTTTCTGTGTTTATATTTCTACAATATTTTATGTGTTACATTGCTTTGTAATATATAATTTTCTAATAACTGGTATCAGAGCCGAAGGTCTATTTGGATGATAAACTCGTAGGAGAGAAGGGTTTGTAGTTCGAGTGGGAGAAATGGCGGAAGATGGTAGGTTTAGTGTCGAAAAATTCAACAGCCAAAACTACCAGCTGTGGAAGATGCAGATGGAAGATTATCTATATCAGAGAGATCTATACTTACCATTGAGTGGAAAGACAAAGAATCCGATGAGTATGACATACACAGAATGGGATATTCTAGATAGAAAGGCACTTGGAACAATATGGTTATGCCTAGCAGCGTCGGTAGCATTTAATATTTCAAAGGAAACGACAACAAAGGGTTTAATGTCGAAATTGGCCAAACTATATGAAAAACTCTCAGCCTCAAATAAGGTATTTATTACGAATTGTTTATTTAATATGAAGATGTCAGAAGGTGGAGCTATTGCAGATCATTTAAATGATTTTAATACAGTTACAAGTCAGTTAAGTTCTGTAGGGTAAATTTTGATGATGAAGTTAGGGCTTTGTTATTTCTGTGCTCATTGCTAGAAAGTTGGAATGGTTTAGTAATGGCCATTTTGACTTTAGTGCTAATGTATAACCCCAATGCTTTCTGTGGTTATCCCATAGCCATTCTTAACCGCGAGAGAAACCCTGCCGATAGGGCAAGTCAGTCAGTTAGCGGCAACAAGAGTACTGGGTCTAACCTACAGTATTCAGTTTCACCGCCCCATATTAAGGTTAGAAAGAAAGAGATAGGCTATTGGAGACAGAGATAAGACCAACAGCATTGTGGGAATAACCGCCTAAGGTTAGAAAGAAAGCCATTGAGTGGCAACCCACAGAGAGATAGGTGGTTAGTCAGCCTGTCTCCGGATCTAGTGCTTTAAAGTTTGATGATGTTGTCGGTGCAATCCTTAGCGAGGAAATGCGACGTAAAATCTCTGATGAGGCATTAGGTAATGCTTTGACTGTAGAGACTAGGGGAAGAAAATGGAAAGAGGAAAGAGACCAGGATATTGTAGTAATTCAATGAAAGGCAGATCCAAGTCCAGATCAAGGATAGTGTGCTAAAAATGCGGGAAGAAAGGACACCTGAAGAAAGACTGCAAGTGTCAGAAGGGAAAAGAAGGAGATGTGCAGCAAGAAAATAATCATGAAGCGAATGTAACAGGTGATGTGTTGCAAGATGCTTTGATTCTTTCATTAGAAAATATTATTGATGCCTCGGTGATAGATTCAGGGGCCTCATTCCATGCCACACCCGATAAGAAACATTTTCATAATCATGTTCAAGGAGATTTTGGACAAGTTCGAGTGGGTGATGATAAACACTATAAAATCGTTGGAATGGGTACAATTTTCATAAAACAACAAATGGAAATCAATGGCTATTGAAGACGGTAAGGCATGTTCTAGATTTGAAGAAAAATTGATTTAAACAGGGCAGTTGGGAGGTGAAGGTTCTGTAACTGCTTTCACAGATAAAACTTGGAAGGTCACTAAAGGATACCTGGTAATAGTGAAAGGAGAAAAGGTTGGTACATTGTATTTATGCAATGGTATTTCTAATTCTGTTAATGCTTTAACCTCTATAGGAGAAGATAAGACATTGTGGCATCATAGGCTCGGGCACATGAGTGAGAAGGGGATGCAGATTCTTCACTCAACAAATTTGTTGCTAGGTTTGAAGCATGTTGATTTAAAATTCTGTGAGAATTGTGTTTATCGAAAACATAAGAGAGTCAGATTCCTTAGAGTTGGGAAAGAAAAGAGGAGCGAAAAATTAGAGCTTGTGCATATGGATGTATGGGGACATGCTCAGGTATCATCTCTTGGTGGCTCTCATTATTATGTTACTTTTATTGATGATGCAACCAAAAAACCTGGATTTATTGTATTCGAAATAAATTTGATGTATTCGATACTTTCAAGAAATGGAAAGCTTTGGTTGAAAATGAGACAGGGAAAAGGTTGAAGTGTCTTAGATCAGATAATGGAGGTGAATATTGCAGCAAAGAGTTTGATAGGTACTATTCATAGAATGGAATTCACAGATATAAGACAGTTCCAGGAACACCACAAGAAAATGGTGTGTCAGAAAGGATAAACAGGACAATAATGGAGCGTGCAAGGTGCATGAGATTGCATGCAAGATTGCCTTTACAATTTTGGGCAAATGCTATAGATACTATTGTTGATCTAATAAACAGAGGGCCTTGAAGTTCCTTGGATGGTGGTATTCCAGAGGAGGCATGGACAGGTAAAAAGGTAAACTACTCATTTTTAAAGACTTTTGGTTGTGAAACTTTTGTCCACATTAACAAAGAAAATAGAACAAAGCTTGAGGCAAAATAAAAGAAATGTACCTTTATTGGATATGGTGTTAATGATTTTGGTTATCGCGTATGTGATTATGAAAATCACAAAATCATTAGGAGCGGAGATGAAATATTCATTGAAAAGGTCTTTTATAAGAATAAGTTGCAGGAAAAGAAACAAGAAAAAGAAAACAAAGAATACATAGTGCTTGACAATATCATAGGAAAAGTGATGGTGCCTGAAAATCATAATGATCAACAGCCAGAAAAACAACCACAACAACAACAAGCACTTCAAACACTTGAAAGTGGTGTTAGAAGATCTACCAGGATAAGTAGACCCCCTGAACGTTACTCTCCTTCATTATATTATGTATTGTTGACTGATTCTGGTGAACCATAATGTTATGAAGAAGCAGTGCAGGTAGAAACTAGGAAGAAGTTGGAGCAAGCCATGAAAGAAGAGATGGACTCCTTAGCGCATAACCAGACTTGGGACTTAGTCAGGTTGCCTGCAGGTAAAACAACATTGCAGAATAAATGGGTTTACGGGCCGAAGGAAGAAGATGGAGGAAAACAGAGGTACAAAGCTAGACTTGCAGTGAAGGGGTTTGCACAGAAGAAAGATATTGATTTTGATGAAATGTTTTCTGCTATTGTTAAAATGACTTCAATCAGAACTATTTTAAGTCTAGTAGCAGTTGAAGATTTGCATCTTGAGCAGTTAGATGTAAAGACAACATTTCTTCATGGGGATTTGGAGGAAGAGATATATATGCAACAACCACAAGGATATGAGGTAAAAGGGAAGGAAAAACTAGTGTACAGGTTGAAGAAGAGCTTGTATGGATTAAAACAGGCTCCAAGGCAGTGGTATCTAAAATTTGATAGGTTTATGTCTGAACAAGGTTATACTAGATGTCACTCTAATCATTGTGTTTATCTCAAAAGGAAAAATGATGGTAGCTATATTATATTGTTATTGTATGTAGATGATATTCTTGTTGCAGGTTCTAACATGCAGGAAATAAATGTGCTCAAAAGGAAATTGGCAAACTCATTTGCAATGAAGGATTTAGGTGCTGCAAAAAAAATCGTTGGTATGAGAATAACTAGAGACAGGAAGAATTGCAAATTAACATTGTCTCAAAGTGAGTACATAGAAAAGGTGTTGAAAAGGTTTAACATGCAGAATGCAAAACTAGTTAGTATACCTTTGCCTAGCCATTTCAAATTAAGTAAGGAGGCGTGTCCCAAGACTCAGGAAGAAATGGCTCATATGTCTAAAGTTCCATATGCATCAGTAGTTGGAAGCTTAATGTATGCAATGGTTTGCACAAGGCCTGATATTGCACATGCAGTGGGAGTTGTAAGCAGGTACATGAAAAATCTAGAAAAAGAACACTGGATGGCGGTGAAGTGGATTCTCAAGTATTTGAGAGGTACCGAAAATCAAGCATTATGCTTTGGAGGTTCAAACATTGCTCTACAGGGATATGTTGATGTAGATATGGCAGCTGATAGAGATAACAGGAGGAGCACTATAGGATATGTATTTACTGTAGGTGGAAAAGCTGTCAGTTTGGTTTCAAAAATCCAAAGTGTTGTTGCACTTTTAACAATAGAAGAGAGTTTGTTGCTGCTATAGAGGCTAGTCAAGAAATGATTTGGTTACAATGATTTCTGGATGAATTGGACAAGAAGCAGGAGTTGGGCAGGTTATACAGTGATAGCCAGAGTGCCATACATCTTGCAAAGAACTCTGCATTTCATTCCAAGACTAAACATATACAACTCAAGTACCATTTCATACGATCAGCATTAGAAGATGGGCAGTTGAAGCTGGAAAAGATACACACTAGCCAGAATCCTACAGATATGTGAACAAAAGTTGTAACGATGGAGAAACTAAGAATATTATCAGTTTCAATTCGTCTTCAAATATGATGAAGAAGATGAGAAATAGCCAGGTCCAAAGTGGATTCATTTTCTAGCAAAATGAAGTAGTGGTGGAGTGGTTATAATCAGTCTCCAAGTGGGAGATTGTTCGGTGTGGAGCCTGATTATCTTCTGTATTCAAAGGTTTCAGCCGAATGTATACCCTACGAAGACTGTACACCCCTCCATGGGGGGGGGGGTAAATCCCCCATAGCAGGGGGGTCCGGGGGCCAGCGGTCCCTTGGCATGGGTTCAGGGGTAGCGCCCCCAAAGCTAAAAATAGATGTAAAATTGCCTTGTAAAAGTCTAACAATTTCTAGTCAATCTCGGCCATTCATTAGGCAGATGATCTGACGGTAGAAGTTATGTTTAATTTAGGATTTTTTTCCTTAGAAGGAGACACCTAACTATATATGAGGGAATTGTATTGCGTCTATGTAGATCTAGATTCTGAGTGAAAAATAGAGAGGAGATTGAGAGCAAAGAGGGTGTTACAGTAGATCTATTGTAGGTTGTATCTCTTCAGTTTGCTGGATAATATAAAAGGAAGGACTAGTTGTTTCTCTGTGGACATAGCCCAAACTGTGTGAACCACGTATATCTGTGTCTCTCTTGTCTGATGCAATTTTTTTGTTTATATTTCTGCAATATTTTATGTGTTCCATTGCTCTGTAATATATAATTTTCTAACAAGGAGAAGATAAAGGGAAACATGGGAAGTTTGAATTCATATTGAAAGGTCCATACATTATATATGCCTTCAGATGTAATAATGCTTACTTTCTCAAAGAATTGAATGGTGCAGAGGTAGGAGGACTAGTCAATGGCCGAATGTTGAAGCACTATATTGATCCAAGTTAGTTTTAGCAGTTTCAGTTGTACATACCATATCCTTCATAAAGTTTAGAGTGGATTGGATGGTAACGTTTTGGAGTTGAAGCCCGAAGAGAAGGCCCTAAGCTTCAAAAGTGTCACTTTCATAAATATCAATAAAGCACAGAATAAAGGAAAAATTGCAAAATAAATCATAGTCTTTCATAAGGCCATTGATCTATAGTTCGTGACTTTCCACCATGGAAAGCCATCCCCAAGTGGAGCCACTGTTATGTTCCTATACCAATAGGTGTCATAATTTATGATCGACTTAGTTTATCTCTGTAATATTTACATACCTTTGCTTTCTGCAAATTTTTTCTATATTTTTAAGAAATTAAAAAATTAAAAAATGTAAAGAGGGTATGTCCTAAAAAGAAAATCAAAGGACAAAAAAGAATAAGAAAAGGTCCAAAAAAAAAAAAAATGAAAGAAACTGAACCCCAAAGAAAAGGAAAAAGACCATGAAAGTGTGGAAGTCAAAATGACACTACCATTTACTTTGGTGAAAAATGAAAAATTGTGTGTAGCTTGTCACTTATGTCACAATCCATGGATGGACAAACAGTGTAAACTTGGCTATTTCATGTTTTGAATTTCTTGTTAATAGATAGAGAATAAAATCTGACCAAACTGTTTAATATTGGCAGATAAGTAGATAGGTAGAGTTAATAAAAGGAGCTCAATAGCTTAACCTAAGTCCTTGGATGTAATAAGCATAGACTTAGATAAATTTCCATTGTAAAAGAAAGGAAAAGTTTGATAAGGGTTTTCTAGTTTAAGTGCACCCTAATAAAGAGTAGAAAAAACGGTAGGATGAGTAGATGGGTAAGTAGTTGGATGGTTGCAGAATTATGGTGATTTATCTTGCCATTTACTTTCATTATCATATTGCTTTAAAAGTATGGATAACAAGGAGACATTTAAAAAGTTAGGTGATTAATTTCCTCATTCATTTTACCCCTTATTTCATTAATTTTCCACAAATAACAATCAAAGTACCTAAAGCCTTATGTTAAAGGGGCTCATAGCATTTCTCTGACTTCTGGAGAGATAGGACCCTAGGCCCGATAACTTATAAGGTCTAAGTGCTAAAACCCCCTTATCAACATTCACTGCCTCCATCATTCATTCATTTTCCCTAAAAACCCCATTTTCCTAAGGTAAAATCACTATTTGCCTAGGAAAACTAATTACCGCCATATAAAGACCCACAAATGCAATTAAGCCTAAGTTATGATGTTCAAATGCGGAAATGTCAATATATTTCAAAAGCATTTTATTTAGCGCATTTCCCTTTCCATTTTCATATTAACATCTAATTTTATTTATGTATTTAAATCCCGAAAATACACCCCTTTCCCATATATATTATTAAAATTCCATATGTTAATATCTCACCCCGATGGTTTGAAATATAAACCATCATAAAATAATTAGATGGATTAATTAATTGATCTGTGATTAATTAAGAGCCATAACCCTCCGCCACATTAAAAGGGATTAATTAATCAAACTGTGATTAATTAGTAACCGTCCTCCAATCAAATCACTCCTGGCATCATTAAATCTCCCTAATCCATAATTATTATGCCACCAGGTCCCTCCATTAATTCTCGATCAAATCATTGCCCCAACCACCATACGATCTGACCCCTTCAGATCTAACAGCTGACACTCATATTGGGTAGCCCACGATGTCGACCTTTAGCCGCTCAATGTAATCAATTTTACGTTTCATCGCGCTAATACATGTTGCTCGATGAATGGCATCGGGCGGACCTCTCCCAATACCGCCAAGCTCTCAAAAGTAGTGCGATAGATTCCGCTTACCACCTCCATTTACCGCCTCCACTAAATGACAAATCGTCATCTCCGCTAGTTGGTGCCAACTATCCTTTTCCATTATACTTGCCAAAATCATTGACTTTGCAAATAAAACCAAAAAGCCATCAACCTCCAGAAGCCGTTGAACTCGAGCTTACCATTGCAAACCCGTGTGCTCCCAGTGAACAGTGCACCAGTGCCATTTATCCCTTCATACAACCAAACCCAGGTATTTGCCCCGTTTTCAACTAAGGAAACCCTATTTTCATATTGAACCTGAGCTAAATTTCTTTAAAAATTAAGTAATTTAGTGCAATTAAGCTGTTTGACAATCTTGAGACTCTTTAAAACAACCTAGTTTTCCATAGTTCCTTGAAATTCTCTATCATCATCCTTGAAATCCATAAGAACCAAGGATGGATGCCCCTATCTCCTTAAATGTCATGCCAGTTACCACTCCCCACAGATATTTAGACCATCTTTCCCTGGCTAACAAAGATTTTTAGATAAAATACCTCACCTTCGATGAAACCCCTCTAAAATTGTATTGCAGATACCCAGACAATTATTTGAGCCATGCAGATAAGATAGGCCTCTGGGAATAAAACCTGTCAAAATATCAATTCCCTAGTGTTCATGTCTTTCCATAAATTATTCACTACTGTCATGCAAACTATGACCCTATCATGAGAGCTATAATGTCCCCAGACCAGAAATTCCTATTTACTATCATCACAGAATCCATAAATGAAATGTTGTAGTTACAACCTGGTCAAGATCTCACCCCCCTTACCATTGCTAATTTTCTTGAAAGATTCTCTAAGCTATATAGTTCCAGAAGTACCCAAATCCTCCAGACTTTTATTGTTGAAGAAAAGTACACGCTAAAAGACCCCCGTCGTTATGTGTTAGTTATCTTTACTGATATGGGCATATATATCACAAAAATGATATCATGGATTTTATGTTTTACCACTAATGAATATGTAGATAAGATTATTTTTGCGTACATGTCTATTTTTACCGCTGGTCAACCTCCTACAGTCAATTTTGATTATGAAAAATTCATCACAGATAAAATGCATGATCAGTTTATGAGATTAGAAAATGAAAGTGTGTTCAAATATTCATCAGTCGTGTATCATTTGTTTCTCTACTACCAAACTGATAAGTTTCCCTTCTCTGTCCAAAAGCTTGATGCTAAAGGGAATCCTAGATCTGTCATCTTCTAGACCTCTCTATTCCATAGGTCTAGTTCTTCTCACTATCCATACACAGATTTTATTGACCTATTTGTACATCCGGTGACTACAATGTTATTAGGAATTCCCCCTCCCAGAATCAGTGCAGAAATCAAGAGGGTTCTCCAGTTGTCCAAAGAATACAAAGTAGGGGATTGGTACTTTTACCAAAACCATATTGAAATCAGAATTTATAGGTGTGAGCTGCCTCACAAATTACCTGGATATCTCCCCATGCGATTTTTTCCTCGAGATTACTACAGGAAAATGATCAATTCTAATGAGATTCACTTTGTCAAAACCAAGAAGAAGGCCCAACTAAGAATAAAAGATCATCTAGGCCCATTTATTTGCAATAATAGAGAAGTAGGAAAGGAGGCAGATGAAATCATCCAAAGATTGAAATTAAAACAGAGTTTCATCTAGACCTATGATCCCCACAGCTTCATTTGTAACAGAAGGCAGAAACATAAGCTATCTCCTTATATCCACAATAGGATCCTAGAAATTGAACAATATGCCAATCAATCTGAATGGGTGGAAGGCACTTTGGTAGATCGAGATAGCACACAAGTTGTAGTTGACAATGTATTGGTGGATTTAGAAAGAAGGCTTGATGAAGATTCGTTTGTGCAGGTGTCTGGAGAAACTTCATCACAAAGGTAGTCAGAGGAATATAGCACACAACCATCAGAGCAACAAAAGTCATCAGAATAGGTAGAAGATTCAGAGCAACCAGAAATTTCAGAGGAGCTAGATCAAACAGAACCAAACATGAGCAATCCTCCCATTTTGCAGACTCCTCTAAATGAGGAGAAAAATCCAATGAGAAGTCGAGAGGAGGCCACTCCTTCTACTGTGGCCATTAACCAAACCTATGCAAAAAGGCAAACGTTGAATCCTCTATCTGAATAGGAATTTCTTGAAGAAATAGAAAGTGACACAGTAGCCGAAAGGAGTGATAGCATGCAAACCATTCCAACAAGAGGGACACCATCTACTTCACAGATACAAGCATTGGAAAGACAACAGAGCACAGAGGTGTCTTCATTCAGAGCTCCTTCAGAACAAAGCTAGGACATAAAAGGAAAATATAAAGAAATTAAAGCAAGGAATGAGAAACTGAAAGCTCAAACCTATGCTCACTATCTCAGAATGGCCCCAACCAACCAGACAAGGCTGATGTCAGCCTTTGATATAAAGGAAGGAAAGATGCAGATGAGATTCCTAAAGCCAACTATGCAACAACCAAGATCCATGGCTGATTATTTAAAAATTGATTTTGAAGTTTTGGCAAAGGATATTCATCCTATTAACCAAATAGAACTGCACAAACAAACTGGTGAGATGGCATATTCTACATTTACTAATTATGCCATCACAGCACATCAATTGCAGAAATCATTAAACAATACCTCTGCACAGCTTCAACTGAAAAAGGCCTCCTCTCATGCTAAAGACACCAGGATAAATACTTTAGAAGACTTGGTGATAGAGTTGGGACATGATTCCAAGGATGTTAAAGCAGCAGAACAGTTGATTAAAAAGAAAAATGATGATATAGTTGCATTGAAGAAGAAACTCAAAATCCCTTCTCTCCACCATCCTCAAATTGCAAAAGTTATAGAGAGGCAAAAAGAGGAAGAACTTATGGACCTAGTCCTTAAGTTAAATGATTAGTTGAAAGAAACTGAGAAGGAGTTGGAGAAAGCAATATAGTCTAAGCAAAATGAGTTGGCCATTGCTCCTCAGACTGTCATACTACAGTAGTACCCTCCACTCTGGCAACTTCCTTGTCACCAACACTTCCACCAGTGACAACATTTCCAGTAGTAGGGACTATTTCAACCATAGGTACATCAACCAGTGCAGGGACATCAGAAGAAAAAATAGATGAACTGATTAAATCCATGGAACAAATGAGTATCTAGGCCACAGAATTGAAAAAGCTCAGAGAAAAAATGACAAGTTTGGAAACAAACTACGAGCTTGCACAAATTCAGAATAAAGAAGAAGAAAGAAAAAACCGAAGGACGGAGGAAAGAATCAGAGTCCTAGAAAAGGATTTGACATTAGAAAAACCGTTGGGAGACATGAAAAATATATTGTGGGCCAATATCATTGACTCCATAAATGATATTTGGCCTTCTATCCAAGCAATTTTTGAACAAAATGAATTAATTAAAGTAGCTATGGAAGCTATACAAAAGACTAAAGAAGACCTTGGAGATAAACCTGAAGAGGAAAATCATTTGATTAATTTTTTGAACAGTAGAAAAAGGCACCAGCTGGATGAGTTAGAGATTGAGGATATAACAACTACTATTATAGAAATAAAGAAAGTTCTTACTAAAAGGAACTTAATGCTTAACTTAGAGAAAAGGTGCTAGAGTATTCAGGCAGACATAGATAGCTTCATGTTAAAATATGCCATTTTGAGAGAGAAAGGCCTTCCTAGCCCACTAGTTATACATGACAAGTTAATGACACAGGAAGACTATATTGAGAGATTAAATAAACAGGCCAAGAGTCAAGCAAGTTCTTCAGGAGTAAAAGCATTACCTACAGGAAAGGTACTTTATGATGGCCTAGAGAATCTATTCTACATAGAGCATGAAGTAAAACATCTATTCACCAGCAAACCCAATTTTTCTAAGTACACAGAAGCTGATGAAGTTTATAGGAAGATGATCAGGATGAAATTACCAGATAACGAATGGTGGACCAGTTTGACTGACTTACTGTAAAGTTACTATAGTAAATCTGTGGAGTAAAAAATGTTTACTATGGTAAAGTCTGGTAATACAGGATGAAAGGATGAAACAACACAAGTAAAGAGTATTAATAGGTAAAGAGTATCAGTAGGTGAAGATAAGAGTGAAATCCAACACATAAATACCGAGGCAACTACAAGAGCCAAATCTGAGTTCCAGTATCCAGCACATTCACAAATAAAGGGACAACAAACAATCTATTTTCCATCTGTCTCTATCTTTGTGTGGAAGATAACTTTTGTTTCCCCAAATAAATATCATATAGCTATGAGATATTTTGTATTAATTTTTGTATAAATACTTCACAAATTGAAGTAATTAGGGTGTATTAAAAAAGCATTTATGTAGACTTTTTGTTTTGAGCTAAAGGAGCGATTATAATCAAGGGTAGACTAGTTTACTGGATTAAATAAAGCTGAGGACATTTCACTCGATTCATGTGCACTGTGGGAAACAAAAAAGTATCATTTCTCTGAGTTTGATTATTGTTTTCCTTTATGTTATGAAATATCATATATGTTTTTTATAATTCTTAAAAGCAAACAAGGACTAATATCATCATAATTAGCCTACGTGCTCTATGTTTAAACTATTTGCTTCTTTAATGTTTTCTACCAAATTTCTTAAGTCTGGGAATTCTTAGTTGCTCTCTTACTTCTATAATTCATTCCCTCTATTGGACCCTATTATAGGATTCTTAATTGCCCTTGCTATTTGTCAAACCTCCCTTCTTCATCTTAATCCCTGTCAAGGATTCTTCATTTCCCTTGGCCCTGGTTAAGATTTTCATCCATTGATACCTTCATATTTGTCCTTGCTGTGCTATATTGCCTTGTGAACTCTTACCTTAGTGATTAATCAAGTCCTGTTAAACCTTTACCACTTGACTCCATAGCCCAATGGCCTGAATATCTTCTCTACCCATTTGTTTTCTTAATTCCACCAAACAAATCAAAACAAATTCCTTAAGCATTAATAACTAGCCTAATATCATATCAAAACAATGCTAAATTATAAAGACAGAGCCCTCTCTGAGTGTAGATCGGTTAGGATCTGTACTTGAAAGATTGGTTTGTGGTTACCTTGGGCCATTCCTTCTATAATAACTTCTAAGGAAAAAACTTGAGTGATAACATAGTGGCGACCATACTATAAATTTAAAACCCTTAGTTTTAATAAACCTTTGAGGAATTCAAATTTTTTGTTTTTAAGAATCTTAAAGGGTTATTAGAAGTTATTTGCAAGATTTCATAAAAACTTAAAACAATCACAAAAATCTCGAAATCTGGCTTCAGGGTGAACTCACTATATGAGGGCCAACCCTGATCCAAATCCTCCCCTTGTATTTGAAAATCCCAACCTTATCTCAAGGATAATCAGAAGAAAAGAAAGTTCAGTAAGCCCCAGACATATTTTTATATCGCATTCATGCGCTGTTGAGTGGTTATTCCTTAAAGACATCCATTTTGATGAGTATTTTCGTCTATCTTTGTTCAGAACCACGTCTGGTAGTGAACTGCTGGACCTGATCCCATATCCAAAATTCCTCAGAGAACTTGAAATCCAACGAGCCAACTTGTAAATTGATCGAAGTCTACTGATCTCCCCTCAAACACCCCTTACCATTGATAGACACCTTGGACATTCTGAAATAGCTTCAACATCTTTCAGCTCACCATCTTTTCCCCACACCATTGAAGATCATCCCTCAACCTCATTTCAATCCATACCTTCAATCCCTCATCAGCCCATCACTACCCCTAAAACACCTATTACCTCAGTTATATCAACTCTCCTTGTTTTCCCAAATCATCTAGTTACCCAAACTTCTGTTTTCAACCCTGTACAGCTTAAAACTATGACCCTCAAATATGACCCCCTAGTAATGCTTGCTCGTCAATTCGTCTTGCCAACAGATTATAAAAGAAAAATCACCACATTTGGTGGCACTGGAACATACATAGTTCAACAACACACTAAGAAAATGACATATTATTTTGAACTACATGAGATTGACATAGTAGATGTCCAAATGAGAATCTTTGTCCAAAGTCTAGCTAGAGAAGTCTAAAAATGGTTTAGATCTTTGCCCCTAGAGCACAGATAGTTTAGAAGTCCTTTACCAAGAGTTATTAAATAGGTGGGAGAAGAAGAAGAACCCCCTTCAAATTCTATCTAAATACGAAAACCTTAAAAGGGGACCAAACAAAACTATTCAAGACTACTATACCAGGTTTAACAATGTGTATAATGCAATCCCTCTTGACCATATGCCTCCACCTGATTTAGCCCTAATTAATTTTTTAGACGGATTTCATACAGATATTTCTTTTCAACTTAGGGAAAGGAGTGCCCCCACACTTGAAGATATGCAAAGTGTAGCTATTAGCGTAGAAGCTAATCTGCTGTCCAAAAGGGCTAGAGTTAGAAATGAGAGAAGAACACCATTGAAATATGAATCTTCACCCTTCAATTAGAAAATGGATGCTCTAGCTAAAGGAATGGAAAGGTTGATGGATAGAATAGAAGTCATTAAAAGGAAACCTCAATGGGATAACCAACAGGCTAATCTAGTGAGGAATCCAAAATCTAGGAAAAACCAGAACCAAAACATTGGTAAAAATGGTCTTGATCAGAACAATAGGCCACCTTTACAAGAAAATTATGCTGATACTTCCCACCAAGAAGACCCTGAGATAGACACTCAGATCAACCTAATGGGTTTAGATAATGAAGGAACTTTTTTTCTAACTCAGGATGATCAAGAATTATACATGCTTCAACAGTTACAAACTCAAATAGGAGAATCTTTTGATTATAAGCAAGGGTATGACTCTGCTATTTTTGAAGCTCATAAGTAGTATAACTTAAGAAGCAAGAACAACACCGATGTTTCTGAGCAAAATAGAAAAGCAATACCTAACCAGCCTAAGAAAGCCACAAAACAGAATCCTCAAGTTACAAAAATTTTACAAATCCTTTCTAGACCACATCAAAATCCTCCTAATCCCACTATTGAAGATTAAACAAATAACTAGCCTTCCAATGAGCATCCTTCCACTTCAGTCCCCCTTAAAGGACTAGTGGAAAAACCTCCAGAAATGATATTAGAAAATCCAATTGAAAATACTCCTAACAATGAAAAATAAAAACATACTACTCAGAACTTTGGCACTAAAATTCCAAATATTCAAACAGATAAATTCTCTCTGCCTTTCAATTTGGGGGCAGAGGTGTCCAAACCCAAAATTTCAGTGCCTTTGACAGAATTGGTTAAACATGAAACTTACAGATCTCAAATCAATAAATCCCTGAACTTTGTTGACAATGAAGATTCTGTGAATCTATTTGATGACCAACCTGAGTTAATTTTTAGACCAAATGTTAATGGAAAGCCAGTTGAAGGAGGGGTACCACCCTTCTACATCAGCCTTAACATCCACGACAAAATCGTACAAAATGCCGTGCTGGACTCTGGAGCCTCACATAATCTTATGCCTAAGTCTATAATGTAAAAGCTTAACTTGGATATCACCGGGCCTTACAAGGATCTCTTTTCCTTTGATTCAAGCTAGGTTAAATAATTAGGTCTCATAAAAGATTTGTGTCTCTCCCTAGTTCAATACCCTACCAAGACCATAATTATGGACATAGTTGTTGCTGAAATACTACCCAAGTATGGCATGTTGTTTTCTAGACCTTGGGGTGCCAAAATCCAAGGATATTTGCAATTGGACATGTACTATGCTACCATAGTAGTCTTTGGACACCCCAAGAAACTGTATAGAGAGACTTTGATGAAGTATGTAGTGAGTTCCCAGGAGAGACCTCAGAATTTTCCCATATTTTCAATACATTTTGATATAGATTCCTTCATACTTTACAATGATGAGAAAAATCAAGAAGATACTTCAAGTAGTATAACAACATAACCAAAATAAATTGCAGTATTAAAGGAAAATCAAAATGTCCTAATTCATGAAACATCAACTAAGAAAGATGATCCTGATACCTTAGTCAAGAAGGATCCCACTACCCCAGATGAGAATTATCAGCATAAAATTCTATGGCATCTTGAATTTGATGGGTTAGTCAAAAAAATAGGTGCAGGAGTAGGTGTATGGCTTTACAACTTAGAAAAGAATTATTCAGAAGGTCATGCCTATAGGTTGAACTTTGAATGTACAAACAATATGGCCGAATATGAAGCACTTCTGTTAGGTCTGAAACTTTTTAAAAGGTTAGGAGCCATTAGAGTCTCTATCATGGGAGATTCTGAATTAGTGATTAAACAAATTAATGCTATTTATATGACTAGAGATCCTAGACTAGGGTTTTATAGAGGAACAATCATAGAAATATTAAATACTTTCTTAGAAACCAAACTTGCTGTTATCCCCAGAAAACACAACATGCAGGCTCACAACTTAGCCATGTTTGCTAGTACTTGTAAGCTGATTTTTAAACCCAACCATCAATACATTGCTAAGGCTAGGCACAAACCTTCCATTCCTGACAATTTAAAGAACTTGCAAGTATTTGAGAATGAGAAAAAAATTAATAATTTTTTAACTTTAGATAGTGAATTTGTAAACACCAACATAGACACAGACATACCAGTAGATTTTGATTGCTTTGATGAAGTAGAAATCAACAAACTAGAAGAGGATTAGATAGATAGATTGCATCCCACAACGTTTACAAAATATGATATTCGAAACCTAAAGCAAGTGGAAAGTGATGAAGTCATTGATGATGAAACTGGAGTCATAAACCTTGAAGATAATTTTTTAACCAAAGGATTAACTCCTTTGGAGGACTTATTTGACTCAAAGGATATTCCTAAAAAGCCTAAAATGGAACCCTTGAAGTTAGACATTAAGGAATGTAATATAGGATCTGAAGAGAATCCCAAACTAATAATGTTGTCAAAATCATTACCACCCAATGAAAAACTGAAATATATGGAACTACTAAAAGAATTTTAGGATGTTTTTTCCTGGAGTTATGAGGACCTGAAATCTTATGATACTAGTATAATACAACACACTATTGCATTAAAAGAAGATCAAAATACCTTTAGATAGAAGCTTAGAAGAATTAGCCATGTTCTACTGCCTTCTATTGAAAAGGAAATAAAAAAAATGTATGAAGTTGGGATTACTGCACCTATTAGGTTCTCAGACTGGGTTTCAAATTTGGTACCCATTAGAGAGAAAATGGGTGAAATTAGGTTGTGTGTTGATCTTATAAATTTGAATAAACTTTCACTTAAAGATAACTATCCTCTTTCAAAAATGGATCACATATTATAGAGGGTAGTGGTTTCCTCTACAATCTCACTGCTAGATGGGTTCTCTGGTTATAACCAAATCTTAGTCCACCTAGATGATCAGACAAAGATTACATTCACAAATCCATGGGGCACTTTCATGTATGTGAAAATTCCTTTTGGGTTAAGAAATGTAGGGGCCGCATTTCAATGAGCAATGGGCATAGCCTTTGCCAAACAAATCCATGACTTCCTTGTAATTTACCTAGATGAACTCACATTATTCTATAAATCAGATCAACAATACCTGGATCATCTTAGGCAAGTATTTATTAAATGCAGGAAATATGGAATTTCTCTCAATCCTAAAAAATCTTTATTTGGGTTGGAAGAAGGGAAATTGTTAGGCCACATTATCTCCAAAGATGGTATCAGGATTGACCCAACAAGAATTGAAGCTATTTTGCAGATACCCCATCCCAGGAATATCAAAGAACTTCAAGCATTTCTAGGGAAGATAAACTTTTTGAGGAGATTTATCTCTAATTTAGCTGAGTTAATTAGATTACTAAACAACATGTTAAAGAAAGATTCGGCTATTAAATGGACCGTAGAGGCTAAAAAATCATTCGAAGATATAAAGTTAGCCTTGACACAAACACCAGTCCTCATAAGTCCAAAGTTTGACAGAGAATTTATCATTTTTTCTTTTGCATCTGAACATAGTATTGCTACAGTTTTACTACAGAAGAATGATCAGGGATTTGAAGAACCAATAGCCTTCTTTAGTAAATCTCTAAGGGATGCACCTTTAAAGTATAACATAATGGAAAAACAGGCTTTTGCTTGGTAAAACCCATTAAAGATTTCAGATTTTATATCTTTTACTCTCACATATCTTGTATATCTTGCCTTTCATACTCCTCTGATCCACTTCTATGACCCTAGTGAATTCATCCCCGTATTTGTGTCTATGATGTGGTGCATCAACTGTTCAATCGCTAGTTGCAAGAAATTCTCATGGTCTGCCAAGTCCCAGTCTTTGAGCTTCAAAATCAATACCTGGGCCAAACGCGAACTATAAAAAGTGATTTCATCTGATAACAGAGGGGTTTGCAGGGGATTCTTACTTTCATCAATGTCCTTTGGGACCTTGGACTTAGGCTTGTGCAGAGGGACATACTCTGGCAATCATGTGATAGGGTCCACATCGTGGGCTTCAACCTCCTCTATTTCCACTCCCACATCCTCATCGTCTATGGGGATGTCTTTGATATCCTCCTCTTCTACCTCTAGGTTTATGGCCTTGCCTTTCTCCTGGGCAGTGGGCTTTGGTGGGTTTCATCTTGGTGATGTGCACACCGGTATGACAATCTGCTTGCCTTCCTTGTATTTCATGTTCTCCTTGGTTCGGGTGGGCTTCGGTCTCGATGTTCTCAGGGATTTACGGACCTCTGCCAATATTTCAGCCACTTTAGGAGTAGCTACTTCGGCCTCCATAGCAATTTCCAGCATGCTTTCCTCGGCCGCCATTCCTTCGGTGTCCATAACTTCTGTGCAGGTTGACATGACGCTATTCACTAGTGCTTGGGTCTCCTTTGACAATTGTTCAAATTCTGAACTTGCTATCAGATCTTGAAAGAATTCACAGTTGATGTACACCTGGAAGCGCAACAACTCAATTCTTAAAATGCCAAGTGCTTTCTGTTGGGTAGCCACTTGTAGTTTATAGGGAATTTTGGATTCAAATCCAACCGTTCCCCACAAAATTAGTTCATTGATGCCGGATTGGCGGCAAATTTTCAAGGATCTAAGCCATAAATTTCATCTTAAATGTCAGTTGCCCACTCCATTTGGCCTCACTTCTGCTGTCTTTTCATGAACAATGAATTTAATGATCACTTTCTGGACGACCTGCATGATTTCTGTTATGCTCTTAACCTGCAAGACGATACCAGAATACAGAATATGCGAAGAAATATACCTAGAACATAGAATAGTGAGAAACAACAACAAGTATTTTATTATTCAGAAAGCAATGTTCACTTGCCTCTTCGAGGGGGAAACCTCCAATAGAGTAGAGCTCGATTACAAAACAAGACACGATGCTCCTCGCAGGGATTCTCTATCCTTTATATATGACTCATACATGCAATACCATGGATCAATACCATGGTTCTTATTAATACCATCTATCTAATACCATGGCCCATTTGCAACTAATTGTGGTCCCGTCATTAATTGCGGGTTAACCACTTACAATTATTAATATGGGCTTTATTGACTCCTTACTTAACTATAACTATGACGCGATCCTACTACATGAATAAGGGGGTTAGGGTGGGACCCTAACATGCCCTCCCCCTTAAGACTAGCCTTGTCCTCAAGGCTGAAGCTGCGGAAACTGCTGAAGAATAGTGGCTGGTTCCCTGGTTGCATCTTCCTGAGAGGTGTCTTTCCACTTGACGAGGACTTCCTTGATCATGTGGCCACGCAGGTGCCGTTCTCGTGTGTCTAGGACCTGTTCAAGTTGGAGCCAGATTGACCCTTCTTCATCCAATTCAGGTAGACTGGTTTGAATTCTACAATTGTTCCCAATCACATTCTTGAGGCATGAGACATGGAAAACTGGATGGATTTTTGCAGTGGGTGGCAAAGCTAGCTTGTAGGCCACTTCTCCAATGCACTGAAGTACTTGATATGGTCCATAGAATTTTGGAGATATTTTATGAAAACCCTTGTCTTTGAGTGAAGTTTGCTTATATGGTTGCAACCTCAAAAATAACTGATCCCCTTCTTGAAATTGGCGCTCTAAGCTATGCTGACCTACCTGTTGCTTCATGCAGTTTTGAGCTTGATGAAGATTCTCTCTAAGATGGGTGAGCATGGTTGTGCGGTTTTGTAGGAGTTTATCCACTGCTTGTACCTTGGAGCACCCCTTGATATAAGAAGTAGGGGAAGGAGGGAGTTGACCATAAACTGCTTCATAGGGAGTCACTTTGGTGTGGCATGATAGTTGGTGTTATACCACCATTCAGCTAGAGGCAACCACTGTACCCATAGATGTTTCTTTTCTGAAGTGAAACACCTAAGGTAGGTTTCTAGACATTTGTTGACAGCCTCGGTTTGACCATCCGTTTGTGGATGATAGGAAGTACTGAGTTTTAGTTGGGTGCCTTGTAGCCTGAAGAGTTCCTGCCAAAATTTACCGGTGATGATTGGGTCACGATAAAAAACAATTGAAATGGGCATGCCATGAAATTTGAAGATCTGATCCATGAAAGATTGAGCGACCAAAGTCGGTGTAAATGGGTGGGGTAGGGCGCAGAAATGAGCATACTTAGAAAGTCAGTCGACAACCACCATGATGATTGACTTGTTTCCCGACTTTGGAAGACCTGTAATGAAATCCATAGAAACCTCTGTCCATATAGATGTCGTGATGGGCAATGGTTGTAATGTGCCTAGTGCTTTGACTGTCTCCCCTTTGTGGCTTTGACAGACATCACATTCCGCTACAAAAGTAAGCATGTCCTTTTTCATGCTTGTCCAAAAAAATGATCTTCTAGTGCGATCATATGTCTTCTGAAAGCCTGAATTTCCTGCAGTGGGGGAGGAGTGCAATTCTGCCAAAATGCGGCTTTTGAGGGTGGATGTTGGTGATATCACGACCCTGTCCTTGTACCGCAGAATCTCATCCTGCCACGAGTAGCCCTTGGTGGAATTTGGATCCGCCTGCAATTGAGTAATGAGTTGGGAGAGCCCGGGATGTGAAAACCATTCCCTACGAGCCTCTTCAATCCATTCTGGAATGGGAAGGGAAATTGCGAGCAGGGTACTTTCCTCCTCAAATTAGCGAGATAATGCATCTGCTACACTATTTTCGCGCCCTTTCTTGTAAATGATCTCATAATCATATCCCAGCATTTTGGCAATCCATTTATTTTGTTGTGGGGAGGACAGGTGTTGCTCCAAACAATATTTAAGACTGTGATGGTCTGTGCGGATTTGGAAACGTTGCCCTAGTAAGTAAGGTCACCAGGTATCTACTACGTGTAAGATGGCCCTTTTTTAGCAATTTTTCCATCCTATGTGAGCTGATGATAGAGGGAGCTCCGGCTTGGAGTCCACATAGGGTATATGTGGAGTTGTTCTACTTAAAGCTCATATATAACTCCTGAAAATCCATTGTGATTGGCCCAAGAGTGCGAAGCCATTCAGCACCAAGGACAATGTCGCACCCTCCCATGTGTATGGCAAACATGTGGGTCTTCAACTGATAATCCCCCATTTGAATTTTGAGATTTTCACAACGTCCTTCACATTTCATTGTTCCCCCATCTGCAATTTTGACTTGGAAGTTAGAAACTGCTCATACAAAACAATGCACTGCTTCCGCGACTTTTTGATGGATGAAATTATGTGTACTTCCACTATCAATCAAGACTACTACTGGGTGATGTTTAATAAAACCTCTAATTTTGAGAGTTTGAGGTGAAGAAATCCCTGCCAAAACATGCAGAGAAATAACTGGTTCGTGAAGGACATTGTCCTTTTGGTTGTCTTCTTCTACCTCCTCTGATTCCTCAAGTAGTGGGGCTTCCTCCGATGAGCTGTAATCAGTGGCATCAATTTGAAAAAATTTAGGCTCCTTGCATTAATGACCTGGGGATTATTTTTCATCACAGTAGTAACATAATCCCTGTTTTCTTCTTTCGGCCATTTCTGCAGGTGACACCTTTTGAACCTTAAGTGTTTGAGTCGTGCTGTGAGCCTATGGGGGGCGACCCTTGGCGGTGAAATTTGGCCGAATGGACTGGGCTGCTAATGCACGTTCCACGTTACGAGCTACCTTGCAAGCCTCCGACCATGTGGGAGGGTGGTGTAGTCGGGCGTTGGCTTGTATGGCCTCTTTAAGACCGCTGATAAAACATTTCGTGTAGAACGCATCTGAGAGATCCCTAGTATGGAAATCTAAGGCTTCAAAGGCTGTAACATATTCATCCACTGTGCCAGTCTGTCGAAGCTTAGTGAGACGACCCAAAAAAGAAGATTCCTGGTCAAAGTGCTCTGTAAGAGCTTTTTTGAAGGTGGCCCAAGTTAGAAAATTTCCATTGCAACGTTGATGCCATTCCCACCATTGCCATCTTGCATTGTCCAAGTACATGCTCCCCACCATAAGCTGAGTCTCATTATCTAAGATGTTATTCAAATTGAAATACTACTCCATTTTTGCTATCCATGCGGCTAGGTGAGTACCATCAAATTTATGGATATCCAGCTTGGGAGGTCACAAGCGGGATTGTTGGTGGGTGCCCCAAAGGTGAAGAGAGCGGCTAGACTCACCCTCACTGTGTCCATTGCCAATATACACCTTCTCGCAGGCTTCCTCCTTGCCTTTAGAGAGTGTGTCAGTTAGTCTGTCAAGATGAGATTGGATGGTTTGCAAGGATTGTTCAAGTTTGTCAATATTCTCATTGGCCATAGTTTGAGCTCTAGTTTCTACCATGCACCGATCCTATGTACTTGAAATTTGGGACCGCCCAAATTTTTTTTCACTGACAATTGAATGGTAACACCTTTCTCAGCTCGTCGTCCTGATTCTTATGGGCTAGATCACCAATAAGCACCCCTCATGTTTTACTCCTTTCTTAGGAATACTGCAACAGCCGAATCCCCAAAATGTCAACGCTACCAAAAGTACTGCAAAAATCACGCCCCGGTATAGGAACCCCACACAACTACTTAGATCTGGTGGATCTGGGAGATCTGAATGGCTGATCAGATAGCTCCGATCAGCGGCACCGACTGCTGCTGCGGATCTGATGGATCGGAAAGGCTAGTCTGCTAACTCGAAACTGTGGGATTGATGTCTGCTGCTGCTGCAACCCCACTTGCGAGATCTGATCTAGCAGAGATTATGCATGATACTGAGATAGAAAAGGGAACTATGGTCTCAAGGAGTGTCAGGTGCTACAGATCACAATATACATAAGGGTCTGATAGTAGTACTTGGCCCAATGTTTCAGGGCTCTAACTAAGGAGGATCAATCGTACCCTTAGCCATACAACCCGACTACCCTATCGTACAGGCGAGTAATCTCTCCGAGTGTTGTTCTCGATGTACTGTAGTAGCAAGACGGCCGACGGTTTATCTATGGCGAGGTTTCAAAGGAGCTAGGGGGTTTCGATATACCCAGAGGGTACTTGGAAGACAATCCAAGCACGGTTTTGTCTAATGCGCTACTACTCAAAGGGGTACCCACAGGGGTTACAAGGGAGTCCAACAAGCGTGACCACCTCTTGTATTTCCTGTGTGCATGCCTCCCCAAATCTGCAGGTTTATGCGCTCAACAACAGATCCTGTGGTTTAAAGATGCCGGAACACGTCTCTAGCCAAAAAAAAATTGCTAAGAAATGGAGATCCCATCGACCCTGGAAAGAGCTCTGATACCACATTTTATGCTCTTAACCTGCAACACGATACCGAAATACAAAATATGCAAAGAAATATACCTAGAACATAGAATAGTGAGAAACAACAGCAAGTATTTTATTATTCAGAAAGCAATGTTCACTTGCCTCTTTGAGGGGGCAACCTCCAATAGAGCAGAGCTCGATTATAAAATAAGACACGATGCTCCTTGCATGGAGTCTCTATCCTTTATATATGACTCATACATGAAGTAACATGGATCAATACCATGGTTCTTATTAATACCATCTATCTAATACCATGACCCATTTGCAACTAATTGTGGTCCCATCATTAATTGCGGGTTAACCACTTTCAATTATTAATATGGGCTTTATTGACTCCTTACTTAACTATAACTATTACTCGATCCTACTACATGAATAAGGGGGTTAGGGTGGGACCCTAACAATTTCTCACTTGGTAGTGCAACTCACTCTGTGCTGTCGCGGACCTAATGACACGTCCTTGATTCACACCATTTTCCAATTGTATAGATCTCTAATCTGCACAATGTAGTTTATAGTCCTACGCTTCCTTTCAGTTGCCTAGAGTGCTAAGGCTGTGCTACTTTCATTTAGTCACATGACTAGATTGCCAGTGAATGGCTTCAAGTGACTGACATTGACCTTTCTTGAGAAGGGTCCTCCATTTAACTTGACCAGTTGTACCGCTCCTCCGTCGGTAATCTCCTTAATAACATAATGCCCTAACCAGTGCATCCGGAATTTCCCTAGAAATTTATCAAACTTACTATCATATAACAAAAACTAGATCATTTACCTTAAATGTGCGCAACCTGATGTGTCAGTCATGCCACGCATTTTCGCGCTGCTTTTGGACCTACTGGTGAAATCCAGCCAAAAATCTTTCTTCTTCGAGCTCATCTAGCTATGTGAGCCTCTCCTCTAGGGCTACGCGATCCGTCATACCCATGAGCGCTTCTATGCGCAGACTAGGCACGATGTATTCCATAGGCATTACTGCTTCCACGCCATAGACAAGCCTAAAAGGGGTTTGCCGAGTCAACTTCTTAGATGTCGTTTGATAAGCCCACAGTACTGCAAGTATGCATAGGTCCCAATCATTTTTTTGAGCATTGCAAACCTTAATCAACATGTTTTTGAGCACTTTGTTGAATGCCTCCACTATCTCATTAGCCTGTGGGTGATAAGGTGTGCTCTTCTAGTGATATACCTAAAATTCCTCCGTTAGTGCGCTGATGGTCTCATTCAGGAAGTGTGTACCTCAATCACTCATCAATATCTTTGGACATCTAAATCGCATTAGCACACACTCAAATAGGAATGTCGCAGCAGTCGTGCCTGTGCAATCCTTCACTGGCTATGCTTCTTCCCAACGAGTCAAATACTTTGTCACAGTGACAATGTACCTTGCTCCAGTCTTCCCTTGTGGCTGAATGGGTCCTACAAAATATATCGCCCTCTTCTCGTAGAGTTACAACGTCATTTGTGGATTCAAAGGCATTTCTTCCCTTCATGATGGCCTACCCGTTCTTTGACATATGTCACACACCTTGCAATATGCTTTTGAATCCTAATGAAGGGTTGGTTACCACAACCCTACACGTAGAATCTTCTGCGCAGATTCTCTCCCTGCATAATGTCCTCCTGTGGCACCCCCATGAGCGTCCATGAGGATGTTGCTTCTTTCAAACTTAGGTACATACCATCGCAATATCTCATCAATCCCCATCTTCTTTAGTAACCAGAGAACCCACAGTAAAAACCATTTCGCTGTCAACGTTTAAAATCCCAACAGGGATCCATCATCAGGACTATTATTGAGTGTTGATAGAAGAAGAGCTTGATAGCGAGATATAAATAGTTATGAGGTAAGTTGTATTGGTTTAAGGAAAAAAGTTGAAGGTCGGCTGTTTAATAATTAATATTATCAAAATATTTAATTTTTTTATTGATGATGATGATGATGATGGTTAACGTCCGCTGAGACCAAATAATGGTCTATCGGACCTAAAGAAACAAATTATCTATTTTGATTTAAGATTTTATTCCTATGCTCAAAAAGCTTGGAGAGAAGCCTCCCGAGCTCACTATAATTTTGACATTGTAAAAGGCTAGGAAGGTCAGTATTGTAACAAAGATTGTGAAACTGAGATCTAATGTGGTTATACGCAGGGCACTTTAAGAGGAAGTGGTTTTCATCCTCGATGTTCCTATTCTTACATATATGGCAAATCCTTTCCGTCCATGGCGTTTTAGGAACTGCCCAACGACCTGTTTCACTATGGAGCTCATGAGAATTCGTTCTAATCTTTGCTATATTAATTTTCTTCTTTGAGCTAGTTAAAATAGAGAGATACTTTGATCTTCTAGGGTGGGGTTGATGACCTTCTTATAATAACTTAAATTTCTTCTAGCCGCTAAGTCTTTCTCACACCACATTTTTTCTTTGAACTTAGAAGTAACAATATCTTTAATGTTATTTATGTATTGCAATGCATCATTTTCGTTGATCTCCCAATAGTTTAACCAGGCCCTTGTGTCTTTATGCCACCCTCGATTGAGCCTTAGGTGGTTTTGGCTAGAATTTAAAGCTAGCTTAGGAAGTCTATGATCGTTTATGTTACTGATTTTGTGCTTGTACAACAGAAACCTAAGCATAGCTAGGCTCTCAATAGGGGAAAGACCTGCTTCTATAAGGAGAATAGGATAGGGTGTATTACTTTTAATTTTCAGGTTATAAGTTATAAAACGCTTCTGGATTTGCTCAATCTTTCTCCATGATTCTCTGGAGATGCTGCAACCCTAAACCTCACAGCCATATAAGATAACAGGAGTGACTAAAGTTTCAAAGAGGAACTTATTTTTATCCCACATTACAAGGTTTGCAATTTTACAATTATTTTCAAGACCATAGTAAGCTTTCCACCCCCATTAATCCTTTTCTCAATGCTATGGTTCCAGTTGAGCTTGTGATGAATATCAATTCCTAGGTACTTGTAAGAATGCACTTCCTCCAAGTTATTATTGTCATACATAAAATTAGCGTAAGTGTCTTTCTTGGATTTGATAATCATAACTTTTGTTTTGTCAGTGTTAACAGTCATACCCATGGTAGAGCAGAAATCCTTAAGAAGCCTGAGTTGCTTATTAAGATCAGATGGGCACCTTGCCAAAAGAACAATATCGTTAGCATAAAGAAGAAGGATGACGACTATCCCAGCTAAGATCGTGCCATCACATCCTGCTTCCTCTAAATAGCCTTCGAGCTTATCGATGTAAATGCCAAATAGGGTAGGGGAGAGGGGGCAACCTTGTTTAACTCCGATGTTACACTTAATATCTTTCGACCACCCTTCATTGCTCTTTAGCTTGGCAATTATTTTAATTTTAATCATATAATATTGATTTATATTACTTAGTAAAATATTTTCTCACTTAATAATTAATATTTTTTCTTAATAAATAATTTTGTATATAATAATTTAATTTAATTTATTTTTGTATATAATAATTTAAAATAATTTATAATAATAATTTCTTGTAGTTAAATTTATTAATCATCTAAAAATATTGATAATAATAATTTATGATAATTAATAAAAAAATAAAAAATAATTATTGTTGATATTTATTTATAAATAAATAATAAATAATAGTAATAATTAGTAAGTGTTATTTTACACTAAATATTAATAATAATGAGTTAATTTATTAAAATTAATGATATTATTAATTAATTTGAATATTAATTAGATTATTTTAGGGTTAATTGGATTTATTCTTAATTTTTATCATTAATTCATAAAATTAAGAATAAATCCAATTAACCCTAAAATAATCTAATTAATTAATAATCTCATTAATTTTAATAAATTAACTCATTATCATTAATATTTAGTTTAACATAACACTTACTAATTATGACTATTATTTATTATTTATTTGTAAATAACTATTAACAAGAATTATTTTTTATTTTTTATTAATTATCATAAATTATTATTATCAATTATTTTTAGATGATTAATAAATTTAACTACAATAAATTATTATTATAAATTATTTTAAATTATTATATACAAAATTAAATTAAATTAAATTATTATATACAAAATTATTATTTATTAAGAAAAATTATTAATTATTAAGTGAGAAAATATTTTACTAAGTAATAGAAATCAATATTATATGATTAAAATTAAAATAAACCTAAGTTAATAAAAAAATTAAATATTTTGATAATATTAATTATTAAACAGCCGACCTTCAAATTTTTTCCTTAAACCAATACAGCTTACCTCATAACTATTTATATCTCGCTATCAAGCTCTTCTTCTATCAACACTCAATAATAGTCCTAATGATGGATCCCTGTTGGGATTTGAAACATTGACAGCGAAATGGTTTTTACTGTGGGTTCTCCGGTTACTAAAGAAGATAAAAACCACAGAAGTCTTAAATCCAGAGTCCCAATCTTGTATAGATGCCCAACACTGATAGAGAAATCGGTTGTGTGCACCAATAATTCATTCTTTTACTAGATAAAGTATCCTTCCAGTGCAGTTCCTCTTGTTAGGAAGTGTATTATATCCTCAAAATGACCATCTGCGACACGCACTACAAATAGCTGTGCATCAGGCAATCCTTCTTCCAAGTTTGTAGGTTCCTCCCTTGTTTCAATGCACGACAAATGGTCTGGTCCCGCGTTCAAATGTCCAAGCTTCAGAAAAACTTCAAAATCATACTCCTGGAACAAAAAGAGCCATCCGCAGATTCTTCCCCACAACACAAGCTTATGTACCAGGTACTTCAACGCGGAGTGATCCGTATACATCTTAAAATGGCCTCCTAGCAAGTAGTGCCTATACTTCTGGAGTGCATACACTATAGCTAGCCCTTCGCGCTTAGTAGTGGAATAGTTCTTCTCTGCTTTAGATAATTTGCAGCTTACGAACACGATAGGATGGTCCAAGCCTTCTCCACCATCCTGTGTCAGTATTGTTCCTAGCGTTATACATGACACATCGACATGTACATGAAACATCCGGGAAGACTAGAATCGGAGTGGTGAGCATATTTTCTTTCAATGCATCCAAGCTTTTCTTACAGTCACCGTTCAAGCAGAATGTGACATTCTTTTTCAACAATTTCTCCATAATTGTGGTGATCTGGGCATAGCTTTTGGTAAACTTTCTGTAATATCCCATGTTCCCTAGAGTAGCGCGCAACTATTTCAAACTCCTCGGTGCTTCAAATTTTTGTATCGCCATGATCTTCACAGGGTCTACCATCAATCCTTGTCTACAAACAACATGCCCCAATAGGTTCCCAAATGGAACACACAACAAACACTTCTTAAGATTGAACGTGATCTGGTATCTTCGACAGGTATCCAGCATCAGGCGCAAGCTTGCTACATGGCGCTTAACTAGCCCAAATATAGTCCAGTCATCAAAATATACCTCCAGGAACTTATGAATAAATTCCTTGAATGTCACAACAACCACACGCGAAAATATTGCAGCCGCATTCTTCAATCCAAATGGCATTACAGTGTATGGAAAGCAACCCCACTTAGTCGCGAAAGTTGTCTTGCTCCTATCCTTTGGCGTGATTTTGATTTGGTGGTACCCAGAACCCATCAGTGAAGCAAGATGCTTCCTAGCCACCTACATTGTCCAAAACATCATCCGCGAATGGAGTCGGGAGAGGATAGTGCACACAAGTATCCTTCAATTTTCTGAGATCCATGCATATCCTTATCTCATCCTTCTTCTTCTTCTCTTGCACCACCATTGGGATTACCCAATTAGATACTTCCACAGGCTCAATGATGCCTACGCAAGCATCTTTTCCAGTTCTAAACGGACCTTCTCCTTATATTTTGGATTGAGATGGTAAGGCATTTGCTTAACTGGCTTCACGTCGGGCTTTAATGTGATGTTCATCATTCCTACGTCCCCGATTATTCCTTTCAGATCTCTAAACTTGGTGGGGAATAAGCCTTGGTATTCGTAGAGAAGTTCAACAACCTTGTCCACCGTCGCATCATCCTAGTAGTCTCCAATCTTTGTGAATTTAGGTTCTACCTCCATACCAATGTTCACTTGTTTCGTTTTTAATGATGCGGTTATATCAGGGTTCTTAATTTGCAGTCCTCGAACCTCACGATGACCTTCCATTTCTGGAATGTTGATCTTCTATGGATCCTTTTCCTCTTCTTCAGTAGTTACATTATAGCATTCTAGCATGTGACTCAGCTAAGTAGCCCATTCAGGCCGAGTCAAGTCTAATGGATCCCGCGGTATCATAAAGATTATTGCTTTCACTTCTTGTAACGCTTTATCACTACTATCAAACCCATCGTCAAAACTGAATGTCAACATGAATCCTTCTATTATGCTCTTAACCTGCAAGACGATTACCAGAATACCAAATATGTGAAGAAATATACGAAGAACATAGAATTGTGAGAAACAAGAGCAAGTATTTTATTATTCAGAAAGCAACGTTCACTTGCCTCTTCGAGGGTGCAACCTCCAATAGAGCAGAGCTTGATTACAAAATAAGACACGATGCTCCTCGCAGGGAGTCCCTATCCTTTATATATGGCTCATACATGCAATACCATGGATCGATACCATGGTTCTTATTAATACCATCTATCTAATACCATGGCCCATTTGCAACTAACTGTGGTCCCATCATTAATTTCGGGTTAACCATTTACAATTATTAATATGGGCTTTATTGACTCTTTACTTAACTATAACTATGACTCGATCCTACTACATAAATAAGGGGGTTAGGGTGGGACCCTAACATGCCCTCCCCCTTAAGAATAGCCTTGTCCTCAAGGCTGAAGATGCAGAAACTACAAAAGAATAGTGGTCGGTTCCCAGGTTGCATCTTCCAGAGAGGTGTCTTTCCACTTGATGAAGACTTCCCTGATCATGCGACCACGCAGGTGCCATTCTGATGTGTCTAGGACCTATTCAGGTTGGAGCCAGATTGACCCTTCTTCATCCAATTCAGGTAGACTGGTTTGAATTCTGCAATTGTTCCCAATCACTTTCTTGAGGCATGAGACATGGAAAACTGGATGGATTTTTGTAGTGGGTGGCAAAGCTAGCTTGTAGGCCACTTCTCCAATGCGCTGAAGTACTTGATATGGTCCGTAGAATTTTGGAGATAGTTTATGACAACCCTTGTCTTTGAGTGAAGTTCTCTTATATGGTTGCAACCTCAAAAATACCTGATCCCCTTCTTGAAATTGGCACTTTGAGCGATGCTGATCTACCTGTTGCTTCATGCGATTTTGAGCCTGATGAAGATTCTCTCTAAGATGGGTGAGCATGGTTGTGTGGTTTTGTAGGAGTTGATCCACTGCTTGTACCTTTGAGCACCCCTTGATATAAGAAGTAGGGGAAGGAGGGAGTTGACCATAAACTGCTTCATAGGGAGTCACTTTGGTGGTGGCATGATAGTTGGTGTTATACCACCATTCAGCTAGAGGCAACCACTGTACCCATAGATGTTGCTTTTCTGAAGTGAAACACCTAATGTAGGTTTCCAGTTGATGGCTTCAGTTTGACCATCCATTTGTGGATGATAAGAAATACTAAGTTTTAGTTGGGTGCCTTGTAGCCTGAAGAGTTCCTGCCAAAAATTACTGGTGAAGATCGGGTCACGATCAGACACAATACAAGTGGGCATGCCATGCAATTTGATGATCTGAACCATGAAAGATTGAGTGACCAAAGTCGGTGTAAACGGGTGGGGTAGGGCACAGAAATGAGCATACTTAGAAATTCGGTCCACAACCACCATGATGACTGACTTGTTTCCTGACTTTGGAAGATCTGTAATGAAATCCGTAAAAACCTCTGTCCATATAGATGTCGGGATGGTCAACGGTTGTAATGTGCCTAGTGATTTGACTGTCTCCCCTTTGTGGCGTTGACAGACATCGCATTCCGCTACAAAAGTAAGGATGTACTTTTTCATGCCTATCCAAAAAAATGATCTTCTAGTGTGAGCATATGTCTTCTGAAAGCCTGAATGTCCTACAATGGGGGATGAGTGCAATTCTGCCAAAATGCAGCTTTTGAGGGTGGATGTTGGTGATATTACGACTCTGTCCTTGTAGCAAAGAATCTCATTCTGCCACGAGTATCCCTTGGTGGAATTTGGATCAACATACAATTGAGTAATGAGTTGGGAGAGCCAGGGATGTGAAAACCATTCCCCATGATACTCTTCAATCCATTCTGGAATGGGAAGGGAAATTGCGAGCAGGGTACTTTCCTCCTCAAATTGGCAAGATAATGCATCTGCTACACTATTTTCGTGCCCTTTCTTCTAAATGATCTCATAATCATATCCCAGCATTTTGGTTAGCCATTTATTTTGTTGTGGGGAGGATAGGCATTTCTCCAAAAAATATTTAAGACTGTTATGGTCTGTGCGGATTTGGAAATGTCGCCCCAGTAAGTAAGGTTGCCAGGTATCTACTGCATGTAAGATGGCCATCATTTCCTTCTCATAGGTAGATTGTCCCAGATTCTTCCCACTTAGTTGTTGGCTTGTGAAGGCCAAGGGTTGACCTTCTTGCATTAAGATCGCCCCAATACCCGTACCCGAAGCATCACATTCAATGACAAAAGATTTGGTGAAATCAGGTAGTGCTAAGACTGGAGTGGAACACATGGCATTTTTGAGAGCTGTAAATGCCTATTGTGCGTCATCGTTCCAGAAGAATTAATTTTTATTGAGGAGTTGAGTGAGGGGCTTCGCAATGTGACCATAATTGCAGAAAAAATTGCGATAATAGCTTGTGAGACCCAAAAATCCTCTCAGGCTCTTCAGGGTCTTAGGTTGAGGCCAATCCTGCATTGCCTGGGTCATTTTGGGGTCCACCTTGACACCTTCACGCCCCACAATGTGGCCCAAATAATCGATTTCTTCCATGCCAAAAGAACATTTGGACATCTTAACAAATAATTTATGCTTGTGGAGCAGTTGCAAGAGCAAATCTACATGTTGAAGATGTGCGGCCCAAGTGCAACTATAGATGAGGATGACATTGAAGAAGACAAGGACAAATTTCCTGAGATATGATTTGAGAAGGTGGTTCATAAGGCTCTGAAAAGTAGATGGGGCATTACAAAGACCGAATGGCATGACCAGGAACACATAATGGCCTTCATGAGTTGTCAAAGCAGTCTTTGGAATGTCGACTTCTTTCATGCAAATTTGGTGGTAGCCTGAGCAAAGATCCAACTTAGTGAATAATTGAGCCCCATTGAGTTCATCCAAGAAATCATCAAAAACCGGGATGGGAAATTTATCTCTCACTGTCAACTTATTGAGGGCCCTGAAATCTGGACACACCCGCCATTCCCCATCTTTCTTGAGCACCATGACCATTGATGATGAATAAGGACTAATGCTGGGACGAATGACACCTGCTTCCAAAAGTTCCTTGATTATTTTTTCTATTTCATTCTTTTGCGTGAACGGATATCTGTATGCGCGCACATTTGGTGGTTGGGCCCCTAGAACCAAGGTTATGATATGATCATGTTCCCCTCTCGAGGGTGGAAGCTCATGAGGCTTGTCAAAGACTAGCAGATGGTTATTTATGAATCGGCAAAGAATTGGGTTCGACAGCCTAGATGGCATTAAATTGAGTTATAACTCCATGATAGCCCTTTTTTAGAAATTTTTCCATCCTATGTGAGCTGGTGGTAGAGGGAGCTCCCACCTGGAGTCCACGTAGGGTATGCATGGAGTTGTTCTGCTTAAAGCTCATATATAACTCTTGGAAATCCATTGTGATTGGACCAAGAGTGTGAAGCCATTCAACACCGAGGAGAATGTCGCACCCTCCCATGTGTATGGAAAACATGTTCGTCTTCAACTGATAATCCCCCATTTGAGGTTTGACATTTTCACAGCAGCCTTCACATTTCATTGTTCCCCCATCTACAATTTGGACTTGGAAGTTAGAAACTGCTTGTACAAAATTATGTGTACTTCCACTATCAATCAAGACTACTACTGGGCGATGTTTAATAAAACCTCTGATTTTGAGAGTTTGAGGTGAAGAAATCCCTGCCAAAGTATGCAGCGAAATAACTGGTTCGTCAGGGACATTGTCCTTCTGGTTGTCCTCTTCTACCTCCTCCGGTTCCTCAAGTGGTGGGGCTTCCTCCGATGAGCTATAATCAATGGCATCAATTTTAAAAAAATTGGGCTCCTTGCATTTATGACCTGGAGAGTATTTTTCATCATAGTAGTAACATAATCCTTGCTTTCTTCTTTCGGCCATTTCTGCAAGTGACACCTTTTGAACGTTAAGTGTTTGAGTCGTGCTGTGAGCCTGTGGGGGGCGACCCTTGGCGGTGAAATTTGGGTGAATGGACTGGGCTGCTAATGCATGTTCCACGTTACGAGCTACCTTGCAAGCCTCCGACCATGTGGGAGGGTGGTGTAGTCAGACGTGGGCTTGTATGGCCTCTTTAAGACCAATGATAAAACATTCCATGTAGAACGCATTTGGGAGATCCCTAGTGCAGAAAGCTAAGGCTTCAAATGCTGTAACATATTCATCCACTGTGCCAATCTATTCGAGCTTAGTGAGATGACCCAAAAAAGCAGATTCCTGGTCAAAGCGCTCTATAAGAGCTTTTTTGAAGGTGGCCCAAGTCAAAAAACTTCCATTGCAACGTTGATGCCATTCCCACCATTTCCACCTTTCATTGTCCAAGTACATGCTCCCCACCATAAGATGAGTCTCATTATCTAAGATGTTATTCAGATTGAAGTATTGCTCCACTTGTGCTACCCATGCAGTTGGGTGAGAACCATCAAATTTATGCGCAGCCAGCTTGGGAGGTCGCAGACAAGATTGTTGGTGGGTGCCCCAGATGTGAAGAGAGTGGCTAGACTCACCCTCATTGTGTCTGTTGCCAATATACGCCTCCTCACGGGCTTCCTTCTTACCCTTAGAGAGTGCGTCAGTTAGTTTGTCAAGCTGAGCTTGGATGGCTTGCAAGGATTGTTCAAGTTTTTCGATCTTCTCATTGGCCATAGCTTGAGCTCTAGTTGCGACCATGCACCGATCCGATGTACTTGAAATTTGGGACCGCCCGAATTTTTTTCACTAACAATTGAATGGTACCAGCTTGCTCAGCTCGTTGTCCTGATTCTTATGGGCTAGATCACCAATAAGCGCCCCGGGGGGTCTCAGACTTTTTTCTTTTTTCTTTTTTTTTGGCTGGAAACTCCTAATGGAGTTTTACTCCTTGCTTAGGAATAATGCAGTAGCCGAATCCTCAAAATGTCAATGCTGCCAAAAGTCCTGCAAAAATCACGCCCCGGTATAGGAACCCCACACAGCTACTCAGATCTTGTGGATATAAGAGACCTGAATGGTTGATCAGATAGCTCTGATCGGCGGACAGATTGCTGCTGCGGATCTGATGGATCTAATAGATCGGAAAGGCTAGTCTGCTAACTCGGAACGAAGGGACTGATGTCTTCTACTGCTGCAAAACCCCTTGCAAGATCTGATTTGGCTGAGATTATGCGTGATCCCAAGATAGAAAAGGGAACTATGGTCTCCAGGAGTGTCAGGTGCCACAGATCGCAATATACATAAGGGTTTGACAGTAGTACTCGACCCAATGTTTGAGGGCTCTAACTAAGGAGGATCAACTGTACCCTTAGCCATACAACCCGACTACCCTATCGTACGGGTGAGTAATCTCTCCGAGTGCTGTTCTTGGTGTACTGTAGCAGCAAGATGGCCGACAGTTTATCTATGGAGAGGTTTCAAAGGAGCTAGGGGGCTTTCGATATACCCAGAGGGCACTTGGAAGACAGTCTGTGCGCGGTTCTGTCTAATGCGCTACTACTCGAAGGGGTACCCATAGGGGTTACAAGGGAGTCCAACAAGCGTGACCACCTCTTGTATTTCTTGCATGTATGCCTCCCCAAATCCGCAGGTTTATGTGCTCAACAATAGATCTCGTGGTTTAAAGACGTCGGAACATGTGTCTAGCCAAAAAAAAATTTTCTAAGAAATGGAGATCCCACCTAGCCTGGAAACTGCTCTGATACTACTTGTTATGCTCTTAACTTGCAAGACGATTACCAGAATACCAAATATGTGAATAAATATACCCAGAACATAGAATAGTGAGAAACAAGAGCAAGTATTTTATTATTCAGAAAGCAATGTTCACTTGCCTCTTCGAGGGGGCAACCTCCAATAGAGCAGAGCTCGATTACAAAATAAGACACGATGCTCCTTGCAGGGAGTCTCTATCCTTTATATATGATTCATACATGCAATACCATGGATCGATACCATGGTTCTTATTAATACCATCTATCTAATACCATGGCCCATTTGCAACTAACTATGGTCCCGTCATTAATTGCGGGTTAACCACTTACAATTATTAATATGGGCTTTATGGACTCTTTAGTTAACTATAACTATCACTCGATCCTACTACATAAATAAGGGGGTTAGGGTGGGACCCTAACACCTTCGCATAGGATATCCCAATCGCCTATCCCATGGTGGAGCTCTGTTTCTATATACCAATTCGTTGGGATACCATCCAGGGTATGATAGAATAGGTGCACCCACTCAGGTTGGGGATTTTCTCCATAATCCTGAGTTCATTTGTCCAGATGCGCGCGCAGATTGGTCTACCAATCATACTTGTCTATCATCCACATCTTAGGATTCCCAAATCATGTTCTCATCATCCTCCTACATTCGCGCCAACCATCAAAGTTGCTCTTGTGCATACCCCACCATCTTGCAAGCGTAGCGCGCAGTGCCCAGTCCAAGACCTCAAAGCACTGCCCTTCTGGTAACTCGCTTTCAAATGAATCCAAAAATATATCTAGCTCATTCATACCATCATAAGTAGGCATATTTCTTACCTCTGACAACACACAACACAGTGATTAGGTCATCATGTTGCAATTCAGCGTAGTTATTTCATGTAACTGATTGTGCTAGCGTTCTATTTCTTCGTCAGAGTCTAAAGTGTAGGAACTCTCATGATCCCATGTAATCTATTCGTCCGCGGTGGGATTCACCCAATCCTGGTCTCGTGCTGTTATCTTATAAATACAGTCCAGGTCATCATCACTCTCATAATCGCGGATAGGTTCATTATAGTGTGATCCTTTAGCAGGATCGAGGGGTACTACTATGCACAACAATTTCTTCTCAAAGATCATCTTTTACTTCTTCAGATTGATTACCCCATTCAAGTCAGTAGCCTAGTCAATTCATAGTATTGCAAGATAGGGATTGTTGTCATCGACTATCTTTATTACTTCAAAATCAGCCAGTGCGCTTGCTCCCTCAATATCCACGGTCACCCCCTGCAGCTACCCCATGGGGATGATCCTCTACTTATGCGCCATCCTTAGCTAAATCGGAGACCATTGTAGCACAAGTCTCCCCATTCGCTCCCAAGTCTGTTTTTCTATGACATTCACATCTGACCCCAGGTCCAAATTGACCTGATCCATTTCATATTCTCCAATCTATGTGGTCAGACTCATATCCCGTCCTGGTTTTGTTTCATGTTTTCCAAGCTTTTGCACTATGCGCGACTCACCTAGCGCAGTTCCAACGCATCTATTGATGAGTTATTGTAACTCTTTTACAACCTTACTATCATGCAGTAACTTCATACAGGTTTCCAGGAATGTTGTAAGCATAAAGTGGTCCATCTCTAGCTCAGGATTAGCCTTGCTTCATGAGGTGGAGGCCTTAGCAAAGCTCTTCTTAGCTTCCATGAAAGCTTCACGAGCGCACTCCAAGTTGAACTCAACCTTATTTGCTGGGGCTTTGTGAACCCATTCTGGTTGTTTCCCTCGGTCATCTCCTATCACAATTCCACTTTTGAGCACTATATTTATGTTTGGATCTTCCTCGCGTAGCTCAGACCTCATCATCTATAGGTTCTAAGTCGACGGAGTCGGTAGCACCCCTTTGTCACATATCCTAGCTATCAGCATAGGACAATCTACTATTTCATGATCAAATAGTGTGCAATACATGCATGAGGGACACGTTGGATTAGTGCAATCGTGGGCATAGTGTCCTAGTCCTTCGTAATTATAGCAAATTAACTATCCTTGACCTCTACCAAGTCCTCCTCCACCTCGACCTTTCTGCACCCTTGAAATCCTGTCTATGCCATCCCTGCACTCTGGTCAAGGAGTTGCATTTTGGCCTGAACCCTATAGGCAAGAATTCTATCCATCACCAGGTCATAGCTCCTGCAAGTACGCTAATCATGCCCTACTGACCTACAAAAGTTGCAAAACAACTGTTGCGGTGCTTATACATACTTCTGTAGCAAGTGACAGTTAACTGTGGCATGCTTTTCGGCTACCTGACAGATAGCGCACTATAATGCAGGCCCTGCGCTAGGTCCTCCTTTAGCTTCTAGCCTTAAAGGTATCGGTCCTCCTCCTACAATGTAATTTGCAAAGACTAGGCAATGGTCTTTGAGATGACCCTGACTCTTGCATTTCAATCACCATACCTCCTCGTGCACCACTGGTTGAATCATCCTATCCTGCTTCAGACTTTGCATCTCAGGGCACAAATTCTTCACCTACGCATGGATCTGCTAAAATCCTATAATAGGATCTTGCATCAGAGTTTCATGTAGTCTCATGGCAATCTATAAGGCCTCGCCCTGAGTTTTTGTCTTCTGCTATGACAACACACTTCTTAAATGTGGTAGTAGCGAAGCCACAAACCACTCGCGATGGTGTCCGTCTGTCAAATTTGTGTTGTCTTCATGGATTGTACATTTCAACCTCTGATCTAGTTCCCAAGGCATCTCACCTATTTGCATAGTGATCTCTCTGAATCCCACAATCAATTGCGCCTCATATTTAGGCCTACTAAATTCCCTATTTAGTGTTGTCTGAATGTCTGCTACTCCACTATTTGGGTTATCGTTAGAGTACTTAATATACTAGGTTAGCGCATGATATTGCAGATCACTAACTAGTGTCACCTTCTTTATATGATCATCTGTAACACCTTGAGCTTCCCATACAACCCTCACAATGAACCAAAATTGGTCTGGATCCTCATTTCTCAAGAACAATGTAAACTTTGAAACGGGAACTGATACTGTTACCCGTTTTGTAGAGGTGGCAAAAAAATGACCCGATTTTCAAAAGTGGTGATGCAGAATACACATGTTTTTTTTAGAACATGGTTTTTGGAACTTTAATTTTTTTCATGTGCATTAAGTTTTAGAATGGTAGTGAATGGTAGTGATTTTCATCCTGATTTTAAAAAGTGAGTATTCTGCATCACACCCTTTTTTTAAAAGACCTATTTTTTGACTTTAAATTTTCTAGTGTGTGAAATGTAAAAAATTATTTTCTAAATTTGATAGTTTTTGAAGTCGTCATTGTATTCATATTTTCTTGTTCTCTATCTTAATTTTTTTTTTTTTTTAGTGGGGTTTTTATTGTTTTGTGTTTTTAAATTAGAAAGTCGATAGTTTGAATTTTAGATAATCTACATGTTTAGACATCCTTAATTAATTTTTCAATCCACATGAAATAATTGTTTCTAAAAAACAACATTTTTTAACAATGGACATAAAAAATAACCATTTTTAACATAAATATAACAAAAAAACTAAACGTTTTGATAATTTTTTGCTAGAATTAACATGTCAAAATCACAATTTTTATACAAAAATATTAACTAAAAATGGTCAGATAATAGTTTTTTTATGAATTACATGTCAAAAAGATAATAATAACTACTTTTTTCTTTCAAAAAATAATGATTAACTTAAAAATCAATGCAGAAATCACATATTACCAATATTGAACATATAACAACCCTAATTGAGTGTTTATTCTTCTCATAAAATGTCAAAGTCAAAACATTGCAAAGCTTGATTTACAAGCATAACTTAAATTTAATCAACAATGTCACGTAATCCAAATTCTTCGTCCTCTAGAGTTTCATCATTGTCCTCTTCCACAATATTTTCTGTTTCATTTTGCTCATTTTCCTTTTCTAATGGGTCTTTGATGTCTGCAAATCTCCCAATATATGTCTTTCCAAACATTCCATGTAATGGTGGTTGGGGTTCCTTTGCCTTTTTTGCCACACGTGATTCACTAAAGTCCCCTTTCTTCAACCCAATTTCTTGCATTGCATCTCGAAGAAATTGAAGAGCATTAATTCTTTGCTGAATGAAATTGCATTGTAATGGATCTTTCTCAATTACCGTTAGATCTAGCGAGGAGATTCGACGATTAAGGATATGTATGTAGGTCAAGCGATGTCTTCCTCCGTCGTTAGATCTAGCGAGGAGATTCGATGATTAAGGATATGTATGTAGGTCAAGGTGAGTGTTATCCTTTGAGTTTGTTGTGCTTCATGGTGGGAATCGGTGGATTTCGGGTGGACTACATGCTCGAGGGTTATCCCCCCGTTCAGACCCAAAATCCTTTTAGAATGGTCCGTATTTCCTCATTGGGTTCGATTCTAATTTTAACGTGGTTGCAGGTTCTCGCCCCGATATGAGCCTCATCCGTCAGATCTTTGAGGGGTGATCGAACGGTGTTGAATTATGTTTGTTTTTGGGTTTTGTTGTTCTGTTTGTGGGTCTATGGCTTTAAGCAGTTTGATATTTCTTTAGCCCAAAGTTCCTTGGGGACTGTTGTATTTTATGTATTTTTCTTTCCGATTTAATGAAATAGAAGTTACAACTCTTAGTTTAGCAAAACAAAAAGAAAATTTGCTCAGGGGGAGTTCCAGTACAGGTACCAATTCCCATTCGTTGGGTAGAGCATCTTTCTATTCACTGTGGTTTTGCGGTAGGCCAAGTCATTTATTCATATAAGCGAATGAATGTTAAACATGTATTTTTGTTTTTTGATTTTTGTCTTTATTTTTTATGCTTGTGGTTATTCCAATGTATTAATGTTTTGTAATTTGAAAATTATGAAATCAAAAGAGGAATGTAATATTTCTTTGGGTTAGGTTAGTTATCGAGGTTAATAAACAAACTATAAGTCATTGAACCAAAGGGTAACAATCATAAACGCTAATTAATAGGCTTGAAGATTGCTGCAAGCCCTAGGTTAAGCCTACATTATCCACAGACTAAACAAACATACACACACACACACATATAAGTACTCTTGAAAACATAAAAAAATGTGTAAATGAATGTGTAGATTGTTTTTAATACTAAGTGAATTTATTGTTCTAGATATTTCTATCTAACACACATAAACATAATATGTTGAATGAAGGCTTTCAAGCTATTTTTGAAAAGTATCAACTGTAACTAATATAATGTAATGAGAAAAATATCAGAGTCGAAGACAGTAATACATGAGAGCTAAGAAAAATTGAAAGAAAAACTAATTTAAAATTAGTAATATTAATAATATATGTCAAGCATAGTATTATAGGATTTATCATTCACATGTGTTTCCTTCCAAGGTGTTTAATACTTAAAATGGTGAAACAAAATTTAGATGTGAGAACATAAGGGTTTTTCTTTATTTTTCTAATGAAAAATGAACAACCACCAAAGAAGATGTACAAGCAACATGCATAACATAATAGGTAACCTTTTACTATCCCTAGCAAAACATAATTAATTTTTTTTGCATCTAGTTGCCTGGGGATACCATAGTTCTCCACACAATGTACCCAGATATGATTTATAAAGCACTTGTACAATCGACAATTTGTATAGAAAACCATAAAAGGAATATACTACATAATTAAATCTCCACAGGTACATAATTAAATCTCCACAGGTCATAATTAAATTAGGACAGAATAAAGATCTACGGGCTTTAAATAGGATTCTCCTCTTCTCAGCTTTTCAACATCGATTTGCTTCACAGGTCGATTCCTCGCTCTAATTCAACCATGCCAGAAATGAGGATACACCTCTCTACTCGGCTTTATTGCGCAGTCACACCACAACGCTTAATTTCAACTATAAACTCAGCTCTGATACCACGAAAGAATCATGACAAATAGAATATATTTCACACAATGGTATAGATGGTGATTAAATTAATTTAAATAGATTACATATATTTATTTCAACTCTTAATTTAACAAACTTTGACCTCTTTTGATAGCTATCGAATGTTGACGTGATTAAAGCACGGCAAGATACTTTGTTCCACAATAAGCTACATGATTAACTACAGTTTATAAATACACTATATTAGATTTAAACAATTCACAAGATACATTTGCTGATACATTATTGCAACCTCCATAATATTGATACATTGTTAGAATGCAGAAATATAGTTTCAATTCGCAATTTAACATCAACCTTTAAGCTTCATGCAAAAGCTTAAAATCTTCTCGAATTACAAATAATCATTAAGACTAAGACCATTAAACATTGTATATTCGTGATAACAATGTATTGGTTAATGTCCACGCCTAAATCTGACTATCATTACCACCATCCATCTCACACCACCAATGTTCAATTTCTGGTTTCGATTCGTAGTTTAACATCAACGTTTAGGTTCTATCTAAAATCTCAAAGCCTTCTCGGATAACAAACCTTATCTCCTAGCATTCTGTTTACATAATGGGGAATGCGAGGTGCGTTTGTATTGCTAATCACACTCTAATCTTGAATGGTAATGTAAGTCGCATTGCAGAGGGGATAGCTCTTTAGCTACTGATCCGCAGGCGAAGTGGTCTTATTCATTAAATTAAAATAATGCTTACAATAGGTATTCATTAAATTAAAATAATGCTTACAATAGGTATACGACAGGCGAGCGTCGATTCCGGGGCGGGGCCGGGCGGCCGCGCCGCCTGTCGTATACCTATTGTAAGCATTATTTTAATTAGCACGCAAATGTAAATCTCAATTTAATGTACAAACGTGGCAGTGCCTGTCCTATTCCTGAACTCTAGCCATATAATTCCTCAGTCACCCTACATCTGAGACCTTCACCGGTTGCAACACCAACTTTGATGTGAAGTATGGAAGGTATATCATTTTTTTCCAAAACACAATAATAATGAATTGGAGAAACGGTTAAGTTTGTACAGTTTTTACCTCTCTTCGTCAACCTCGCGCTTCCATTCATATCATATTCTTCAGCGTCAGGTCATTTCATTAAATATTTGTACATCACAGACTTTATAACAAGGTAATTGTTAATGTCAAAATCCTATCTATATAGGCCCCTCAATGTAATAATATTTGCGGGTGTCATTACCGACAGCATGCCGCAAAAGTCAAGTAAAACGTCAATCTTCCACGGTGGTCGATTGAATTTCAATTATGTTACGACCATTAAATCTCATACGACACGTTATAAATTGTTTGAATGAATATTTTGCGAAAAAAATGTAGAATTTATTCGTAGTACATTTTGAAATACGTAAGAGTGGACTATACTTTTGTGCTACAGGTGGTTGTGAGAAACCCAAAGGTGACGTGTAAACATATCTCCACGTTGAAACTCAGAGCCCTCTCGCACCTCAGTGATTTTGTTTTCCCTCTCAATCATATCTATATTAATTTTCCTCCGCTTATGCCATTGCTGAGAACAGTGAGAAGCTCCGGGTTGTTCATATGTTCATCTCTCATTTTCTTTAGTATTCAACCTTTCGTTTCCTCTCATTTCAACCAAAGAGCGCATATATTTTTTCATAATAGGATCTTAAAATAATAATAGGAAATTAAAATAATGATTACAATAGCTATACTATAGGCGGAGAGGGGCGGCCCGGGGGTGGCGCGGCCGCCCCGCCCCGCCCGAGGGGCGGAGCGTCGATTCCGGGAATCGACGCTCCGCCTGTCGTATACCTATTGTAAGCATTATTTTAATTTAATGAATACCTATTGTAAGCATTATTTTAATTTAATGAATAAGACCACTTCGCCTACGGATCAGTAGCTAAAGAGCTATCCCCTCTGCAATGCGACTTACATTACCATTCAAGATTTAGAGTGTAGTCCTTAACTTATTTTGAATTGACATTTTGTCAAATTGTGAAATGGATAAATTCTTTATCGCAATAAGAATGATTTACATGAACCTTTCATCAATAGCTCTGCTCTTAGCTTTCTGAGTTAGACTTGGTGGTGATCAATGGGCAACTCAAGGAAGCCTGCGCAGACATTGTGCTTTGTAGCTCTGATAGCAGTGGTTTTGCAGAGCTCATGTGTGGATGCACAGCCACTTGTGCCTGCTCTGTTTATTTTTGGAGATTCCACTGTCGATGTGGGGAATAACAACTATCTGTTCACGCTTGTCAAGTCCAACTTTCCTCCTTATGGCAGGGACTTCGACACCCACAATCCCACTGGCCGGTTCTCCAATGGAAGACTTGCCACTGATTATGTTGCTGAAACACTTGGGTTTACGTCTTTCCCACCAGCATATCTGAGCTCTCAGGCTTCTGGTCGAAATCTACTAACTGGGGTGAACTTCGCTTCTGGTGCATCTGGCATTTATGACAATACAGCACAACGCTACAATGCTATATCGATGACGCAACAGCTACAGTATTTTCGACAGTACCAATCGAAAGTGGAGAGATCTGTGGGCAGAGCCAATGCTTCTTCCATTGTGTCGAAAGCTCTTTACGTCGTCAGTGCTGGCGCCAACGATTTCGTACAGAATTACTACATAAGTCCTGACCTTATGAGGTAGTTCACTGTTCCACAGTTCGTGGAGTTCCTCATGCAAAAGTTCTCAGTGTTTACAAAGAGGCTGTATCAGTTGGGGGCTCGCAGAGTCGGTGTGACTTCGCTTCCTCCATTAGGGTGCCTTCCGGCTGCAATCACTCTATTTGGCCACGGTGAAAATGTCTGCGTCAACCGCTTGAATAGCGATTCTCAACACTATAACAACCGCCTCAAAGCGACAGTAAACAGCCTGGCGAAAACCCTACCAGGGATGAAAATGGTTGTATTTGACATTTATACATCGTTATATAACTTCGTTCAGCATCCTTTAGACAATGGGTTCGCAGAGGCGAGGAGAGCTTGTTGTGGGACTGGAGTTATTGAGACAGTTGTATTGTGCAACCCTAGGTCAATAGGGACGTGTGCCAACGCTACGCAATACGTGTTCTGGGACAATTTCCATCCCACCCAGTCTGCCAATGAGTTGCTGGCTAGCGCGCTCATTCTTCAAGGAATCTCTCTCATTTCTTAAATCAGTCCTGGCCTCCAAACTGAGATTAGATGAATTTTAATTTCGATATAGCTGCTCTAGGTGTACGAGAACTTAAATTTACAAATATCCTATCATAAGGCAAACAGTTTGCGTTCTTTTTTTTGCCTTTAGAACTCCATGTTTTACTATAATGCTTTTAGAATGAAATGTGATTTATTGAGCTTTTATGAGAACCAGCTTAAAATAATAATGATTTACATAGATTTATGATGAGGCTTTTTTATTTTATAATTAAAAATTGGTTTATAGTTTAAAAAGTATGAAAAACAATAATAATAAAAAAAATTTAGGGTGTTAATGGGTGATTTTAGTAATTTAGATATTTTAGGACTATGGCTACTACAAGTCTCAAATGTGTTGATCATTTTAGGACTATGGCTGCTGGTTAGATTGTCTTCCATCACGTTCAATTTTAAGTGGCTTCATTTGTATTTTTCCAGCACCATATATGTGAGGTGGCTAACTATTTGTCACAACTCTCACATGCTTATATTTACTCAGTGGAAGGACAATGGGTTTGCTGCTACTTATCTACTTAATGATGACCATGTGAGTGATATGAGATCAGGATTTACGTTTTTGGCCTATAATAGGTTGTCATTAGATTCTATCTTTGTCATGGTCGCTCAGTCCAGCCACATGCAGTAACACTCAACACGTAACACAGCAATGGGTATATATGTGAGGTGGCTAACTATTTGTCACAACTCTCACATGCTTATATATAATTAAAAAGAAATAATAATAATTTAAGTAATATAATTTTATATAATATAAAAAATGAGTATAAATTTATTTTGATTTCAAGTTTATTCACCTGGACGATTAAACTCTGTAACATATGTAGAAATAAAAATGATCTCTTTCTAAATGAATTAAAAACTAATTTGCTTCCTTTATCTAGTATAGACAACATAGAAGACCGCTATCATAATTTTACTACAACCCTCGCATATTCTATTAACAAGTTCTCAATTGAAGTTTCAAATAATAAAAGAAATAGCAAAACCAATCCATGGTATGACAAAGAGTGTAAAAGTGCGAGGAGAGCAATTAAGGAAGTTGTTGATGAATCTCTTAAAATGGACAAGATAAAAATATATAAAGCCCTAACTAAAAGGAAAAAGAGGCAGTACATTCGTCAAAGACAAGGGAATCTCTTACACCTCTCTAAGCTAGCTCCTAAGAAATTTTGGAGGCAAATTCTGACTAGGAAGACTAAAGAGGTGTCTCTCCTCCATTCTTGGAATAAGAAGAAGGATTCAAGGGAAGTTGCTAGGGGGATGCATGAGAGAATTCAAATAGGAGGATTCTCATAGATATGATTGCGCTTAGTTAAAAAATAATCGTGCATATTCATTGAACCCTTATGCTTTGGAACAATACAAATATTAGGATTGGATAAGTTCTTTAGTGATGCATACGCCCTTTGGTTGGAAGTCCTCACATGTATAGTGTATTTCAAGACCATATTACACTTCATGGACTCTTAAAGACTATTGTAATATATTGTATTTTATTATATGATACTGTGAAGGATGCCTCTTAGGTCAGCAATGGTCCAAGTAGCATGTTTTTGAAAAATTTATTGTATATATTAAATTTGTTATTTATTATGTGAATGTTTGAGCAACGATATCTATATTTGGTCGAGCTCTATTATTTTGTCTGTACTCCAATTATATATAGTTAGCATTATAGTTTTGATGAAAATTTTAAGGTGACGTTAGGTTGCCTTCGCATCCCCGACTACAGGTTTCGAGGGTGGACGTCAGCTTGTATGTGCGATACAACAGACAGAGAGACAGTACGCGACAGAGAGACTCGGAAAAGTGAAAAGACGCAGACATTCTCCATTGACGGGCACCTTGGGTTTTACCAATTCCACGCATCAAATGACGATCCACATTACCAATTCCACGCAGCGGCACCCCCGGGCCGCCCCGCCCCGCCGGACCGGCGGCGGGTCGATTCCAGTATCAACACTTTCGTTCTGAAGCTATATTTTGCAGGAAAATTTCGTAGAAAATTTCGTAGTCACTGCCATTTTTAAAACAGCCGCAAAATTGACACCTAAAAAAATAAATCATTATTCCAGTATCAACACTTTCGTTCTGAAGCTATATTTTGCAGGAAAATTTCGTAGAAAATTTCGTAGTCACTGCCATTTTTAAAACAGCCGCAAAATTGACACCTAAAAAAAAAAAACATCGTTCCAGTATACACACTTTTCGTTTTGAGCACTGTTTTTGTGGTTTTTTTGGGGTTTTTGGGCCAGAGTTCCCGTTTTGAGTTTATAGTTCCCATTTCAAAGTTTACATTGTTCAAGCCTTTAAACAAAGGAAACTTCATTTTATTTTCCATACTGAACCACGGTGGAGGTGGAGGTGGTACTAGTGAAGTTGGAGGTGAGGGTGGTGAAGTTCGAGGTGGTGTGGGTAGAGTTGGTATTTGCGGGAATCCTTGCCTTATTAACTAAATAGCACTTCATAGAGAAACCTTTGCTAGCCCTTCTTCGTCACCTCGCAGAGGTGAAACCAGGGGACTATACTATAGACCCTTTCTTCCTTCGTTGTTGTAAGTTTTTCCACTTCAAAATAGTCTTGAACATCAAGGTAGTTGCATAAACCATTTTTTGCATAATAACATTTTAATCTAGGTATTCAAACATTTTTCGTACTTACCTCACGGTCCTTTGAAAAGGTTTTTCTCCACCTTGTTGTAGTTGACTGAGGTGTCGACCACGAATTCTATCACAAATCCTCCTATGACACGATCAAGCCAATGATTGACAGCATGGTCGATATTATCCTCTAATGCTTCCAACCTTCGCACTAGCTTCGGGGTCCACAAAATATGACCGTCAAGTTTCCACCTTCCTTGGCTATCTACTAGCTTTGCAATCCACTGGTATAGCTCGATAGGGATCTCGTGGATATCTATATATAGGTATCTATCCAACCACTATACTTTTGTCAGTCATAGATTTCTGTTCTCTTGTGCTGTGAATTCGTGGATCTTTCTATCCATCTAGTCTCCAATCTCCTTCTTAGTTGGATTCCAATCATACGACGTCACACATCTCTTATGCAGATTCCGATCGTAGCAACATAACCATTTTTTGGCTTGAGGGTGCCTAACCTAGGTTCAACATTAATTAGCCAAACAAATCCCTACACTACTGGCCCTTTTGGCATCAGCCCGCGGAGTGCGGACCAAAGTCTCACCTGAAGCATTATGGAGGTATGCTAGAACCAATTTTCTACACCCTAAGAACATTCTGATGTCGTTTGATTTCTTCTATCCCTGCCTTCGCGTAGGTGGTCTCGCTCTAGGGCTTGTAAGGCAATCCCTCTATTTCAACATTCAATACCTCCATGAAAGTATATGATTGACCTTCACGCAAACCTAAACTATGGCTCAAGTACTTTCGCACTACTATCGCAATGTGTCGCGCAGATTCCTCAATTATCCTAAGTGATTTGCTTATCTCATCAAGTTCTTTAAGTTATTACCATGTAAGAATATATTCGTATTTGTGTTCAATTATTCAATGTAATTGTATTCATTCGCGAATCATATAAGAATAGTAAAGGAAGTTCATACACAAATTATCCAAACCCATCCATAGACCAAATACATAGAAATTTCATAGTAACTCCTTTTATTAATATATCCCAAGTGTTTCCAGACTCTATCCACCCTACACACACAACTGTAGGGATCTACTCACTCAGCTGCAGACTTCGACCATAGGCCTCTGCACACTCAGCTGCAAAGCCTCTACCTACACTACAACCCAAGACTTAGACTTCTTTCTCTAAGGCTAAGACTCTCTTACATGTTGTGTCTCTAAAACTACTTAAAGCCTAGCTCTTTTTATAAAATCCCATGGTCCGCGGACCATGGATCCCATGGTCCGTGGACCATGGGTAGTTCTATTACAACCGACTTTACTTTACAAAACTAAGGGCATACTACCCTTTATGACACATAACACCTTTGCGCTCCGTGACCACAAAATGCGGAGTGTTTACAATAATATTACCAAAAATGACTTAAACATGGGATTTTAGCCCTAAAACTGCCCTTGGGGGATCCCGCTCCCAACACCTAGCTCCCTACTTATTCTATTGTGCTTTCGAGTATGAAAACCTGAATTGATTTAAATTTATGTCGTTATCTAGGTCCATATATTAGCCTTATAATAGTCCTTATTAAAACAAATTGACACAGAAAAGAAAATTGAAAAATCATTGATTCAAGAAGAGTGATAGTGGTACCATGAAGTTAAAATACCATAACGTAAAGTTGAGAATGCTTATGGATGATGGTTTCTATATTTATGTTTCTTCCTAAACTGAAATGGGTGTAGGTATATAGATATAATGGATCTATAAGAATATTGAAGCGAGGATATCACTTTGGGTAAATTGATTTTTATCAAGAGGAAGCATATTAATTATTCTGAAGGAAAATTTGAAAATTATTCCCATTTATTGGATCTTGAATTTACATGTGTCTAAAGGCATCTTCTCTAAATTTTAGAACACCATCTTTCATTTTATATGGTTTTGGTGAGGAAAAGCAAGAGGCATCCCGTTGTTTAATTCACATAAAATCACTCTTCCAAAGAAGCTAGGAGATTGGGGGATAAATAATATTTTCCAAATCAACAAAACTATGTCTTCTCATAGTTTGTGTTAGCTTGTTCACAGTTCATCCCTATTGGCAATGATTTAAAAATCTAAATATATTCCCTCTATATCTCTTGAGGACTAGTTTAGGTAGGCCTACAAATTGACAAAAAGGCTAAACATTTCGAAAGCTCTTGTCTATTTTTTTCCTCTAATTGGTAAATGGTAAGCTTAGCATATTCATAATGCTAAAAAGTTGAATTTTGGAATAGACCTATCACTTTGGGTTAGGGTTGAGTTCCATCTATTGAATCCTCTTATAGATTGCATCCATTAAGAAGGATGTTAGGTTTTATAGCACATCAATGCATGATATAGACAAGAATGGTGGCGAGATGGTTAGAAATATCTCACATCTCTAGGTCACTATGGTCAAACTTCATAAGGTTAAAATAAGGCATAGAATATGACCTCATATGCTCAAATAATTTAAGAAGTATGGAATTCACAATTAATATCATTATTAATCTACTCCATGCTTTGAAACCCAATTTATTAGTTTTGAAACCCAGTTTATTAGGTGGACAAGTCGGGTCACCGGTTCTATTTTTTAAAACTATGATCAAAAGAGCTTCCTAGATTTGGCTTGCTACAACATGTGTACCAATCTATGGTCACTATTATTTTATTTCATTCCTTTCAAATAAGTTGCATATCATTCATTGTGATACATATTAATGTTTTTAATATTATTTCATTTCTTTAAAATAGGTGAATGATATCAAAAGAGCTTCCTAGATTTGGTTTACTGCAACATGATTACTAACCTAGGGTCACTATCATTTTATTTCATTCGTTTAAAATAAGTTTCAGATCATTCATTGTCATATATATTACTTTTTCTAATATTATTGCATTTCTTTAAAATAAGCGAATGATATCTAAAGAGATTCTTGGATTTGTTTTTCTACAACATGAGTACCAACCTATGGTCACTATTATTTTATTTCATTCCTTTAAAATAAGTTTCAGATAATTTATTGTCATATATATTATTTTTTTTAATATTATTGCATTTCTTTAAAATAAGTGAATGATATCAAAGATTAACTTATAAAATAATTTTAGGATGTTTTTTAATATTTTTATTGTTGAGTAACAATGAGTTGTTGCAACTGTAACAATGAGTTGTTGCAACATTATTTTAACAATCTAACAATATTTCATTAACTTGTTTTTTTCATTTTATTGTTTTCTTCTTTTGCACATGGTCCAAAAGTGGACACTAATCACCCAGGTTTGGTGCCATCTAAATCAAGGCCAAGCATGGACTAGATTTGTGCTTCATAATGAAGCACTCAGCCAAGTGTATCAAAATAGTACAAAAATACCTGGGAGAACCACAAACAACGAAGCCTATTATCCTGCACTGATTAATGGGCTAAGAGCAACAAGGAGTTATGGTGTAAGTGACATTGTCACTTATACCAACTCAAAGTTGATAGCTAATCAAACGATTGGAATTTACTAGGTTAGAAAACCAAATTTGAAACCCCTCCACAAAGAAGTCAGAAACATTGCTACACAATTTCATATTTTTAACATAACTTACCAATCATGTGTCCAAAGGGTTGCTGATGATATACTCATTGAAACAACAGCCAATGGACATGGATGTGCAAGAATTGTGGAGGTGGCAGCATGTGCTCCACCAATTGTCATTGATATGCATCGATATACGTGGTCTGTTAATGAATGGATTGTTCTTATGATTGCTATTATGGTGGGAGTCCCACTATGGTTTTCTTATTTCTTGTGATAGATTGTAGCAGGGAAAAAACCAACTATGTCTATCATTTTTTATGTATATATATGAGCTCCCTTTATTTTTTGGTACTTTTTTATATCTCATTATGTGTAGGTAAAAAATGTATTGATCGGTCATGCTATTAATGGAACTACATTTTCATTTCATTTCAGATGTCTCATTTTGATTACCTTCAATTGTCTCTAATAGTTCATTACAATTCAGTTTTGTCTATCGCTATTTCGTTTTACAAATTTTATTTTATCACTTAAGAACACTTTAAACAGAACCCAAAAATGAATAGAGAAATAGATATTTTTGTTATCAAATAGACTCAAAAATATGTTAGAAAACGAGACATTAGAATGCCTTCAATACCTCTTCACATTTCCAACTTCTAGTAACATTCATTCATTCATTATCTATGAGTACCACATAAAATATTTATACAAGTCTCTAATAAAAGTCTAATGAGACCGAATTCTTAAAGAAGCCCCTTTAATAACAAATTATGTCAGATACTCTTGGCCACAAGCCAACCAATATAGATTATAGATCAGTCATGATTTTCCTTTTATACATGGTTAAAAGAAAAATGCAATTGTGATATATTGCATTTTTCCAATCCATAGATCCAACCTCAACGGATAAAATTGTATAATTATCCAAACAAACAATTCAATTTCTATGAATTTTTCCATTATCAACAACTACAACCACAAGATCAGGTGATTTCAATTGAAGAATTTTTTGGCATACATGACATCAACAACCGCTAAGCCAACAAATGGTGAAAATAATATGAAAAACCTAAAAATCAATGAAGTTAACTTGATAAGCATGAAAATTTATAATATGCATTAAATGATAACTAATAAATTATGACAAATACTTTTTAAGGTCAAACAATGAAAATAATATGAACAACCTACAAATCATTGAAGTTAACTTGATACGCATACAGATTTATAATATGCATTCAAGGATAACTAATAAATTGTAACCAATAATTTTTAAGGTGAAATAGTGAAAGTAATATGAACAACTTACAAATCAATGAAGCTAAGTTCATAATCATGAAAATTTATAATATGTATTCGAGGATAACTAATAAATTTTAACCGATACTTTTTGAGGCAAGTAATTTGAGTGAGTGTAATGCTGCATGTGCCCACAAAGTTTCAGGAAATCAAACTTTAAACTATTATGATGGAAAATCTCCCCTCACCACATCATCAAAGAATGGTTGATGTCAAATGGCATGCAACAGTTGTGAAAACACCTGACTGCATACAACGGTAACAAAGCCCTTGACAATGAAAGATACAAATAGTTGGTGGAAAATGGGTTGTAACCATTGCGAAAAAACTTGAATGGGTACTACTGTCGCAATAAATGACACCTATTGGACTCATTACCTCAACTCTTCCATTGCATTGTTATCCCACATTCAAACTATTGCAGAGAAAAAAAACAACCATAGCCACTGTAAACTCTAAAATAATATGGGAGGCTCAAGGGTTGGCAGAGAAGGTAGTGAAAATTTTCTAGATGAATTTCCACATGTTAAACCATTGTTTGAATAGATCGGTTGGATAAAGTATATTCGTAGGTTTCAGGGGTGTTATGACAACATAACTTTATAATTTTCCATGCATTATAGGGAGGGTAGAACTGAGGTTACAGGGGTACTGGTGCATGTGATAGAAGAAGAAATTGAAAAAGTGACAAGGTTACCCCAAACAGGAGAACAATGGTTTGTGCCTCGAAAACCCCAACCTGATGTTGTGCGGTAATTCCTTGAGGTAGGCAAATGGTTGGAGAAGATAAAAAAATATTTGACAAGAGGGCATTACCACAACCCTGGAAAGATGTTGCATTCCTTATCTAGATATTTTTCATGTGTGAAGGAAGGTATGTCGTTATTTATTACCATCACATCTGGTTGTTAAACCACTTGCGTCATGGTAGGTTGGTTAACATGCCTTTCTTTCTTGCAAAAACCCTAGAGCATATGGCCCGATCTGTGTAGAAATCAAAGCGAACATTCGAAATCCTGTCCCACCATTGCCTCATTAAAATTTTGGTGGATTCTGCACTGCAAAGGGAAGGGAGAACTTGGGATGAAGTAGTTGGAAGGCCATTTCATGCTGAAGTTTCTACCCCACCAGAGGATGCCCTAACAGTTACAACTCTACCCCATGACCTCCCAACTGCAACTCTACCCCATGACCCCCCAACTGCAACTCTACCCCATGACTGCTCAAGTGTAGAAATTCCCACAAAAGCTTTCCATATGGCAACTGAGCCACCCATTTTTCAAACTATGGTTGCTAACAATTCTGCTACTAAATCCCAACAGAAAGGAGACGAACAAGATGATTATGGTGAAATAGAAATAATGGGGAGTAAACCTTCCACCAGAATATTGAAAGGATATAGGAAACACTCGATAGTAGTGCCAAAAGCCAAGAAGAACAACGGAAACTGAGGTCATATTGCTCCAGTTCCTGAAACCCTCCTCATTGTTATAGAAGAAAAAACAGAAGAGCAAGAGCAAGAGCAAGAGCAAGAGCAAGAGCAAGAGAAAGAGCATCCATGGGATGTATTCATGGAAGAAGCAGTCATGGAGTAAGGATTCATGGAACAAGGATTAGGCCACCTTGCTGACACAAGAGAACATGTTGATAAGGTTTCCTCTCCTGATCCTGACTATGAGTACATACGAGGAGTAGCTGAATGGTCCAGAACAGAGGGAGCTTCCTCAATTTCAATTTTGTATGGGGATGATGTGGAGGATGAACCAACTACACCACGAAGATTTTCCTCCAATAGAAAAGAGCCCCTTGCCTCAATTTCAATTTTGTATGGGGATGATGTGGAGGACCAACCAATGGAACCACCAAAATTTCCATCCAAAAATGAGGATGACCAACCAACTACACAACCAGAATTATATGGGGATCGTGACGAGGACAAGCCAACTACACCACCATAATTGTATGAGGATCATGAGGAGGGCCAACCAACTGCACCACTAGAATTATATGGGGATCGTGAGGAGCACCAACCAACTGCACCACTAGAATTGTATGGGGATCATGAGGAGGGCCAACAAACTACACTACAAGAATTGTATGGGGATGATCAAGAGGACCAACCAACTGCACCACCTGAATTGACAAAGAAACATGTTGGAACTGTAGGTACACCTACAAATCGTCTTATGTATATTTCATTGTTAAGGAAGAATAGGATTCTGCAGATGAAAAATAGAGAGATACAAATCAAAGCTAAAACCCTAAGAGATGAGATGAGACAAAAATAAAATTTTGATAGATTAAAATACTTGGCCCAAGTTGTAGAGTCCCTAGCCATTGGTGTCATATATATATACCTTCTCCAAGGATCCAAGAGAATATACCCCTTGGAAAAAAATAGACCGTTGACATTACTATGTGAACAGAGGACAAAAGGCTAGAGATGAAATTGACCAAAAGCACAGCTGTGCAAATAGAGGAACAAGAATCACAAATGAAACTAACAAAAGAAATGAATGTACAAATTAAGGAATAGGAACGAAAGATGAAACTAATAGAGGATCAAGAACCAGAGATCAAACTGACCAAATATGATGCTGTGCAAATAGAGGACGAGGAAGCAATGGATAATTTAGCCCTGTGTATACCCTCTTATAAGGGAAAACTAATACCTTTCTATTTGAACTAAAACTTAATTCGTGACCTTTTGTTATGAAACCAACTCACAAAAATATAGAAAATATAGATAAATGCCTTCAAAATAAGCCTCTTCGAGGGGGAAAACTCCTTTACATTACATAAATGAACAATTATTGGATGATACAAATGACAAGACCACCTTTCTATATACGTCTAAGGGGTCATAATATAATCAAAGCCGACTTAACAAAAATAATGTAAGGGAACAATAATAACAATAGTGGGCTTCTATGGGGTACAATAATAACAATATGGGGACTACATGGGCACAACAATGTAAGAACAGGGTTGTACTAATAACAATAAGGGTTTAAGCTAGTAGTATAGGGACCTAACATGCCCCTCTCCTTCAAAAAGTGTTGTCCTCAATGCTTGAGTAGTTCTTGATGCTTCTATAGAAAATTCTTTTCCTCCCATGTGGAATCTTCAGTGGGTAAATTCTTACAGTTGATGAGATACTTTGAAATTGATCGATTTTTTAGCTGTCAGGTTCTTGTTTCTGTGACTGCGCCAAGTTTCAATATGATTTTTCTTTCCTCGTCAAGTTCTGGCAATATTGTTTGAACTGGGATCTTCTGCAACTTTTGAATGAGTGGCCACACTTCTTCATCCTTCTTCCATTCATCCCTTGCTTCATTTATCCAATCTGGTTGGATAGTAGAAATAGCACAAAACAATGCTTCCACATCCTCATCCTTTCTTGAGAGTGCATCTGCAACAACATTTTACTTCCCTTTTTTGTAGATGATTTCAAGGTCATAAGCCAAAATATTTGTGTTCCATTTTTTTTGTTCTCCTTAAGATAATCTTTCTTCTAAAAAGTATTTAAGACTATCATTATCCATTTTTACATTGAAGTGTCTTTCCATTAGGTAAGGTGACCATTTCTTAAGTGAATGTAGTATTTCCAACATTTCCTTCTCATAAATAACTTGCTTGAGATGTAGTCATAAAAATTCCCAATCGCCTACATCAAAACTTCTTTCACTGCGATGTTGATCTGCCTGTTGTTTCATTCGATTCTACACCAAAGTGATGTTATGATTTAAAAGTTTAAGAACTCGTTGTTGATGCTTGATGTGATCTTTCACTGTTTGAATTTTTTTTCTTCTTGATATGTCATTCTATCTTGAGAGTTTGTGGAGTGCTAATTTCTTCCAATACATTACAAGATATGGTCGGATTCATTTCTTGATGCTCGATTTGATATTTCACTTCTTGAACATTTTTCTCCTTGATATGTCCTTCTATATTGATAGCTTGAGGAGTGGTAATTACAGCCAATGCACTACAACATATGGTTGGATTCGTTTCTTCTTTCTTGATGTGATCTTTCACTTCTTAAACCTTTTTCTTCTTGATATGTCCTTCTCTCTTGAGAGTTTGAGGAGTGGTAATTCTTGCCAATGCTTTACAAGATATGGTTGGCTAAATTTCTTCTTTCTTTGGGGTTGGTTCCTAGTGTATATCCTCTTCTTTTGATGTTTCTTTATCCTTTTCTTCCTCCTCTTCACAATCTATGTAAAATAATTTCTTCTCGGTACACTTATGACCTTTAGTGTATTTTCTATCACAATTGTAACAAAGCCCTTTTTCTCTTTTTTCTTCCAATTTTTTTGGTGTAAACCTTGTAGGTTGTGGATGGGTAGGAGAAAAAACACTTCCATAATTGTAGTCGTGAGTGGTGGGATTCCTTGTTTCCATAATTTCTCTTTCAATTTGTCTTTCCAACTTGAATGCCTTCTCCAATCAATCACGTTCCCTAAGACGAACCTCATGTTGAATGTTATCCTTTAAATTCCCTATGAAGACATCAATCCTTTGCTTATATGGAATATCATTTACCCTTATATTCAATTTTTTGAAAGTCCTCAATGTGCTTCGCCATTGAACCCTTTTCTTTGAGATTTATCAATTGGCTAAAGGCATTTCTCTTTGTATCCTCATAATGTGCTATCATTTCCTCCGTGAAAATTGATCACTTGACAAGCAATTTACGAGAACAAAACCCTTCACACCATAAAAATTGATTCGGTTCTAAATATAAATATGCAATACATACCTTTTGTAACATTTTCACCTCACGTAGATCAAAATATTTCTCCATCTGTAGTATCCAAATTAACGGATCCTTGCCATCAAACTTCCTCATATCGCCTTTTCTTGATTTTAGGAGCTCGATCTTGAAATGACTATAACTATGTAATTTAAAATGTCTATGTTCTGAAATTTCATCCTGCAGTATCCCTTTGAGTCCCCTTTCTATCCCTACGAGTCTGATCAAGATTGGATTCGTCAAGGAAGAGTTATGTCAAATCTCCCACAATGACTTGATTATAGACTGCTTTAGTAGAGCGAACTTGTACGAAGTGCCATGTGTCCCTTTTTCCACCTTGGGATGTAAAATCGATACACAAAAGTCTACCTTTCTATAACTTCTGATGCTAAAAGGGAAAGTTATGACGATTTCGGTCACTTGTTTAGAATGTAATTCGGGAGCTTGCAGAAACCCTAAATTCCTTCGACCGTATCTTCAAAAATATAGTGAACCAAGATTTGAAATTCAGGCCCGAGGTTCACCAATATTTTGGCTCACATGGGTTTTAAATGCAGAATCTAAAAATTCATGGAAAACAAATTATATTGAAAATTCCACAATGACCTGTTTGATATGGAATTTTGGAGCTTGAAAAAAACCTAACTTCCTCAAATCATATCACCAAAAAGATAGTGAGACAATGACTATAATTCAGATGCGAGGTTCAAAACGATTTCTACTCAAATGGGTTTTTTTCTTAGCTACTAAAACTTTGAAGAGAAAATGTTATAGCGAACATTCCACGATGACCTGTTTTGGAGTGGCGAAACCCTAGAATCCAAAGCTCTGATACCAAATGTTATGAAACCAGCTCACCAAAAGATAGAAAAGATAGATAAACACCCTCAAAATAAGCCTCTTCGAGGGGGAAACCTCCTTTACGTTACACAAATGAAAAATTATTGGATGATACAAATGACAAGACCTTCTTTCTATATATAGGAGTCTAAGGGGTCATAATATAATTAGAGCTGACATAACAATAATAATTTAAGGGAATAATAATAACAATAGTGGGCTTCTATGGGGCACAATAATAACAATATGGGGACTACATGGGCACAAAAATATAATAAGGGGGTTGTACTAATAACAATAAGGGGTTACACTAGTAGTATAGGGACCTAATACGTTTATATAAACAAAGTTGAAGGAAAACATAAAAACACAGTGGTTGAGCTGCAAAGAAAGGTGGACAAGATGAGAATGATAATAAACAACTCAGATAGATAATGGACAATGTGCTTAGTTCCAGGGCTCATTCAACCAATTAAAACATGTACTTGACATAAATATTGTTGATGTTTAAAAAGAATGATATCACCAATAATAAGCCTTTCTAGGCTGGATACAAACATGGTTTCATAGAAGCATATAGGACCTGCATGAATCTGCAAAAATACTTTCTTTGTAAACTATACCAACATAATTTTCTAGTATCTCTTACCTCCCAACCCTATTGTAGGTGATGTGCAATTAAGAGCCTTTGTATCGTATTTGAGAACTTAGGTTAGTTGGTTGGAAGATCTTAAAATTTTAAACATAATTATGAGAACATTATGTTTGTTAGAGGAGAATATGAAATACCTGTAGAGGTGTGATCTGAAATGATCATACATTAAACTGAAGTAGAATTGATTAATGCCATTAGCGAATTGAATGTTATCATAAAAAGCCTTAACCCTGAGAATTGATTGAAAAGAAATACTCTACAACATACGTGAAACATAAGAAAGACGAAAACATAAGTGAAAAGCAGCAAAAAAATAGCGATACCAGACAATAATATTTATTATGGAGTTCGTCCCTGATGGACTACGTCTCTGCGTTGACTTTCAAGATGGGCATCTGCTTTATTAGGATTGGACCTGATGAGGTCAATTACATAGAACATTAACCAGACTAATTGTAAACACAGACACTTTTGGTCATTGTCACAAGAAAGCTCTCTAAATTAGCTTTCCAACACCTATCACAGTTCCCAATTCCGACTCCTGATGCTCCTGTTACACTGAAAACAAAACAACCTATGTCCTATAGAATCTGCATACAAAACTCTAAAAACCACTCCCTTGATCTTCAACGAGTCAAACTATCTTTATAAACCTCCAGATGAATTTGAAATCCTTAGTTTGAGTTTAGGAATGAACAAGGTGACTTTTAGGTGTAATTTAGGGTTTTTGGTTAATGATTTAACGCCATCAGGTATTAGGTGTAATTAATTAACAACATTCGAACCAAAAAACCATACAAAACCCACTTTGCAACCTTATTATGGCCCGTGGACTGTTAACGGTTTTCTAACTTGGTGGAGGTGCTAACAACACATGTGAATAGGTTGATAACCCACAGTTATGGCTCCAGTGGTTCCGCTGACTGCCCCGCTGACTTCGTGGTCAACTGCACTACATTCACATGCCAAGGTTTCGATGACTATTTCGGTGCTACGTTTAACCCGATGGTTCCAACACCATGGCAGCTATCTCCACCGCTCACATGACAATGGTTATAATCACAGTTACGGTTGATATCTCCACATGGTCTACACGATGGTGACAACTCGGTATTCACACCTTGCGGTCCCACTACGGTTATGACCAGTGGTTAGGGACCTACGGTTTAAATATTTAGTAACGTTTTATGTGGTTTAGCAATGTTTTACATGGCCTGGGAGGGTTTAGTGTTAGGGTTAATTCATTTTAATGCATGGATTAGGCTTTGTTTCATAGGTTTTAGGTCAATGTGTTAGGGTTTAGGTATTAGGTCTTTAGATCTATAACCTTTACATCTTTTGATTTAAAAAAAATCCATGCACACCTCTTCGTCACAAAGCGCCATTTGTCAACATCACATGATGACAAACACATGTCAACAACCAAACCTTGGTGGAACTGACGAAAAACACATCTCGAAAACCAGGTACAAAACCTTATCCTTCGAAGATCATGAAAACCATATCAACCATTGACATTATCAGAACTAAAAATCAACTTTAGACAACCTAAACCATAAACATCACTGTTGAAGCTTAAGATACTAGACACTGAATGCTGATGATGAATACTGGCGAAGATGATAAAGTTCAAGACCTCATCGACCATGATCATTTGAAGATCATTTTGTTGGAAATAATAATGAGGGGGGGTGAATCAGTATTATCAAGCCAAATATTTCCTTTTGAAATTCCATATGATATACGCTACTTCAGTTAATACAACCCACGTATATACGCAACTACAAATAAAGAAACCCGCGGATATAAATCAGACTTATAATTTGAATTATCTTTCAGATGTTAGTTATTAATCTGTGATTCAGATGCAAATAAACAGTGTTGGAAATAATACTGAGAGGGGGGTGTGAATCAGTATTATCAGATCAATAAAACTTTTCAAATTTCATGCTCAGAAACATATATGCTACTTCAGTTAAGTGAACCAGCGTGTACACGCTACTGTGTCTAAAGCAACTAGCGTATATCCAGAAATCTTATGATTCAGTTAGCTTATCTTCAGTAATGTTATCTCCCAGGTTGTTCCCTTTGACTCCCAAGGGAATACGGCCGGGGTAACCACTAACCAATCTTTGGATTACAGTTTCTAGCCACACTGTAATCAGAGAGGGCTCTCTCTTTATGATTTGTCTCTGTTTTGGTAGTATTTTAGGCTAGCTATGATGTTCAGGGTTTTGTTTTATGTTTTGGTTGAGGGATGTATTCTGCATCTAGGGTGTAAGTTTCCAGGCAGTATTAGTCCATTGGGCAATGGAGTCTGTGGCTACAGGTTGACTGAATATTGAGTTGAGTTACTGAAATTACAGGGCCATTTAAATATCTCATGGAACAAATCTGAAATTGTGATTATGAGGTGTGTTCAACCAGTGAAAGGCAATTAAGAATTTTCCACTAAGCTAGGTGTGAGAAAGAGATATGTTGCACAGGAGCAAACTTGAATTCCTGAGACAACAATCACTGTGAAAGTATATAGTTTGAAAGTGCAGCAATTAAGAATTACACCTTTATAACTGTAACTGAAGAAAACATTTATAATAGCATAGATTGAGTCTAGGCTAATCTATGATTAAATCCTATAACTATTCTTTTTCTTTGCCATTAACTGTGAAACACAGAACATGAATGAGCTATGAGAAGATGACAAAACAAATAACTAAGAGTTTGAAGAAAACTTATTGATTCATGAAACACGCAAGAATCCTGTAATATTCAGCAAAACACCACAATGACTCAGATAACGCAGAGCTTTGGAAATTCCATCAACTTTTGTATTAATAGTCTGGAAAATTTATAGCATAAGAAACTCTTGAAGAGAGATCAACAACCACCCCCAAGATTATACGAGGGGGAAATATATACAATTGGTCATACAAAATATCTGGAGCCTTGAGTCATTCTAGAAATGAATACGTTCACCCACTTTTCAAGATAGTAGATAAGAAAGTTATTACATCATTGAATACAAAATAAGTGCTCTTTATGTATGTCAGAAGATATTTTGACCTTTGGAGGCCACTGAGTCGGTCTGAACATTCTGCTTTACCTCTGGAAAAATGTGCCTTTATGGCTGTCGTGATGTAGTTTTTTGGCCCTGTCATCTGTAGCTGTCAATCTTGCTTTATTGGCCGATTAGTTCTGCTGAGTTGGCCCAGCCTTTTCCTTTTCATGCATGCTGGTGTTATCAAATTTTCCTGTGCATGATCACCTATGAATTTAAATGGAAATTTGATTTACAGGCTCTGGTTTATAATATCATCTGTATTGCCTTAGTCCACCATTCCTGTGTGGGCAATTGATGCCTCAGAATTGCATCCAAAGTCTCATCTGCCTCTGTATATTTGTAGAAGTTTCGAGGCACTTCAAACAGATGTTTGACCTCATCCATGATAAAAAATAAGTTTTCTATCCTGTTGTAGAGACTTTGTCCTGTAGCTGGCCCTGTTTCCTCTGAGGTGCTGGGCCTTTCAGTGATCTGATTTGTGGCGAATGTGTTGACCCTCTTGGCATATTGCTCATGTGTAAGTAGCCTTCTTGCGCTGTTCAGTAAGCCAGGGAGACCTCTGTTTTGCAATGCCACATATTTGTCCATGAATCTATTGACCTCTGTCTGCATGTCCTGGGTCCTCCTTTCTAGTGTCTGCACCAGGCTTCTTAGTGTTAGGACCCTCTTTATTAACAAAATAGTCTCAGTCCTGTTGGAGATTCCCATAGTTGCTAACTGAGCACTTGTTCTATTATTAAGCACATTGATCATCCTGTTGGCAACTTCAACCATATTGCCTAGAGAGGCCCTTGATCTCTGAATTTCCCTCTGTGCTTTTGCAATGAGCTCCAACTGTTCATGAATTGTCTCAATATACTGCCATTGATCAGTGATGGATTGGCCAATATTGACCCATAGCACTGTCTTGAGCTCAGCCACTACTTTATCCAGTTTGAGCTCCTTCTCTAGCTCCTTTATCCTGTCTTTGAGGGCTTTTATTTCCCTGCCCTTTTCTACCACAGTCTGCTTGGATTTATCATATCTTTCATTTACCTTGGCTAAATTCTCCCTGGCCTCATTTAATTCTGTCATTTGGGCTTCCAGGGCCTGAATCTCATTTCTTAGCTTTTCATGTCCAGGCTTGGGGCCTGCTCTGTTGTTGGTGGTGGTGCTGAGGTAGAAGGTGCTACCTGTTCTGTTTGTTGAGTGAGGGGAGCAGTAGTTGGAGGAGCTTCCTCAAGGTTAATTATTTCTGGAGGAGGCTGAGATATTTGACCTCCTTCATTTTGCTGAAATGCTGCTTGCAATGGTGCCTGTGCAGCCTCTGATTCTCCCAACTTTTCTTGAGTCTGGATCAGCTGTTTATATAAAGACACCAGCAAAGCTGTCGCATCTTGATCATGCCTCAGCTGGGAAACTTCTTCCATTTGAGGGTGAATAGTTGTTGTGATTTTGATCTTTTTCCTCAAAGCTGCCATGTTTGCATCCCTCAATTTCAATATTTCTTGTATGCCCTTGATGTCCTTGGGGTCATGCCCAATCTCTATGATTATATCTTCTAAGGACCTGATCCTGTTGTCCTTTGCTTGAGAGGATGCTCTCTCCAACTCAAGTTGGGCAGCTGTATTATTTAGGCTATTTTCTAGCCTATAGTTATCCAGTGTCTTGTTTGCCAAGGAGGCATACACCATCTCACCCGTTTTCTTATGCAATTCGATTTTGTCCATTGGGTGGATGTCCTTGGCAAGGACCTCAAGTTTGGTCCTCAAGTAGTCTGAAGGGGACTGTGGTTGCAATGTAGTTGGCATGAAGTGACTCATGATCATTTTGCCTTCATTAACATCATATGCAGACATCAGTCTTTGCTGGTTAGTGGGAGCCATTTTCAACAAATGATTATATAGCTGTATTTTTATTGGCTCATTCCTCCTTTTTATTTCAATGAACTGCTGTTTGATGCTCAGTTCACCTTCTCTCTGCTGGCTTGAGGAGCTGACTTCTCCTCCCACTATCCTCTCTTGTTCCTGCTGGAAGGAACTTGCTGAGGCCTCCATACTTGGTGGGCCCATGCCCAAAGATTGTCCCATAGGTATTTCCTCTTCTGAAAGGGGATTCATTCTGTGTCTTTTCACCCCTTGAGTTGTTGTCGTTGTGAGGGGAGTCTCTCTGTCCCTCTTTCTACTTATATCCTCCTTTTGTGGGGTTTGGAGGATTGAGGCTTCAGCCGTTGTTTCCTGCCTAGGAGGCACAATTTTTCGGTAGCTATTGCTCAGTTAAAATTGGGGCCTCAGCTGCCTTTTCTTGCTGTAGTGGCTGCTCTTTCTCTTGCTGCCCCTCTTGTGGCTGTTGTGCCTGTTGTTGTTGCTGCTGTACCTCCTCATGGTGTGGCTTTTCTGGTTCCATTTCCTTTTCCTTGCCTTTGGTAGAGGTTTGCTCAGTGGCTTTGGCTGCTTGCTGATTTGCTGTGGAGGAAGATGCAGTTGCTCCCACTGGAGTGCTTGGAAGAGTAAACACCTGTGAACAAAGCTCTAGGTCAGCCACCTTTTTCAGATTTCTTAGCACTCTTTGATTTAACTCTTCTTGGGTGATAGGCTCCTCTCCTCCATTTTGTTTGATTTGCATACTTTTCTATATGAGGAAGCCTTACGTGGTCATAACTGGCCAGCCTATATTTGACCCTTCTTAGGCTTATGAAGTGATTGGGGTCATAAGGTTTCCAAAGAAAACTAGTTTTCAAGCCAAGGGATTCTAACATTCTATCCGCCTCTTGCCAACCTTCCTCCCTTTTGTTGTAGATAAAGTGGCCTAATTGGTTCCTGACCTTGAGCTGTGCTTTCTTGCCTCAGCCTGAAAAGTGTAGCACATCAGCATTCCCAAATTGCCTGAAGTATTCCAGGGCAAACAATCTCATGGGTACATATTTGGGCAATCTGTATGGGGGCAACTCACACCCATATATCCTTATAACTGTGTGGTTCTGGTAGAAGTACCAGTCCCCAATGCTGTAAGATTTAGACAACTGAAGTATCCTTTGCATCTCATCAGTTAGTCTTGGAGGAGGTGAGCTCATCATCAGAGACATGGCTCGGTGGATGAAGAGATCTATGAACTCACAGTAGGTATATGGAGAGTCAAGTATGCAGTGGAAGACAGAGGACCAATAGACCACTGACCTTGGATTGCCTTGGGCATCCACTCTTTTCATAGCAAAAGAAAACTTTTCATGTTGATAATATAGGATTAGGTGGTAGATGTAAGAGGTGTATCTCAACACCTTTTCTCTTGCCAAGTTCATGAACTGCTCATGTATCTTATCAGAGATGTAGGTGGCATAGTCATAGTAGATTGGAGACTTGCCAGGAGTGAACATGAGCATGATCACCAGCACAGTTTCATCAACAAATTCAATTGAATTATAGCCCAAAATGGGACTAATCATGTCTGCAAGATCTCTGCCCAATTGGTTGAGGTATACTTGGTTAATAGGAGGATACTTCACAGAGTCAGAGCCAATGTACAGCTGATTGAGTTTGGTGACCTGAGCATCTGTCAATCTAGCTCCTTGATTTATCAAATCTATTAGTGATAAAGGAACTAATTTCTTCTCAGTCTTGAAGTTCAGCATCTCTTTGATAGCTTCAGGGGTGATAAAGAAAACAACTGAGCCTGAAGGGTCAAGCACAGCCCTCTGAGTAGGGTCATAGAATTCGGCACAAAGATGGATTAAATCAGGAAACTGATTGACCTGAGGGAGCTTGAAGATAGGGAGAGAAGAGTCCCATATGCCCAATACATCTGTTCCACTCTCATGTTTAGCCTTCAATTCATTTAGCAGGTGGATGTGGAACTTGGTCTTCATCAGCATTTCCTCTGTTATTTGATAATCCAGGTCTGCTAGAGGTTGCCTGTCCAATTCTCTCTGAGGGGCATTTAAAGGGGCAACATTCAAGGCTACAGGTGCTACTGGAGGCTCCATGGTCACCTTTAGGATTTCTGTTGTTTATAAACTGGTGTTACTGTGCAGAGCAACACCAAAGAGTTTTTCTTTAAAAGAAAGGTGAATTACTAATGATCAGAGAATGAATGGTTAATTACAGCAATTGAACTACTGCTCAAAGTATAGATAAGACAAATGCCTGGCTTTAAACTCTTTTTTACAGCAAATTGGTGCAGTTTAGGCTACCAGTCCACGATTGCGCGAACTGAATGTAAATTTTATGAAAACACTGGTAATATAAAGCTCAGCTGGTGAATTTTGACCTTACAGTGCAAATGGGGACTAGGCACAGGGGATTCACCAGTGAATTATGTGTTTTTTCACTGTTTTAAGCTAGTTTTGGCGATTCACAGAAAAAACGAGGCGCAGGAGGGATTTACAGGGATAAATACCTGGCAACTGTTAACAATGGTCACGAATGCAGGAGGAAATGGCGCGCCAGCGGTCTCCAGGTCGAATTCAGCAGGTTGGCGTGAGTTTGGACGTGAAAAACATGCAGAGAAAACGACAGTTGTTTTTTGCAAAAAGTGCAAAAAACGCGAAATTTTGGCCAAAATATGGATTTTTTGGAACATTGGCGGTTTTTTGGATGACGTCAGCATGACGTCATCAGGTGGCGTCAAGGTCGGATGACATCATCGGGTGACGTGGCAGCATAAGAGAGGTCCACGGGGATTGTGAGGTGGCAGACAGGTGGAGAACAGGCGGACGGGGGTGCCGACGCGGCGGTGACGCTTGTAGGCAGGTTCACCGAAACCAGAAGTGGTTAGCGGTTTCATATCGCACCGCCTTCCATACGGAAGCGGAATTGTCAGAGGGGCCTCCGATACGATGTGGGGGTGACGCATGGCAAGGCCTGACGTCACCCTCTGACAAATTTCGGACGATATCTTTCGGACGTCGGGGCTGGTCCGAAATGCACGAGGGCCGTCGGATGAAAAGGGCCCGATCCGACGGTCGACGGATCGTTGAGGTGGCCGGACGATACGGATGGGGGGCGAGATTAAAATAATATTTCTTTTGAGATTTGCACCCGGCGGGAACCTTAGGATTTTGGCAATTTACATGGTTTTTTCAATGTTTTTTATAAAAATGCGGATAGCGTTAGGACTTTGGGTAAATGGAAAAAAGTGGGTTTTTTGTATGTATTTTGCAAATGAAGCGGGTTAGGGGTAAAAAGGGGTTTATCACAAGATTTCTTGGTAAATGAAGGGCTTAGTGGGTCAAATGACTTCTGAAGGGGAAAGAGGGGTAAGGCTTAGGGCTCTTAAACTGACCAGATGTCAATTTAATCCCTGATAGCGAACATAGGGCTATAATGCCAAGGGGAGGGATATTTATACAATGCTTGGGGTTTATACACCATAGTGTTATAATAGTAGGGAAAGGGTAACATAGGGGATTTAGATAATAGAAGTTAGGGGTTAATATGGATGAAAAAGGTGAATGAGGAGTGAAATCACTAAGTTTATGTGAAGATAGCTTAGCTTAGGGAGTAGATCAAAATAAAAAGATTTTTAGACCAGAAATGTGGCTTTCAAAGGAATAAGAACCAGCATAAAACCTCAAATTCTTTCATGAACACAACTGATGAAGGGATGTTAGTAATGAAGGTGAAAAGGGGGAAAAGGAAGTTAGTCATGCTTCTTTATTTTGCTGCAACATGATGGAGAAGAAGACCTTCTCAATCCATTGATATTCCTTTGTGAATAGGTTAGCACACCTTGAATTGTAAGGAATGACATTTCTGCAACCCCATCTGCCTACCCATCTATTTGCCTAGCATTTTTTGTTTCTTCATGGAGGGTGCACTTAGACTTGCAGACCCTTATGTGCCTTTTCTTTTCTTTGGCTATTTCTTTTTGATTTTCTATCTAGAACTACCCTTATTGCTTCCAAGGTCCCAGATTAAGCAGTTGGGAACCTTACTTCTCTACCTAAGCTACTGGTCTGCCAAGATTAAACAGTTTGGAGAGACTTCTTTCTCTATTCTACAACAGAAAAATTGAAACATGGCATGATCCAGATTATGCTTTTGGACCACCCATCAAAACTTAATCAACATGAAGCTATATACACACCTGGTCTCCTTTTGGAAATATGGGATCTTTGTATCACCAAAGCAGAGCATATTTGGAACTTTCTTTGCCAATCATGAAATATGAAACCTATTGGTATAGGTAGCTAACAGTGGCTCCACATGGGGATGGCTTTTCCATTTGAAAGGCCAAGAACAGCAGGTCAGAATGCCTGGGCCCTTGACTGCTTTTACTAAATCCTGAAGTATGCTGCTTTGACATGCCAAATTGTACTCTTCCCATCTTGGTAGATCTCTGAACTCATTTGCCTTTTGCTGATAACTAATAAAACTTGAGAAACTGCATTTTTACATTTTAACAGAAAGTAATATATACACCTGAATATGTACAAGGGAAACTCAGGCTGCACTTATGGGTAGTAGTCAAAATAGTGCTTCAACATCCTGCCATTCACAGGACCTTCATCCAAATCAGTTTCATTAAGACTTTTAAGGAAATAAGTATTGTTTCCTTGTACTGCTTGAACAACAAATGGTCCTCTCCAAAGGGAATCAAATTTTCCATGTTTTCCCTTATCTTCTCTTCTTGAGTCCCACTTGAGGACTTTGTCTCCAACATTTAAATCTTCTGCCTTGGTCCTTCTGTCAAAGGCTTTCTTTAATTTTTCTTGTAAAACTTGAACTCTGCTGTAAACTTGGTCTCTAGTTTGCTGCAAACATATTATTTGATTTATCCTTCTTTGCATATCATTTGGCTTAGCTTGACTCTCTTGAAGTAATTTCATGACAGGGATTCCCAGTGATGAAGGAAATTTGGCTTCTAATCCATAAACTAACTCATATGGGCTAATCCCAATTGATCTTTTGGTTGTTAGTCTATCTGCCCATAAGGCATTCACAAGCTTCTTATGCCAATTCTTCTTATTTTCTTCCAATACCTTCTTTATGATGTTCACAAGCCTTTTGTTTGATGATTCAGCAAGGCCATTTCCTTGGGGATAATATGCAGTAGAATGGCCCAAGGTAATGTGAAATTTGTGGCAGAAATTCACCATCTTCTTAGATCTGAAGGCAACAGCATTGTCTGTTATTATTTTATCAGGACAACCAAATCTAGAAAGAATATTGGTCTCAAGGAACGAAATGATAGTGGAATCATTTGCTTGTCTGCATGGAACAACTTCAATCCATTTAGTAAAGTAGTCTGTAGCTGTTAGAATCCATCTATGTTGGCCTGAAGATGAAGGGTGAATTTCCCCAATGAAATCCAAGCCCCATTGTTGAAAAGGTCTCTCTGTTGCAATAGGCCTCAAAGGAAGTGGCAGTAACCTTCTCTTTCCCTCAAACACTTGACATTTATGACAAGAGGTGGTGAATTTCCTGACATCAGAGAAAAAAGTGGGCCAATAATAACCAGCCCTCAAAATCTTATCCACAGTGGACTTCCAATACAAGTGTCCACCACAGTCACCTACATGAAATTATTTGGTGATATTGTTAGCTTCATTTTCAATCAGGCAGTTTAACAGTATACCTTCATGGTTTTTCCAAAGCAAATTGCCTTCCATGACACAAAATCTTGAAGCTTTCATTTTTAGGAACCTACACTTAGTTTTGGACAATCCTGGTGGAGCACACAGGTTTTGTAACACATAACATATATCAGAGTACCAAGGGGATTGTTCAAAGGCTACATTGATCTTTGGAGTCGCCAGCTCCGGTTCATTGTCCAGCTGGTTTATGTCTAGGGCTTGGAAGTTTGCTTCTGTCATTAGTTTGGCCAAGCCTTGCCCTTTTATTAGTTTTGTTGGTTTTATCTCAATATCAAATTCCAAGATGTTGGAAATCCATTTTCCTCTTCTACCTTCCAAGTTTTCTTGAGTGAGAATTTCTTTAACAATGGGACTTGGCACATAAGCTATGACATGGGAATAAAGGATATAAATCCTAAAGTCTTTAATGGCCTTGACCAAAGCATAAGCTTGTTTCTCCATGATTTGATATTTCAGAGGTGCATCTCTAAGAGCTCTGCTAAAGAAAGCAATGGGTTTCTCGTTTCCTTGGTCATCTTTCTGCAATAAAACAGCAGCAATGGTATGCTGGGAGGCAAAAGAGAAAATGATGAATTCTCTGTCAAATTGAGGATTTGTTAAGACTGGGGTTTGGGTAAGGGCTAATTTTATACTTTCAAAGGCTTGATTTGCTTCAACTGTCCATTTCACTTTTGAGTCCTTCTTTAGCATGTTATTCAATAATCTGATCAATTCTGCTAAGTTTGGGATAAACCTTCTCAAGAAGTTGATCTTACCCAAGAAGGCTTGCAATTCTTTGATGTTTCTTGGGTGGGGCATTTGTAAGATAGCTTGTATCCTGTCCGGGTCAATTCTTATGCCATCCTTTGAAATAATATGCCCTAACAGCTTACCTTCTTCCAAACCAAAGAGAGATTTCTTGGGATTCAAGGAAATTCCATATTTCCTACATGTTAAGAAAATCTGCCTTAAGTGCTTCAAGTGTTCTTGGTCTGATTTTGAGAAAGGTGTAAGGTCATCCAAATAAATGACAAGAAAGTCATGAATCTCTTTGGCAAAAGCAATATCCATTGCTCTTTGAAATGTTGCCCCTCCGTTTTTCAATCCAAAAGGCATTTTTACATATTTGAAAGTTCCCCATGGGGTTGTGAATGCAGTTTTGTCTTGATCATCAGGGTGCACTAGGATTTGATTAAAACCTGAGAATCCATCCAGTAATGAGATCCTTGATTCTCCTACCACTCTTTGGAGAATGTGATCCATCTTAGGTAGGGGATAGTTGTCTTTGAGGGATACTTGGTTTAGGTTTCTAAGATCAACACAGAGTCTTATTTCACCAGTTTTATTTCTTGTGGGCACTAAATTTGAGATCCAATCAGAAAACCTGATTGGTGCTATGATACCAGCTTTAAACATTTTTTGTACCTCTTTCTCAATTGCAGGGAGAAGCATGGGGTTTATTCTTCTCAATTTTTGCTTGAATGGCTTTTGATTTGGCTTGAGAGGGATTGTGTGTTGGATAACAGAGGTGTCATAGGATTTTAAGTCCTCATAACTCCATGCAAAGACATCTTGGAACTCTTTGAAAAGGTCAATGTATTTGGGCTTTTGATCAGGGGGTAGGGAAACAGATAATTTTATTATCTTGGGCTTTTCAATGGTTCCAATGTTGCATTCTTCAATGGCAGAGTTAAGGGGCTGCATTTTTGGTTTTCTTGGGACATCATTTGAATCAAAGATATCCTCTAGTGGAGTTAGGCCTGTTGGAAGAAAATTGTCTTTCAATTGTATCACTTTAGCCTCAGCATCAGCCACTTCTTCACAACTGATTTGTTGAATTTCTTGTATATTGTCTTTGTTGAAAATTGTTGGATGTAGGATTTGGTGAGCTGTCTTAGGTGATATTGGCTTGTTATTTTGTTTACTCTGTATTTGTGATTGACTTGCTCCTTCAAGTATTTGTGATTGACTTGCTCCCTCAAGTATTTGTGATTGACTTGCTCCCTCAATGTCAATATTTAGTCCTGCAAATTCTTGTTGCAGGGTCAGGAAATTATTTATCTGTGCATCATCTTCAAATACTTGCCAGTCTTTGACATTGTTTGGGACAGAAGGTCTGTGTTTTACCTCAGCTATAAAGCAATGATGGGGCTCAAAAGGTAACTTGCAGGTGCTTGCAAATGTGGCCAAGCTATGAGCATGCAGGTTATGGGTCCTGGGAATCTTGGTAATTTGAAATTCAGTGAAGGACTGTAGTAGTTCAGCAACAGCAGATCTATAAGATCTCAGTCTTTTATCATTAGTAACAAAATTTCCTTTTACCTGTTGGATAATCAAGTCTGAATCTCCCATAATTGAAACTTTTATGGCTTGTAAGGATTTTACTAACTTAAGGCCTAGCAAGAGAGCTTCATATTCTGCCATGTTATTAGTGCATCTGAAATTTAGTCTATAGGCTCGACCTTCTGCATGATTGTTCTGCTTGTTATGTATCCAAACCCCAGCTCCTGCCCCTAATTTGTTAACTGACCCATCAAATTCTAGAAACCATAGGTTCTCTTTTTCTAGGGGAGATTTAATAACTTCTCTGTGATCTGGGATAGTGAGTTGAAGCTCTGGTTTTTCACCTGGTTTGTCTTCTAGGACAGTCTGATCACTTGATTGAATTAGCTTGATTTCTAGAGCAGCAGCTTGTTCATTAATGTCCTGATCTTGTTCAAGTGTTTTGGTTTCTTCATCATTTGTAAGACCTGAATTATCATTGAAGAGAATATATGAATCTATATCGGAATGGACAACATATATGGGAAAGTTTTGAGGTTTTTCTTCACTGCTGACCATGTATTTCATAAGTGACTCTCTATATAACCTCTTGGGTTGACCAAAGACTGAGATGGTTGCATATGACATGTCTAGTTGTAGGGAACCTTGGAGTTTAGCTCCCCATGACCTTGATAACAACATCCCATATTTGGGTGGGATATCAGCAACCACAACATCCATGAGGATTGTTTTATTGGGATATTGAACTAGGGACACACATAGATCTTTTATCAGACCTAAACACTTAACTTGGCTGGAGTCAAATGAGAATAAGTCCTTGTATGGTCTTGTAATATCTAGATTCAATCTTTCCATGACTGATTTAGGCATCAAGTTGTGAGAGGCACCTGAGTCAAACATTGCATTGTGTAGTATCTTGTCATGACCTTGCAGGCTGACATAGAAAGGTAAGACACCTGTGACTGCTGTTTTTCCATCAACTTTTGGACCGAACAGTAATTCTGGGGTGTCATCCAACACATTGACATTATCTTTATTACGAGTAATTTGAAGGGACTTCTTGATTTGTTGTCTATAAATGTCATGCTTGGCTAGTTCTGAAAGAGGAATAGCTACTTTTAGTTTGCCAATTTCAGCTTCTAAGTCAAAGGGTTTTTCAGATTGGATTTTTGGGTTGTGGATGACAGTCTTTTCCTTGTTTACTAAGTCTTCTTCTTGATTCTTATCTCGGTCTTGCGGCTTGTCCTTCTTACTCATCTCTTGAGGAGTGATACTTGGATTGGGCTGCAAGGGTGATGAATCTGCTGGTTTCTGTTTTGAGGGAGAAGTTTCAGCTATTTCCTCAACTGTTACCTCATCTGTAATTGGACCAGTTTTGTCACTTGGTTCTGTGATAATAGCTTTCTTAGGCTGTGTTGTGTCCTTTGTCTTGTCAGGCTGTGTCACATTTATAGTTCTGCTTCTTAGCTTATATTGTTTATGAACTTCATAAACAGCTGTGTCATATCCTTGTTTAAAGTCAAATGACTCACCTAACCTGGTTTGGAATTGCTGAATGTCATCATCTTTATGATCCTCTTGAATCAAGAAAACTTGCTGCTCATCATTCAGACCCATTAGGTTAATGTGGGTGTCATCAGTTTGCTCATTTGAAGTGGATGCCTCAGTATAGTTTTCTTGGAAAGGAGGCCTTATGTCTAGATCAGAACCGGTTTTGCCAGTGTTTGGGTTTTGATTTCTCCTAAAATTTGGATTCCTGATAGGGTTATTTTGTGGTGCTTCCCATGATGACTTTCTCTCAACTGATTCTACTCTATCACCCAATCTCTTCATACCAGTAAGTATTGCATCTAGTTTTTGATCAAAGGCTGAGGGTTCTTCTTTGAAGGTGGTTCTCTTTTCCAATCTTGCCCTGTTTCTTTTGGCAATTAGGTTAGCTTCTACTGTGACAGCAACCTTTTGGGCTTCTTCAAGGGTTTCAGGTGCCCTTTCTTTTAATTGATATGCCATATCAGGGTCAAAACCATCAGGAAATTTGTACAAGGCCAAATCAGGGGGAGGTCTTAAATTCTGTGGTATTGCATTATATACATTATTAAATCTTGCACAATACTCCAACACGGTCTCTTGAGGACCTCGTTTGATTGTGTCATATTCACCAAGTATGTGCAGGGGATCTTTCTTCTTCTCCCATCTATTAGTAAAAGCTTGATAAAGGTCATCAGGAGTTGTGATGGTATTTGCAGCCAGTGATCTAAACCAAGTTCTTACATCCCCTGTGAGGCTCTGAACAAAGACTCTCATTCTCACACTGTCATCATCTATTTCATAGTTCTCAAAGTGGTCTTGCATCCTTCTGGCATGCTGAATTGCTGTGAAAGGGCCAGTGGAGTCAAAATATGAGATCTTGGATTGATAGTCCTGAGGTAGAGCTGGAGCATTGGCAGGTAACTGCAGGGGTGCATATCTATTAGCCATATTTGTAGGATTTATTGGGTTGACAGGGATAACTGGGATAGCATGAATGACTGGTACAACAGGGGTGGTGGGAAAGGTGGAAACTAGAGTGTTGGTCAAGGGAATATGTGCAGTGGATGAAGGTGTAAAAGGAGGACTATGAGATGTGGATGGTGAACTGGGGGAATCAAGGCTAGACCGAAATAGAACCTTGATTGGAGTTGGAACAGGGTTTGGATGAGCTGTCTCAGGACTTGAGTCAGCAAGGGTCTCCTGTTCCCGCTGCTTCCTAATGATCTTGGGGATTGTATTAGGATTTTCAAAAATAGCTGGTGGATTGGGGTCAGGGTTTGACCTAGTGTGTCTAGTTTCCCTTTTAGGAGCCAGCTTCTGAACTTGTTTTTTGATATTTTTAGGATATTTTAGGACTGTTTTAAGGGACTTCTCAAGATTTTTAGAACCACAGTCTATGGACAGACCACAGTTGAAAAATAATATGCTTGTCCCCAGTGGAGTCGCCAATTATGTTATCTCCCAGGTTGTTCCCTTTGACTCCCAAGGGAATACGGCCGGGGTAACCACTAACCAATCTTTGGATTACAGTTTCTAGCCAAACTGTAATCAGAGAGGGCTCTCTCTTTATGATTTGTCTCTGTTTTGGTAGTATTTTAGGCTAGCTATGATGTTCAGGGTTTTGTTTTATGTTTTGGTTGAGGGATGTCTTCTGCATCTAAGGTGTAAGTTTCCAGGCAGTATTAGTCCATTGGGCAATGGAGTCTGTGGCTACAGGTTGACTGAATATTGAGTTGAGTTACTGAAATTACAGGGCCATTTAAATATCTCATGGAACAAATCTGAAATTGTGATTATGAGGTGTGTTCAACCAGTGAAAGGCAATTAAGAATTTTCCACTAAGCTGGGTGTGAGAAAGAGATATGTTGCACAGGAGCAAACTTGAATTCCTGAAACAACAATCACTGTGAAAGTATATAGTTTGAAAGTGCAGCAATTAAGAATTACACCTTTATAACTGTAACTGAAGAAAACATTTATAATAGCATAGATTGAGTCTAGGGTAATCTGTGATTAAATCCTATAACTATTCTTTTTCTTTGCCATTAACTGTGAAACACAGAACATGAATGAGCTATGAGAAGATGACAAAACACATAACTAAGAGTTTGAAGAAAACTTATTGATTCATGAAACACGCAGGAATCCTGTAACATTCAGCAAAACACCACAATGACTCAGATAACGCAGAGCTTTGGAAATTCCATCAGCTTTTGTATTAATAGTCTGGAAAATTTACAGCATAAGAAACTCTTGAAGAGAGATCAACAACCACCCCCAAGATTATACGAGGGGGAAATATATACAATTCGTCATACAAAATATCTGGAGCCTTGAGTCATTCTAGAAATGAATACGTTCACCCACTTTTCAAGATAGTAGATAAGAAAGTTATTACATCATTGAATACAAAATAAGTGCTCTTTATGTATGTCAGAAGATATTTTGACCTTTGGAGGCCACTGAGTCGGTCTGAACGTTCTGCTTTAACTCTGGAAAAATGTGCCTTTATGGCTGTCGTGCTGTAGTTTTTTGGCCCTGTCATCTGTAGCTGTCAATCTTGCTTTATTGGCCGATTAGTTCTGCTGAGTTGGCCTAGCCTTTTCCTTTTCATGCATGCTGGTGTTATCAAATTTTCCTGTGCATGATCACCTATGAATTTAAATGGAAATTTGATTTACAGGCTCTGGTTTATAATATCATCTGTATTGCCTTAGTCCACCATTCCTGTGTGGGCAATTGATGTCTCAGAATTGCATCCAAAGTCTCATCTGCCTCTGTATATTTGTAGAAGTTTGGAGGCACTTCAAACAGATGTTTGATCTCATCCATGATAAAAAATAAGTTTTCTATCCTGTTGTAGAGACTTTGTCCTGTAGCTGGCCCTGTTTCCTCTGAGGTGCTGGGCCTTTCAGTGATCTGATTTGTGGCGAATGTGTTGACCCTCTTGGCATACTGCTCATGTGTAAGTAGCCTTCCTGCGCTGTTCAGTAAGCCAGGGAGACCTCTGTTTTGCAATGCCACATATTTGTCCATGAATCTATTGACCTCTGTCTGCATGTCCTGGGTCCTTCTTTCTAGTGTCTGCACCAGGCTTCTTAGTGTTAGGACCCTCTTTATTAACAAAATAGTCTCAGTCCTGTTGGAGATTCCCATAGTTGCTAACTGAGCACTTGTTCTATTATTAAGCACATTGATCATCCTGTTGGCAACTTCAGGCATATTGCCTAGAGAGGCCCTTGATCTCTGAATTTCCCTCTGTGCTTTTGCAATGAGCTCCAACTGTTCATGAATTGTCTCAATATACTGCCATTGATCAGTGATGGATTGGCCAATATTGGCCCATAGCACTGTCTTGAGCTCAGCCACTACTTTATCCAGTTTGAGCTCCTTCTCTAGCTCCTTTATCCTGTCTTTGAGGGCTTTTATTTCCCTGCCCTTTTCTGCCACAGTCTGCTTGGATTTATCATATCTTTCATTTACCTTGGCTAAATTCTCCCTGGCCTCATTTAATTCTGTCATTTGGGCTTCCAGGGCCTGAATCTCATTTCTTAGCTTTTGCATGTCCAGGCTTGGGGCCTGCTCTGTTGTTGGTGGTGGTGCTGAGGTAGAAGGTGCTGCCTGTTCTGTTTGTTGAGTGAGGGGAGCAGTAGTTGGGGGAGCTTCCTCAAGGTTAATTATTTCTGGAGGAGGCTGAGATATTTGACCTCCTTCCTTTTGCTGAAATGCTGCTTGCAATGTTGCCTGTGCAGCCTCTGATTCTCCCAACTTTTCTTGAGTCTGGATCAGTGTTTATATAAAGACACCAGCAAAGCTGTCGCATCTTGATCATGCCTCAGCTGGGAAACTTCTTCCTTTTGAGGGTGAATAGTTGTTGGGATTTTGATCTTTTTCTCAAAGCTGCCATGTCTGCATCCCTCAATTTCAATATTTCTTGTATGCCCTTGATGTCCTTGGGGTCATGCCCAATCTCTATGATTATATCTTCTAAGGCCCTGATCCTGTTGTCCTTTGCTTGAGAGGATGCTCTCTCCAACTCAAGTTGGGCAGCTGTATTATTTAGGCTATTTTCTAGCCTGTAGTTATCCAATGTCTTGTCTGCCAAGGAGGCATACACCATCTCACCCGTTTGCTTATGCAATTCGATTTTGTCCATTGGGTGGATGTCCTTGGCAAGGACCTCAAGATTGGTCCTCAAGTAGTCTGAAGGGGACTGTGGTTGCAATGCAGTTGGCATGAAGTGACTCATGATCATTTTGCCTTCATTAACATCATATGCAGACATCAGTCTTTGCTGGTTAGTGGGAGCCATTTTCAACAAATGATTATATAGCTGTATTTTTATTGGCTCATTCCTCCTTTTTATGTCAATGAACTGTTGTTTGATGCTCAGTTCACCTTCTCTCTGCTGGCTTGAGGAGCTGACTTCTCCTCCCACTATCCTCTCTTGTTCCTGCTGGAAGGAACTTGCTGAGGCCTCCATACTTGGTGGGCCCATGCCCAAAGATTGCCCCATAGGCATTTCCTCTTCTGAAAGGGGATTCATTCTGTGTCTTTTCCCCCTTGAGTTGTTGTCGTTGTGAGGGGAGTCTCTCTGTCCCTCTTTCTACTTATATCCTCCTTTTGTGGGGTTTGGAGGATTGAGGCTTCAGCTGTTGTTTCCTGCCTAGGAGGCACAATTTGTGGTGGTTGTTGCTCAGTTAAAATTGGGGCCTCAGCTGCCTTTTCTTGCTGTAGTGGTTGCTCTTTCTCTTGCTGCCCCTCTTGTGGCTGTTGTGCCTGTTGTTGTTGCTGCTGTACCTCCTCATGAGGTGGCTGTTCTGGTTCCATTTCCTTTTCCTTGCCTTTGGTAGAGGTTTGCTCAGTGGCTTTGGCTGCTTGCTGATTTGCTGTGGAGGAAGATGCAGCTGCTCCCACTTGAGTGCTTGGAAGAGTAAACACCTGTGAACAAAGCTCTAGGTCAGCCACCTTTTTCAGATTTCTTAGTGCTCTTTGATTTAACTCTTCTTGTGTGATAGGCTCCTCTAAGGTTCCTCTCCTCCACTTTGTTTGATTTGCATACTTTTCTATATGAGGAAGCCTTACGTGGTCATAACTGGCCAGCCTATATTTGACCCTTCTTAGGCTTATGAAGTGATTGGGGTCATAAGGTTTCCAAAGGAAACTAGTTTTCAAGCCAAGGGATTCTAACATTCTATCCGCCTCTTGCCAACCTTCCTCCCTTTTGTTGTAGATAAAGTGGCCTAATTGGTTCCTGACCTTGAGCTGTGCTTTCTTGCCTCTGCCTGAAAAGTGTAGCACATCAGCATTCCCAAATTGCCTGAAGTATTCCAGGGCAAACAATCTCATGGGCACATATTTGGGCAATCTGTATGGGGGCAACTCACACCCATATATCCTTATAACTGTGTGGTTCTGGTAGAAGTACCAGTCCCCAATGCTGTAAGATTTAGACAACTGAAGTATCCTTTGCATCTCATCAGTTAGTCTTGGAGGAGGTGAGCTCATCATCAGAGACATGGCTGGGTGGATGAAGAGATCTATGAACTCACAGTAGGTATATGGAGAGTCAAGTCTGCAGTGGAAGACAGAGGACCAATAGACCACTGACCTTGGATTGCCTTGGGCATCCACTCTTTTCACAGCAAAAGAAAACTTTTCATGTTGATAATATAGGATTATGTGGTAGATGTAAGAGGTGTATCTGAACACCTTTTCTCTTGCCAAGTTCATGAACTGCTCATGTATCTTATCAGAGATGTAGGTGGCATAGTCATAGCAGATTGGAGACTTGCCAGGAGCGAACATGAGCATGATCACCAGCACAGTTTCATCAACAAATTCAATTGAATTATAGCCCAAAATGGGACTAATCATGTCTGCAAGATCTCTGCCCAATTGGTTGAGGTATACTTGGTTAATAGGAGGATACTTCACAGAGTCAGAGCCAATGTACAGCTGATTGAGTTTGGTGACCTGAGCATCTGTCAATCTAGCTCCTTGATTTATCAAATCTATTAGTGATAAAGGAACTAATTTCTTCTCAGTCTTGAAGTTCAGCATCTCTTTGATAGCTTCAGGGGTGATAAAGAAAACAACTGAGCCTGAAGGGTCAAGCACAACCCTCTGAGTAGGGTCATAGCATTCGGCACATAGATGGATTAAATTAGGAAACTGGTTGACCTGAGGGAGCTTGAAGATAGGGAGAGAAGAGTCCCATATGCCCAATACATCTGTTCCACTCTCATGTTTAGCCTTCAATTCATTTAGTAGGTGGATGTGGAACTTGGTTTTCGTCAGCATTTCCTCTGTTATTTGATAATCCAGGTCTGCTAGAGGTTGCCAGTCCATTTCTCTCTGAGGGGCATTTAAAGGGGCAACATTCAAGGCTACAGGTGCTACTGGAGGCTCCATGGTCACCTTTAGGATTTCTGTTGTTTATAAACTGGTGTTACTGTGCAGAGCAGCACCAAAGAGTTTTTCTTTAAAAGAAAGGTGAATTACTGATGATCAGAGAATGAATGGTTAATTATAGCAATTGAACTACTGCTCAAAGTATAGATAAGACAAATGCCTGGCTTTAAACTCTTTTTTACAGCAAATTGGTGCAGTTTAGGCTACCAGTCCACGATTGCGCGAACTGAATGTAAATTTTATGAAAACACTGTTAATATAAAGCTTAGCTGGTGAATTTCGACCTTACAGTGCAAATGGGGACTAGGCACAGGGGATTCACCGGTGAATGATGTGTTTTTTCACTGTTTTAAGCTAGTTTTGGCGATTCACAGACAAAACGAGGCGCGGGAGGGATTTACAGGGATAAATACCTGGCAACTGTTAACAATGGTCACGAATGCAGGAGGAAATGGCGCGCCAGCGGTCTCCATGTCGAATTCAGCAGGTTGGCGTGAGTTTGGACGTGAAAAACATGCAGAGAAAACGACAGCCGTTTTTTGCAAAAAGTGCAAAAAACGCGAAATTTTGGCCAAAATATGGATTTTTTGGAACATTGGCGGTTTTTTGGATGACGTCAACATGACGTCATCAGGTGGGGTCAAGGTCGGATGACGTCAGCATGACGTCATCGGGTGACGTGGCGGCATAAGAGAGGTCCACGGGGATGGTGAGGTGGCAGACAGGTGGAGCACAGGCGGATGGGGGTGCCGACGCGGCGGTGACGCTGGCAGGCGGGTTCACCGAAACCGGAAGTGGTTAGCGGTTTCATATCGCACCGCCTTCCATACGGAAGCGAAGTTGTCATAGGGGCCTCCGATACGATGTGGGGGTGACGCGTGGCAGAGGCCTGGCGTCACCGTCTAACAAATTTCGGACGATATCTTTCGGACGTCGGGGCCGGTCCGAAATGCAAGAGGGCCGTCGGATGAAAAGGGCCCGATCCGACGGTTGACAGATCGTTGAGGTGGCCGGACGATACGGATGGGGGGCGGGATTAAAATAATATTTCTTTTGAGATTTGCGCCCGGCGGGAACCTTAGGATTTTGGCAATTTACATGGTTTTTTCAATGTTTTTTATAAAAATGCGGATAGCGCTAGGACTTTGGGTAAATGGAAAAACGTGGGTTTTTTGTATGTATTTTGCAAATGAAGCAGGTTAGGGGTAAAAATGGGTTTATCACAAGATTTCTTGGCAAATGAAGGGCTTAGTGGGTCAAATGACTTCTGAAGGGGAAAGAAGGGTGTTGGGCAATTTATTGGACTTAAATTGCTGCATAAATTATCGACCAGGGAAACTCGTAAGCTTGTGATGATGCCAGCACAATATATGCAGGAGTAGGCAACTAACCTATGTCTAACTAAATTATTTAAGATTCAATATAATATGCAAGGGAAGAGGCTCCTAACTAAGGAGGTCCTGGTTGTCCTTCCCTACAGTATCATAGAGAAATCATTCCTAAAACTAAAAACTTAAAATGAAAACAAGAGAATGAACTTAGTTATTGTTTAGATTCAAGTAGAGAGAGAGACTAACTTAGTCTCTTGATTGTCCTCTCATGTACTAATCCAAACTAAACTAAGATTCATTCATAAGCATAAGAAATGAAATAACTTTGAAACATAAACACAAAAGAATGAATTTCAATTACCATATAAATCATTGGAGAGAGAGCCTAACTTAGACTCTTGGTATCTCCTCATATGATACTTGAAACATAAAAGCAAAAGAATGAATTTTAATTATCATGCAAATCAAATAGAGAGAGAGTCTAACTTAGACCCTTGGTTGTTCTCTCACATGCTGATAAGATTTTAATTCAAAACTCATTCATCAACTACAAACAAATTCTCAAACATCTAAGCAACTAAATGAAATAAGATCTAATATGAAATAACATGTTTCTCTCATCCTTTTAGAGTGAGCTCAATTCTCCTAAGAATAAGACAAATTATTCCATATACTACATTAAGAAAACATATCTAAAAACTACATAAATTCCTATCTACATAATGGAAATATATGAAAAATGAAGCCTTATTCTATTCCATCATCAATTGGATACAATGCTCTAAGTGTCCTCTCCTTGGAATGGAGGAGGTACTCCTATTTATACAATGAGAGGAGATAACAAACTCATAATGATGATCCATTAATCTCTCTTTTAGTTCCATACATTTCTCAACCATCTAGACACATAACCCTATCCTCCATGATTTCCTCCATGAGGTCCATGATCTTCTCCATGATCTTTTCCATGAGGTTTATCTTATCAAATTCGAATTTGATCATTCAAGGCCACATAAAGGTGTCTTGGAAGCTTCCTTGGAACCTACACATGTCACCAAAACAACCCACTTTCCATATATAAAGTAAAATATATTATTTTCTAATATTTAATCAAGAATTTCTCTCAAAAATGCTTAAAAATAAACAATATATGGAAAATATAAATGAGACCCATTAATGGTGAATAGTAGGGAAAATGGAGTGACAAGGTGATGAATAGTGAGCGAAATAATGGAAGCATAGGTGAAAAATGTATGGTAATGAGTGCCATTTTTGGAGCCCAACATACTCCCCAACTGAAGTTCTTGCATGTCCTCATGCAAGCTACTACAATGACTTATTTGATTTGATTCTCTTTACAAGATGTTTGGTTCTTGTGTAACAAACATCTTTCAATCATGGACTTCCTTTTAACTTTGCACATCTTTGGATAACTTTTATTTGTTTGCAAAGCATTGACATATTTTAATGATTGGTTCTTGTGTTACAATCATTATTTACTTTGATCTCTTCTTAATGATTGGTTCTTGTGGTACAATCATTATTTACTTTGATCTCTTTTTAATGATTGGTTCTTGTGTTTACAATCATTATTTACTTTGTTGAGATCTCTTTTTAATGATTGGTTTTTGTGTTTACAATCATTATTTACTTTGTTGAGATCAATCATATGCTCATCATTTTGTAGTAGTTTTTATTGTGGGAAGACTATGTGGGTTAAGATGTAATATGAATGAGGAAAAAGAATGAAGTGTGAAATTCCCCCTCCCCAACTGATGGTTTTTGGCAATTTTAAATGAGAAAGGAAATAGTGAAATAGTGGAATATTTTCCAAATATCATCATTTTAGCATCTAAAAAAGAATTTCAAGATTAAAGGTTAGAAAACATCATACCTTACTTACCTAAGGAAGTGGATGAATCATGCATGTTCAGCTGCCACAATTCTGATCTGAAGCTTCTTCTTCAAGTTGTGGATGAAAGATGGGTGTGTGTTGTCGTATCGGCTGCTGGATCCTCTGCTGCTGGATGAAAAATATGAGGAGTCTGCTGAACATGGCTGAAAGTTGTATCTGCTGCTGGATGATGAATCTGATGAGTCTTGCTGAATATGGTTGAAAATATATAAGGCTTGGAAGGTATACAAAATATAGAAGTTACATTTTCCTCCCAGCCTTATTTATTCACTTGTCCTCAAGTGAAATACAATGTATACAATGGATGGAAATACAATGAATGGAAATTGGCTTCATCTGCTACAAAATATGGGTCTTCAAGTCTTCAACGCTCGATGGCACAAATCTTACTATGTGATTAAATGTGTCGATGTCGAACATAGCAAGAAGTTGTTGACTTAGTGGCCGTTAATGAATGCCCCTAGCCAACACAAGAGCTCCCACCATTGATTCCAATGGGAGTCAGGATGCCTAACACATCTTTGTAGGTACAAATAAATTTGTCGTGGTCGAGTCACCTACAAGATCCAACGAACAAGGGATATTAATGGACTCCCATTGTTCATTGGCAAGAGTACTTGCCATTAAGGCATGCAAGCCTCTAGGTGTTTTTTCAATGATACTTAGACTCTAGGACTTTGACTCAAGCAGAGTTTTATTGCGGAAATGAAGGCGAACGGTAATGACATGGAAAATGGATGGATGTAAGGAAATGCATGGTGTATGAATAAGAACTCTTGCTGTGAAAAATGGATACGGAAATGGGATGCTTTTATGGATTGACAATTGGTGGAAAATGTTTTGCAAAAAGGGAGTTGCAAAGGAGTGGTTGTAGAGTTGGACTTGTCTTTAAAATATGTCATGACTTAGTCTTTGGAAGACCAATTGTGAACATAATGTAATCTCCTTATGATCCCTTGATTATCTTGTAACCTGTAAAAAACTTGGTACAAAGAAAACATAAGTGTGCTCATGAAGAAATGGCCATTTGCTTCATGTTTCTTACGCAAAAATTTTATACCAAATAAATCAAATTAAGGACAATCAAAGTTTTGAATTTGACTTAATCATGATATTAAAATCAATCCATTCTTAAAATAACCATGGAAATGTTATACTCCCTGTTTGTGTTAGCTGACTTTGTGCATGGAGAAATGTTTGACATTTGCTGTGTCCTGCGGATTAGTACATTGTAAAAGCATACAACAATATTTCATTGTGCATTCTATGCAAGTTAATCAGCAAATCCACCAAATGGTCTTTTAAATTTTGCTTCCAGATGTTTCATTCTTTATTTTCAAACCGGCGTGAATTTTGTGAATTATTTTTTTATTTATTTTTTATTTTTATTTTTTCTCATGATTCTCTCAATTTTTTTTTTTTTTGCCCCCAAAGTTTTGTTTTATGCTAGTACCCTTCACATGCCAATGTTTATTATTATTATTTTTTTTAAAACAACAATTTTTAATTTTTTTTTGATAACAAAAGATATTATATTAATATGACTCATATATTATTAAAATCATAATATATTAATATAGTTAATATATTAATATATTAACATATTTAATATTTTAATACAATCATAATATATTAATGTATTAATATATTAGTGTATTAATATATTAATATAGTTAATATAATCATTAATATATTAACATAATTAATATGTTATTACAATCATAATATATGTATTAATATAAATCAAATATTATATAAATATAAAAACATATCAATCTATATTTATTAAATTATATAACTAAATATATACAAAACAAATCTTACAAATCAATCATAAAACAAATTGATAACTAATAATATACCAATACGAATCAAAAGAAATCCAATGAAAATATATAAAACTATGATATATTACAATAAATACAAAACTATATTTATTAAATTATATAACTAAATATATACAAAACAAATCTCACAAATCAAAACAAATCAATTATTAAAACAAAATGATAACTCATAAGATATAAATACATATCAAATGAAATCCAATCATTAAATGAAAATCAATAAATATAAAACAAATATAAATAAAAATTACATTAAATACAAAACCAATTTAAACTAAACCTGGAAACGAAATCCAAAACAAACAGGAATATTGGCAGGTGAAGGGATTCACTAGTTGATAGCGTTCCCCATGCAAAGCTTTTGGTATTGCAAAATCTGTGATATGAATACTATGGAACAATCAACCCAATTCGATTGTCTGCATCTTCAATGGCCGCAACGGCTTCAACCTCCAGAAGCAATGCTATTTTCATTTTTCGTACATTTCCAGAAGCTCTTGTTGTGTTTAAAGTAATTCGGCAGCAAATCAGGGCGAATTCCGCAGGCCGCCAAATGATGAACGTAGTGTCGTCTTCGTTCCATGAAATAATGTTGTTCAAGCTCGGATCATGACAAGCCGATAGGTTTTCATGAGAAACGACGTTGGTATAGATCTATGAGAATCAGCAGGGCGAGGAATTGTGGCTTCATTAGGCTATTCCCCGGATTGCGCCATTTTATCTTGTTACATGCGAATCTCCAGACCTCTATGGTCATTGTTCGGGAAGGTTACAATTCCATCACCTAAGACCAAAAGAGAATCTTCCAAGGCTGAGGAAAACTCGAACCTTCGAAGACTGCACCAGAGCTGAGTGAAGGTAAATGTTGTGGGGCATAATACTACAGCCAACAAAACTCACAGCTTGCTTGATAGCATTTGAATGTATCCGTGGGATCAACAGCCCTAGTAGCAATTCCACTCCATTCGGCTTAGCTTCAACAAACATTCATGCAAATGAAAGTGCCATTGTCATGATAAGTAATCCAAACGGGGCTTCCAGCTTCCTCACTCCATAGTTTTCTAGAAATAAGAAGATAAAACAATCGAGAGCAGTGATGAGCACGCCTCCCCAGAGGGGATGTATCCATGAGTGAGTACCTTAATCGCAATTGCGCTACCAATATCCTCCTGAATATCGGCACCGATGAGAGCAATTTCCACCATTATCAACAGTGTAATCCCCGGCAACGGCGCCAAAATGTTGGGCAATTTATTGGACTTAAATTGCTGCATAAATTATCGACCAGGGAAACTCGTAAGCTTGTGATGATGCCAGCACAATATATGCAGGAGTAGGCAACTAACCTATGTCTAACTAAATTATTTAAGATTCAATATAATATGCAAGGGAAGAGGCTCCTAACTAAGGAGGTCCTGGTTGTCCTTCCCTACAGTATCATAGAGAAATCATTCTTAAAACTAAAAACTTAAAATGAAAACAAGAGAATGAACTTAGTTATTGTTTAGATTCAAGTAGAGAGAGAGACTAACTTAGTCTCTTGATTGTCCTCTCATGTACTAATCCAAACTAAACTAAGATTCATTCATAAGCATAAGAAATGAAATAACTTTGAAACATAAACACAAAAGAATGAATTTCAATTACCATATAAATCATTGGAGAGAGAGCCTAACTTAGACTCTTGGTATCTCCTCATATGATACTTGAAACATAAAAGCAAAAGAATGAATTTTAATTATCATGCAAATCAAATAGAGAGAGAGTCTAACTTAGACCCTTGGTTGTTCTCTCACATGCTGATAAGATTTTAATTCAAAACTCATTCATCAACTACAAACAAATTCTCAAACATCTAAGCAACTAAATGAAATAAGATCTAATATGAAATAACATGTTTCTCTCATCCTTTTAGAGTGAGCTCAATTCTCCTAAGAATAAGACAAATTATTCCATATACTACATTAAGAAAACATATCTAAAAACTACATAAATTCCTATCTACATAATGGAAATATATGAAAAATGAAGCCTTATTCTATTCCATCATCAATTGGATACAATGCTCTAAGTGTCCTCTCCTTGGAATGGAGGAGATACTCCTATTTATACAATGAGAGGAGATAACAAACTCATAATGATGATCCATTAATCTCTCTTTTAGTTCCATACATTTCTCAACCATCTAGACACATAACCCTATCCTCCATGATTTCCTCCATGAGGTCCATGATCTTCTCCATGATCTTTTCCATGAGGTTTATCTTATCAAATTCGAATTTGATCATTCAAGGCCACATAAAGGTGTCTTGGAAGCTTCCTTGGAACCTACACATGTCACCAAAACAACCCACTTTCCATATATAAAGTAAAATATATTATTTTCTAATATTTAATCAAGAATTTCTCTCAAAAATGCTTAAAAATAAACAATATATGGAAAATATAAATGAGACCCATTAATGGTGAATAGTAGGGAAAATGGAGTGACAAGGTGATGAATAGTGAGCGAAATAATGGAAGCATAGGTGAAAAATGTATGGTAATGAGTGCCATTTTTGGAGCCCAACAAAGGGTAAGGCTTAGGGCTCTTAAACTGACCAGATGTCAATTTAATCCCTGATAGCGAACATAGGGCTATAACGCCAAGGGGAGGGATATTTATACAATGCTTGGGGTTTATACACCATAGTGTTATAATAGTAGGGAAAGGGTAACATAGGGGATTTAGATAATAGAAGTTAGGGGTTAATATGGATGAAAAAGGTGAATGAGGAGTGAAATCACTAAGTTTATGTGAAGATAGCTTAGCTTAGGGAGTAGATCAAAATAAAAAGATTTTTAGACCAGAAATGTGGCTTTCGAAGGAATAAGAACCAGCATAAAACCTCAAATTCTTTCATGAACACAACTGATGAAGGGATGTTAGTAATGAAGGTGAAAAAGGGGAAAAGAAAGTTAGTCATGCTTCTTTATTTTGCTGCAACATGATGGAGAAGAAGACCTTCTCAATCCATTGATATTCCTTTGTGAATAGGTTAGCACACCTTGAATTGTAAGGAATGACATTTCTGCAACCCCATCTGCCTACCCATCTATTTGCCTAGCATTTTTTGTTTCTTCATGGAGGGTGCACTTAGACTTGCAGACCCTTATGTGCCTTTTCTTTTCTTTGGCTATTTCTTTTTGATTTTCTATCTAGAACTACCCTTATTGCTTCCAAGGTCCCAGATTAAGCAGTTGGGAACCTTACTTCTCTACCTAAGCTACTAGTCTGCCAAGATTAAACAGTTTGGAGAGACTTCTTTCTCTATTCTACAACAGAAAAATTGAAACATGGCATGATCCAGATTGGGCTTTTGGACCACCCATCAAAACTTAATCAACATGAAGCTATATACACACCTGGTCTCCTTTTGGAAATATGGGATCTTTGTATCACCAAAGCAGAGCATATTTGGAACTTTCTTTGCCAATCATGAAATATGAAACCTATTGGTATAGGTAGCTAACAAGTAAATGCATCAGAACATTATTAACCACATTGAGAGAACAGATCATCACATAAAAGCCACACACATGAACACCATGATATAAGGTGGAAACCCAATATGAGTGAAAACCACCTGCTACAAGTTGTCTCTTTCTTTCTTTAATAAGAAACTTCAGTTTACAATCTTTTGTACTGGTGCAGCCTTATACCAGTACGCAGGCTACAACCTGCAGAGGGCTACAACCCTCTCTCGTTTTCCAACTACTTCTGGAAGGGAGCTACAACCCCCTCAGCTTTTGTACTAGCCGATCCATTTACTAGTACGTAGGTGCTGACCCTACAGAAGGCTACAACCTTCTTTCCTACAGGGACCACGTTTCATCAATTTTCAGACTGGATCCATGAGTATAAAACAAACACTGCTGCAATACAATCATCAACTTATACTTGTGTCATAATTCTCTAGATCACCCAATACTGAATCACTGAAACCCTGTGATCAAGAACACAAAACACAAACCAGAGCCCAGAACTCTGTAACAACCACCAGAATCAACAACAACATGAAATATCAAATCTTATTATGCATACGCTACCTCGATATACCAAAACTGCGTGTATACGCACTTTCTCCATAGGCAACCCGCGTGCAGATCTAGAAATAATTACTTATACTTTTGCTGTCAGATCCGACCTTTGCCAACCGTCCCGAACAGATAACCAGCAATACCAGATCTTCTCACTTCATCAGACACACATTGCTTACCTCGCTTTGCCTAATGATCTTCTCCTTATATAGCCTTAGGCACTTCACAATACCACGGACCAAAACCATAGTAACACAATACCATCAACTTCAAAACTAGGGATCGACACCCCCGTCGAGACACCATGGTCCAAAACCATAGGCACAACTTCCAAGGACTAACCGCCACGGACCAAAGGTACTTTTCACATGTACGCGCTTTTACTGAAGCCAACCTGCGTGTACACACTGGTTTTCCTTAATGAACCTGCGTATATCTCTTTCTTGTCCTGCTATACTGAGATCTATCCTCTAATCAAGTTGCCATCACTTGTACCTGTCTCTGAGTGAGTTGCCATCAAGGACAACACTTGTATCATAATGCCAACAATCTCCCCCTTTGGACTTGAGGGCAACCACCACACCAAGTCACTCTCCCCCTTTGACATCAAGGGAAAAGGGCGGACCAAGATATTCTCTTCTTTGGTATACCTTCTGCTGTCCATACTCCCCCTGAGTACCTGCTGAAATCTCCAAATGTGCTCCCCCTTTGTGTATGCCAAAGTGTACCAATCTATCCATGCTCCCCCTGAGCAGATGCAAGTTCTAAGACCAGCAATAACTAACATTTATCATATATGATCTGTACCATACGCATAAGCCAGCAATACCATTCCTTTGATCAAACAACATGATGTATCATTTAGTTTCATCAGCAACTTCCAACCATAATGCCAACAATGAATAATTTGAGGTATATGCTCCCCCTGAGCATGAGCCAACCATGACTGAACCATTTCCTGAGTCTGTTCTACTGCCCTTTATGCTCCCCCTGAGCCTGAGCCAACCATGACTGAACCATTTCTTGGGTCTGTTATGCTGCCATTTCTACATATATGCGACTTTGCAGCCTGTAACTCGCGTATATACGCGACTTGTCTTCATTATATCAGCATATGCAAGATGGAATACTGAAATTCATCACGTTCAGATTCCCTTGTGTCTGTTGTGTCAGCTGTCTGAGTTATGCCACACCTTTTTGTCTCTGTCTTCTTCAATTCCTGGAACTGTGATGATGTATGGTCCTCTTGTTTTGAATTTTGAAATCTGCTCCTGCATTCCCTTGCTTTATGCCCATAGTTGTTGCATGTATAAAATCTTACATATTTCATGTTCCTTCTATCGCAATCAATTGCTTTGTGTCCATATGCATTGCAGGCAAAGCAATATCCTCTGAAATACCTGGGATGCGATGATCTTTTGTAATGGTCTTGAACCATTCTACTTCTACATCTGGCTGCAATATGTCCAAGATTATGAAATACATAACATTCAACATTATTCAGTGGAGGAAATAATCGTCCATCACGTCCATAGTTAGGAGTAAAGGATCTTCCTTGAGGAATTTCTTTCCTTGGTTGTTCCTTGTTGAGCATTTCAGATTTCTCATTAGAGCTTCTTGCCTCACCTTGTGAACTAGATTCACCTTCAACGTATTCATGAAAACCAAGACCAGTTTTGATAGCAGGAGACCTTTGACTATTAAGAATATCGTCCAAGACTTTAGTACTATCTTGAAATCGTAAAAGCTTATCCTTTTCTTCTAATTTACCTTTCAAGATATTTACCTCAACTTGATGTTGTTCTTCCTTCTTCAGATATTGATTCCTTAGGTCTTCTTCAACTTTTCTTCCTTCTTCCACTTGTTGCTTTAGTTTGATCACTTCATGTTCTTGATCTTCAAGAGCTTCTCTGTTCTGTTCTCTTGATTTTTTAAGATCTTCTTTTAGAGAGAGGATCTTTGATTCAAGTCTTTGAATAGTTATGCTCTGATCCTTTACTATATCCTGCAATTGCTCCCTTACCCTGGTTTCTGTCTCCAATTGTTCGTTTAAGTTGGTAACTTCTTCAGTTTCTGCATTCTTATGTTCATGTGCCATGAGACTTCTAATATCTTCACCATTATTGGATGAAGCATTCTTCTTTTCATGTGCCATGAGACTTCTAATATCTTCACTATCATTGAATGAACTTTTAATATGGTTATAATAGCTTCTACCATCTTCTTCAGATATCTTTCCTTTGTTATGAGGGCATCTAGCAGCATAGTGACCAACTCTACCACATAGAAAACATTTGAAAGGTAGCTTACCTTTGAACCCTCCAGTTCCCCGTTCAACATTCTTGACAAAATTTACCTCATCTTCTTCCTCTGACGCTTCGAATGTGGCTTCTGATGGTACCTCTTGTCGCATTTCAAAAGCAGTTAAGATCCCGTGAAACTGTGACATGGTGATTTTCTGCACATTCTCCTTTTCTTCTATGGCAAATACTTTAGAATCAAATTTAGCAGACAGAGATCTCAAAAACTTTTCAACTAAGACAACTTCCTCAAATTCTTCACCCAGATCCTTCATACAATTTACAATCTCATCCATACGCAGGAAATAATTAGCTATGCTTTCATTACTATGCATCTTAAGAGTTTCATACCAGATTCTGAGAGTTTGAAGCTTTGCTCTTTTTACCTGATCATCTCCTTCGTAGCTTGTAACGATTTTGTCCCATATTTCCTTAGCTGATTTGAAATGCATGATCTTCATAAATTCTGATTGTGTCAAACTACTCAATAGAACAGTAACAGCTTTGGCATTAAGGTCATATTGCTTTTTCTCTGCTAGATCTGTAGGAGTTGCTGATGGGAATTTGTATCCTCCTTCTACGATTCCCGAAACTTCTACTCCAAGTGATTGTAGATATGCAGTGGTTCTTATCTTCCAGTGGGTAAAATTGTTCCCGTCAAAGACTAGTGGCCTGATGTGTGCCTCTCTTTCTGGATTAGCCATTCTGATGGATCTTTTCCTTCAAGCGATCAAGCTTCCTCTGAAGAACCTGCTCTGATACCAATTGTTGGAAATAATACTAAGAGGGGGGTGTGAATCAGTATTATCAGATCAATAAAACTTTTCAAATTTCATGCTCAGAAACATATACGCTACTTCAGTTAAGTGAACCAGCGTGTACACGCTACTGTGTCTAAAGCAACTAGCGTATATCCAGAAATCTTATGATTCAGTTAGCTTATCTTCAGTAAATGCATCAGAACATTATTAACCACATTGACAGTAAACAGGTGCAGTATAACAGAACAGATCATCACATAAAAGCCACACACATGAACACCATGATATAAGGTGGAAACCCAATGTGGGTGAAAACCACCTGCTGCAAGTCGTCTCTTTCTTTCTTTAATAAGAAACTTAGAGTTTACAATCTTTTGTATAGGTGCAGCCTTATACCAGTACGCAGGCTACAACCTGCAGAGGGCTACAACCCTCTCTCGTTTTCCAACTACTTCTGGAAGGGAGCTACAACCCCCTCAGCTTTTGTACTAGCCGATCCATTTACTAGTACGTAGGTGCTGACCCTACAGAAGGCTACAACCTTCTTTCCTGCAGGGACCACGTTTCAACAATTTTCAGACTGGATCCATGACTATAAAACAAACACTGCTGCAATACAATCATCAACTTATACTTGCATCATAATTCTCTAGATCACCCAATACTGAATCACTGAAACCCTGTCATCAAGAACACAGAACACAAACCAGAGCCCAGAACTCTACAACAACCACCAGAATCAACAACAACCTGAAATATCAAATCTTATTATACATACGCTACTTCGATATACCAAAACCGCGTGTATACGCACTTTCTCCAAAGGCAACCTGCGTGCAGATCTAGAAATAATTACTTATACCTTTGCTGTCAGATCCGACCCTTGTCAAGCGTCCCGAACATATAACCATCAATACTAGATCTTCTCACTTCATCAGACACACATTGCTTACCTCACTTTGCCTAATCATCTTCTCCTTATATAGCCTTAGGCACTTCACAATACCACGGACCAAAACCATAGTAACACAATACCATCAACTTCAAAACTAGGGATCGACACGCCCGTCGAGACACCATGGTCCAAAACCATAGGCACAACTTCCAAGGACTAACCGCCACGGAGCAAAGGTACTTTTCACATGTACGCTCTTTTACTGAAGCCAACCTGCATGTACACACTGGTTTTCCTTAATGAACCTGCGTATATCTCTTTCTTGTCCTGCTGTACTGAGATCTGTCCTCTGATCAACTTGCCATCACTTGTACCTATCTCTGAGTGAGTTGCCATCAAGGACAACACTTGTATCATAATGCCAACAATCTCCCCCTTTGGACTTGATGGCAACCACCACACCAAGTCACTCTCCCCCTTTGACATCAAGGGCAAAGGGCGGACCAAGATATTCTCTTCTTTGGTATACCTTCTGCTGTCCATACTCCCCCTGAGTACCTGCTGAAATCTCCAAATGTGCTCCCCCTTTGTGTATGCCAAAGTGTACCAATCTATCCATGCTCCCCCTGAGCAGATGCAGGTTCTAAGACCAACAATAACTAACATTTATCATATATGATCTATACCATACGCATAAGCCTGCAATACCATTCCTTTGATCAAACAACAAGATGTATCATTTAGTTTCATCAACAACTTCCAACCATAATGCCAACAATGAATAATTTGAAGTATATGCTCCCCCTGAGCGTGAGCCAACCATGCCTGAACCATTTCCTGAGTCTGTTCTGCTGCCCTTTATGCTCCCCCTGAGCCTGAGCCAACCATGACTGAACCATTTCTTGGGTCTATTCTGCTGCCCTTTCTACATATACGCGACTTTGCAGCCTGTAACTCGTGTATATATGCGACTTGTCTTCATTATATCAACGTATACAAGATGGAATACTGAAATTCATCACTTTCAGATTCCCCTGTGTCTGTTGTGTCAGCTGTCTAAGTTATGCCACACCTTTCTGTCTCTGTCTTCTTCAATTCCTGGAACTGTGATGATGTATGGTCCTCTTGTTTTGAATTTTGAAATCTGCTCCTTCATTCCCTTGCTTTATGCCCGTAGTTGTTGCATGTATAACATCTTACATATTTCATGTTCCTTCTATTGCAATCAATTGCTTTGTGTCCATATGCATTGCAGGCAAAGCAATATCCTCTGAAATACCTAGGATGCGATGATCTTTTGTAATGGTCTTGAACCATTCTACTTCTACATCTGGCTGCAATATGTCCAAGATTATGACATACATAGCATTCAACATTATTCAGTGGAGGAAATAATCGTCTATCACGTCCATAGTTAGGAGTAAAGGATCTTCCTTGAGGAATTTATTTCCTTGGTTGTTCCTTGTTGAGCATTTCAGATTTCTCATTAGAGTTTCTTGCCTCACCTTGTGAACTAGATTCACCTTCAACATATTCATGAAAACCAAGACCAGTTTTGATAGCAGGAGACCTTTGACCATTAAGAATATCGTCCAAGACTTTAGTACTATCTTGAAATCATAAACGCTTATCCTTTTCTTCTAATTTACCTTTCAAGATATTTACCTCAACTTGATGTTGTTCTTCCTTCTTCAGATATTGATTCCTTAGGTCTTCTTCAGCTTTTCTTCATTCTTCCACTTGTTGCTTTAGTTTGATCACTTCATGTTCTTGATCTTCAAGAGCTTCTCTATTCCGTTCTCTTGAGTTTTTGAGATCTTCTTTTAGAGAGAGGATCTTTGATTCAAGTCTCTGAATAGTTATGCTCTGATCCTTTACTATATCCTGCAATTGCTCCCTTACCCTGGTTTCTGTCTCCAATTGTTCATTTAATTTGGTAACTTCTTCAGTTTCTGCATTCTTCTGTTCATGTGCCATGAGACTTCTAATATCTTCACTATTATTGGATGAAGCATTCTTCTTTTCATGTGCCATGAGACTTCTAATATCTTCACTATCATTGAATGAACTTTTAATATGGGTATAATAGCGTCTACCATCTTCTTCAGATATCTTTCCTTTGTTATGAGGGCATCTAGCAGCATAGTGACCAACTCTACCACATAGAAAACATTTGAAAGGTAGCTTACCTTTGAACCATCCAGTTCCCCGTTCAAGATTCTTGAAAAAAATTTACCTCATCTTCTTCCTCTGACACTTCGAATGCGGCTTCTGATGGTACCTCTTGTCGCATTTCAAAAGCAGTTAAGATCCCGTGAAGCTGTGACATGGTCATTTTCTGCACATTCTCCTTTTCTTCTATGGCAGATACTTTAGAATCAAATTTAGCAGACAGAGATCTCAAAACCTTTTCAACTAAGACAAATTCCTCAAATTCTTCACCCAGATCCCTCATACAATTTACAATCTCATCCATACGCAGGAAATAATTAGCTATGCTTTCATTACTATGCATCTTAAGAGTTTCATACCGAATTCTGAGAGTTTGAAGCTTTGCTCTTTTTACCTGATCATCTCCTTCGTAGCTTGTAACGATTTTGTCCCATATTTCCTTAGCTGATTTGAAATGCATGATCTTCATAAATTTTGATTGTGTCAAACTACTCAATAGAACAGTAACAGCTTTGGCATTAAGCTCATATTGGTTTTTCTCTGCTGGATCTGCAGGAGTTACTGATGGGAATTTGTATCCTCCTTCTACGATTCCCCAAATTTTTGCTCCAAGTGATTGTAGATATGCAGTGGTTCTTATCTTCCAGTGGGTAAAATTGTTCCCGTCAAAGACTGGTGGCCTGATGTGTGCCTCTCTTTTTTGATTATCCATTCTGATGGATCTTTTCCTTCAAGCGATCAAGCTTCCTCTGAAGAACCTGCTCTGATACCAATTGTTGGAAATAATACTAAGAGGGGGGGGTGAATCAGTATTATCAGATCAATAAAACTTTTCAAATTTCATGCTCAGAAACATATACGCTACTTCAGTTAAGTGAACCAGCGTGTACACGCTACTGTGTCTAAAGCAACTAGCGTATATCCAGAAATCTTATGATTCAGTTAGCTTATCTTCAGTAAATGCATCAGAACATTATTAACCACATTGATAGTAAACAGGTGCAGTATAACAGAACGGATCATCACATAAAAGCCACACACATGAACACCATGATATAAGGTGGAAACCCAATGTGGGTGAAAAACACCTGCTGCAAGTCGTCTCTTTCTTTCTTTGATAAGAAACTTCAGTTTACAATCTTTTTTACTGGTGCAGCCTTATACCAGTATGCAGGCTACAACCTGCAGAGGGCTACAACCCTCTCTCGTTTTCCAACTACTTCTGGAAGGGAGCTACAACCCCGTCAGCTTTTGTACTAGCCGATCCATTTACTAGTACGTAGGTGCTGACCCTACAGAAGGCTACAAACTTCTTTCCTACAGGGACCACGTTTCAACAATTTTTAGACTGGATCCATGACTATAAAACAAACACTGCTGCAATACAATCATCAACTTATACTTGCATCATAATTCTCTAGATCACCCAATACTGAATCACTGAAACCCTGTCATCAAGAACACAAAACACAAACCAGAGCCCAGAACTCTGCAACAACCACCAGAATCAACAACAACCTGAAATATCAAATCTTATTATGCATACGCTACTTCGATATACCAAAACCGCGTGTATACGCACTTTCTCCAAAGGCAACCTGCGTGCAGATCTAGAAATAATTACTTATACCTTTGCTGTCAAATCCGACCCTTGTCAAGTGTCCCGAACAAATAACCAACAATACCAGATCTTCTCACTTCATCGGACACACATTGCTTACCTCACTTTGCCTAATGATCTTCTCCTTATATAGCCTTAGGCACTTCACAATACCACAGACCAAAACCATAGTAACACAATACCATCAACTTCAAAACTAGGGATCGACATGCCCATCGAGACACCATGGTCCAAAACCATAGGCACAACTTCCAAGGACTAACCGCCACGGACCAAAGGTAATTTTCACATGTATGCAATTTTACTGAAGCCAACCTGCGTGTACACGCTGGTTTTCCTTAATGAACCTGCGTATATCTCTTTCTTGTCCTGTTGTACTGAGATCTGTCCTCTGATCAAGTTGCCATCACTTGTACCTGTCTCTGAGTGAGTTGCCATCAAGGACAACACTTGTATCATAATGCCAACAATCTCCCCCTTTGGACTTGATGGCAACCACCACACCAAGTCACTCTCCCCCTTTGACATCAAGGGCAAAGGGCAGACCAAGATATTCTCTTCTTTGGTATACCTTCTGCTGTCCATACTCCCCCTGAGTACCTGCTGAAATCTCCAAATGTTCTCCCCCTTTGTGTATGCCAAAGTGTACCAATCTATCCATGCTCCCCCTGAGTAGATGCAGGTTCTAAGACCAGCAATAACTAACATTTATCATATATGATCGGTACCATATGCATAAGCCTCCAGTACCATTCCTTTGATCAAACAACAAGATGTATCATTTAGTTTCATCAGCAACTTCCAACCATAATGCTAACAATGAATAATTTGAAGTATATGCTCCCCCTGAGCGTGAGCCAACCATGACTGAACCATTTCCTGAGTCTGTTCTGCTGCTCTTTATGCTCCCCCTGAGCCTGAGCCAACCATGACTGAACCATTTCTTGGGTCTGTTCTGCTGCCCTTTCTACATATACACGACTTTGCAGCCTGTAACTCGTGTATATACGCGACTTGTCTTCATTATATCAGTGTATGCAAGATGGAATACTGAAATTCATCACTTTCAGATTCCCTTGTGTCCAAGACTTTAGTACTATCTTGAAATCGTAAATGCTTATCCTTTTCTTCTAATTTACCTTTCAAGATATTTACCTCAACTTGATGTTGTTCTTCCTTCTTCAGATATTGATTCCTTAGGTCTTCTTCAGCTTTTCTTCCTTCTTCCACTTGTTGCTTTAGTTTGATCACTTCATGTTCTTGATCTTCAAGAGCTTCTCTGTTCTGTTCTCTTGATTTTTTGAGATCTTATTTTAGAGAGAGGATCTTTGATTCAAGTCTCTAAATAGTTATGCTCTGATCCTTTACTATATCCTGCAATTGCTCCCTTACCCTGGTTTCTGTCTCCAATTGTTCGTTAAATTTGGTAACTTCTTCAGTTTCTGCATTCTTCTGTTCATGTGCCATGAGACTTCTAATATCTTCACTATTATTGGATGAAGAATTCTTCTTTTCATGTGCCATGAGACTTCTAATATCTTCACTATCATTGAATGAACTTTTAATATGGGTATAATAGCTTCTACCATCTTCTTCAGATATCTTTCCTTTGTTATGAGGGCATCTAGCAGCATAGTGACCAACTCTACCACATAGAAAACATTTGAAAGGTAACTTACCTTTGAACTGTCCAGTTCCCCGTTCAAGATTCTTGACAAAATTTACCTTATCTTCTTCCTCTGACACTTCGAATGCGGCTTTTGATGGTACCTCTTGTCGCATTTCAAAAGAAGTTAAGATCTCGTGAAGCTGTGACATGGTGATTTTCTGCACATTCTCCTTTTCTTCTATGGCAGATACTTTAGAATCAAATTTAGCAGACAGAGATCTCAAAACCTTTTCAACTAAGACAACTTCCTCAAATTCTTCACCCAGATCCCTCATAAAATTTACAATCTCATCCATACGCAGGAAATAATTAGCTATGCTTTCATTACTATGCATCTTAAGAGTTTCATACCGGATTCTGAGAGTTTGAAGCTTTGCTCTTTTTACCTGATCATCTCCTTCATAGCTTGTAACGATTTTGTCCCATATTTCCTTAGCTGATTTGAAATGCATGATCTTCATAAATTCTGATTGTGTCAAACTACTCAATAGAACAGTAACAGCTTTGGCATTAAGCTCATATTGCTTTTTCTCTGCTGGATCTGTAGGAGTTGCTGATGGGAATTTGTATCCTCCTTCTACGATTTCCCAAACTTCTGCTCCAAGTGATTGTAGATATGCAGTGGTTCTTATCTTCCAGTGGGTAAAATTGTTTCCGTCAAAGACTGGTGGCCTGATGTGTGCCTCTCTTTCTGGATTAGCCATTCTTATGGATCTTTTCCTTCAAGCGATCAAGCTTCCTCTGAAGAATCTGCTCTGATACCAATTGTTGGAAATAATACTGAGACGGGGGGGTGAATTAGTATTATCAGATCAATAAAACTTTTCAAATTTCATGCTCAGAAACATATACGCTACTTCAGTTAAGTGAACCAGCGTGTACATGCTACTATGTCTAAAGCAACTAGCGTATATCCAGAAATCTTATGATTCAGTTAGCTTATCTTCAGTAAATGCATCAGAACATTATTAACCACATTGACAGTAAACAGGTGCAGTATAACAGAACAGATCATCACATAAAAGCCACACACATGAACACCATGATATAAGGTGGGAACCCAATGTGGGTGAAAACCACCTGCTGCAAGTCGTCTCTTTCTTTCTTTAATAAGAAACTTCAGTTTACAATCTTTTGTATTGGTGCAGCCTTATACCAGTACGCAGGCTACAACCTGCAGAGGGCTACAACCCTCTCTCGTTTTCCAACTACTTCTGGAAGGGAGCTACAACCCCCTCAGCTTTTGTACTATCCAATCCATTTACTAGTACGTAGGTGCTGACCCTACAGAAGGCTACAACCTTCTTTCCTGCAGGGACCACGTTTCATCAATTTTCAGATTGGATCCATGAGTATAAAACAAACGTTGTTGCAATACAATCATCAACTTATACTTGCATCATAATTCTCTAGATCACCCAATACTGAATCACTGAAACCCTGTCATCAAGAACACAAAACACAAACCAGAGCCCAGAACTCTACAACAACCACAAGAATCAACAACAACCTGAAATATCAAATCTTATTATGCATACGCTACTTCGATATACCAAAACTGCGTGTATACGCACTTTCTCCAAAGGCAACCCGCGTGCAGATCTAGAAATAATTACTTATACCTTTGCTGTCAGATCTGACCCTTGTCAAGCGTCCCGAACAGATAACCAGCAATACCAGATCTTCTCACTTCATCAGAGACACATTGCTTACCTCACTTTTCCTAATGATCTTCTCCTTATATAGCCTTAGGCACTTCACAATACCACGGACCAAAACCATAGTAACACAATACCATCAACTTCAAAACTAGGGATCGACACGCCCGTCGAGACACCATGGTCCAAAATCGTAGGCACAACTTCCAAGGAGTAACCGACACGAACCAAAGGTACTTTTCACATGTACGCACTTTTACTGAAGCCAACCTGCGTGTACACGCTGGTTTTCCTTAATGAACCTGCGTATATCTCTTTCTTGTCCTACTGTACTGAGATCTGTCGTCTGATCAAGTTGCCATCACTTGTACCTGTCTCTGAGTGAGTTGCCATCAAGGACAACACTTGTATCATAATGCCAACAAACAGTACCAGAAATAGTGAAACAGAGCAGAAGACAGTCACACACAAGAACACAAGATATAAGGAGGAAACCCAATGTGGGTGAAAACCCCCTGCTGCAGTTCGTTTCTATCTTCTTTTTAATTAGAAACTTCTCTTTACAATGTCTTGTACTGGATGAGACTTTACCAGTACGCAGGCTGCAACATGCAGAGATCTACAACTCTCTCTCTCGTTTTCCAGCTTCCCTGGAAGGGAGCTTCAACCCCCTTAGTTCTTGTACTAGCTTGAGATACTAGTACACAGACTCCTACCTGCAGAAGGCTGCAACCTTCTCTTTGCTTTCAGGGACCTCGTTTCATTAATTTTCAGACTGGATCCACAAGTAACATCAATCAAACATCAAGAATTTCTGCATAACCCAAACTCCTTTTCACCAATCAAAAGCTGAAACAACTAAGCACTCCTCTGACCACTGAACCCAGAAGACAGTAACTGTAATCAAACACCAATTCTGAACCCAGAACACTGCAGCAATAAAATAGAAGCAGCTAGAACATAAATCAAGACATATACACTACTTCACTGTTCATCAACCTGCGAGTATACACTTCTGTACCACAACCAACCTGCGTATACGTGTCTTTCATTCACAGAAAACGCGTATATACGCACCTTCAATTCACTGAACCTGCGTACAGATCTATAAAGGATAATTTATTCTTTTAAGCATTCAGACATTAGTTAACCCAGATTTATAGATCAAGAGTGCGCCACATATAACAGATCAAAATCATACAGAGATACCAATGTTCAAGCCTTGAGATTTAGATCCATCAATAGTCCTTATCCTTCTTGCGCTCAGGTTCCACCTTCATTCAGATCTAGATCTGCACCATAACCCAATCACCCCTATTCCAGATCTATCACAATATCAGATATTCAATAATTCAGATGATGCCTTGCCACATGATCTACTTCCTCTTTTATAGTTTTAGGCCTTCCTCAATACCACGGTCCAAAACCATAATAAACCAATACCAAGGGCCAAAAACCTGGGTTCAACTCTTCTGCCGAGATACCATGGTCCACAACCAAAGGTTCAAATTCCAAGGACTAACAACCACGGACCAAAAATAAGTTTCCCATCATGTACGCGCTTTTATGTGCATAATAGTGCGTGTATACCCATACGCGACTTCAGAACGTATAAACCACGTGTATACGCGTCTTCAGCAAGATGTACATGCGTATACAAGATTTCCTTCATTCTGAGCACTTGAACTGAGATCTGTCACCAAAGTGAGTTGCCATCAAGGACAACACCTGTACCATAGCGCCACATCTGTGCCAAAATGCCAACAATCTCCCCCTTTGGACTTGATGGCAACCCCAAGATCCTCAAATTCATTCTCCCCCTTTGTCATCAAGGACAAAGGGCTGTGCTCCCCCTGAGTACATGCTGATATCTCTGCTCTGCTGTGCTGAACATGCTCCCCCTGACTGTAGGCAAGATCTGCAAAAAGATGTTCTTCAAGAAGAACCATGGCTTATACATCATAAAAGACCTTCCTATCCAAAAAGACTCGATACATACAACCATCACCCAACCAAGTGGGGATAAATCAAAAATTTACATATGACAACAGATCACAACAATCATCCCAAGCATAGTGGGGAAACCAAAATAGGCCGTTACATGACCTTGATAAGCAAATATACATGACATAGAGACGAAATATCAAGACTTATGACCAATAACTACTATCAGCAGCATCTGACAATCACTGTACATATCAGCAATCATGTTCACCTTCTGACCTTCTTTCTGCAACTCATCCACCTGAGCCAAAAAAAACTTGAGTACTAGACCCAAGAGGTTCTAAGGTAATGCCAACAATGCATTATTAGAAAATTGTCTACTCCCCCTGAATCTGTGCCTGATGGTCTCTGGCAGACCCATCTCAGACTCTTTCCAACCAGAGTCTACCCTTGCTGATTTTCTTCAGAACTCCATATACACGACTGCACCTGAATAAAACGGCGTATGTACGCGAATACCCCTCATCCAACTCGCGTACACCAACTTTTCTTGGAACAGACAAGCTTCAACAGCAGGATGAAGCATCAACGACTCCCAGCTTCTATCTGAGATATTCAAACGTTTCCCTGGGCAGTGGTTTGGTGAGTATATCAGTAACTTGTTCCTTAGAAGGAACATACTCCAATTTGACCTTTTGTTCCAACACTTGTTCCTGGAGAAAGTGATACTTGATCGGTATGTGCTTGGTTTTTGAATGCATGACTGGGTTCTTTGAAATGCTTATTGCACTTGTATTATCACATAAGATAGAGACAGGTGGATTACAAGTGATTTGAAAGTCCTGCAAGGTTTGCATCATCCAAAGGAGTTGTGTGCAACAAGATGCAGCAACAACATATTCTGCTTCAGCTGTAGATAAAGCAATCGAACTCTGTTTCTTGCTGAACCAAGATACTAATCTGGAACCCATAAAGAATGCACCGCCACTTGTGCTCTTCCTGTCATCCACGCTTCCGGCCCAATCTACATCTGTGTAAGCATGAAGAGTGAGATCTATATCTCTAGGATACCATAGGCCATAGTTTTGAGTTCCTTGAAGGTACTTGAAGATTCTTTTGACTGCCTGAAGATGAGTTTCCTTTGGGTTGGCTTGAAACCTTCCAACTATTCCCACTACATGCATAATATCTGGTTGTGTACCTGTCAAATAAAGCAAGCTCCCAATCATGGATCTATAGGTTGGTTGATGCACTGTTGCTGATTCATCATTTGCACTAAGGCTGCATCCCGTAACCATGGGGCTACATACTGGTTTCGAATCTTCCATGCCATACTTCTTCAAGATCTGCTTGAGGTACTTGGTTTGAGACAAGAAAATACCGCCTTCATTTTGTTGGATTTGCAATCCAAGAAAATATGTCAATTCTCCAAGTAATGACATTTCGAATTCTTTCTGCATCACCAAGGAAAATCTTTGACTCATAGCTTCTTCATTGCTCCCAAAGATAATATCATCTACATACACAACAAGTATTAGCAATTTGTTATTTTCAATTTTTATATATAGATTGCTATCTGCTGATCCTTTTGAAAATCCTTGTTGACGAAGGTATTTGTCCAACCGATAGTACCAAGCCCTTGGAGCTTGTTTAAGCCCATAGAGAGCCTTTTTAAATTTGCATACAAGATTTGGATCATTTCCAAGGATAAAGCCATCTGGTTGCTCAATGTACGCTTCTTCTTCTAAGTCTCCATTCAAAAAGGCTGACTTCACGTCCATTTGAAATACTTTGAATTTTTGAAAGCTAGAGAGGGCAAGGAACATTCTGATGGCCTCAAGTCTAGCAACAGGAGAAAAAGTTTCTTCAAAGTCTATTCCTTCATGTTGAGCATACCCTTTGCAAACAAACCTTGCCTTGTTTCTAATAACTTCCCCATTTTCATTCAACTTGTTCTTGAAGATCCATTTTCTTCCTATGACATTCTTGTCTTTTGGTCTAGGAACCAACTCCCAAGTGTTGTTCTTTTCGATCTACTCAAGCTCTTCATCCATTGCCTTAACCCAACACTCATCCTTACATGCTTGTTTTACATTTTGCGGTTCAGTGGAAGAGAGCAATGCCAAATAGCTTGAAGCTTCTGCTATTGTTCTTCTGGTTTGTATACCTGCCTCTTTCTGCCCCCAAATTTGAGATTATGGATGATTCTTCTGCACATATCTGGATGGAGTCTTCTCTTCTACCCTTATCTATTCCTCTGGTGCCTCTTGGGGTTCTTCTTCATCATCTGCCTGATTTGGAGAGTAGTCTTCATCCTCATCGATATTTTCATGATTTACTTGCCTGGGAATGTAACCTTTTTCATCAACCACTACATCAATACTGTCAACAATTCTTCCAAGTCTTTTATTGTAACACTTATGCTTTGCTGTAGGGAGAATAACCAAGAAGAATGCCTTCATCTTCTCTAGGTTCAAGTTTGCCAAGCTTCTCATCAGTATTCTTAATATAGCGTTTGCTCCCAAAAATTTTGAAATGCTTTACCGAAGGAGTCTCACCATACCATAGCTCATGAGGAGTTTGAGTGCTGTTCACTCGGACATTTGTTTTGTTGAGAATAACAACCGCAGCATATGCAGCTTCACCCCAGAAAGTTGCGGGAGTTCCGAATTCATCAAGCATAGCACGAGCCATTTGTTGGACTATTCTGTTCATCCTTTCTACCACTCCATTTTGCTGAGGAGTTTTAGCTGTGGAGAATTCCTTTCTTATCCCATGTTCTTCACAAAAATCAAAAAATTCATTTGAGGTAAACTCCCCACCTCTGTCGGACCTGAGGCACTTAATTTTGTAACCTGATTCATTCTCAACCAAGGCTTTGAAGGATTTGAATTTTTCGAATGCTTCATCTTTGTGCTTCATAAGTCCTAACCAAACAAACCTGGAGAAATCGTCAATGAATAATATCAAGTATTCTTCTCCTCGTGGTGTCCTTTTCCTAAAAGGACCACATACATTTGTATGGACTAGCTCGAGAGGCATGCTAGTTGATCCTTCCTTCTCCGGAAAGTTAGTTCTGGTTTGTTTTCCAAACTGACATGATTTGCATATGGTGTTGTCTGGAATTTTGATGTCTGGAAGACCACGAACTGCCTGATATTTGCATGCCTTCCTTATTTGTGAAAAGCTTAGATGCCCCAGCCTTCGGTGCCATAACCAATGTTCATCATCCTTGCTCAAATAGCATTGTTGTTGTCCTTCTTCAAATATGTATAGATTATTTGGAGTTCTTCTGCCTTTGATCACTGTTTTCCCTATATCAAGATCACGAACACAACACCCATTTGATCGAAATATTACTTGGGTTCCTTGGTCACACATCTGACTGACACTTAGAAGATTGTGCTTCAAGCCATCAACATACAAAACATTTCTAGCTTTGACTTTTTCTTTCAACTGAGCAGTGCCTTTTCCTTTTATAGTTGCAGGAGTATCATTTCCAAAAGAAACTTTCTTTCCCTTTTCTAAAGCAGAATATGATTCAAGTTTTTCTTTATCACCTGTCATATGCTTCGAACATCCACTGTCAATGTACCATATATTTTCCTATCCCTCTGCATAAAAGGATATCCCACATCTTTCTGTTTGTGGTTCCTTTATTCTCCATGTTCTTGTGCTTGAGGCTTGTTCCCTTGTCTGCGAACACCTGCTCCTGCATTCAGAATCTTCATGACCAAAGTTATTGCAAATAGAACATTCAACTTCATTTTCAAGAGCCGAAAAGTTATTGTAGGTCCTTTTTGTAATCCCAGTCATACTTCTATGTTTTTGAGCTTCTCTAGTCATGATTGTTTTATATGCAACACATTGAGCTGCTTTGTGACCAAAGTTATGGCAAGAGAAGCATTGTCCATTGAAGAAACTTTTGCGGTTATCAAATCTACCAGCCAAATGATTGTAATTTCTATTGTCATCCATTCTTGAAGCAAATTGAGAAGATTTTACTTGTGGCTGGTTGTACCTTTTGTTCACCCTTAAGAAGGATTGCCCCTCGTTTACCTGATAGTCTTTGTTTGTTCTTGATGTAATTCGTCCCTGCTTTACCTGGTGATCTCCATTGTGCTTTTGCTCATTTCTTCTTGCTGCATCAAGATAACTCTTTGAGGTGGATGCTTGATAAGTTTCTCCATTATACCCCAAACCTGTCTTGTTTAGTGGAGAACGCTGTACATTGATGATCTCAACCAGAGTTTCAGATACTTTGACAAATTTAAGATTAATAGCCTTTGTTTTCTCAATCTCTTTTCTAAGGCCAACAATTTCCCCTTCTAACTTTTCAAGATATTTTTCCTTTTCATCTATTTGTAATTGTAGAGTATCAATGATCATATTCTTTTCTTCTATACATGTCTTGAGTCTAGAAATTTCATCATAAAAGCTATCCACATCTATATCATCCATGTAGTCATCATCTTCAAAGGCCATTAAAAGTTTATAGTCATTACCTCATTCATCTTCATCACTATTTGATAGACCATTGCTGTCTTCATGAGTGTAGTAGCTCTTCTTATTTGCGTTCTGTTTCTTGTTACATCTAATAGGTTCCTTTCCCTTGTCGATCTTATCCTTATGAGGACATTTGGCAGCATAGTGACCTACTCTTCCACAAGAAAAGCATTTGAAGGGCAACTTACCTCTGAACCGTCCAGCACCCCATTGAAGATTTCTGACAAAATTTGATTCTTCTTCTTCTTCTGACCCATGTCCTGATTCATAGTACTCTCCTTTGCCTGAAGCCTTGAAGGCAGCTTCTCTCCTGTCAGATGGACCTCCTTTCCTCATTTCATAAGCAGTTAGAATTCCGTGTAGCTGAGACATAGTAAGCGTTCGTAGATTTTCTTTTTCTTCTATAGCAGACACTTTAGATTCAAACGTGGGGGACAATGATCTTAGAACTTTTTCAACCACAATAGACTCTTTTATTTCTTCACCCAAGTTTTTCATGAAATTAACAATCTCATCTACCCGAAGGAAATAGTTAGCCACACTTTCATAATTATACATTCTGAGATTCTCATATTGAATTCTGAGGGTTTGAAGTTTAGCACGCTTTACCTGTTCATCTCCTTCGTAGCTCAAGACAATCTTGTCCCATATTTCTTTTGCAGATTTATATTGTATAACCTTCACGATTTCTGTTTGAGATAAGCATCCTAGCAGAGTATTGACTGCTTTAGCATTTGTTTCATATTTCTTCTTCTCGACCGCATCTGTAGGAGTAGCTGAAGGAAAAGTGTACCCTGTATCTATGATATCCCAAACTTCTATACCAAGAGATTGAACATAGGAAGTAACTCTTACCTTCCAATAATTGAAGTTTGTCCCATCAAAAATTGGAGGCCTGATTGATGCTTCCCTCTCGTAGTTGCTCATGATGAATGATCTTCGTTCAAGCGATCAAGCTTCTCTGAAGGACCTGCTTTGATACCAATTGTTGGAAATAATACTAAGAGGGGGGGTGAATCAGTATTATCAAGCCAAATATTTCCTTTTCAAATTCCAGATGATATACGCTACTTCAGTTAATACAACCCACGTATATACGCAACTACAGATAAAGAAACCCGCGTATATAAATCAGACTTATAATTTGAATTATCTTTTAGATGTCAGTTATTAATCTGTGATTCAGATGCACATAAACAGTACCAGAAACAGTGAAACAGAGCAGAAGACAGTCACACACAAGAACACAAGATATAAGGAGGAAACCCAATGTGGGTGAAAACCCCCTGCTGCAATTCGTCTCTATCTTCTTTTTAATTAGAAACTTCTCTTTACAATGTCTTGTACTGGAGCAGACTTTACCAATACGCAGGCTGCAACCTGCAGAGAGCTACAACTCTCTCTCTCGTTTTCCAGCTTCCCTGGAAGGGAGCTTCAACCCCCTTAGTTCTTGTACTAGCTTGAGATACTAGTACGCAGGCTCCTACCTGCAGAAGGCTGCAACTTTCTCTTTGCTTTCAAGGACCTCGTTTCATTAATTTTCAGACTGGATCCACAAGTAACATCAATCAGACATCAAGAATTTATGCATAACCCAAACTCCTTTTCACCAATCAAAAGCTGAAACAACTAAGCACTCCTCTGACCACTAAACCCAGAACACAGTAACTGTAATCAAACACCAATTCTGAACCCAGAACACTGCAGTAATAAAACAGAAGCAGCTAGAACATAAATCAAGACATATACGCTACTTCACTGTTCATCAACCTGCGAGTATACGCTTCTATACCACAACCAACCTGCGTATACGCGTCTTTCATTCACAGAAAACGCGTATATACGCACCTTCAATTCACTGAACCTGCGTATAGATCTATAAAGGATAATTTATTCTTTTAAGCATTCAGACATTAGTTAACCCAGATTTATAGATCAAGAGTGTGCCACATATAACAGATCAAAATCATACAGAGATACCAATGTTCAAGCCTTGAGATTTAGATCCATCAATAGTCCTTATCCTTCTTGCGCTAAGGTTCCACCTTCATTCAGATCTAGATCTGCACCATAACCCAATCACCCGTATTCCAGATCTATCACAATATCAGATATTCAATAATTCAGATGATGCCTTGCCACATGATCTACTTCCTCTTTTATAGTTTTAGGCCTTCCTCAATACCACGGTCCAAAACCATAATAAACCAATACCAAGGGCCAAAAACCTGGGTTCAACTCTTCTACCGAGATACCATGGTCCACAACCAAAGGTTCAAATTCCAAGGACTAACAACCACAGACCAAAAATAAGTTTCCCATCATGTACGTGCTTTTATGTGCATAAAAGTGCATGTATATGCATACGCGACTTCGGAACGTATAAACCGCGTGTATACACGTCTTCGGCAAGATGTACCTGCGTATACAAGATTTCCTTCATTCTGAGCACTTGAACTGAGATCTGTCACCAAAGTGAGTTGCCATCAAGGACAACACCTGTACCATAGCGCCACATCTGTGCCAAAATGCCAACACATTTCGATTTTGAACCACTGAAGACTTAACTCATGCTAGACTAACAAGGTCCTCCTGGATCATTCCTCTCCACTTGAAATCTTTTGGACCACAAAAGTTTGACTAGATAGATAGTAGGTGAGGTTAGAACTCCCTCACTCTCCACCTTTCCTTGATGATATACCAATACATTCGATCAACAATATGAAAGTGATGATCCCGATGATGCTGATCATGGCACATTTTGAATCTCTAAACTGTTTCATCCATATGCAGTTTGCACAACTTGTGAAGGTGGTTAAAAAACCTGTTATGAACATCGAAATTGACTTCATTCCATGAAGTACCATGAATTAGTGATTCATAAACATCTTTGAAAATAGTCTCTACAGGATATTGTTCAATATTTTTGACATGTATTAAGAATGTATTTTGCGGAATGACGGAAATATTCAAAGACATTCTTGACATCATATCAACTACTTGACTTGATATACTTTCATGATCCCTGATTACTAAGTGAACTTGCTACAATAAGGCCATCAAATTGTAAGGTGACAACTGCTGCAACTTAGTTTTTTTTTTTAAAGTATCGAAGTGGCTGTTGATTAGCTTGAATCACTGTTTCCTCATTCATTAAATGATGTCTCCATTGATTAACACTTTTCCTTAATGCATAAGTTTCCCTTAGACGTACTGGATACTTTGACATTGCTTTAGAAAAGGCTTTGACATGAAAACAAATAGTCTTCCTCTCCACTTTAAAAGAGGATTAAAAACTATTTGAAACATGAAAGGGTGATACAATAAAAGAGAAATGTAACACTGACTTTCCCCATTACTGATCTACATCCCCGTAACTTATAACTCCCAAACTTGGACTCAAATGATACATTCTAATATTAGGAAGAGGATCTTTGGACATCAACTATAACTCATGTTGTATTCCCTGCTTATGAGTAAGATGTTTGGGTTCTTTAAATAGAACTAGAAAATTTTCTACCTTCTTGACCAAATATCTTTAAACTGAGACTCACAACTTGAACAAGTATCATGTTGATTCTTCTGTTATTCCTTTACACACATGAGTAGAAGTATATTATTTGAACTTGTTAATCACTTCATCTGATTAGCAACAACAAAATTCAAGTGATTTTTACTTTTATGTTCCGTGACAATAAATTCAACCCCATCTTTCTTAAGGTGATATTTATGCCCTCTCCTATAAAACACTGCATCACTATCATAAAGATAGGGACTTCCTAATACAACTCCACATATGTCTACTAGAACCAGATCTAATTCCACTTCATCAATTTAATTAGCTGTAATGGAAAATTTTAACTGACACTGCTTTGTGACTTTTATCTGAGTTGATTTATTCAACCAACCTAATGGGTATGGTCTTGGATGATTCTATGTCTCCAAACCCAAGTTCTTAACTAAATATTCAGATATTAAATTTTCTTGTGATCCACTGTCAAACATTTTATCTATATATGTGTGCTTAGAAGTTATCCTTACGTGAAATAGTCCAACGCTTTTATCCTCATTTGAAGGATTTATGTTTGATGAAGATGCAGTAGTATTAGAACTTGAACCAATGTAAAAAAAATTACCTATCGAAACTATGGCAGTTATCCTCCTTTCATCACCTGAATCAGAGCCTAGATCTTGTTGGATTGATTCATTTTCTTTCTTTTCATCCTTCTCCTTAAGGAACTTCTTTTTCTTAACTTTGGGATGAAGTTTCCAACACCTAGATTCATCATGACCAACACTTTGGCAATTGGAGCAAGTATGTCTTTCCTTCTGAGTTGTCGCTGATCTGTTTCCTTTCGAATTCTTCTTCCTCTTGCTGTCATTGGAATCATTTATTTCCAACTCTTTGGATGATTGTGGTGGAAACTTGAATGGTCTGCCACCTGACTCAATATGTATGGCTTGAACACACACTTCATCAAAGTCATCAGGATTAAACATCAATAATGTATGCTACAAATATGAATGTAAATTCTCGATGTATTTTAACAAAGTTTCATGTGTATCCAATGAAATACCAAATGCCAATGCTTTCTTTCTGAACTCCTGCGTAAACTCCTGAACACTCTTCCATTTACCTTGCCTCAAGTGCTACCAATCAATAACAACTTGCTACATGTATCCTAAAGGATAGAATTGTTTCCTTAGAGACTTTAAAAACTTATACTATGAGGAGATGACTTCACCTTTCCACTTTACATCTATTTGAGTTTTACTTTCCCACCAGATTAAAGTTGTTCCCCCCATTCTAAGTGTAGTTAACTGAATTTTCATTTTATCATCAGAAATGCTCTAAATATGACAATACACTTCTAGCTGCTTAATCCACTTACCTAAATTTTCAAATTTATTTCATCATCATAAATAGGTAACTCAAATTTTACATCAAGTTTCAAAAGAGATTTTTTCTTAGGTTTCTTTTTTGTTTCAAAATATAAACTGGAAGAAGAAGACGAACATGATGATGATGAAGATGATGGAGGTGAAGGAGGTTTATCACCCTTGCATTTACCCTAGTCCTGATTCAATGTCTTTGAAGAAGAAGCTGCACCTCTCACCTTCTTATCTTCATAAAGTTCTCCCAGCATCTGCTGCATACTCAAGAATGCTTGCTGAAATTTTTCCTCACTCATCTTTCAGGAGTTTCACCTACATCAGATCGTGTCATGGTTACTTATGAGTGACTCTTCGCTTTCCAATCTCTGAATTGATCTCCTCAAGGATTCATTCTCGTCGTTGTGGCTTAGACCTGGTTAACATTCACTAGAAATATTCTACAAATGTAACCTACTCTCATACCAAAATATATGATCTGAAATGATCATACATTAAACTGAAGTATAATAGATTAATGCCATCAGTGAACTGAATGTTAACATAAAGTTCCTTAACTGTGAGAATTGACTGAAAACAAAGACTTTACGACAAAAGTGAAACATAAGAAAGATGCAAACATAAGTAAAAAGAAGCAAAAACACAGCGATACGAGACACCAATATTTATTACAAAGTTCATCCCTGATGGACTACGTCTCTGGGTCTGCTTTCAAGATGGTCATCTACTTTATTAGGATTGAATGTGAAGAGATATATTACACAGAAAATTAACCAAAGTGATTGTGCATGCAATCACTTCTAGTCACATCACAAGAAATCTCTTTGAATTAAATTTCCAACGCCTGTCCTGGTTCCCAATTCTGACTCTCGATGCTCCTGTTACGCTGAAAACAATACAACCTGTTTCCCCTAGAATCTGCATACAAAAATCTAAAAACCACTCCCTCACTTTTCAACGAGCCAAACCGTTTTTATAACCCTCCAAATTCATTCGAACTCCTTAGTCTGAGTTTAGGAATGCACAAGGTGACTTTTAGGGTTAATGTAGGGTTTTTGGTTAATGATTTAATTCCATTAAGTCTTATGTGTAATTAATTAACAACATTTGAACCAAATAATCATAAAAACCCTCATTGCAACCTTATTATAGCCCAAGGACTGTTAATAGTTATCTAACTGAGTGGAGACACGAACATTGCATGTGAACAGGTTGATAACCCACGGTTATCGCCCTGACAGTTCCACTGACTGCCCAAATGACTGCGCGGTCAGCTGCACTGCGTCCACATGCCAAGGTTCTGATGAATGTTTGAATGTTATGTTTAACCCGATGGTTCTGACATCGTGGTAGCTATCTCCACCGATCACATGACAATGGTTACAGTTACAGTTATGGTTGATATCTCTGCGCTACACGACGGTGACTGCTCAGTATTCACACGTTGCAGTTATGACCAGAGGTTAGGGACCCACGGTTTAACTGTTTGGTAATATTTTATGTGGTTTAGCAATGTTTTAAATGGCTTAAGAGGATTTATTGTTAGGGTTAATGCATTTTAATGCATGGATTAGGCTTTGTGTCATAGGTTTTAGATCAATGTGTTAGGGTTTATGTCTTAGGTTTTTAGATCCTTAGACCTTTACACCTTTTGATTAAAAAAAAACAAATGCACACCTCTTCGTCACAAAGTGACATTTGTCAACATCATATGATGAAAAACACATGTCGAAAACCAAACCCTCATGGAACTAACGAAAAAAACATGTCAACAAACAGGTACAAAACCATGTCCTTCGAACACCATGAAAACCATATCAAACATGGACATTACCAGAAATGAAAATCAACACTAGACAAGCTTAACCATAAACATCACTATCAAAGCTGAAGATACTGGAAACTGAATGTTGATAACGAATACTGGTGAAGTTAATAAAGTTCAAGAACTCATCGAACATGATCGAATATGATCATTTGAATACCATTTGGATTTTGAACCACTGAAGACTCTGCTCATGCTGGACTGACAAGATCCTCCTGGATCAATCCTCTCCACTTGAAATCTTTTAGACTACAAAATTTTGACTATACAAATAGTAGGTGAGCGTAGAGCTCCCTCACTCTCCACATTTCCTTGATGATGTACCAATACATTCGATCAAAAAACTGAAAGTGATGACCCTGATCATGCTAATCATGGCACATTTTGAATCTATGAACTCTTTCATCCATCTACAGTATGCATAACTTGTGAAGGTGGTTAAACGACCTGTTATGAACATGGAAATTGGATTCTTTCCATGAAGTACCATGAATTAGTGATTCATAAACATCTTTGAAAACAATCTCTGCAAGATATTGTTCAATAATTTTGATATGTATTAATATTTATTTTGCAGAATGACATAAACATTCAAAGACATTCTTGACATCATATATAATACTTGACTTGATATACTTTCATGATCCCTGATTACTAAGTGAACTTGCTGCAAAAAACCCATCAAAATGTAACGTAACAACTGCTACAACTTAGCTTGTCTTTTAAAGTATCAAAGTGGTTGTTGATTAGTTTGAATCACTATTTCCTCATTCATTAAACGATGTCTCCATTGATTGTTGGAAATAATACTGAGAGGGGGGGGGGGTGAATCAGTATTATCACATTAATAAAACTTTTTCATTTCCATAATCAGATTCATATATGCTACTTCCACAACTTCTTATGATTAAGTTAATTGATCTTCAATGAGTGCATTAGAACATTATCAACCATATTATCAGTTAACAGATGCAGTAACATAGAATAGATCATCACACATAAGGCACACACATGAACACCATGATATAAGGTGGAAACCCAATGCGGGAGAAAACCACCTGCTGCAAGTCATCTCAATCTTCTTCTTAATAAGAAAATTCTTTTACAATATTTGTACTGGTGCAGTCTTATACCAGTACGGGAGCTACAACCCCCTTTTCTCTTGTACTAGCTGATCCATTTACTAGTACGCAGGCTGCTACCTGCTACAATGCTCCAAAGATTTCCTTTAGCTCTTGTACTAGCTTAGATACTAGTACGTAGGTGCTGGCCTACAATCTTTTCTCCTCCATGTACCACGTTTCATCAATTTTCAGACTGGATACACTGAAGCACAACACATAATCTGAAAGGTCACATTTCATCCAATTTTAATACTGGGCCCAACAACATTGAAGCACATAATCAAACAACCTTCTGAAATACCCAAGCACTAGATCAATACATATAGAAGTGAGTCATCAATCAGATCTAGTCCATCAAATCACATAAAATGAGTCAATAAGAACCTGATCCATTCATCCATTAATGTATAAACATTTAACCAATCACTGCTGTTATCAGAACTTAATACCAGAAACCAGACATCACTTCAAAACCCAGAACACAACAATAAACAGGGGCAGCTAAATAGATTTCATGAGAAGTACGTAGCTTCACCCATATAACAGCTGCGTAGAAGTACGCATTGTTTCCAACTACGTTCCTGCGTACCCACGCACTGTGCCTCACAGACTTCCTGCGTACCTGTGCTCTCTGTCCAATGAATTGCCTACGCGCCTCCGCATCTGTAGCGCTTCTGGGCCTGCGTATCTGCGCACCTGCAGCACTTCTGCGCCTGCGTATCTCTGCACTTTTCTTTCACTGTACTTGCGTACCTACGAGTATAGATAATTTCAAGACTTCAAGAATAACCCAGACTGTCAGATCTACAGATCTGAACATGCGCCGAGGAGATATCAACCCATTAGTAGATCCGACTTGTAATTCTCATGTTTCTCCTTGATATTGATTCAACTTTCTATCACAAACCGATTACAAGAATTTTAGGTCTAGCTTCTCTTAAGATCTTCTAATTTCACCAGTGTCTAGCCAAATGATCTCCTTTTCTTTATATAGGCAAGTTGTTCCTAAAATCATGGATCAATACCATAGATAACCAATACAAGGGGCCCAAAAACATGGGGCTCAATAATAATAATAATAATATAAAACAATACCACTGACCAAACCATAGGATCAAATACGTCGGCCTAAATACCACGGGCCAAACCCCACGTGAGTGCGCTTCGCTGCCTTGAAGTGAGTGAACTGGGGTCCGCACCTTTTACATGGTGAACTTGCGGGTATGTACGCACCTTTTCTAAGACATGCCTGCATGTCCGCACCTTTTGTACGGTGTGCCTGCGTACCCCTTCTTTTCTTCAAATATTTGATAGCTGATCATCAATCTCTGCTACTGAACTGATGTACAGTGATCCATCACCTGTATAAGTTGCCATTAAGGACAACACTTTAGCCATAATGCCAACAATCTACCCCTTTGGACTTGATGGCAAAGCTTACTAAGAACTTGCCATTTGATTCCTTTGAACTGTCCTGCATTTATGTATTATGTCACATCTCATATCTCTTCTGTAGATTCATCTGAATGTATATAAGTGAGATGTTCTTTTATGAGAGGGTTTCCATCAAGTACAACACATGCATCATAATGCCAACAATCTCCCCCTTTGGACTTGATGGAAACAACACCAAATCACTCTCCCCCTTTGACATCAAGGGCAAAGGGTTATGCTCCCCCTAAGTACATGCTCCCCTTGACTATAAACCAGATCTGCTGAAGTCTCTGAATGAGCTCCCCCTTTGTATATGCCATGGTGCATCAATCTGATAATGCTCTTTCTGAGAATAAGCTGAAATATCTGCTCTGCTATATAGAGCTGTTCATGCTCAAGCTCCCCCTGACTGTAAGCAAGGTCTGCAAAAAGATGTTCTACAAGAAGAACATGACTCTATATATCATACATGACCTTCCTATCACCAAAAGACTTAATACATACATCCATCACCCAACCAAGTGAGGATACATCAGGAACTAAATGCATTACATCTTCATCCCAGGCATAGTGGGAAACCAACATAGGTCGTTGCATGACCTGAAGAGATGACTACAATAAATAGAGACACACTATTACATCATGAGTCGTGATATGACATTTATAACAGAGACCAATCACCTAAGATAAACATCAGCAAAAACACTGTATGATCTACTCCATAACATCTTTTATCATAAGGAGAAACACCAAAGCCATCCAGATCATCATTTGGGAATATCTGCATCAATCAACATATGTACGTAACAACCTATCATCATATAGGTAAGAGCTTATCATCATTATCATCCATGTATCCGGCCAACAATCCTCATCCATATATGTGCTAAGAACAATAGGAATCCTGCATCATAACTATACTATATGATCTTTATGCATATGACGACAACAGCATATGAGTGACTCATCATCAAAAGAAGATGTGAATTCAAGCCTTAAGCACCACATATGTAGCATCTGATCTAAAAATCAACTCATAACCACATCATAGCAAGATTAGCCATATAATCTTCATCACCAAGGACTATTAACCATAATGCCAACAATGCATTAAAAACATATGCTCCCCCTAAACTGGTGCCATCTGTTAGATCTTATCAACAAGAAAAGTCAGCAAATAAATCCCTTAAGACAGATACGCAATTTCTCATTATATGACCTGCATGGCTCCGCACTTTGTCTTTCGCTCCTTTGCATATCCCCGCACCTGACTTTCTGTGTTTTTGTGTATTCACGCAGATAGCCTTCTTTTACAGTGCGTACCCACACACCTGTGCCATCAATTGTGCCGCGTACCTCACGCATTCTTTTCTTCTATCGCGCCGCGTACTTCTATGTACCTCCGTAGGTTTTCCTTCTATCGCGCCGCGTACCTCCAATCTTGCTCCGCACTGCTTCTTCTGTCTCGCCGCGTCCGTCCGCATGTGCCCTTTTGTTACTCTGCGTACTTATACTGTACCTTCGCAGCTCGACCTCCTATGTCGCCACGTACCTACGCACCAAGACCATTGCTGCGTTGCGTACCCACGCACTTTCACTGTGTATCACCTGTGTACCTCTGATTAGAACCCAATTAACAGTCCTCCTCTGTGCCACTGACATTGAGATTCTCAGTTCTGATCTTGTGCTCGAAAGATCATACTTCATAGATTCACTTCCAACTTCGCTTTGCCTACTGCCTTTCTTCAAACAATCATATACGCGATTGTGCAGTATCCAACTCGCGTATATACGCGACTTCCATTTATAGAGTTTGCATATGAGATTCAGGACACTGAAATTTTGTACTTTCAGCTCCCTCTGATTCTGGTATGTCTGTACGTTGTGCTGTGCCACCTTTTTCTGACTGTACTTACTTTTTCCTCCATATCTTCAAGCGTGATGATGACATTTTCTCCTTTTGATATGGTGCCCACACTTTGTTCCTGCATTCCTTAGCTATATGTCCAAACTTGTTACATGCATAACATCTTACATGTTTCATATTCCTTTTGTAGCAATCAGCAGCTTTATGACCATACATATTGCAAGCAAAGAAATATCCATTAAAGTACCTTGAATGTGATGATCTTTCTGCATAATGGTCTTGAAACCTTCTTCTTCTACATCTAGCTGCAACATGTCCAAGATTATGACATACATAACATTCAACATTATTCATAGGAGGAGTAAAGGATTTTCTTTGAGGAATCTCTTTCCTTGGTTGATGATGAGATTGATCTTTCATATCTTCATTGATCAATTTAGATTTTTCTTTAGAGTTCCTTGCCTCACCTTGTGAACTTGATTCACCTTCAACATTTTCATGGAAGCCAAGACCAGTCTTTATAACAGGAGACCTTTGACTACTAAGAATATCATCCAAGACTTTAGAACTATCTTGAAATCGTAAAAGCTTATCCTTTTCTTCTAATTTACCTTTCAAGATATTTACCTCAACCTGAAGTTGTTGTTCCTTTCATAGACATTGCTTCTTCATGTCTTCTTCAGCTTTTCTTCCTTCATCCATTTGTTGCCTTAGTTTGAGTATCTCCTTTTCTTGTTCTTCATTCAGATCCTGCTGCATTTGACGAACTCTGAAGGCACATTCCAGCTGGGATTTTAAGCTGATGACTTCGTTGTCTTGTTTTTCAATTGCTTGATGTAGATCTTCATTCTGCTTCTTTGATTCTTCAAGATATCCTTTTAGTGAGAGGATTGTAGCTTCAAGATTTTCTATGGTTGTGCTTCTTTCGTTGACTTCTTTTCTTAATGATGTCACTTCATGCTGCAATTTTTGACATTGGTCTTCCTTGTCCTTGAGTAGTTTTCTTACCTTGTTTCCTTCTTCTAGTTGGGCCTTTAGTTTGGTAGCTTCTTCTTTGAAGTGACATTCCCTTTTGTTCAATAGATCTTGTTGATCTCTAATTTTGCCTGTCAGCCTTTTAAATTCTGCCTCTATTTGATATCTTTCTTGTTCACCCATAAGAGCAAATTCAGTAGTTTCGCTATCACTTTCATATCTTCCAAAAGGAAAGATAGTTGGAACATCAGAGGATAATATATTCATACCTGATAATGATTCTGAATCTGAAGAGCTTCTTATACCTAATCCCCAATCGATTCTCCCATTGTCATAGTTCTTCTGAGATGTCTTCTTCTTCTTATGAGCTTTCTTCTTAAGCTTCTTTCCCATTGTTCCATAGATCTCCTTCAAGCGATCAAGCTTCTACCAAAGGACCCGCTCTGATACCAATTGTTGGAAATAATACTGAGAGGGGGGGGGTGAATCAGTATTATCACATTAATAAAACTTTTTCATTTCCATAATCAGATTCATATATGTTACTTCCACAACTTCTTATGATTAAGTTAATTGATCTTCAATGAGTGCATTAGAACATTATCAACCATATTATCAGTTAACAGATGCAGTAACATAGAATAGATCATCACACATAAGGCACACACATGAACACCATGATATAAGGTGGAAACCCAATGCGGGAGAAAACCACCTGCTGCAAGTCATCTCAATCTTCTTCTTAATAAGAAAATTCTTTTACAATATTTGTACTGGGGCAGTCTTATACCAGTACGGGAGCTACAACCCCCTTTTCTCTTGTACTAGCTGATCCATTTACTAGTACGCATGCTGCTACCTGCTACAATGCTCCAAATATTTCCTTTAGCTCTTGTACTAGCTTAGATACTAGTACGTAGGTGCTGGCCTACAATCTTTTCTCCTCCATGTACCACGTTTCATCAATTTTCAGACTGGATACACTGAAGCACAACACATAATTTGAAAGGCCACATTTCATCCAATTTTCATACTGGGCCCAACAACATTGAAGCACATAATCAAACAACCTTCTGAAATACCCAAGCACTAGATCAATACATATAGAAGTGAGTCATCAATCAGATCTAGTCCATCAGATCACATAAAATGAGTCAATAAGAACCTGATCCATTCATCCGTTAATGTATAAAAATTTAATCAATCACTGCTGTTATCAGAACTTAATACCAGAAACCAGACATCACTTCAAAACCCAGAACACAACAATAAACAGGGGCAACTAAATAGATTTCATGAGAAGTACGCAGCTTCACCCATATAATACCTGCGTAGAAGTACGCACTGTTTCCAACTGCGTTCCTGCGTACCCACGCACTGTGCCTCACAGAATTCCTGCGTACCTACGCTCTGTGTCCAATGAACTGCCTGCATGCCTCCGCATCTGCAGTGCTTCTCGGCCTGCGTATCTGCGCACCTGCAGCACTTCTGCGCCTGCGTATCTCCGCACTTTTCTTTCACTGTACTTGCGTACCTGTGGGTATAGATAATTTCAAGACTTCAAGAATAACCCAGACTGTCAGATCTACAGATCTGAACATGCGCCGAGGAGATATCAACCCATTAGTAGATCCGACTTGTAATTCTCATGTTTCTCCTTGATATTGATTCAACTTTCTCTCACAAACCGATTACAAGAATTTCAGATCTAGCTTCTCTTAAGATCTTCTAATTTCACCAGTGTCTAGCCAAATGATCTCCTTTTCTTTATATAGGCCGTCTCTTCCTAAAATCATGGATCAATACCATAGATAACCAATACAAGGGGCCCAAAAACATGGGGCTCAATAATAATAATAATAATATAAAACAATACCACTGACCAAACCATAGGATCAAATACGTCGGCCTAAATACCACGGGCCAAACCCCACGTGAGTGCGCTTCTGTGCCTTGAAGTGAGTGAACTGGGGTCCGCACCTTTTACATGGTGAACTTGCGGGTATGTACGCACCTTTTCTAAGACATGCCTGCGTGTCCGCACCTTTTGTACGGTGTGCCTGCGTACCCCTTATTTTCTTCAATATTTGATAGCTGATCATCAATCTCTGCTACTGAACTGATGTACAGTGATCCATCACCTGTATAAGTTGCCATCAAGGACAACACTTTAGCCATAATGCCAACATTGATTAACACTTTTCCTTAATGCATAAGTTTCCCTTGGATGTACTGGATAATTTGACATTGCTTTAGAAAATGATTTGACATGAAAACAAATAGTCTTCCTCTCCACTTTAAAAGAGGCTTCAAAACTATTTGAAACATGAAATGGTGATACAATACAAGAGAAATGTAACACTGACTTTCCCCAATAATGATCTGCATCCTTGTAGCTTATAACTCCCAAACTTGGACTAAAATGATACATTATAACATTAGGAGGAGGAGCTTTGGAAATCAACTGTAACTCATGTTGTATTCCCTGCATGTGAGTAAGATGTTTGTGTTCTTTATATAGAACTGGAAAAGGTTCTACCTTCTTGACCAAATTATCTTTAAACTGAGACTCACAAATTGAACAAGTATCATGTTGATTCTTATGTTGTTCGTTTACACACATGAGTACAAATATCTTATTTAAACTTATTAATCGCTTCATATGATTAGCAACAACTAAATTCAAGTGAGTTTTACTTTTATGTGCCATGACAATAAATTCAACCCCATCTTTCTTAAGGTGATATTTATGCCCTCTCCTATAAAACACTGCATCACTATCATAAAGATAAGGAATTCCTAAAACAACTCCACATATGTCTACTAGAACCACTTCTAATTCCACTTCATCAATGTAATTAGCTGTAATGGAAAATTTTAACCGACACTGCTTTGTGACTTTTATCTGAGTTGATTTATTTAGCCAACCTAATGGGTATGGTCTTGGATGATTCTGTGTCTCCAAACCCAAGTTCTTAACTAAATATTCAGATATTAAATTTGCTTGTGATCCACTGTCAAACATTTTATCTATATTTGTGTGCTTAGAAGTTATCCTTATGTGAAATAGTTCAACTCTTTTATCCTCATTTGAAGGATTTATGTTTAATGAAGATGCAGTAGTATTAGAACTTGAACCAGTGTCAAAAGTTTTACCTATCAAAACTATGGCAGTTATCCTCCTTTCATCACCTGAATCGAAGCCTAGATCTTGTTGGATTGCTTCATTTTCTTTCTTTTCATCCTTTTCGTTAAGGAACTTCTTTGGCTTAAATTTGGGATGATGTTTCCAACACATAGATTCATCATGACCAACACTCTAGCAATGGGAACAAGTACGTCTTTCCTTCTAAGTTGTCACTGATTTGTTTCCTTTCGAATTGTTCTTCCTCTTACTGTCATTGGAATCCTTTATTTCCAACTCTTTGGATGATTGTGGTGGAAACTTGAATAGTCTACCACCTGACTCAATATGTATGGCTTGAACACACACTTCATCAAACTCATCAGGATTAAAAATAAATAATGTATGCTACAAATATGAATGTAAACTCTCGATGTATTTTAATAAAGTTTTAGGTGTATCCAATGAAATACCAAACACCAATTCTTCCTTTCTGAACTCCTGCGTAAACTCCTGAACACTCTTCCCTTTACCTTGCCTCAAGTGCTGCCAATCAATAACAACTAGCTACATGTATCCTAAAGGATAGAATTGTTTCCTAAGAGATTTTAAAAACTTATACTATGAGGAGATGAATTTATGTTTTTGCTTTACATCTATTTCAATTTTTCTTTCCCACCAGATTAAAGTTGTTCCCCCCATTCTAAGTGTAGCTAACTCAATTTTCATTTTATCGTCAGAAATGCTCTAAATATGACGATACACTTCTAACTACTTAATCCAGTCATCTAAATTTTCAGGATTTATTTCGCCATCATAAATAGGTAACTCAAATTTTACATCAAGCTTCAAAAGAGATGTTTTTTGAGGTTGCTTTTATGTTTCAGAAACTGAACTAGAAGAAGAAGAAGATGATGATGATGATGGAGATGATGGAGGCGAAGTAGGTTTACCAGCCTTGCCTTTACCCTTTTCCTTCTTTGATGTCTTTGAAGAAGAAGCTGCATCTCTCGCCATCTTATCTTCGTAAAGTTCTCCCAACATCTGATGCACAGTCAAGAACTCTTGCTGAAATTCTTCATCGCTTATCCTGGTTTCAGGAATTTCACCTACATTAGATCTTGGCATGGTTGACTTATGAGCGACTCTTCACTTTCCAATCTCTAGATCGACCTCCTCGAGGATTCCTTCTATAAGTTGTGACTTAGACCTGGTTAACATTCAATAGTAAAATTCTACAAATGCAACCTGCTCTAATACCAAATTTTATGATCTGAAATGATCATACATTAAATTGAAGTAGAATTGATTAGTGCCATTAGTGAACTGAATGATAACTTAAAATGCATTAACCGTGAGAACTGATTGAAAACAAAGAATTTATGACAGAAGTGAAACATAAGCATGATGCAAATAGAAGTGAAAGGAAAAAAAATACAGTGATACCAGATGACATTATTGAATACAGAGTTCATCCCTAATGGACTACGTCTCCAGGTCCACTTTCAAGATGGGCGTCTGCTTTATTAGGACTAAATCCAAAGAGATAGTGTTGGAAATAATACTGAGGGGGGGGGGGATCAGTATTATCTAGCAATTTACCAAATCTTCCTTATTTGATCTTTTGAAATATTCTTGCATATCAGTACCATAAAACAATGAGCATGATTAAAGAAAATAGACAGTCACACCAAAGAACACAAGATGTAAGGTGGAAACCCAATGCGGGAGAAAAACCACCTGCTGCAATAATGTCTCTATCTTCTTTCAAGAAATTCTTTTTACAATGATTTTGTACTGGTGCAGTCCTTTACCAGCACGCAGGCTGCAACCTGCAAAGAGCTACAACTCTTTCTCGTTTTCCAGACTTCTCCTGGAAGGGAGCTACAACCCCCTACTTCTTTTCAAAATGATCAACAAGTATACAACAGATACAGTCTACTACAGATATCAGATCAGTAATTACAGAAACAACCCAGAACACCTTATGAACAGAAATATACAGTTAACAGATCATCTTGAGACAGGGACGCATATGTTCTTTCTGTGGCCTGCGACTGGACGCAGTATACCTTATGCTGTTCTGCGTGCAGACGCACTGTTCCTTTTGCTTGTCTGCGACCGACGCACATATCAACACTATCGCGCCGCATCTTTCGCTTCAGAGACGCACCCAATACCACAGTCGCGCCGCGTCCTTTGCTTAAGAGACGCACCCGATCCTTTACTGTACTGCGTCCCGGCGCACTTTCCCTTCACTGAATCTGCGTCCCTTTAGATATAGAAGATAAGAGGACTTTAGAACCAACCCAAACACTCAGATCCACAGATCTGATCATGCGCCATATAGATCGTAGTCCATTAGAAGATTTACCCTTAAAGATATGGACTAGATCACACCAAGAGATGATCAACCAAGATGATGCTTAATCCAAATGAACTCCTTTGCTTTATATAGGCAAGCTTCTCCCCAAAGCGTGGAACAATACCACGAGCCGACACCATAGAAACACGCAACCGTTGGCTAGATACCACACAAGAAGCCCCCACGAGCTTTTCTCTACCTTGAAATGTGTGCACTGGGCGGACGCACCTTCTGAACGGCTGGCCGGCGTTCCTGGACGCGGGTTCTGTATGGAATACCTGCGGGGACGCGCTTGCTGAACAAAATTTCCTGCGTCCTTCTTGATTTACCACCTGAAAGCGTTTGCCATCAAGTACAACACCTGAATCATAATGCCAACAAACTCCCCCTTTGGACTTGATGGCAATCACATAATCTTCAGCTTCATCATTCTCCCCCTTTGACATCAAGAGCAAAGGGTATGCTCCCCCTATGCGCATGCTTCTCCAGAATTGTAACCAGAAATCCATCATGAAGAAGACAGAGACATATTGCAGCTATTTCCAAGATCTCCTTCTCCATAATGCCAACAATGCATTATGTGCTCCCCCTGAGCCTATACCATCAATAGGAAGATGGTCAACAGTGAGATGATGCATCAACAACCCCTAGCTTTTGCGTGAGGTATTCAAAAGTGTCCCTGGGCAACGGTTTGGTGAAAATATCAGCAACTTGTTGCTTAGAAGGAACATACTCCAACTTGACCTTCTGTTCAAGTACTTGTTCCCGGAGAAAATGGTACTTGATTGGTATGTGCTTGGTTTTTGAATGCATAACCGGATTCTTTGAGATGCTGATTGCACTTGTGTTGTCACATAAGATAGGAATAGGAGGTGTACAAGTGATTTGATAATCCTGCAAAGTCTGCATCATCCAAAGAAGTTGGGTGCAACAAGATGCAGCCGCAACATATTCCGCTTCAGCTGTAGACAAGGCAATTGAACTCTGTTTCTTGCTGAACCAAGATACCAGTCTAGAACCCATAAAGAATGCACCACCACTTGTGCTTTTCCTGTCATCCACGCTTCCGGCCCAATCTGCATCTGTATAAGCATGAAGAGTGAGATCTGTATCTCTAGGATACCATAGGCCATAATTTTGAGTCCCTTGAAGATATTTGAAGATTCTCTTTACTGCTTGAAGATGAGTCTCCTTTGGATTTGCCTGAAACCTTCCAACTATTCCAACTGCATGCATGATGTCTGGTCGGGTACCTGTCAAATATAGTAGACTTCCAATCATAGATCTGTAGGTTGGTTGATGAACTGCTGCAGATTCGTCATTTGCACTGAGACTACATCCTGTAACCATGGGTGTACATACTGGTTTTGCATCTTCCATGCCATATTTCTTCAAAATCTGCTTGAGATACTTGGTTTGAGATAAAAGGATTCCTCCTTTCTTTTGTTGGATTTGCAAACCAAGAAAGTATGTCAGTTCTCCTAGCAAGGACATCTCAAATTCTTTCTGCATGACTGAGGCAAAGCTTTGACTCATAGCTTCTTCATTACTGCCAAAAATAATGTCATCTACATACACAACAAGTATTAGTAATTTGTCATTTTCAACTTTTATATAAAGATTGCTATCTGCTGAACCTTTTGAGAAACCTTGTTGATGAAGATATTTGTCCAACCGGTAGTACCAAGCCCTTGGAGCTTGTTTGAGACCATAGAGAGCCTTTTTTAATCGGCATACAAGATTTGGATCGTTTCCAAGAATGAAACCATCTGGCTGTTCAATGTACACTTCTTCATCCAAGTCTCCATTCAGAAAAGCTGATTTCACATCCATTTGAAATACTTTGAAGTTCTGACAACTTGAGAGAGCAAGAAACATTCGGATGGCCTCAAGTCTTGCAACAGGAGCAAAAGTTTCTTCAAAGTCTATTCCTTCTTGCTGTGCATACCCTTTACAAACAAGTCTGGCTTTGTTTCTAATTACTTCTCCATTTTCATTCAATTTATTTTTGAAAACCCATTTTGTTCCGATAACATTCTTATCCTTTGGTCTAGGAACCAGCTCCCAAGTATTGTTCTTTTCGATTTGCTCAAGTTCTTCATCCATTGCTTTCACCCAACATTCATCTTTGCATGCTTCTTTCACATTTTGTGGTTCAGTAGAGGAGAGTAATGCCAAATAACTTGAAGCTTCTGCAACTGTTCTTCTAGTTTGTATACCTGCTTCCTTTTGTCCCATGATCTGAGATTCTGGATGGTTCTTTAGAACATATCTGGATGGAGTCTTTTCTTCTATTCTTGTTCTTTCTTCTGCTTCTTCGTGAGGTCCGTCTTGAGATTGTTCTTGCGGTTCTTCTTCTTCATCATTCTGTCTTTGAGGGTAGCTTTCATCTTCTTCAATGTCTTCACGATGTATTTGCCTAGGAATGTATCCTTTCTCATCAACCACTACATCAATGCTTTCAACAATTCTGCCAAGTCTTTTATTGTAGCATTTGTATGCTTTGCTATGTGGAGAGTAGCCAAGAAGAATTCCTTCATCTGCTCTAGGATCAAGTTTGCCAAGCTGCTCCTCAGTATTTTTGATATAGCATTTGCTCCCAAAGATTTTGAAGTGCTTTACTGAAGGAGTTTTACCACTCCAGAGCTCATGAGGAGTTTGAGTGCTGTTCACTCGGACATTTGTCTTGTTGAGAATAATAACTGCCGCATGTGCAGCTTCACCCCAGAAGGTTGCAGGAGTTCCTGATTCATCAAGCATAGCACGAGCCATTTGCTGGACTGTTCTGTTCATTCTTTCCACTACTCCATTTTGCTGAGGAGTTCTAGCTGTAGAAAATTCTCTCCTTATTCCATGTTCATCACAGAAATCGAAAAATTCATTTGAAGTAAATTCTCCACCTCTGTCGGATCTGAGGCACTTAATCTTGTGACCTGATTCATTTTCAGCCAAGGCTTTGAAGGATTTGAATTTTTCGAACGCTTCATCTTTGTGCTTCATAAGTCCCAACCAAACAAACCTGGAGAAATCGTCAATAAATAATATCAAGTATTCCTCTCCTCTAGGTGTTCTTTTTCTGAATGGTCCACATACATCTGTATGTACTAGCTCCAGAGGCATACTGGCTGATCCTTCTTTCTCTGGAAAGTTAGTTCTAGTCTGTTTTCCAAACTGACATGATCTGCACATGGTGTTGTCAGGAATTTTGATATCTGGAAGATCGCGAACTGCCTGATATTTGCAAGCTTTCCTTATTTGTGAGAAACTTAGATGTCCCAATCTTCGATGCCATAACCAGTGCTCTTCATCCTTGCTTAAATAGCATTGTTGTTGTTCTTCATCAAAAATGTATAGATTATTTGAAGTTCTTTTTCCTTTGAGAACTGTTTTACCTGTATCAAGATCACGAACAAGACATCCATTTGATCTGAATATAACCTCGGTTCTTTGATCACACATCTGGCTTACACTTAGAAGATTATGCTTTAGTCCGTCAACAAACAAAACATTTCCAGCCTTAACATCTTCTTTTAAAGGAGCAATACCTTTTCCTTTTATAGTTGCAGGAGTATCATTTCCAAAAGAGACTTTCTTTCCCTTTTCTAAATTAGAATAAGATTCAAGTTTTTCTTTATCACCTGTCATGTGCTTTGAACATCCACTGTCAATGTACCATAGATTTTCTTGTCCTTCTGCATAGAATGCTATCCCACATCTTTCTGTTTGAGGTTCCTTTATTTTCCATGTTTTGGTGCCTGAGGTTTGTTCCCTTTTTTGTTCTTGTACCTTTCTTTCCGGAAACCTGCTTCTGCATTCAAAATCTTCATGTCCAAAATTATTGCAAATAGAGCATTCAACTTCATTTTCAAGAGCTGAAAAATTGTTATAGGTCCTTTTTGTATTCCCTGTCATGCTTCTTTGTTTTTGAGCTTCCCTAGTCATGATTGTTTTATACGCAACACATTGGGCTGCTTTGTGACCAAAGTTATGGCAAGAAAAGCATTGTCCATTGAAGAAGTTTCTGCGATTATTGAATCTACCAGCCGACTGATTGTAATTTCTATTTTCATCTATTCTTGAACCAAATTGAGAAGGTTTTACCTGTGGCTGGTTGTGACTTTTGTTCACCCTTAAGCTGGATTGCCCCTGATAGTTTGAAGTTTGTCCCTGCTTTACCTGATGATCTTCCTTGTGTTCTTGCTCATTTCTTCTTGCGGCATCAAGATAACTTTTTGAAGTGGAAGCTTGAGAAGTTTCTCCATTGTAGCCCAGACCTGTCTTATTTAGAGGAGATCGCTGCACACTGATAATCTCATTCAACGTTTCAGATCCTTTGACAAACTTGAGATTAATAGTTTTTGTTTTCTCAATTTCTTTTCTAAGACCAACAATTTCACCTTCTAATTTTTCAAGATGTTTTTCCTTTTCATCAATCTGAAATTGTAGAGTATCAATAATCATGTTCTTTTCTTCTATACATCTCTTGAGTCTAGTAATTTCATCATAAAGGTTATCCACATCTATAGCATCCTCATAATTATCATCTTCAAATGCCATTAACAATCTATATTTGTTACCTTGTTCATCTTCATCACTGTTTGATAAGCCATCGCTATCTTCATGGGTGTAGTAGCTTTTCTTATTTGTACCCTGTTTCTTGTTCCATCTAACTGGTTCCTTTCCTTTATCCTTATAAGAGCATTTTGCAGCATAATGACCTACTCTTCCACAAGCAAAACATTTGAAAGGTAGCTTACCTCTGAACCTTCCAGAACCCCTTTGAAGATTTCTGACAAAGTTTGATTCTTCTTCCTCTTCTTCTGGAACATGACATGCTTCATAGTGATCTTCTTTGCCTGATGCTTTAAAAGCAGCTTCCCTTCTGTCTGATGGACCTCCCTTTCTCATTTCATAAGCAGTTAGAATTCCATGCAACTGAGACATAGTGAGAACACGGAGATTTTCCTTTTCTTCTACTGCAGATACTTTAGATTCAAACTTGGGAGATAAAGATCTTAGAATCTTTTGAACTACTATAGTCTCTTTTATTTCTTCACCCAAATTTTTCATACAATTAACAATCTCATCTACTCGAAGAAAATAATTAGCCACACTTTCATCATTATACATCTTGAGAGTCTCATATTGAATCCTGAGAGTTTGAAGTTTAGCTTCTTTTACCTGTTCATCTCCTTCATAGCTAGTGATCATTTTGTCCCATATCTCTTTTGCTGATTTGAAGTGCATGACCTTCATGAACTCTGTTTGAGATATACTTCCTAATAGAGTACTGACTGCTTTTGCATTTGTTTCATACTGTTTTTTCTCAGCTGGATCTGTAGGAGTAACTGAAGGAAAGGCATAGCCTGATTCTACAATGTTCCAAACTTCTGTACCAAGAGATTGAAGATATGCAGTAACTCTTACCTTCCAATAATTGAAGTTTGTTCCATCGAAGACGGGTGGCCTGATTGATGCTTCTCTCTCGTAGTTGCTCATGATGAACGATCTACCTTCAAGCGATCAAGCTGTTCTGAAGGACCTGCTCTGATACCAATTGTTGGAAATAATACTGAGGGGGGGGGGAATCAGTATTATCTAGCAATTTACCAAATCTTCCTTATTTGATCTTTTGAAATATTCTTGCATATCAGTACCATAAAACAATGAGCATGATTAAAGAAAATAGACAGTCACACCAAAGAACACAAGATGTAAGGTGGAAACCCAATGCGGGAGAAAAACCACCTGCTGCAATAATGTCTCTATCTTCTTTCAAGAAATTCTTTTTACAATGATTTTGTACTGGTGCAGTCCTTTACCAGCACGCAGGCTGCAACCTGCAAAGAGCTACAACTCTTTCTCGTTTTCCAGACTTCTCCTGGAAGGGAGCTACAACCCCCTACTTCTTTTCAAAATGATCAACAAGTATACAACAGATACAGTCTACTACAGATATCAGATCAGTAATTACAGAAACAACCCAGAACACCTTATGAACAGAAATGTACAGTTAACAGATCATCTTGAGACAGGGACACATATGTTCTTTCTGTGGCCTGCGACTGGACGCAGTATACCTTATGCTGTTCTGCGTGCAGACGCACTGTTCCTTTTGCTTGTCTGCGACCGACGCACATATCAACACTATCGCGCCGCGTCTTTCGCTTCAGAGACGCACCCAATACCACAGTCGCGCCGCGTCCTTTGCTTAAGAGACGCACCCGATCCTTTACTGTACTGCGTCCCGGCGCACTTTCCCTTCACTGAATCTGCGTCCCTTTAGATATAGAAGATAAGAGGACTTTAGAACCAACCCAAACACTCAGATCCACAGATCTGATCATGCGCCATATAGATCGTAGTCCATTAGAAGATTTACCCTTAAAGATATGGACTAGATCACACCAAGAGATGATCAACCAAGATGATGCTTAATCCAAATGAACTCCTTTGCTTTATATAGGCAAGCTTCTCCCCAAAGTGTGGAACAATACCACGAGCCGACACCATAGAAACACGCAACCGTCGGCTAGATACCACACAAGAAGCCCCCACGAGCTTTTCTCTACCTTGAAATGTGTGCACTGGGCGGACGCACCTTCTGAACGGCTGGCCGGCGTTCCTGGACGCGGGTTCTGTATGGAATACCTGCGGGGACGCGCTTGCTGAAAAAAATTTCCTGCGTCCTTCTTGATTTACCACCTGAAAGCGTTTGCCATCAAGTACAACACCTGAATCATAATGCCAACAGATAGATTACACAAAAATTTAACCAAACTGATTATGCACGCAAGCACTTATAATCACTACCACAAGAAATCTCTTTGAATTAGCTTTCCAATGCCTATCTTGGTTCCCAATTCCCACTCTCAATGCTCCTGTTACACTGAAAACAAAATTGCCTATGTCCTCCAGAATCTGCATACAAATCTCTAAAAACCACTCCCTCACTCTTCAATGAGCCAAAATTTCTTTATAACCCTCCACATCCATTCGAAATCCTTAGTCTGTGTTTAGGAATGCACAATCTAACTTTTAGGGTTAATTTAGAGTTTTTGGTTAATGATTTAATGCCATTAGGTCTTAGGTGTAATTAATTAACAACATTCGAACCAAAAAATCATACAAAACCCACTTGGCAAACTTATTATAGCCCGAGGACTATAAGTGGTTAGCTAACATGGCAGAGGCACTGACAGTGCTTGTGAACAGGTTGATAACTCACGGTTATGGCTCCTATGGTTATGCTGACTGCCTCGCTAATTGCGTAGTCAGCGTCACTGCGTTCACATGCCAAGGTTTCGCTAATTGTTTCGGTGCTACATTTAACCCAACGGGTCCGACACCATGGCAGTTATCTCCACTGCCCAGATGAAAACGGTTACAGTCGCAGTTACAGTTGATATCCCTACATGGTCTACATAGTGGTGACTACTCGGTATTCACACGCTGCAGTTATGACTAGCAGATAGGGACCCACGTTTTAACCATTTGGTAATGTTTTATGTGGTTTAGCAATGTTTTACATGGCTCGAGAGGGTTTAGTGTTAGGTTTAATGCATTTTAATTCATGTATTAGGATTTGTTTCATAGGTTTTAGGTCAATGTGTTATGGTTTAGGTGTTAGGTCTTTAGACCTTTATACCTTTACATCTTTTGATTTAAAAAAAACCCATGCACACCTCTTCGTCACAAAATGACATTTTTAACATCACATAATGAAAAACACATGTCGACAACCAAACCCGAGCAGAACTAATGAAAAACACATGTCAACATGGATGCTCTAAACAAGGGTGACTCATCAGGGATGCCCTGAACAAGGGTGACTCAATGACACTGCCACATAGACTAGGCCCAGTGGGGATCATGAAAACATGAGTAAATGATCGTTACTCATGAAAAAAATTGTTATATGGTACGAAATGTATTAAGAGGAGGTGTACCTCAAAGCACAAGTGTCGTTTTATGTCGAAATTCGATTTTGAGAGATAATGAAGCAACCTTCTTGGAAAAATGGTTTCCAGGTGAAGTGTCAAATCATCAAAAACTGAGGAAGCCCCATTTTAGAGCTCAGCGAGAGCATTCCAATGGTGCTAATGGTTTGTCAGACTGAGCTACCATCTAGTCACAATGGGCAATAGAAAAATTGGGGATTTTTCTATGAAATGATGTTTTCCCTCCAATTTGGATTCATTTTCTAAGTTAGTTGTGGTGAATTTGGAGAGGAGGAAAAGGCCTTAAGTCTTGTGGAGATTGTAGCAGAAAAACCAACCATTGGAATCATGATCCACGACTTTTAGGAGAGTGGCCTTACTTGTATAAAGATGGCCTTAATGCTTCTTGGAATGATGGTTCATGGTGAAGAATTAACGAAAGAGGACAATGAGAATGAACTACCAGAGGAGGTCTAGAATCATCTTCACACACTAAGTCAATCATGGAGATTGTGTGGAAATAGACTAGAATATTTGAAGATATGGTATCAAACATCTACGATATGTGATGTGCATATGGCTTGTCGTAGAGGTTGGTAGGACCAACTATCCAAGGAATGGGAGGATAATCGACCATACCTAGATTTGGTGGGATTTAGGCTGAGACTTAATTGAGAAGATGGCCAGAGGAAAACAAATCATGCCCCCAAGCATAGGATGTTGATCTGGTATGAAAAGGCGGGAATGATGCCCCTATTAGGAGGATTTTGTGGAGTTCCATTGTGTTGGAGAGCTCAAAAAAGGGATTCAAGCATCTCAGCACAACTTGGCACGAAATCCTCCAAAGGGAATGTAGGGGCCTATGTGCCCCCCTGGTATGCTATGGGCGTACCAGATATATTTAGAGCTATTAGCTCTAAACAACTATATGATACATAATATGATTATGCATTTTATATGACGATGCTCGTTCACCATTTGTTTGTTTTGTGGTTATATTTTGTGGTATACATGTGATAAATGCCAATTTAGAATGTTGTTCGCAATCGTATCTACATAGAGATTTTGGGCTCTAGGCACATGACTAAAAGTAATGGTTTCAAATTCACGTATCAATAGCTTCACTCATAGATATTTTCTAAATAGGACTTGGTTATGCACATGATACACACCATTCAATTACATGACAAGTAGCAAGGAATCTAAACAACGATGAAGATGAAGGATGCAATGAGCGAGGGCATCGACTAAAAAACCTATCACTGCATCATATTCAACCTGATTATTGGTGGAAAATCGAATGCACACACCATTTGAAAGGACTAACATATGTAAGGGGGTAAAAATGGCCCAGGTTGCCAAGGCTAGATTTCAGGAGAAGGGACTTGAACCGTCGGGATGACCGATATACGGTGTGGTATAATGAATCCATCTAAAAGGTTTAGAAGAAAACTAATGAGATGATGGAATCTACCCAAATTCATGGAAGAAATAAAGACACGCAAATCAAAGGGATGTGATATGAGCAGAATTTATTTGAGGTAGAGCACCTTGGTAGAATTAAGAAGGAAATGGCCTTCAAAATCCTCTGAAGAAAAGCCCCCTTACTTAAGGTTAGAGGTAGTTAGTGGTAGACATAGCTTCCATGGTGTCTTCATCAGGCTGGGAGATGAACAGATGGGAGGAAGACTAACTACATGACGCTGTGGCATTACCTGGTGCATCAAACTAAGAAATAAGGTTCAGATATGCATCATCAAGAATGGTGGACAACAAATTGGTAGATGGAGGATCTATTGATGTTGAAACTTGGGATTCTTTTTAAGGAGGTTCGATAGAAACGTGCAAATAAAAATCATAAAGGTTTTCCTGCGAGGAACTCAAGAATGATGACAGGTAAAGAATGGGGCCTGCGATGTTCATCATCTCGACATCGGGGGGAGAGATCACAATAGTAGGGCCAAAATTTCCCTGTTCTGGTTGACTAGTGGTACTATAATCCACAAATAGAGGATTAGAGGCTCCACTACGAGTGGCCTCGTATTCACGAATTGCCCCACAACAATCGTGAAACTCATCGAGATGAGGGAAACATTGGGAATAATGACCATGAAGATCACACAGGGCACAAGGGTGGTTTGTGCAAAATGTTTTGAGTTTCTAAGGTGGGACCAATAAGTTAACATGGACTTCTAGAATATTTGACTCAGGGAATGCCTCATGAACCAAAGGTTTAAGTTGATGAAGTTCAGGACAATTGTTGGTGGCCTGCCCAACAACTTGACACAAAGAGCATGGGGGTGACAGATTTGGGGCCTTAGGGGCTGGAGGAGCTTGGGGAGCCTTGTCCTTTGAATCTTTCCTTTCGGCTTCACACCCCTGTCCAGATGCTTTCGCAATAGGAGCTGGTTCTTGTTTAGGTTATGATGGAGCTGAAGCAGAAGCAGGGGTTGTAGGGACTGGTTGAACTAGGGCAAAGCATGATAAGGTTGTATCTAACTAGGGAGAGTGTTCATTGTAGGATCAATGTACCATACTGGGATCCCCAAAGTCACATTAGGAAGGACCAATGAAGACATGTTAGGGACAAAAAATACCGCTAAAGGGGGGAATAAGAAAGGTATCTGGCATGCAAGGTAATGTCCCAGTGGAATAGCTCCTAGATGGTTAAGACCTGGAGGAATGGTTCCTAGTGTGAACATAGGTGAGGCACCCATAAAAGGAGGAGTTCTTGGGTGGGTGGATCTAGATGACTCGACTGAGATGGTAACAACAGAGTGTTGAGCAGCTGGCTATTGATAAAAGGTATTGACCTCATCAGAATCCATCTTGAGGATCTGGTAGTCACTAGGACTTGAAGGTTAGGGGAGGTGGGTTGCTTCACTTAGCTAGGGTTGAGCAGAAATAAATCCTTATTGAGGGAAAGGATTTGTGAGCATGCTTGGTTGAGGTGGCACATGATTCTGAGGTGATTGTTGACCTCGAGAATCTAATTGAGCTTGCCACATTTGGCGCATTTGGGGCAAAAGAGGACACTCATGTGTATAATGGCCATGTAAAACACAACTTGGACAAAGCTTATTAATACGAATATCCTTGTTATGCTTGGGTTGGTTGCCCTATTACTGGTTGTTGGTGTTAGGATTGTTCCCCTGGGGTTTACTAGGCTTGTTAACTGGGTTACCCTAGTTACCCTTGTTACGCTTTCCCTTATTCGTTTTCTTCGAATTCTGGGGATTGGTATCACTCTGCTACGCAAACACTTGTCCTTGAGGGGGATGTGGCTACAGGGGCTGAGGATGCATGAGAGGCTGCGACGCTAATGCTTGAGGGGCTAGAGCACGAGGCTATGCATAAGAAGGAGCAACAATTTGGTAGATGTGTTGGGGCCCTGGAAACATGTTTCTAGCAAGAGGGGCATAAATGTTGGAGGAACAGGTGCCCCCTGCAAATAGCCATAACTCTGTTGATGGTATGGAGAAGATTCTGAAAGAGATCCAAGATACCGTCGACAGCGTGAGATGCCCCCCGTGCATTGGCACTTCGAGGACGAGGGAGGTCAGGAATGACGGTATAGACGTAACCTGATTGAGCATAAATCAAGTCATATCTCAAAGCGGTCTAGAGAGTGTCTTCCTCGGTCTGAGGAAAATGGGACATGACATATTTCCTGATGGGGGATAAAAGCCTCTTGAGAAACCAATCTAGATAAACAAAGTCTTTGAAAGGCAAGGCATAACATGTGCTCGTCCTTCAATGCCACTCTTGAACATGGTCAGAAAGGCGAGTGGTGGAAGACTGATGGAATATGTTCAATAACTTAGTACCAGTGTCATACCGGATAGGTAACTAGAAATAGGATAAGAATGCTTTAGCAAGTGTCATGAAATGGAATGAGAGGTGGAGGGCTAGTCTACATAGCATTTTGCAGCGTCTCCAGTGAGCGTGGATGGGAAGAGCTGAAGACGAATGGAGTCATTGGTTATGGATTTGGATGAACACCACATGTGGAAGGATCGAACATGGTTGGTAGGATCCTCTCCAGCAATACCCTCAAACTTTGGGATGTTTGAGGGAATATTGGTCGACATAGAGGGCCAACCAGCATCATGGTGTATGGGGTTGTTTATCAACTGGTTAAGATCTGGTGGACTTAACCTAGCCATAAAGGGGAGCATGGGGGCTGCCGAAATGGTTCCTAAGACTGTTCCACCTGATGTGACCACTGGTATATTATCGGAGCCACCACCAGTTTGGGTTCCTACACTAGCTGTGGGCCCACACATGGTGATGATAGGCAGTGAAGGAGGCTTGGAATCATATGAGCAATCATAAGGACCAAGAGAAGAGTCAGTATGGGGACTCAGAGGGCTATGAACTCAAATCTAACGAGGAGTAATATGCCCAAGCAGAAATTGGGGTTGAAGGCTTAATAGTCTCTGCAACATGCGCCTTAGTGGCTTAATGATGGAAGGACACATAGAACATAGAAAAGGTGAGGGGAGATCAACTATATATCTTTTGTCTCTTATACGGTGAGATAAATTTATTATGTTAAGTCTTGGATTAGCGGTGTAAAGCAAGCACCCTTCACTTAAGGTGTGCTTGTGTGTGCAAGTGTATTAATTGATTAAGAAAAAATCGTGTTTGTAAAAAAGAAAAACTCTTCCTGCAAATAAACCGAAATAAATAACAGAAAATGAATAGCAAAACAATGAACTAAACCCCACCCAAACTGGGTTTGCAAACATTGTACTTCTTGGTGGATAAACCAATGGGAAATACACTGAAACAGTCAAGAGATCTAAATGTTGGTGTGACTGGGATCAGGTCACCCCGAGCAGCTAGAAAGTGGTGCGACAACAGCAAAAAACTAGAGGGGAAAGTCACTGTAAAAAGGTAGGGAGATGGGTGAAACACCTAGGGAAACCGATGGGACCCTAAGGGAATGAAAAAACAAGTTTAAATGTGAAACTATGGATGGTAGAAACATATCTTATCAAATCTGAATCAAAAGGTTACAGATCTAGAAAATGTGGCTGAAAGTGCTACAAAAACTCAGACTTCTCACTTAGCTAGACTCCTCCGAGAAAGGTGAAAGTGTACTAGAAGCCTTAAGGTGTCTAAATTTGACTTCGACGAGTAAAATAGAATGGATCAAGGAATAAGGAGGATAAGACAAAGGTCAGACACCCAATAGACAACTCTCAGCAAAACCCAAAAACAGATCTCAAAAAAACCCTAAAACCCAGAAATCGCAGGTTCTGACCTATTTTTTGATGAATTGCACTTTTTCGGTAGAAAGCTATGTTCTAGAGCCTAGATCACACCTTTTGGGATGAAAATTGTGATTTCTGGTCTGACACTCTTGGTCTTCAAATTTCAGAATAAAAATGTTGCCTTTGCCAGAACTGGTTCCTGTGACCTGCGGAAACAACCAATAAGCTTATGGAAGTCATAAATATATCAGATCTAGGTCACCCAGGGTTAAAACACTAGGAAACATTAATAGAATTGAAAAAATAAGAAATCCTAAGCTGAAAAGCAAAGGTCACCCAGGTTTCTCGATCTGAAGTATAAAACCCAACAGAGTCGCCTATTTGTTGTAGTGTTTTCTTCTCAACGATGTACGAAAAGAACCCACTTAAGATTGTGGATGAAAAACAATCTGAACGAAATGACTCCTAAACATTGTAGATCTGCAACTATTGATAGAAACAAAACCTGTCAAAATTCTGATCTATGCTGCAATTATAGTTAAACAGTGAAAGAAAGAGTAATAACCGCAAAACATCCAACGGAAACCAGATATGTAAAGAATACTTTAATAATAACACCTATGAAGAGAACATATAAATGTTACTACTCCCCCTCTATGGGATGGGTTCTTGGCTAAACTCAAACATCTTCAGCATCTACAGAGTCTCTCTCCTCTATAATCCATAAACCCAACAAAAATATTGTGTGCGACAATGAAAATAATCATAGTACAACAATGAGTGCAACAATGAAAATAAGGGATTTAGTCAAATTTAACAAAGAATAATAATTAATTAGTGATTAGTTAGTTATTATTATAGAAAAATAAGATAAATAATGATTTATCTGTTTATTTTTCAAGATTGGGTCAAATTTGATAAGGAATAATAATAAAACAAAGGTTTAATTAATTATTCCTAGAAGAAAATCAAACAAACAATGATTTATTTAGATATTATTCATGGGTTTAACTATAAATTAATTAACAAAGTTGGGTTATTAAGTAATTTCTCATAGTGAAAGCAATTTTCCTATGGTAAAATTTGCTTTACATGGTGTACTTCGATCCATCTAGTAAATTAGGCTAGATGATACGTTTTTTGGTGATAACAACCTTGGTTGGAACAAATGCTCTGGAGCCCTCAAAGGCTTGGGTAGAGGAAAATATCGTGATGGTTTTGTGATGTCCAACTGTGAGGTGGAATTATTATTTCACAGGTTAAGGCGGATGGCCTCTGGAAGCCCTTAATGGTTTTGGATTGATGTGTTATATGAGATCGCAAATTCATGCTTGTAATATGACACGTGGGTGAATGGTTATAGAGAGATATGACATGGCGATGAATGGATGAATGTGGTAGTTCCATACTGGGTTGGATTTTGCATCATTAATATGAATTTATCTCTCCTTTTTATTTCATGAGTATTATACTAGTTTATATGTGGATTCTATGATTGATGTATCCTTGGTACTTATTTTGTTATTATTCTGGCTAGGAATATGTATTATGACAATGGCTATGTATGGATCCCATCATGTCTTTACTTGTATATTAATCAACAATGTATCGATGGCCTAATGGATGAATTGACAGCTAAAGTGACAAGGAAACAATTCTTCATAGTGAATCTTAGATAAGTATAAGACCCCTATGCTTAGATTAGTCATTTACACCTATAGATTATATTAATACCAAGTATTTGACAAAATGTCAGTCTTGGTTGGGGATGTTTAGGCCTAGTCCTAGAGTTTTTTTTTATTTTATTAGTCTTGTCATCATGTGTTTCATGGATTTTGGAAGTTACAACAAGTTTTGGGTAGTGGCCGAAATTCTAGGCTTGAAAAGTGCCTTAAATTCCTTAGACTCTGGCACAGGTCTACTGAAAATAGACCTTGGACATAGGGATGTAGGCTTGTGGGAACGTCCAGAGCTCTTTGGAAGCTGGCATGCCCATAGAATGGGAGCATCCATAGGTTTAATGGCTTAAAAAATCAGTAGGACTCAGGGGTTGGTTAACATAAATGTTCATATGGTTCTTAGGAGTTCTATTGCTGATGTTGAAAGTTTGTATCATGTGTTTATGTTGGTTCCATTTCCTTAACGTGTATTAGGAGGTTGAATCATATCATAGTAACTTCTCATCACATGTTTACCTCAGTTGGTTAGTTAGTTGGGTAGATGTGGGAGGAGGGTGTTAGAGAGTGGTATCAGAGCATGGTTCGCAACTCAAGCTGGATGGGTGGTGTGTTAGTCATGCATTCATGTAAGTTTCATATGTGTTCCTTATGCTTGTATTCCATGTGATTTTTACATTTGCATGGTGTTGATCATGGTTGTAGGGATTTTTGGGTCACTGATTTGTCATCATTCTCACTTGTCTTTGTCATTCATTAAGCCATTACTTCCAACCATCTATTGCACCATTTCACTCACTTGACATAATTTTTACCATAATTCTCTGTGATGTATCTCTATATGTCTAAGTGGTTAATTAACATCATTTTACATTATTTTTATTAAATTAAGGAGAATTATGCATGGTTTACTAATGACAAATAGTCCAATTCAATTTTCTGCAATTTAGTCAAGTTACCATAGCCATCTCCATTGTTGAGGTAGTATAACCACTCTAGAAGGAAATATGACACTTGGACTTGGTTTGAAGAACCTCCAATATGGATTTGTATTCATCAAACTCCACCCAGCTCATACGTGTGGACCTCTAGCAAAAGTTCAAAGGGAAAACATAGCAATTTTTACCAGTTAACTTCAAACGTGTTTTCTGAGCAAATGAAAATGAATTTCAGAAGAAAAAAAACATGGGTGTTTTTCACCACGGGCCCAATTAGGTTCTCTATGGGAGGTTCTCTCAAATTCATTACCATTTGAGATATTTTTGAGGTTATTTGGAGCCTTATTTTGGAAATTATGTGGTTAAATGGTTTCCAATTTGTCATTCAATGCACAATCAACAAAAGGGCCAGAACGAGTTGTTCTTTAGAAAATCCATGGCATAAAGATAAACTTGATCAGATTCGAGCTGATATTTGATCCAAAAATCAATGAAATTAGATTTGATATGGTTTTCAAACTTATCTATAAAGATCCAATGACCATAATTGTAGCAATAAAACTCTTAAGTATGTTGTTTCTTCAAAGATCTATAAATTTCAATCCCTTTAATGAGGGGAGGGAGGAGATGTCAAGGATGATCTTAATTTGTAATTGTTGTTGTTGATTGAAGGAGGAGAACTCTATTTCTTTTCCATTAAATGTATTTTTTTTAATATGGTGCAACTATGAATGAAATTGGTCATTTAAATCTCTTCTTTTGATCTACATTTTCAACATCTCACAGTCCTTAGGAGGGCCTCTTGGAGATCTGTGAGAATAATATAGATTTTTTCCATTTCTTTCATATTCTCATGAATGTTTTTTTTTACATAGATTAATTTTTTATGCTTATCATAGATTAAAACCTCATGCTTTCCATAGATTAAATGCTTATAATTTCTTATATTAAAATGTTCATGACTCCATAGATTAAGGTTTGTAACTTTTAGAACAAAATCTCCATGCTTTCATAGGGTAAAATATCATGTTTTCTTAGATCAATAACCTTTATGTTTGTTTTCTAGTTTAACATTAATTGCCTTTCAAAGAACTTAGTACTTTCATAGTTTATATTAAAGAATATAATTTTCTTTTGAAGTTTTCAATTCATTTCAATCATGCATAAATATTGAAAGCTAATCACCTAGCACATACAGTGTACCGTTACTTCGCAAGCTCACATACTCGAATTGACATATAAATGCAAGTAATTTAACAATCAATTAAGTTACACAACCATTTTTCACCATGTGAAGGTTAATGGTGTTGTTGTGGGATGTGTCGTCATGAGTGTATGATTGTATATGTATTTTTATGCATGTCGGTGTCTATATGTTGGTATGAATGCATTTTCATGGTGAAGGTTGGTGTGCATACGGTCATTGTATGCAATTAGGTAATAATAATGATATTGGTATGTAATGATGCTAATGTGTGCGCTGAGATAGAGGAGGAGATGTAGATCACCAAAGAGAGATTGAAACACTAGACTTTAGGGTAAGAACATATCATCATATAGGTCTGTATGTTGGGAATGAAGGTATGTAGGTTAAGGATTGTTATATTCGTTATTTTTATTTGTATGCCTTTCTTTCTACTGATGTTATGGGTACACATATGATAGATGCTAGTTGATTAGTGTAGTCATATGCACATGTGTCTGATAGCAATGAATGATGGTAACCTATGGTTTTATGAATTGCTATTGTTATTCTATGTTAGATAACTTGATGATTATGTTATATGTTGTTGATGAGTATGTTATAGGTTAGCCTGATGTTGTTATATGATAGTTAGCTTGATGATCATGTTATATGTTGTTGATGAGCATGTTATAGGTTAGATTGTTGTTGTTATACGATAGTTAGCTTGATGGTTAGGTTATATGTTGTTGATAAGCATATTATGAAACTTGTTGTTCTTATATTAGTAACTTGATGATTAGGGTTATTACATTAAGAACTTGATGTTATATGTATCATACTAATTTGGATTGGTCTATGCAAATGGTTAGGGTTATGACATTCGGGCATGAGTTAAAATGTTGTGATATTATGTCACACTAATCTAGACTGATGGTGCATATGTTATTGTTATGCATGAGTGACAATTGTTTATGAGCTTACGATGTGAACATGGCACTTAGTTAATGTTATGGATATCATGACCTTATTCATGTTTGCGTTGATACATAGTGAAGTTATATCATGCTAATATGGGTTAATTATGTAGACAAGATAGCCTCCCCTAAGATACATCAAGGGATGAGCTTGCTTATATTGTCTGGTTTGTGCTTGAATGTTGATTATGTCATATATTTGTTGTTTGAGTGATTGGTGTCTATTATGTCATCTAGTTGATTTATCTAACATGGTAAATTTATAACTTGTTTGAATATTTGATGGATTGAATAATATGAGTATGTGTTAAAATGATCTTGTTTTAAGATGATTGTACTAACACATATGTGTTGAGATAGTTTATATGTACTTAAGTGTAGTAGGTGATAGTTGCAACATTATCTCTAATGACTATGAGTTGATTATGACATGATTGTTTATCTTGGTAAATGTTGATTTCAAATTGATAGATATGATTGTCTTGATATTTGGGACATGTTGTTGACATGTGTGAGCAATTTTAGGGTAAAATGCTTGATAATAGTGTGTCAAGGTAATAATTTATTTTTTATATAACTAACAGTTGGATAATGTGATGGCACAGAGACATTGGAAGCAAGGTTGCTTGGTAGAGACAGTGTGGTTTTTGATGTGTGGTATCACTGTTGTGCAGATGTTGTATATGTTGTACATGTTACATCTGTGATGTTGTGCACATGCATTGTTGTGTATATATATAGTGTGTACATGTTGTTTATGCAATGTTATGTACATGGTGGTATGTATAGTGTTGCGAGGATGTTGCATATATTGTAATGTGTACATATAGTGTTGTGTGTGTGTTTATGTAGTGCTATGTACATATGGTGTTGTGTACGTATATGTTATGTGGTGCTATGTACATGTTGTATATGTAGTATTATGTATATATGATGTTGTATGCATGTTATATATATATGGTGTTGCGTGTATATTGCATGTGCAGTGATGGGTATCGATGGTACTATGTACATGATTTGATATGTGGTGTTGTGTACATATTGTACTATGTGCATGATGGATATGTAGTGTTGTGTGCATATGGTGCTTTGTGGATGTTGGATATGCAATGTCGTGTATAGATGATGATATTTACATGTTGGATATGCAGTTCTATGTACATGAGGTGTTGCATGCACGTTGTACATATGCTGTGGTTTGCATGATTTGAACAAGTGGTGTTGTGTGCATGTGGTGTTTTGTACATGTTGTACAAGTGATGCTATGTACATGTTGTGCATGTGGCACTGTGTACATGTGGTGTTGTGTACATGTCATGTAGGTGGTATTGTGTACACGTTGTATAGCTAGTACAGTGTACATGTGGCTTTGTGTACACATTATGCAGGTGGTGTTGTGTACATTTGATGATGTGCACACGTCATGCAAGTGGTGTTGTGTACATGTGGTATTGTGTACATGTTGTACCTATGGTACTAGTGTACATGTAGTAATGTGCAGATGTATCACATTGTAGAAATTTCTATTTTCCCACCTCGATTTTCAGTTTCTCCTTATTTCTCCCATATAGTTAAATGCCCTTTCCCATAACCATACATTTAACAAGCTGAAAAAAATAAATTTGCTGAAAACATAAATTTTGGAAATTTTACAGAATGTTGGAAATTGCAGAAATAAAAATCAGGAGTAATAAACAACCATTAAAACACATTTAAACACTGAGATTTTTGGTCAATGTGACCCTGGAAAAACCCCCTACAACTCTTGGGGAAAACCAGTTTGACAGCTCTTCTTTATTTCTGAAAATTTCCTTTTACAGTGAGAAATTTTCAGCAAAAAATCAGCAAGAAAATTTACAACTTATCTCTTTTCCCATGCTTCACAGCAAACTGGAAATTACAGCAAACAGGACAGCAATAAATGATGTACGGTCTCCTCGATTTTTGTGCCCACTTTCAGCATTAAATACTGTTGTATGGCCCTCGTTTTGTGTGCAAAAAAACCAGCAAACTGCTCCTCGATTTTTGTGCCAACCTCTCCTTGAAAATCGTGCCAAAATCTTCCTTTCATTGTGTGCTCAATCAATTGTACAAATCTGCTCAACTGCTGCCTTGGAATGTGTGCCAAGCTGCTGTCTCCTTCTCCTCCCTGCTCAGAAATCTCTCTTGCTCTCTTGCTCTCCTTCTCCCAATCTGCTCATGAAAGAATTGAATCGAATGTGATATTTTCCTCCTTTTCCTCCCTTAATATAACTCCAAATGACTTTTGGGTGACCCAAGTGACTTTTGGGTGATCTCTAAATCCAATATCTGAAATAGATTTAGATCAGTGGCTGAGATTAAATGCTCATTTAAATCTCATCTTTTATTTTTTAATTCACCTCACTTTAATAAAGACCCACTTAGTCATTTATTTCCAAAGTCACTGTTCCTTTCTAATTTTTCATTGACTTTATAAAAGTCACTTTAAAATTAGACTTAGTAACTTTATCACTTAAAGTCACTTTTAAATTATATTTAACTTTATAAAATTATAAGGTCATTTTAGGATAAAAATTAAATTCTTTTGGACACTTTTCCCTAGGCCAAAGATCAAAGCCTAAGGGAACCACCTGTCCTCCGGTACCAAATTTCAACACTCCCTCTTACCGAGGAAGGTGTTCCTCACCACACCCATCTTGTCTCTGAAGTAGATATGCTTGCCCCATGGTAAGGCTTTGGTAAGGATATCTGCAACCTGCTCATCAGTGGAAATATACTCAAGCTTCACAACTCCCTTCTGAACATAGTCTCTGATGAAATGATATCTGATCCCGATATGCTTTGACCTGTCATGAAATACTCGATTCTCCATGAGTTTAATGCAACTCTGATTATCACAGTAAATCACTGAAGGTCTCAGCGGCTGACCAAATAAGCCAAACAACATCTTGCGAAGCCAGATAGCCTCAAAACTAGCTAGACTGGCTGCCATATACTCTGCTTCTGCTGAACTCAGTGCTACTGACTGCTGCTTCCGGCTGAAGCATGACACTACTGCTGAACCCAAACCAAAACAACACCCTGAAGTGCTCTTCCTATCAGAAGCACAACCTGCCCAATCAGAATCAGTGTATCCTGCCAATCTCACTCCATCTCCCTGCCTGTAGTCCAGACCATAATCCACTGTCCCCTGCAAGTACCGCAAAATGTGTTTTACAGCCAACAAGTGAACCTTCCTAGGCTCACACATAAACTGACTCATCGTGTTGACTGCAAAACAGATATCTGGTCTAGTGTTGACCAAATACATCAAGGAACCAATCAGCTGCCTGTACAATGTGGGATCCACCAACTCAGAATCCGAAGCATGAAGCTTCTTCCAGTTGGTGATCATCGGTGTCGACATGGGTCTACAATCCTCCATGTGGAATCTGCTAAGGATGTCCACAATATACTTCCCCTGCCCCAGGAAGAAATGCCCCTCCTCTTGCCACACCTCCAAACCCAAAAAGTAATGCATCAAGCTGATGTCCTTCATCTCAAACTCCGTCGCAAGATCTCTCTTGCAGTGCTCTATGAGTCTCTCTGCACCTGTAATGATCAAGTCATCCACATACAACACCAGAATGAGAGGCTCCTCACCAATCACAATAAAGTAAAGGTTCGGATCTGCCTCACTCTTTGTGAAGCCCATCCCCTGCAAATATGTATCTATCCTAGAGTACCAAGCTCTGGGAGCTTGCTTTAGGCCATAAAGGGCCTTCTTTAGTCTACACACATGGGACTCCTTCCCATGCACCTCAAAGCCCTGTGGCTGCTCAATGCACACCTCCTCCTGTATGAAGCCATTGAGAAATGTGGTCTTCACATCCATATGGTGGATCTTCCAACCCATCTCTGCTGCTATCGATATAATGGAGCGGATCGAAGTATATCGAGCCACGAGAGCGAAGGTCTCCTCATAATCAAATCCCTCTACCTGGGAGAACCCTCTAGCCACAAACCTCACTTTGAATTTCTCAATGCTGCCATCTGCAGCATGCTTTACCTTGTAAAGCCATCTCGAAGTAACCACGGATTTGCCCTCAAGCCTTGGCACCACCTCCCAAACATCATTCTTCATGATAGAAGAATACTCCTCCTGCATGGCCTCTCTCCAGACCTGCTGGCTAGCTGCCTCCTCATAGGTAGAAGGCTCAGAGTCAAGGATGTTGGTAACCATCACCATATAGCTACAAAACCTCTCAGGTGGTCTACTCTCTCTGACCGGCCTCTTCGGCTCAGCAACAGATGTGGCATCTCTCAAGGTGTCCTGAAGCCACTTGGGCTTTCTCTTCCCTGAGCATGCTTCTCCCATAGGAGAATGAAACTCCTCCTCCTCATCACCATCAGTAGCCTGAACTCCTGACTGTCTATCTGTTGTCCTCCTGCCTGCACCTGAACCTGTAGAAGCTGAGGCACTATGTGAACTGTCCATCAATGGACTCCGTAGTGAACAGCTCTGCATGCTGCCCGGAGCACCAACCCTCTGGTTCGGTGAGCCACTGCTCACTGATGGACCTGACATCCTCATAGATGTACCTACGGATCCTCCTAATCCCTGCCCACTGGATCCCTGTGACTGACTCAACTACTGCTGAGGGTCTGGCTGATCCATATACTCTAACTCCCGTGAACTCCTAAAGGCCCTATCCTCCACAAACTTCACATCCTGTCTGACAACAACTCTCCTCTGTGCAGGAATGTAAATTCGAAAGGCCTTTGAGGTCTCACTGTAGCCCACAAAGATACCCTTCTCTGCGGTGGGCTCTAGTTTGGTCCTCTTCTCCTTGGGTATATAGGAGTATGTAATGCATCCAAAGATATGAAGATGACCAATATCAGGCTTCTTCCCAGAGAAATCCTCCTCTGGAGTCATGTGCCCCAAGGCACGATGCGGACTCTTGTTCTGCAAGTAAACAGTTGTGTTGAGGGCCTCTGCCCACAAGAACAATGGCAACCCCTGATCATGTAACATGGCATTGGCAGCCCCTATGATGGATCTGTTCTTCCTCTCCGCAACCCCGTTCTACTGGGGGTTGTAAGGAACAGTGTACTCCCTCCTAATGCCTACCTCTGCACAATAGTCAACAAACTCTCCAAGGGTGTACTCTCCTCCATTGTCCGACCTCAAGGAATTGATCTTTCGACCTGTCTGAGTCTCCACAAGAGCTCTGAACTCCTGAAACCGCTTGAAGACCTCACTCTTGGTCTTCAAAAAATAAATCCAGGTCCTCCTGGAGTGATCATCAATGAATAAAACATAGTACTCATATCCACTCAAGGAAACATGAGACATCCGACTGCTCACATCGGAATGAATCAAATCAAGTATCCCCATCGCTCTGCTGTCACTGCTGGGAAAAGGGGATTTGGAAAATTTGCCCATCGCACAACCTCTGCAAGAATCAAAGTGATCAGTACTGAAATCTGGCACAACTGTAGTGATCTCGCGCAATGTCCTCAAGGCTCCACGATACATATGTCCCATCCTGCGGTGCCAAATCTCACACAGCTCAGAACTGCTAGCTCTACTGTCAGTACTACTGCTCAATGCCAAAAGGGGCTGGAATGCAAACTTGTACACCTTTTCATGGCGTACACCTATCACTCTAGCTGAATCAGCTGGAGTACCCCTGGGATACATCAACACCTGTCCTCCCCTAAACAGTACCTCATATCCTCTGTCCTCCAAAGCTGAGACAGATATGAGGTTCTTCCTCATCCCTGGCACATAAAGAACCTCTGACACCTTCAAGGGAGGTTTGGACTCCCTCTGAAATGTCACTGTCCCCACCCCGACTGCTCTAACAACTCTGTCATCACCGAGTACTACCTCAATATCAGTGCCACTCTTTAAAAGCTCTAAGAAGTACTCACGGACTCCTATCATATGACGTGAAGCCCCACTGTCCACATACCAGATACCTGAAGATGCTCCGCTAATCGAGGGAAAAGCATGCTCCCTCTGAACCTGTGTGGCAGGTGATCCTGCACTAGAGGACTCACACGTAGTGAACGCAAACTCTCGATCAAAACGACCAGCAAATTCCTCAATCTCTGCTGAAGCTGCCACGTCCTGGTTCTTCCCCTTCTTCTTCTTCTTCTCTGGACACAAAACTGCATAGTGTCCCATCTTTTGACAATTCCAACACTTCACCTTGGAATAGTCCTTCTGTGTGTTCCCCTATTTACCTTTGCCTTTGCCTTTGCCCCCATCACTGCTTGTGGAAGCCTGCTTCTTCCCTTTGCCTTTTTTGCCTCCTGCCACTAGTGCTACATCCTCATCCTACTCAACTGGCTTGGCTGCCTCAAGCTGACCTTTCCTGATCTTTGTCTGAATGCAATCATCCCAAAACCTCTCCCATGTGGGAAGGGTCTCACGTGCACAAACCCCATCAGCAATGTTCAACCATGAACGGGGGAGGCCATTCACTGCAATCCACACCAACTCAGTGGGTGGAATGGCCTCTCCAATCGCTGCCAACTCATCTGTCACATTAGTAATCTTTGTGAGATATCCAGCTGCACTATCATTACCCATATTAATGTTCTTCAGCTTCTCCTTCAGGACCATCTTCCGGTTTTCATTGGTACTCTGGTAGAGATTGGACAATGTTGTCCACATCTCATGGGCATTGCTCTTTCCTCTCACATGAGGAGTGAAATGGTCTTTGATTCCGTCTAGAATCAGCCTCTTACCCTTGTTGTTCTTTTTATTATAAGTTGTCAACTGAGTAGCATCAGTAGGCACAACAACAGAGTTCTGTGTGGTATGCACCATGATATCGCAAACTTCTGCCTCCTCAAAGATACTCTGCATTCTCTCCTTCCAAACGCTGTAATTTATATGCCCATCCAGCCTATCGTCCACCCTCAATCCCAATGACATCCTCCTGTCCTAAAACTGAAAAATAGCACTGCTGTAGTAAAGATAAAACTGTTGTTTATGAAAAAATCAGCTTGCTGGAATTTTCTGAGTGAAAAATCAGCAACTGTAATTTTTCCTTTTGCTGTCCCAAACTGCCCTTCAACACTCAAGCTCTGATACCATGTAGAAATTTCTATTTTCCCACCCCGGTTTTCAGTTTCTCCTTATTTATCCCATATAGTTAAATGCCCTTTCCCATAACCATACATTTAACAAGCTGAAAAAAAATAAATTTGCTGAAAACACAAATTCTGGAAAGTTTACAGAATGCTGGAAATTGCAGAAATAAAAATCAGCAGTAATAAACAGCCATTAAAACACATTTAAACACTGATATTTGTGGTCAATGTGACCCTGGAAAAACCCGCTACAAATCTTGGGGAAAACCAGTTTGAGAGCTCTTCTTTATTTCTAAAAGTTGCGTTTTACAGTGAGAAAATTTCAGCAAAAAATCAGCAAGCAAATTTACAACTTATCTATTTTCCCATGCTTCACAGCAAACTGGAAATTACAGCAAACAGGACAGCAATAAATGATGTACGGTCTCCTCGATTTTCGTGCCCACTTTCAGCATTAAATGCTACTGTATGGCCCTCGTTTTGCGTGTAGAAAAACCAGCAAACTGCTCCTCGATTTTTGTGCAAACCTCTCCTCGAAAATCGTGCCAAAATCTGTCTTTCACTGTGTGCTGAATCAGCTATACAAATCTGCTCAACTGCTGCCTTGGAATGTGTGCCAAGCTGCTGTCTCCTTCTCCTCCCTACTCAGAAATCTCTCTTGCTCTCTTGCTCTCCTTCTCCCAATCTGCTCATGAAAGAATTGAATCGGATGTGATATTTTCCTCCTTTTCCTCCCTTAATATAACTCCAAATGACTTTTGGGTGACCCAAGTGACTTTTGGGTGATCTCTAAATCCAATGGCTGAAATAGATTTAGATCAATGGCTGAGATTAAATGTTCATTTAAATTTCGCCTTTTATTTTTTAATTCACCCCACTTTAATAAAAACCCACTTAGTCATTTATTTCCAAAGTCAATTTTCTTTTCTAATTTTTCATTGACTTTATAAAATTCACTTTAAAATTAGACTTAGTAACTCTATCACTTAAAGTCACTTTTAAATTAGATTTAACTTTATAAAATTATAAAGTCACTTTAGGAGAAAAATTAAATTCTTTTGGACACTTTTCCCTAGGCCAAAGATCAAAGCCTAAGGGAACCACCTATCCTCCGGTACCAAATTTCAACACACATTCTGTGTTGTGGGGATGTGATACTATATATGTGCATAGTGTAGTCATGGTATCATGACATGTGTATTCGTTCTATTATACTTTGTGTACATATATGTATTGTGTTGTACATCGGCTGTAGGTGTATGTATTGTGTTGTGGTGTACACTGAAAGTAGGAGTATGTATTGTGTTGTGTTGTACACTGGGTGTAGGTGTATGTGTTGTATGCCAGGTATAGGTGCATGTATTGCATGGTGTTGTATGTTGTGTGTAGTTGTATGTGCGTGATGCACATTATGTGTAGGTTCACATGATTGAGGAGAAGGCACTGGGTGTTTGTCGGGTATGGAAACTAATCAGGTATGCATATGTAATAAGGACAAAGGTAGAAGTAAATGATTGATTAAAGGATAAGTATCAATAGTTTATTTTAGATTTATTATGCATGTGACTTATGATGATTACATCTGATCTATGATTCTGTTTTATGATGGTTACATGTGATTTATGATTTTTGGTCTATGATGGTTGTGTTTTGAGCTAACATGATGTGCCCTTATTTGTCTTGTCTTGATTGTACATGAATTTCTTGCCTAGTCATTTTCAGAGTGTTAGTCTTATAGGTTTAATATCTCAGTATCTAGGTGTGGTTTGTGTACTAGGGCCTGGGGAAATTATTGGGTCTACGAGAGTTGTTTGGTGTCGAGTGGTAGATTAGTCTCTTCTCTTGGGTGTGGGTAGCTGGAATTATTTGTGAAGGATGACCTAGGTAGCTTTCATTGTGTGATTGGATAAATTTATTGTGCAATGGGATGGTTTTTTTTAATTATATGCAGGCTCTAGGATGCAAAAGCTTCTTAGTCGTAGGGTGGCATCATGTGTGCTCAATGGTCAAGGGGTTAGAGCCTCTAGTTTAGGAAGCATTATCCCTCACCTTCTCTGGTAGGTCTTCATCAAAAGTTAGGTCATATGTTTAATGCTTCTATGATGAGATAATATGTTGGTATCATAGTTATGTTGAGGAAGGGTCGAGTCAATCTTTATGCCATTTATAGGAAAAGATAGCCCTTGTATAGAAATAAAGGAACCCTCCTATGACTCTATGATGACTCCAAAGTAGAGGGGTAAGAGAAAGAGGGGAGGAGGCGACTGATCTCAGCCCGAGAAACATGGGGGAAAGCTCTTTGCACATGGCTATGTGGAGACTTATTTCAATGTTATTCTACCGAATAATCATTAGGAGAATTGTGAGCTTGAGATAAAAGATGGAGAAGAGAGACAATGTCTCTTAGACTCAAAATGATTGGAAGATATGTCTCTTTGGGTTTTTTACCCTTGGCACACTAGGGAAAGGTGATGTAGGAGCATCTCATATTTTATATATATGTGTTTATTTAATTTGGAGAATCTTAGAAAAATCTAGATTTTATGGAGACTTCTAGAATTTGTTAGAGATTAACTAGTTAGGATAGATTCCTAGAATTGAGAGGATTTCTATCAAATTCCTCCAAATATCTAAGAAGGAGTTTTTTATTTGAGGAATTCAAGAGTTTTCTTCCTCCAGAACAAATAGCCATGTAATTCATTTGTAAACCCAAATTTGGAGAGAAAAATAATTTAATAAATGTTATGTTTTTTATGAGCAATTCCTCTTTTGGCCTCTGCGTCAAATTTTGGTATTAGAGCTAAGAAAATTGGTAAAGGTTGTGAGCAATTGTGAATAAAATTTTTATTGTACGCCTGTGTTCATCCCTATTTGAGTTAAATAAGATCTCGAAACACTCGATTGTATAATTTTGGTGCATTAAAATAATATGGGCAATGGGTGGAGCTGCGTTAGAATGTTGTGAAGCAGATTGTAAAATTGTGCAGAATAATGGATGTTGTGCAAACTGTATTAGTACGTGGAGACTATATGCGGTAACCATAATCTCAAGTATTGGTGTGCTCATATGATAGATGTGCGTGAAACATAAAAAATATTTGTTGTTAGCTTGTGCATAGGATGTTGTTGAGGAACCTGAAGAAATGTCTAAAGGATTACGAATGTGGAACCTGAAGGAGCATTGTTGAATCTTGTTTCATTACAAAAACAATTATGTTCGATGTCACCTGTTGGTAAGTAGTGTTAGTGGTTGGTAAATTGTATGCAGTAATTAGAGAATCCAATGATGCCAAGTTGTGCTTTAAATACTTACCATAATTTTCATTGAATAATGGTGGTTAATAGAATTTATATTAATTCACTTTGCTACAATTCATGTGAATATCTATGAGTGTTTCATGAGAGAGAATGAGTGGAGATTTGTTATAAATTAATTGATATAAAAGTGAAAGGTGAAGAAAAGTGCTTTTGGAATTTATATATTTCTTATTGAGACCATATGTTAAATAATTTATATGTAAATTTAAAGTGCATGCGTAATATTGTTGTAAACATTTAAGAGCTAAAAAAAGGGTGAATAATAATTAAGAAGAGTTGTTAGTAAAGATGACACGTAGAGCTAGAGGAGCCAAGGGAGTTCGAATTGGTTGAGGAATACCAAATACCAACCAAGTCTTACTCGATGAAGTGAGACATATTCGAATGAGATTAGATGCATTCGAGACAACACACAAAAGAGATGTCGCCACTACTGATATAAGCGAAGAAAAAGAAACCTCAGAAGAAGAAGCTGAAGTTGAAGAAGAAACTCTAGAAGAGAAAATGGTCAAGATGATCACAAGATTAAGAAGAAAAGCGAGATTAGAACTTCCTATGTACGATGGAAACTTAAATCCTCAAGAACTAATTAATTGGATCAGTGTCATGGATAAATATTTTAACTATTAAAATGTAGTTGAGGATAAGAAAGTCAAGTTTGTGGTAACTAGATTGAAAGGTGATGTTGCACTATGCTGGGACAGTGTGCAAGATGAACGAATAAATAAAGGCAAAGGGAAGATCACTAGTTTGGATTGGATGTTAACCAAGCTCAAAGGTAAGTTTATTCCTCGAGACTATCTGTTAAATATTTTTTAACATATGCAAAATCTTAAGCAAAAATCCATGTCTATAAAGGAATATACATAAGAAACTTATAGATTAAGTATAAGATCTAGTCATGTAGAAGAAGATGATGAAAATCTAGCTTGATATATTAATGGATTAAGATTTGAAATAGAAGATGAATTGGATATTTTATCTTTGAAAACTATTGAAGATGCTTACCATATAGAGTTTAAGATAGAAGAGAAATTGGCAAGGAAGTAGATTCAAAGAGGAAGGGGACGAAATATAATAAGGAGTAGAGGACAATCAAGCAGAGGATCTTCATGTAGGGTACAATAAAACAAATGATATTCAAGCATAAGATTTCCCATTCAAAAGGAAGAAGGAAGCAATTCACATCAAGAAGAATCATCATCAAGAGAAGATTTCAGAGTATGGAGACCATATCAAAGAGGCAGAGGTAGAACTTTCATGGTAAGATGTTATACATGTAATATAACTGGTCATAAATCTGATCAATGCCCATAAATATATTCTAGTCAGAGTAGCATACACATGGAACAAACTAATATAGAAAGTTTACAATCTTATAAACATGAAAATGGACATGAACTAGTGAATCCTTAATGATGAGAACAACCTCATTAAAGTCTCCTAAAGAAGTAAAGGAACCTACACAAAGGAAAACATTTTTCAAAATTCTCTATAAATCAGGAGGAAAATGTTGTAAAGTCATTCTTGATAGTGGGAGTAATGATAAATTAGTATCCACGGAAATGGTAGAGAAGTTAAATTTAATAAAAACTAAAAATCCTACTCCGTACAAAGTCTCGCAGTCGAAAAAGGGACATTAGATACTAGTTAATGAGAAATGTGAAGCGGAGTTTTAGATAGGATGCTATAAAGATAAAGTTATTTGTGATGTTATGCCTATGGATGTGTGTCATATTTTTCTTGGAATACCACAACAATAGGATAGGAAAGAAATACACGATGGAAGGTGAAACACCTATACTTTTTCAAAGGATGGAGAAAATCATGTACTCATGCCTTTGAGGAATAAAAAAGCACCAGAAGAAGACTAATCCAAGGTAATGTTACTTAGTGAAAAAGAGTTCCTTCAAGAAATGAACCATGAGGAGATATTTTTTTCTTTGATCGATAAGCCAAAGGTCATCCTCACAAGCACAAATCTGAATGACCTTCTGGGAGAAATTAAAATATATTGAATGAATTCACTGATATTGTAGTGGATGACTTGCCTGATAAGTTCCCTCCCATTAGAAGTATCAGCCATCATATTGATCTCATCTGAGGTGCTAGCCTTCAAAAAAAAAACAGCCTATAGAACGAATCCAAAATAGAATGAAGATATTAAAAATCAAGTGCATGAATTGTTGGATAAGGGTCTCATCTGAGAAATCTTAAGTTTGTGTGTTGTTCCAACAACGTTAAATCAAAAGAAGGATGGAAGATGGAGAATGTGTACAAATTCTCGAGCAATTAACAAAATCACAATCAGGTATATGTTGCCATTACCTCATATTGATGATCTTATAGATAATTTAAGTGGTGTTTCATATTTCTCTAAAATAGATTTAAAAAGTGGATATCATCTTATCATAATCAGAGAATGTGTCGAATGTAAAAAAAAAATTAGAACTAATAATTGCCTATATGAATGGTTGGTAATTCCCTTCGGACTTACCAATTCTCCTAGTACCTTTATGAGGTTAATAAATGAAGTATTAAAATAATTCATTGGAAAATTTGTCATAGTTTATCTTGATGATATCTTCATTTATAGTCAGTCAAAAGAAGAGAACCTAAGACATCTTAAGATGGTTTTGAAGAAGTCACGACAAGAAAAATTGTTAATCAATTTAAAGAAGTGTAGTTTCATGAAAACAAAATTATTGTACTTGGGTTTTGTGATTTCAAAGGAAGGCTTAAATATGGATTATAAGAAAGTGAAGGGCATAATCAGTTGGCCAATCCCAAGAAGAATTTCAGAGGTAAGAATTTTTCATGGGTTAACAAGTTTCTATAGAAAAATTATCAATAATTTTAGTGGTATATGTGCTCCCATTGTAGAAAACATCAAAGAAAGAAATAAACCATACCATTGGATAGAAGAAGCTAATAAAATTTTGAAATTATTGAAGAAAAATAGTATAGAACAACCTATTTTAGCATTGCTATATTTGAACAAGTTGTTTTAGGTTGAGCCCGATGCCACTGGAACTAACATAGGAGCTATTTTAACTCAAGAGGGAAAACCAATCGCCTACTACAGTGAAAAACTCAATGAAGCCAAGAAAAAAATACTCTTCTTATGATAAAGAATTATATGCCATCATACAAACTTTAAGGAAATGGAGAAATTATCTTATGTCAAAAGAGTTCATCCTTTACATAGATAATCATGCTTTACAATATACCAACAATCAGACAAAATTGATTCAAAGACATGTTAAATGGATTGAATTCTTACAAAATTTTACATTTGTTATCAAGCATAAAAGTGGGAGTTATAATAAAGTAGAAGATGCACTAAGAAGGATCAAATTAATTCTATAATAATTCCAAGTGAATGTATTAGGAATTTATGAGCTAAAAAATATCTATAAAGATGATGTAGATTTCACGGAAGCTTATGTAGCTTGCAAAATCCCAGTCTGTAGAGATAGAACTCCATGGTTAGATTACATGATACAGGAAGGACTTATGTTCAAAGGAAGACAAATACACATTCCAAGATGTTCGATAAGAGAGAATTGTTTAAATTAGCAACAAGAAATGTTAAAAATAGAAATGCTAAAAATAGCATTGCTATAATAGCATTTCAGGATATACTCCAACTCTATTGGAAATAAAAAAAAAAATATAAATGTTAAAAATAACATTCCCATAAATAGAATTTCAGGATATACTCCAACTTTGTTGGAAATAGAAAAAAAATAGCAATGCTAAAAATAGCATTGCTATAAATAGAATTTTGGGATAGATTCCAATTTTAATTAGTCCCTAAATTACAATTGAGAATTAAATTTTTAATTTAGTCTCACTAGCTGTTTGAAAAATAATTAATTAATTCATCTTGAGTTAATTAGTTGGGGAAAATCAAACATGAAGTCTATGTGAAGACATGCAATAGTTATCCCTTTGATTGAGGAAGTTATCCCTTACTTAAGGAGATAACAATGAGTTGTATTTGAGTTGAAATTAGTTATCTCAATTAACTGAGTTAAGTCTAGTTAAATTAGTTCCAAACAATTGGAGGAACTAATTTTGAGTTCAGTAAGTTATTCCATGCATGCATGCATGCAACTACTATTCTCCAGATAACTCAATATTCTCTCATAAATAACTCATGCATGTCAGTTCAGAGAAAGACCCAGTTGAGATTAAAGGAAGGGACAATGTACTATCAGTTGGAAGATTTTTCCTATAAAGGAAACTCATCCACGTAGAAGGAATTATCTCCTTCAGGATTACGCAGTTACTTCAGACGTTAGTGTTGTGTGTGAGGTGAGAATCACATAGGTTGTAGCTAGAGGACCTAAGAGAAACGGCAGAAGGAAATAGGAGGCTTGGACGACTGAAGGTAGGTGTTATGAAACCAGCTCAAGAAAAGATAGAAAAGATAGATCAATGCCTTAGAATTCAGCCTCTTCAAGGGGGCAACCTCCTTTACATTACATAAATGAACAATTCTTGGATGCTACAAATGAAAATACCTCCTTTCTATATATAGGAGTCCAAGGGGTTATAACATAATCAAAGCTGACATAACAATAATAATGTAAGGGCACAATAATAACAATAGTGGGCTTCTATGGGGTACAATAGTAACAATATGGGCACTACATGGGTACATCAATATAATAAGTGGGTTGTACTAATAACAATAAGGGGTTACACTAGTAGTATAGGGGCCTAACATGCCCCTCTCCTTCAAAAAGCGTTGTCCTCAACGCTTGAGTAGTTCTTGATGCTTCTGTATAAAATTCTTTTCCTCCCATGTGGAATCTTCAGCAGGTAAGTTTTTCCACTTGATGAGATACTCTGAAATTGATCGATTTCGTAGCTGTCGGTTTCTTGGTTCTGTGACTGCTCCAGGTTCCAATATGATTTTTCCTTCCTCTTCAATTTCTGGAAATATTGTTTGAATTGGGATCTTTTGAAACTTTTGAATAAGTGACCATACTTCTTCGTCCTTCTTCCATTCATCCCTTTCTTCATTTATCCAATCTGGTTGCATAATAGAAATAGCACAAAACAATGCTTTCACATCCTCATCCTTGAAGAATCTTCCCATTCGGTAAGGTCGCCATTTTTTAAGTACATGTAGTATTGCCAACATTTCCTTTTCATAAATAGCTTGCTTGAGATGTAGCAGTAAAAATACCCAATCACCTACATCAAAACATTTTTCACTATGATGTTGATCTACTTGTTGTTTCATTTGATTTTGCAACGAAGTGGCATTATCCTTTATAATTTGGAGAACTTGTTGTTGATGCTCAATGTGATCTTTCACTGCTTGAACCTTTTTCTTCTTGATATGTCCTTCTATCTCTGGAGTTTGAGGAGTGGTAATTTCTTCCAATCCTTTACAAGATATGGTCAGATTCATTTCTTGATGCTCAATGTGATCTTTCACTTCTTGAACATTTTTCTTCTTGATATGTTCTTCTATCTTGATAGTTTGAGGAGTGGTAATTTCGACCAATGAATTACAAGATATGGTTGGATTCATTTCTTCTTTATTGATGTGATCTTTCACTTCTTTCACCTTTTTCTTCTTGATATGTCCTTCTATCTTTAGAGTTTGAGGAGTGGTAATTCTTGCCAATGCTTTACAAGATATGGCTTGATTCATTTCTTCTTTCTCTGGGGTGGGGTCCTGGCGTATATATTCTTCTTTTGATGTTTCTTGATCCTTTTCTTCCTCCTCTTCATATTCTATGTAAAATAATTTCTTCTCAGCAAACTTATGACCTTTAGTGCATTTGCTATCACAATTGTAACAAAGCCCTTTTTCTCTTTTTTCTTCCAATTTTTGTGGTGTAACCCTTGTAGGTTGTGGAAGGCTAATAGAAACAACACTTCCATATTTATAGTTGTGAGGGGTATGCTTCCTGGTTTCCATAATTTTTCTTTCCAATATGTCACAAAGCCCTTTTACTCTTTCCAATTGTTGTGGTGTTGCTCTAAAGAGGGTATTGCTCTTTGTATCCTCATAATGTGCTATCATTTCCTCCGTGAAAATTGACCACGTACCCAGTTGTTTACGAGAACAAAGCCCTTTATACCATAAAAATTGATCTGGTTCTAAATATGAAGATGCAATACATACCTTTTTTAATAGTGGTACACCATGTAGATGAAAATATTGCTCCATCTGAAGTATCCAATTTACCGGATCCTTGCCATCAAACTTCCTCATCTTGCTTTTTCTTGATTTTAGGACCTCGATCCTGAAACGACTGTAACTCTGTACTTTTCGAAATTTAAGTTGTTAAATTGCTACCTGTAGTAGCCCTCTATGTCCTCTTTCCAATGCCACAAGTCTGATCCAAATTGGATTCTCCAAGAAAGAGTTATGCTATTCTCCCAAGATGACCTGATTATATACCTTTCCAGAAGAGCGAACGTGTATGAAGTGCCACGTGTCCATTTTTCCAAATTTGGCTTTGAAAAAGATATATAGGAAACTACAGTCCATCCTCTTTCTGTACCTTCTTACAAAATTTCAATCCAATGCTCAGAGAGAAAGTTATGACGATTTTCCCCAGGTCACCTGTTTTGAATGTAATTCAGGAGTCTGCAAAAAGACCAACTTCCTCAGATCATATCTCCACAAATATCGCGCGAAAAGCTCTAAAATTCGGACCCAAGGTTTAGCGCACTTTCTTCTCAAATGGGTTTTTTTTGCGACTTCTGAAACGTCACAGAAAAAACGTTATAGTGAAAATGTCACGATGACCTGTTTGGAGCAGTGAAACCCTAGAATCCAAAGCTCTGATACCAAATGTTATGAAACCAGCTCAAGAAAAGATAGAAAAGATAGATCAACGGCTTAGAATTCAGCCTCTTCGAGGGGGCAACCTCCTTTACATTACATAAATGAACAATTCTTGGATGCTACAAATGAAAAGACCTCCTTTCTATATATAGGAGTCCAAGGGGTTATAACATAATCAGAGCCGACATAGCAATAATAATGTAAGGGCACAATAATAACAATAGTGGGATTCTATGGGGTACAATAGTAACAATATGGGCACTACATGGGTACATCAATATAATAAGTGGGTTGTACTAATAACAGTAAGGGGTTACACTAGTAGTATAGGGGCCTAACAGTAGGCATATGGGTTGTCTATTCTATCTATGAGAAACAGTGCGGGATTATACTGAGAGCTGGATAGCTTGAGAGATAAAGCTTTGTGTAATCCTGGGATATTTCCACTTCTATGATAATACAAATAGTAGGGTTTTTAGCTGAGGCTTTCCCCAAAGTATTCTTATGTGTTTCATGTGTATGATTTCTTCTTCTCTGTTATATGTGTTCCAATTGATCTTGCTCAAATTGATTAAGCTTCAGTAAAGTTTGATAGTAGAAGTAGATCAAATATTTTGCTTTAGTATATTGTATTATCAGGTGATCTACAGTGAGAATTTCTACATGGTATCAGAGGTAGCTGATCCATAGAGAAATTTCTAAAAAAATCTATTAAAAGAAAAACATAATGGAGGCTTAACAGGACATTTTGGGCAAGATAAAACTCTATCACAACTACATGAATTTTATTATTGGCCACGCATGCAAACATATGTAAGAATATTTGTTGAAAGATGCAAGACATGTCAATATGAAAAAGCAAGAAATTAGAAAACTAGACTGTATCAACCCTTACCAATACAAATTGACCATGGGATTCTATAAGCATGGATTTTTTACTAAGATTTCCCATAACAAAAAGAGGAAATGACTCAATATTTGTTGTTATTGACAGATTCTAAAAAATGGCACACTTTATAGCCTGCAAAAAGACAAATTATGCAACTAACATATCAAACTTGTTCTTCAAATAAATATTTAGATTGCATGGATTACCTAAAACCATTGTTTCTCACAGAGGCACCAGGTCTGTGGGCCATTTTTGGAGAATTTTATGGAAAACGTTAGGAAACAATATCAACTTTAGTTCATCATATCATCCCCAGACTGATGATCAGATGATCCGAATTAGATCCTAGAACACTCTCTAAGTTTTCATGACTGTTTCAAATTATGCTAAAAGAATCAAGTCCTAGAAAAATCAAAGCTATCAGAAGGAATCCTCGTTACAGTTGTAGTTGTGGCTAGAGCAGATCAACAAGGACCCTCAATCGAGCGTGTAGACCATTGGCCCATGGTAACGCACACTGATTCAAACTGGAAAAACCAGAGGCCAAATTGAGAAACGGGGGTGGTTTCTGATATCCTAAAGTGCTAATCGCATATCACAGGGTGTCCCCCTCAATGAAGGAAAGTCCTGAAGTACTTGGACCCGAAATCACTATAAAATTCAGAAAAGTAACGCATTCGGTTCCGTAGCACGGGATTCCACAAACCGACAGGATATTGGAAGGCCTCGAGGCGATAAGTAGTTTTGACTAAGTCCCACCTGATGCCACACATCGAGCAACACGCATCCAGCAGATGAGAGAGAAAACTACCCACATCGGATGGGTGAACATCATGCGACTTGTCCACTCGATATGACTATAAGATCTAGGGGGCCTAGATCAATGACACAGATACATCCTGATGACTGACTGGATTTGACAAGTCAAAAAGCAAGATGACAGGGGATTGAAGTCCGAAATGGATGATGAGTTGGAAAAAGATTCATGATTTGCAGGTGATCTTGAAGAAAACAAGATTAATAGTCATTCAAAAATGATTCAAGGAATCTGACACCGAGTTCGTTGGGACACCTCCCTGTGAGGCATTACCTAGTGATGATGACGTAGAGTAGAGGAATTCGAACGGACAGAGGTAAGGAAACCAGAAGGCCAGGAAGTGGAAATGAACAGTCAAAAGAACACACTAGTTTTAAAGTCGTGACTTGACAGAAGCAGAAAAAACACACAGAGAGGTAGACAAGAGTTAGCTAGACACAGGAATCTAATAGCAGAGAACAGAGAGTACAAGCCGAGCTGACCTGAAGGCAACATCGAGCCAGACAAAGTTAGAGAGGGTCAAAGAGTTTGTGTACTCCATTGGAGGCTTGAGAGGTTCAAGAAAATTCCTCAGCATAAGGTTGTCATACTACTGTGACCCCCAGAGGATGAGTTTCAGTAAGGAGAGTCTGTGCACTCCATTCCTACTTACTTCATTCTGTTTAGTGAGTCTCGAATCGAGATCACTATTGTAAAAACTCTACTTGAAAACATAATAGAGAGGCCACCACTAAAATGCTAGACCAGTAGACATAGCACAGGAGCATTGGATGAACTCCTTATTAAACTTCTTTTGTTTACATGTTTGACTGTTACGTTTTCTCTGATTACCTCAGTGTCTATGTATTCTAGCAATCTTATCGATCCGTTGCATAAGTAACATAGGCACATCCATCCACATGAATCTGTAATACCTTTAATTCTTTGTCCTGGATAAATTCCAGATCACGTGGTATCAGAGCTCTAGGTTACTTAGGTTAGACAAGCTCGTACTAGATCTAGTTGTGGAATGCTAACTAGATCAAAGCTTAAATTAGGAGAACGACAATTGGCTGAATCTACTTGGAAATTGGAAGAGTCTATTCTAAGAGGAAAATGATAGAAGAAATTCCCTTGGAATCGAACCCCCAATTCATGGATAGTTTTATGACCATGAGATCCACGGTGGAGGAAATGTATAGAGAATTTAAGAAAAATAGAGATGAAGATTCATCAAACTCCAAACAAGACAAAGGAGTAGAAGAATCTCTCCTCCATGACCACTATAAAGGCAAAGGGAAAGAAGAAAAATTTCTCACGCCTCCTAATAGCCTTGAAAATAAAAAGAAGACATCTTTGACTAAATTAGATATTAAATTTGATTTACCAATATATGATGGAGAGTTGAATGCAGAGAATCTGGATAATTGGATCAGACAGATCGATGTTTACTGCAGAGTGTAGAGCATTGACTCAAACAAGAGTAAGATTCAGCTAGAAAACCTATGCCCTGGAGGCATTACCTTGGTATGGTGGGAAGTCAAGACATAAGCTGACATGAAGAAACATGGTAAGATTCTTTCTATCTGGAGTGAATTTTTTTTTGCAATTAAAAAGCAATTCTATCCACTAGCCTACATGCAGCAAGCCATGACGAGCTCGCAAACTCTTTGCCAACTAAAAGGGAAAAGTGTGCAAGGTTACACCCAAGAATTTAGGAAAAGAGCTTTGATTCTAGGCATTTATTTAGACTCACCTGAGACTCTTTTGAAGTATATAGGTGGTCTACACAGCTACATGAGGCACACTACCCTCATGTTTAATCCCACCAGCATAGATGAGGTATCCGTTCAAGCTACACATCTAGAAGCTAGAGGTAAGAATGGGAACCCAGAAGTCGGGGGATCATCCAAACCCACTGCAAGAAAAAATAAGGAGAAACGAAAACAGAAATGGAAAGAGAGGAAGACAAACATTGTACATAGAAGCAAGTCTTCATGCACTCACTGTAAGAAGGATGGGCATGATGATGAAGACTACTGGATTCTACATCCGGGGCTAAAACTTAAGAAGTTTGAGGGCAAGAAGAAGAAGACTGCTACTACTATTCAAAAGGATTTGGGGTTAAACTTAGGAGATGAAGCAACAATCATAACCAAAGGTATAAAAGGTAAAATTTCTAAAGCATCTACTAGTAATTCTGCACAATCTACTAATAATGAAGAAAATGAGAGAAAAAGACATGAGCTTTTTCATATTCGAGTTATTTCCAATCATCAAAATATTGATACTTTGTTTGATAGTGGCTCAAAAGTAACTTTTATTTCTGAAGAAATTGCAAAGAAGTTGGGATTACTAACCACACCTCACAAGAAACCATATCCATTAGGTTGGTTATGTGATAAAGCAAAGCTACAAGTGACTAGACGATATAAACTTAAGTTTTCTTTTGGATCAGCATTTGTAAATGAGGTTTAGTTAGATATAGTTCCTTTGGATATATGTGGAATTATTTTAGGAAGTCCTTACTTGTATGATAGAAAAACTATTTTCTATAGAGCTGAGAACAAGTATGTACTCGTTAAAGATGGGAATCAAATATATTGTAAGAGATCATAAGCTCAAGAATAATTATACTCTCATAAACTCAGGGCAGTTGAAACAAATTGTAAATTCATGCAAATAATTTTTACTGATGGTTGTAAAGGAAAAGAAACCTGATAAAACCAATGTATGTGAGGGTTGTGATGCTAAACAACAAGCTAATTTGGAAAAAGTTGTTTGAGAATATGATATATTGTTTCAAGAACCTAAAAGTCTGTCACCCAAAGAGTAAATAGTGCATGATATTAATTTGCAGCAAGATGCTCCATTGCCTAACATCAGAATGTACAGGTTGTCCGCTTTAGAGAATGCAGAAATCAAGAAGCAAGTACCAGAGATGCTCGAGAAGGGGTTCATCAGACCTAGTACATCACTTTCCGGGTCTCCAATTGTTCTAGTGAGAAAGAAAGATGGCTTGTGGAGAATGTGCATTGATTACCGAGCACTTAATAACATAACGATAAAAAATCGTTATCCCCTTCCTCGCATAAATGATCTATTAGATCATTTGAAAGAATTTGTTTATTTTCCAAGTTAGACTTGCATAGTGGTTATCATCAGCTTAGAGTTGCATAGAAAGATGCATGGAAGACTGCTTTCAAAACAAAGCAGGGACGGTATGAGTGGTTGGTTATGCCTTTTGGCTTAACTAATGCTCCTGCTACTTTCATGAGAATAATGAATGATGTACTCAGACCTTTTCTTGATGATTTTGTTATTGTATATCTATATGAAATTCTTATATTTAGAAAAACGTGGGAAGAACAATTAAAGCATGTTAAGCAGACTCTAAATGTTTTGAAAACAAAAAATCTTTATGTAAAACTCTCAAAATGTGAATTTGGCAAAACATCTTTGAATTATTTGGGACATATAGTAGGGGATGGTGAATTGAAGATAGATCCCTCTAAGGTTGAAGTCATTGTAAACTGGCCTAAACCCAAATCTTCTATAGAAGTTAGAAGCTTCTTAGGCGCAACAAAAGATTGGAGAAATTTTATTTCTGACTTTTCCTTAATTGCAGCTCCCTTACGTGCTTTAACAGGATTGAACAAGTTGTTTCAGTGGGGAGGCAAACAATAGAAATCCTTCAACACCTTGAAAGAAAAGATTACTACAACACCAGTGTTAGTGTCAGTCTTTCTAGCCTTCCTCCAGTGATCAAATATGCTCTTACAAAGTGATTTTAAAGTGTCAGGGTCAAATTTTGTCATTTCAGTGAGTCTTCAAGCAAAATTTGGTCACTAGGCATTAGGTCTAGGGTTTGCTCTCACTCTTTTCAAAGTTGCCCAAATGCCAATCTATGTCACTATTCAGCTGAGTCTATCATTTTTCATAGGGTTTTCATTGTCATGTCAGTGTCTAATGAGTCATTTTACACCTTGTTCATGCTTCAGTTGCGCCCAGGCAAGGTCATTTTCCTCTCCTAGGGTTTTGAAGGTGATTTCTCGTGGACGGTAAAATATTTGGAAAAAATTGTATCCAGATGTTCATACACCTTTCCCTATCCTTAAAGTACCTTATTAAATGCTTCCCATCACTGAGATCCCCAAAAATCCTCATTTTTGCACAAACCCTAGTTTCTAGCTACAACGTGGCAATTTTCTAGGTTGGGCCTGTGTTTTGCCCTTTTGGACCCCTTCTCCTCACTCAATCTCTGAGATTCCACTTTCCCCTACTTCCTAACATCCCTCCCTACTCCCAAAAATTTCCCCAAGAATTTAGAAGCCACCTATCCCCTTCATTTCGCTTCATTTCGACAAAATTCCTTGTTTCACACATCGGGATAAGTTTCACTCAAAAGATGTTTCAGAGACATCAAAGATGAATTTTGGAAAACTAAGAGAGGTTTTTGTCCACAATATGTGAAAGAAGAAAAACCTCATTCACTTTTTTCACAGGTGTCATGGTTTTAGAGAAATGTCAAAATTACAATCGCCAGATCCAAGGAGGTTGGCCAAGGCACTAAAACGACGGAAAAGGCCCGATCCACTCCAAATTTTGGCCAAAGCCTCTTTTACTGAGCATGGTACTTTATTGGGGACTCCCAGCCCAAATTTCAAGAAATTTGGAGAAAATTTTGTCAATTGTGAATTTTTTGTGCCAAAAACAGGTTTTCTCCACCAATGGGTCGCGCGCCACGGGCGACCCTTTCGTTGGGCAACTCCATTTTGGGGAAACTCAGCATTTCTGGATTTTTCATGGAAATATACACTTGCTCAGCCATTTCCAAGAAATTTCATCAAGTTTTGAGCCTCCATAAGGTCAAAAAACAAGCAAAAAATGACTTTCTGCCACCTTTTTGACACACAGGAAGCAGTCTTGGGAGATTGCAATTTTGGAGGGGCAAATGACCACCAAATTCAGAAATTCCACTTGGGTTGGAAAGTAGACATCAAGACCTTTCCAACAAGCCCATGTTTTCCTCATTTGAACACCTGGAAATACCTCAACTTCAGCTCCAAAGTAGCGCGACCCGTTCAGGATCAGGGCGCGACCTGTTGGGAAAGTTTGATAATTTTTCATCTACAGCTCAGGAATTCGCCCAGCTTTGACCAGTTTTGACTTGTGATGGTATTTTTCACCTTCTTTGATGTAATTAATGTATTTTCATGTTGACATGACACTTATTTACCTATTCTAGAATATTCATTCATGAAATAGCAAACATTTAATGAATGAATTGGTTTCCTAGCTTATAGAGGCAAGTTGTTTTGACTGCCTAGATTTTAGTGCTTAGTTTAGAATTGGTTGAAACAACTCCTAGAAGGATGAGCTAGACCCCTAGAGGCAAGGAAAGGTGTTAGCTTGCCTATATTATGTATTTTCCTAGTCGTTTTCAGAGGTTAGAGAGGTTGGACTCTTGAGGGAGAAAGCTTCTATTGTATTACTCATTGTATCTCTGCAATTTTGGCAAAGGAAGAAAGACCAGGGTTTTGCAGTCCTTTATGGGATTCCTGTGGTTACATGTATTGATGGTGTGTTTCTCTTTGTACTTGTAAGTTTGTTATGTGAATCATCTCCTTACTTTTCCTTCTGCAAATTAGGAAGTGTTAAAGTAGAATTCATGATTTCCATGCTCTGCTTTTAAGTTTGCTTAATATTCATGTTTTCATCTGTTTAAAGAGAACCCTTGAAGGTTTCTTGCTCTCTTTAGCTCCTCACCGGTCATTCCTATCCATTCACTTAATTCAAAGGCATCATTACAGTCTCCTACCTTGCCCCAAAGAACCCCCTGCAAAAACTGTGTCCAATCCCCGCACCCAAAATTGCCTTTCCCCAATTTTCCACCAAAACCCTAAAAATCCCAAATCAAACCTTTTATCAGTTTACTAGCCTAAAATCAGTGTTCCCTTTTTGGTTGTCTGGCCCAATGAAGATCTTTACCGAGATATACCGAAGAGAGCCCTCTCCTGCCCCGTAGGGCTAGCTACGAGGCTAAGTGGTTTGATGTTGCCTTGGAGTTTGCCTTTCTCAGCCTGAGGTGAAATTTCAAGCGCTAACAACCAGTACTAGCACTACCTGATATTCAAAGACCATTTGAGATTGAAACAGATGCCAATGACTATGCCATGGGAGTAGTGTTGATGCAACACAGTAAACCCATATTTTATCATTCTGAGACATTTAATTCTGGAGTAGTTAACTATCCCACATATGATAAAGAATTGTATACATTAGTACAGAGTGTGAAAAAGTGGAAACATTACTTAATGGGCAAAGAGATAGTTATAGATACTGATCATCAACCACTTCAATATCTACACTCCCAAACTAAGTTGCAGCAATCAAGACAATATAGATGGATGCGTTTTCTACAACAGTTTCATTTAGTCATCAGATATAAAAAGGGCATACACAATAAAGTTGTAGATATGTTGTCCAGACCAATTATAAATTCATCTACTATACTTAAGCATAATTCAGTATTGCATGAGAGCTACATTGAACGATATGCTCAAGATATAGATTTTAAAGATGTATATGTAACTTTAAGTCAAGGAAAATGAGTTGAAGACTTGGATTATCATGTTAAGGACCAACTCTTGTATCATTTTGGGAAGCTATGCATTCCACAAATTGAAAGAATAAAGATAATTCGAGAAGTACACACTTCTCTAATATCAGCTCACTTTGGTATAAGTGAAACCGTTGCACAACTGCGAAGATTTTGTTATTGGCCAAAAATAAATGAGACGGTTTGTATATATGTAAGAGGGTGTACCATGTGTGCTAAAAGCAAGCCCAGAAATAGAAAACACAAGCTTGTACACTCCACTACGAGTTCCTTCTCATCCTTGGGAAAGTGTTTCCATGGACTTTGTTGGAGGACTGCCTAAATCTAGGAAAGGTCATAACTATTTATATGTTGTTGTGGATAGGTTTAGCAAAATGTGTATTTTAATAACTTGTAGCAAACAGATTATAGCTGAAAAAATTGAAAAGTTGTTCTTCCAACATGTATGGGTCCATTTTGGATTACCCACTTCCATAATATCTGATTGAGATACCCGATTTGTTGGGAAATTTTGGTCAAGTTTGAGGGAATTGATGGACACCAGGCTAAAGAAGAGCACAGCTTTTCATCCGTAAACAGATGGCCAAACTAAAGTGGTCAACAAGACAGTGATCTAGTTTCTCATAGGTTATTGCAACAAGCATCCCAAACTTTGGGATGAACATTTATGTTATGTGCAACATGCTTACAATCGAGCTAAACATTCTTCTACATAGAGATCTCCTTTTGAGATCTGTTTTGGTTTCACACCAAGGTCTCCCTTAGATTTTGTCTTTGGTAAAGACATAACAGTTGATAGACACAGTGATGTGGACAAGGCAACCAAGTTCATTGGAAAAATCCAAGAGAATCACCAGGCAATACAGGAACAAGTACAAGGCAAGGCATGACAAGCATCAGATCGAGCATAGTTTCCAAGTTGGTGACCAAGTTTGGTTGTATATTAGCAAAGACAAAATGCAAGGTGAAGGTAAGAAGCTAAAGCCAATAAGGTATGGACCTTTCAAGATACTTGAGAAAATTGGTTAGAATGCTTTTTGCCTTGATCTAATAGCTTACATGCACATCTATTTAGTCGTTAATGTAGACGGCTTCAGACTACTTGAACCTTCATTAATCGAAGATCTCGAAGAGTAGAGTCAATTGCCTTCTATTGATGATCTGTTTCCTTAATATCTTAAAGAATTGCAGGAAGATACAATTCCGAACAGGAAGGTAAGAACTACACACAGAGGGGACGTTGAATACTTCAGGATTCGACTCAAAGGTTCAAAACCAAGCAGTGCGAAATGGATAGAAATTGAGCAAGCGAGGAAGCAATATCCTCACTTGATTGATGCTTAACAGAAAACCAACTTTTGGTTGTCCAAAATCTTTTTGAGTGGGAAGGCCATAATCTGAATTGGATCCTACAGTACTCCCTATGTTTTCATGACTACTTCAAATTATGTTAAAAGATTCAATTCCTAGAAAAATCAAATCTATTAGAAGGAATCCTCGTAACAGTTGCAATTGTGGCTAGAGCAGAGCAATGAGGACCCTCGGTCGAGCACGCAGACCGTTGGCCCATGGTAATGTACACTGGTGCAAACTGGCAAAATCGGAGGCCAAATCTAGAAATTGGGGTGGTTTCAGGGCATCCTCCTCAGTGAAGGAAAGCCTCGAAGTGCCTAGACCCAAAATCACTATAAAATTTGGAAAAGTAACGTATTCGGTTCCGTAGCGCGGGATTCCACAAATCGGAAGGATATCGGAAGGCCTCGAGGTGGTAAGTAGTTTTGACTGAGTCCTGCCCGATGCCACACATTGAGCAACATGCGTCCAGTGGATGAGAGAGAAAACCACCCGCATCGGACGGGTAAACATCGTGTGACTTGTCCACCCAATATGAAGGACACCCGTAGGATTTGGGGGAGCCAGATCAACAACAGAGATACGTCCTAATGACTGACTAGATTTGACATGTCAAAAAGCAAGATGATAGGGGATTAAAGTCTGACATGGATGATGAGTTAGCAAATGATTCATGATTCATGGGTGATCTTGAAACAAACAAAATTAATGGCCATTCAAAAATGATTCAAGGAATCTGACACTCGGTTTGCTGGAAAATAGGTGGCCACCTCCCTACGAGGTGTTACCCAGTGATGATGATATAGAGTAGAGGAATTCAAATAGACAGAGGATCAGAAGGCCGGGAAGCGGAAATGAACTATCAAAATAACAAATTGGCTTTAAGGATGTGACTTGAGAGAAGCAAAAAAAAACACACATAGAGGCATACAAGAGTTAGCTAGACGTAGGAAGCTAATATCAGAGAACAAAGAGTAGAAGCCAAGCTGACCTGAAGGAAGTATCGAGCCAGACAGAGCCAGAGAGAGTCGGAGAGTCTCTGTACTCCATTGAAGGCTTGAGAAGTTCAAGAAAACTCCTTGGAAGCCTATCATACTACTGTGACCCTTAGAGGTCGAGTTTCAGTAAGGAGAGTCTATGCGCTCCATTCCTACTGACTTCATTCTGTTTAGTGAGTCTCGAATCAAGCTCACAGTTGTAAAAAATCTACTTAAAAACATAATAGAGAGGGCACCACCAGAAGGCTGGACCAGGAGATGTAGCCCAAGAGCATTGGGTGAACTCCTTATTAAACTTGTTTTGTTTACATGTTTGACTACTATGTTTTCTCTGATTGCCTCAGTGTCTATGTATTCTAGCAATATTATCGATCTATTGCATAACATAGGCACATCCATGCACATGAGTCTGTAATACCTTTAATTCCTTGTCCTGGATAAATTCCAAATCATCAAACAAAGGTGGTAAATAGAAGTCTTAGAAATATCTTAAGGAGTTTGGTAAGTGAACATCCCAAACAATGGGACGAGGTACTTTCTTAGGCATAATTTGCATATAATGACTCACCTAACAAAAGAACGGGAATAATTCCATTCGAAATTGTTTATGAAATGCATTGAAGAGGAATTTATGAGTTAAGTAACCTTCGAAAATAAGAATTTAGAAGTGCAGATGGTGACGATTTTGCAACGAGTATGCAAGAAATACAGGATGGAGTCAAGCAACAATTACAAGAAAGAAATAACAAGTATAAATGAAGAGTAGATTCCAAAAGAGGACAATTGGATTTTGAATTTGGGGACTTGGTTATGGCACATATTCGAAAAGAAATATTTGCTAAATGGGAATATAATAAGTTAAAACTAAAAACAATCAGACCATGCAAAATTTTGAGGAAATTTTCCTCAAATGCTTATGAAATAGAGCTACGCAAAGGCTTTGGCATCTAACTAATATTTAATGTTTCAGATCTATAACCGTTTAAGGAACCAATAAATGATCTTATAGATACACCTACTAATGATAAAGTTCAGTGGGAGAAACAACTACCTTCAACATGATAAAATCAGATTGAATCAATCATCGATAAAACGGTGGCTAAAAGGACCAGGCATAAAGCGTATTTTCAATACTTAGTTAAATGGAGGAATCAACTAGTCAAAAATACTACTTCGATGTCAACAACAAAGATTTCAAAATATGGTACTGATATTGAAGAACTCCATAATAAAATAATATAAATGTATCTTTTCCTCCGTGGTAGTATGATGCAGGGGAATCTCGTATTTTGTATTTATGTATTTAATTAATTTGGATAATATTTGTAAATTCTATATTTTATGGAGACTTCTAGAATTTGTTAGAGATTAAGTAGTTAGGATAGATTCCTAGAATTGAGAGGATTTCTCTTAGCTTCTACCAAATATCTAGGAAGGAGTTTTCTCTGTGAGGAATTCAAGGGTTTTCTTCTGAATAAATAGCCACGTAATTCATTTGTAAACCCAAGATTGGAGAGAAAATAATTTAATAAATGCTATGTTTGTTTTTATGAGAAATTCCTCTTCTAGTCTTTGCATCAGAAGGTGCAAGAAATATCTAAATTTAGTAGCACTCCATTGACAAATGAAGACATTACTCAATTTGGTTATGACAGATAAGAAGGTGGAAAACTAGCATAAAGATGTAGCAGAAATGAAATTCTAAAGTTGTATAAACCGAATTTCGTTTAGGGTGCCTAAGACTTTATTTTTTTATTAATTATTGAATTAATATTGCATATAAATCTCATAAAATTCCCTATTATTATAACTTGTAGCATTGTGTGAACCAAAAAAACCATCTGCAAATTTTTGAAGGTCAAATGGCAATAAGTTTTAGTTCGATTTTATTCGGTGAACTCATGTTGATGCTTCTACATGGTTCCTGTGTATGTTCATATAAGTGGGCTTATGGTCATGCTTCTACCTTCCCTTACAGTGGAACGATGGTCACCGTAGGCATGATATTATTCTTAGTTTTTTTTTGGGGTTGTCTCCGTTTTATTTATTTTATTTTTATTTATTTATTTATTTATTTTTACTTTTTTTGGGGGGTAGTGCTTGGTGTTTTCTTTTTAACTAATGATAGATCAAAGGCTAAAGTAGATAAAAAAAATTAATATTCATCATACATGGGTGGAACTCATATTTGTCTCTTCATGTAACACTAATAAAATGTAATGCAAAACAATAACAAAAATAAACAGTGGTTTTTCCCCATCAAAAACAATATGGATAAGAAAAGAAACATACCATAGAGAAAACCTAACCTATATGAATGACATACTTGTCAGATATTCTTCAGATGAACTCACAATTTGCATTTGAAAATCTAATCAGATGTAAGAAATCTTCTGAGTTTCCCAGTAGACTGTGAAAAATGTAAGACATGTACAACCAAGAGTACAACCACTCTTCTTATTTTTCGATAGTGTTTCAAAGTTTAATATCAAGTAATGTTTGGAATTTTTTTTTCTTCAAGCACAACTTCAATCATCATATTCAAAGAGATGAGCCATTGCAGTCTCAACAAATTTATCATCTTGTAGGATTTTCATATTGGTCAGCAATTTGTGGTCTAAAGTAATACTACGATTATATATTTTATGTCCAGAAAACAAAGGAAAAGGGAAAAACATTTGCAAGTATACTGGGGTTGAGAGAAGTGATCTACCAACATATAACAACAACTAATTTAGTATTTCCCTTTAGAACACAAGGAGTGTCTGCATTCTGGCATCTTTAAGCGAATTCATTTCGATTCCTTTAATTATATTTGTGATGCTCTTGTGATTTGACATCTACACATTAGTTTTATGTGTGAAATTATTCAAAAATATAGACAAATGACTTGCAATGCAAAAAATCGATTGACCATGAAATAGACGTAATGATTGCATAGATATCCCATACAACACTTCTTCAGATGGGTGAGGGACAACATTAACATTCCAATTTATGTTATCATGTTCTTTCTCTTTAAATATACCAATATTATCATGGCATCTCATAAATGACGATGATAATTTGATCCTTCGTCTTGCGATGCTCACCATACCTTTTCCTTCAAAACCTCCTCTATTCATATGCCAACTATTATCACTCTCAACATTAATATCCTTACTGCATATTTCAGAAGGTGCTTCTTCCCATTGTTGCTTGGATAATGATGTAGAATCTTTGAACTAACGCCTTGATATCTACAGGGAAAAAATGTCAATGAAAATTCAGAACAACCTAATGACTTCTATTTGGCCCAAAAAGACACCACACCTTGCAAAATACCATCCATAAATCCACAACACAGGTTCAAATACTATCAATGACCCTTAAATCCATGTAAGCAACATTAATCCCATTCTTTTTTGCAAAAATGTTAAAATCCAAACCCATTAAAGCCCTTACGAGCAATACAGTAGCATCAAAACCTCTTAAACAGAAAACTAATCTCAATCCTATTACTAAAATAGAAATGCCACGCCCTTAAAGCCCTTATAATCATGAACAAACATAATTTTTCAGAGGTAATTGTTGCTATCAGATACAAACTCAGATCGACTCGTTTGGTCCTCACAATCACTAGGTTGAGGCTTGACAAGGACACAAGACGCATTGCAATTGATGTAGAGAAAAGTATTGAAATTTTAAATGGAGAATTTTATTCTCATGTCAATACTAGAGCTTATGCCATGGGGAAGTTCATCTCTCGCACTACAGCTCGACGTAGCAGGCTCTGAGATAATTATATGTGGATTGGCATAACTAATGTACTTCACAATATATCTCTCTGTGGGTGTCCTTAGTTCAAGTTTGGTGTCATTGGTGAACACAAGCAATGATATATATTCAAAACTGCCACAGGCATCATCAATGCCAAAAGATATTGGATGGGTAAGCAACCACAACTTGTCCTATAGAGACTAGATTGAGTAGTAGCTTTAATAATTAACAAGCCTGATAAAGTTGCAAATATCAAAACAGTTTCTGAGAACTTGTAATGGAAAAATATCTTGTGCACAAATTGGTACTCTTCCTCCATTTTGTAGGCTAATAAAGAGTGAATGGATTTTAAGAATACAGAGACTTAGACATGAAAGTATTAATATTACATCCTTTTGGTGCTGGACATCTCTGTAAGCATGTTCTAGTTGTTTGAAAAATGAAAAGGAGTATTCCTATGAATAAGGGAGAGAGTAAAAGAAATTATTTAGTTCTTTTTTCTTTTTGTTATACAGAAGGGGAAAAAATTTCTACAGACAGCTACAGGAATATGAACCGAGTGAAAGAGAGAGACACGGGATCTACCACCAAAATCTAGAGAATATTAAAATTTGGTGGTCCCTATTTTTTTGTGAAGGACCATGGGATAAGAAATGAGAAGCACTGATATTATAACCTGCAATGCCAACTCAAATCCATCCATCGATGTTGAAATCCATGTTTGAGCATAGTAAGAGAAGTAAGAGACCTTAGAGAGAGCTTTTGGGCAATCAGTAAAACTTTTGCAGAGGTAATTGTTGCTATCACAGAAAAATTCACATCAGTTGATTTCATCCTCACAATCACTAGGCTGAGGCTTGACAAGGAAAAAGGATGCATTGCAATTGAAGTAGAGAAAATTATTGAAATTTAAAATGGAGAACTTTCTACTAATGTCAAGACTAAATCTTATGCTATGGGGAACTTCATCTCCTGCACTGCAACTCCACATAGAAGGGTATGAGATAATTATATTTTGATTAGGAAAGTTGATGTTCTTCACGAGATATCTCCTTGTGGGTTTCCTTAGTTCAATTTCAGTGTCGTTGGTTCACACAAGAAATGATCTATATTCAGAACTCCCACGCCCATCATTAATGCCAAAAGGATACTGGATCAATAAGGCACCACAACCTGTCCTACAGAGACTGGGTTGAGAAACAACTTTAATAATTAACAAACCTAAAATAATTGAAAATATTAAAAATAGTTTGTGAGAACCTGTAAAGGAAAAATATCTTGTGCACAAATTGGTATTCTTCCTCCAATTTGCAGGCTAAGAAATAGGGAATGGATTTTAGAATACAGAGCCTTAGACATGAAAATAATGTTATTACATCCTCTCTGTTGTCCTCTGAGATAGTCAAAAGTTAATTAATTATGCCAGAGCATATAAAATGTTTCATTGTTTTAATTTTTTTTGGATGACCAATGTTATGAGAAAATAATTCAGGTACTTAAACCTTAATAATACTGAAAATTAAGAAAGGGTTGATTCTTTACCTCTGAACAATAATTTGATTTTAAAATGTGTAGAAAGGCATAAACATAAGAGAGTATGATTTACTAAACATTCAAACTAAATTTTTAGTCTATCATAAGAAATCATACAAGTAAACAATGTTTACATCCCAACAAAATATATTTAACCTTATGAAGATGGTTGACAATTTATAAATGTATAGAAGATTATAAAAACAAACAATCCAATAAACTAATCTCTAAAATAGATTATAACTTCAAAGGAGATTTAAGATAGACTGATATTCAATTTTCTCTTACCAAACTATCTTCATAAAACTTAAACACAAGAAAAATAACAAATTGAAGTGGAAACATAAGACAAACTCATAAAGTGACAAGTTGTTTGAAGAAAATCTAGAATCCTTTCATTAATGTGAAGCAATTTCAGTCTATTACAATTCTTCTTTGGAAAGCTCATCCAAGGGCTCAACCCTTAACACATAGAATCATTGCTTATTTATATAAAAAGAGAAGGTTCTAGAAACATCTAACTAATTACAAAAATAGTACAAAAATGTAGGGATGCTTAAACTGCTGAGTTTTCTAGCACTATCTTCAAGGAAATTGTTGATGACTGCGACCCAAAAGGTTGTCTTGTTGTTTTCCTGCTGGAGGCAAAAAAATTTTACTCAATGGTATCACATAACTCATCCCACCTTTCATCATTCAGTATAGAAAGATTTCTTAGTTTTCTATAGACTTCATCTACTTCAGGATACTTCTCGAACGTTGGCTTCTTGATGAAGATATGCTTGATTTCATGTTTGATAGTTAAATCAAACTCTAATGCTTCAATAAATGATTTCCTTCTGACATGTCCCTTAATTCCTAAAAACTTTGATGTATCTGTTGCAATGGTGTAAAGATTTTCATAGTAATCTTCCAAGCTAATGAAACTGTTATTGGGTGCTAGTAACCCTCACAATCCTCTTTGATTCAACAAACTGAACTTTGTATGAAATCTTTGGACAAAATTTTCCAGATCTTGACACTTAGTATCCAACTAAGTCATTAAGTTCCTTTTCTGCAATACCTTCTTGATCTCTAGGATTGTCTCTGTCCCATCAGCAATCTGAATCTGTTTTAACTTTGCTCTAGTCTTTGAGTTCAACAATTTGATCATAGATGTATCATCTATTGGTTTATGTCACAATGTTGTTATGACTTGTTCAATTGTTGTCTAGCACCTATCAATGAACTCTTCATGCTCAAATATAATCTGAATGGATGACCAAACCTCAATTATGGCATGATTGATATCTATCCAAATTCTTTCCTTGGCTTGGGCTAAGGTTTGAGCTATCAATGACTCGTTTTCCCATTGATTTATCTTCTTGGAAAATCGATGGAATTTCTGCATCTCTTCGAACAAGAGGCTATCATTTTTTATTTTCTATGCTTCTAAGTTCTTTAGCTTCTGCTGGAGCTTATCATTTTCCTGTCTCTGAAGAGAGAGGTTGTTAGGCCCCTATACTACTAGTGTAACCCCTTATTGTTATTAGTATAAACCACTTATTATATTGATGTACCCATGTAGTGCCCATATTGTTACTATTGTGCCACATAGAAGCCCACTATTGTTATTATTGTGCCCTTACGTTATTATTTTTATGTCGTCTCTGATTATGTTATGACCCCTTAGACTCCTATATATAGAAAGGAGGTCTTTTCATTTGTATCATCGAAGAATTGTTCATTTATGTAATGTAAAGGAGGTTACCCCCTCGAAGAGGCTGAATTCTAACGCGTTGATCTATCTTTTCTATCTTTCCTTGAGTTGGTTTCATAACATTGGGTATCATAGCTTTGGATTCTAGGGTTTCGCTTCTCCAAACAGGTCATCGTGGAATTTTCACTATAACGTTTTTTCTATGACGTTTTAGAAGTTTCAAAAAAAACCCATTTGAGAATAAATCGCGCTAAACCTCGGGTCTGAATTTCAGAGCTTTCCGCGCTATATTTGCGGAGATGTGATCTAAGGCAGTTGGTCTTTGTGCACACTCCTGAATTACGTTCCAAACAGGTGACCTGGGGAAAATCCTCATAACCTTCTCTCTGAGCATCAGATTTACATTTTGTAAGAAGTTATAGAAAGAGGACAGACTGTAGTTTCTTGTATATTGTTTTCAAATCCAAAGGTCAAAACAATAACTTGTGGCACATCGTACAAATGTTCACTACTGAACTAGTCTATAGTCAAGTCACTATGGGAGATTTGGCATAACTCTTCCTTGGAGAATCCAATTTGGATCAGACTGGTGGCATTGGAAAGAAGACAGGAAGGGCTACTAGAGGTCGCAATTTTAGAACTGTAAGAATTGAATTTACAAAGTTATATTTGTTTCAAGATTGAGCTCCTAAAATCAAGAAAAGGCGATATGAGGAAGTTTGATGGCAAGGATCCGGTATATTGGATACATCAAATGGAGCAATATTTCGATCTACATGGTGTACCATTGTTACAAAAGGTATGTATTGCATCTTCATATTTAGAACCGGATCAATTTTTATGGTATAAAGGGCTTTCTTCTCGTAAACAACTTGTTACATGGTCAATTTTCACGGAGGAAATGATAGCACATTATGAGGATACAAAGAGCAACACCTTCTTTAGAGCAACACCACAACAATTGGAAAGAGTAAAAGAGATTTGTTACATACTGGAAAGTAAAATTATGGCTACCCTCACAACTATAATAATGAAAGTGTTGTTTCTCCTAGCCTTCCACAACCTACAAGGGTTACACCACAACAATTGGAAGAGAAAAGAGAAAAAGGGCTTTGTTCCAATTGTGATAGCAAATGCCCTAAAGGTCATAATTGTGATTAGAAGAAATTATTTTATATAGATTATGAAGAGGAGGAAGAAAAGGATCAAGAAACATCAAAAGAAGAGTATATACACCAAGAACCAACCTTAGAGAAAGAAGAAATGAATCTAACCATATCTTGTGAAGCATTGGCAAGAATTACCACTCCTCAAACTCTCAAGATAGAAGGACATAGCAAGAATAAAAAAGTTCAAGAAGTGAAAGATCACATTGAGAAAGAAGAAATGAATCCAACCATATCTTATAATGCATTGGCAGGAATTACCAATCCTCAAATTATCAAGATAGAAGTACATATCAAGAAGAAAAATGTTCAAGAAGTGAAAGATCACATCGAGCATCAAGAAATGAATCCGACCATATCTTGTAAAGGATTGGAAGAAATTACCACTCCTCAAACTCTAGAGATAGAAGTACATATCAAGAAGAAAAAGGTTCAAGCAGAGAAATATCACATCGAGCATCAACAACAAGTTCTCCAACTTGTAAAGGATAACGCCACTTCAGTGCAAAATCAAACGAAACAACAGGTAGATCAACATCGTAGTGAAAAAAGTTTTGATGTAGGTGATTCCGTATTTTTACTGCTACATCTCAAGCAAGCTATTTATGAGGAGGAAATGTTGGCAATACTACATGCACTTAAAAAATGGCGACCTTACCGAATGGGAAGACTCTTCAAGGATGAGGATGTGGAAGCATTGTTTTTTGCTATTTCTATTATCCAACCAGATTGGATAAACGAAGCAAGGGATGAATTGAAGAAGGATGAAGAATTATGACTACTTATTCAAAAGTTGCAAAAGATCCCAATTCAAACAATATTGCCAAAAATTGAAGAGGAAGGAAAAATCATATTGGAACCTGGAGCAGTCACAGAGAAAATAACCCGACAGCTACGAAATCAATCAATTTCAGAGTATCTCATCAAGTGGAAGAACTTACCTACTGAGGATTCCACATGGGAGGACAAAAATTTTATACAGAAGAATCAAGAACTACTCAAGCGTTGAGGACAACACTTTTTGAAGGAGAGGGGCATGTTAGGCCCCTATACTACTAGTGTAATCCCTTATTGTTATTAGTACAACCCACTTATTATATTGATGTACCCATCTAGTGCCCATATTGTTACTAGTGTGCCACATGGAAGCCCACTATTGTTATTATTATGCCCTTACATTATTATTGTTATGTCGGCTCTGATTATGTTATGACCCCTTAGACTCCTATATATAGAAAGGAGGTCCTTTCATTTGTATCATCGAAGAATTGTTCATTTATGTAATGTAAAGGAGGTTGCCCCCTCGAAGAGGCTGAATTCTAAGGCGTTGATCTATCTTTTCTATGTTTTCTTGAGCTCGTTTCATAACAGTGGTCTTGCACAACCTTGTTCAATTACTCTAGCATTGATGTAGATTCCCCGGTTGATTTGATTACTAGATCTATAGTTATTTCTGAAACCTCTTCTTTTTCCTCAAGTAGCCTCTCTATCTATTCCTCCATCTATTTTATCTAAATATTTTGCTCAATGATCCATTTGAGTATATATTCTATTGTTCACTTTCTTCTATCTCCTTTGTTAATGGATGCTCTGTAGAAGGAAATTTAAATTGTTTCTTGAGTGCTACTATGTCTGCATTCTTTTCTTGATGATCTCCTCCATTACTTTGACATAACTAGGATCATACCCCATCCTAATCACCAAATCTTCTAATGTTTTGATTCTGGTATCTTTGGATAATAAATAATTTTTTTCTAATTTTAATTATGACTGGAAATTTGCAAGCTATGTACTTAACTTTGACAGTTCAATAGTAGTATTTTTCATGGTGGAGAAAATCATTTCTCCATATTGTCTATGCATATCCATTTGATCAATGGGATGTACAAGCTTTGCATCAAATGGGAAGATAGTTTTCTTGTAATGTGCAATACTTTTGGGAGATGGTACTTGGGCCTGTAAGAATTCCATTTGCATCATTCCTTGCTCACTATCAAATGTTGTCAATAACCTATGCTAGGAGGTGGAAGTATGCTTCCAAATTGAGCATAGGTACTCGCTTTGAGTGTTTCTTTCTTCTGCTTAATCTTCAAAAACTTACTAAAGATATTGGGATCATCATGTTCACCCAATTATGATGATTATGATTTTTATGAAGGATTTTGTGAGGCCGAGGAGGATGAGGTGTCATGGAGATGTTCCCCTGACCTTGTGGAAAATTGTAAACCACTCATAACAATGGTCTATTGTTCTTCTTCATTCTGAATAGTGACATTTTAAGATGTGCTTTCTACTTTTTTTACTAAATGATGAATTCTTGAGCACTTATTTCTGCATAGGTTGGAGATGAAGTTTCTTCTCTTTTCCTTTCCCCTATTTATCTTGAGGTACTCGAGTGTGAATGGTAGTTGTAGACAAAATATGCCCTTCTGCTTCTTGAAGTGTATTCTCCTCCCACTGATCTTCATTCATAAATCTCTCAATTTATAGCCACAAGGTATGATTATAAGGTGTGGTTTTGAGTTCCACCCTTACATTAGAAATAATGTTGATTAGATCATATGACCAGGTGAAACTAGACTGAAACAACTTGAGAATCAAATCTGCCTCATCACCTGCTATTCTAGTATTGCATATAAATGGTCCTACTTGAGTCTTGATCTTGAATTTTGTTTTCCTTTTACCTGATACAAAATGGATCTCATCCATATTTATCATTTTTCTTATATATCAAAGAGAAAATTGTCATTGGAACATACTTAGGTAGTTTGTATCGAGCCAACTCACATCCATATACTCTTATTTTTGTGTAACTTTGGTATAAATACCAATCTCTAGTCTTTGTCTGCTCACTCAAGTGCAAAACCCTTTTGATTTCTGAACTGATCCTAGGCTCACTCTGACTACTAAGAATACCTATGAATGAACAAAATTGTCATTGAATTCTTCAAACTTAAACTCTGTTGAATTTCTCCTAACCAATGAAGTCCACTGTATCACAGATTGATTGATGCCCTGATCATATTTCATGTGTAGATTTATTGGAAACTTATGTCCCTGCTGAAAAAAAAAAAAAAAAAAAAAAAAAAACCATGTAAAATAGTACGTATGCATAATTAAATATGCCTTTTGTAGTAATCTTCATCATATATTCATACCTATTATCAACCAAAATTTGGCTAAAGTTGTACATGAATGTTGGCTTGTGCTCATTGTATAAAATTGATAGAAAGCCTAGAATAGGCTCGTCTAGCCACTGGTTTGATGGATACCATAAAATGCAAGAAACTAAGAAAATTATCTTCTTGGCTTTCTCTAGAAGCATAGAAGCTGGGTAAGGGGGATTTTTCTTAGGACACTGAGAGTCTTCTAGGAGAAAAATATCTAAAATTTGGGCTCTTTGAGGAAAGGTTAACTTCTGATACATGTCCATTAGAATACCTATAGAAAAATGGCTAAGGTAGTCATTTTGAGGAATCAACAACATCTGGTTTATCGTTCCAGGTGTAATTAAAATCAGAATGTATCCATTCTCGGCCACAATGGTTCTGTGCAATGGATTGTATTTGGCTTCACACCACATAACCAAATCAAGTAAATAATGTCTTTGCGGAAAGATAAACATGGGTTACAGGGATTACCAAAAATTAATGTCATCTTATTGGTCTAGGTAATTTTGTTTTAGCCAGTGATGTAATTCGAACAGGTCGAATTCACACTCATTGTCAACAATCTTGAAGTATTGGTCAGCTAATGGCATGTGACCTAGGTCTAGCATAATAGAGGTCATAGGGTTATCAACACCTTTTTTTTCTGCTTGAAGATCGGGTTTTTCCCTTTGGTTCCATGACTGAGGATTTTGAGTAAGAAAATGATATCAGAGGACAAAACTTTGCTTGAACAGGTACCTGGATAAGAAACTAAATCTCTGTCAAGGGTATCTGGGCTCTTAATTGCTGAAAATGATAGGTGTTGAATAGTAGGAGTGTGGAAACTTAAAACAATACCTACAATTTGAAAACACTAGTCAAAGTGGGTAAGGGAATTGTGCGAAATGAGTCAAGGTCATTTTATAGTTCATTTTAGGTTTATTAACGGGTAACAGGAATATGGTAATGGATAAGTGTGTAACAGGCAAATGAAATGGGAATAAATGTGAGCGAATGATAGATTGACATGTGGCGAGATGTGATTAGTGGAGGGAAATGAACGTGAAGTGATGGAGTCACCATTGGCAGGAGAAAAGGAGCGATAAGAAGATTTTGGAGGGTGGGGGCTGATGGTAAGCTGTTTAGGATGAGGGGGTGTCAATTCATGAGAGAGTGCCACGTTGCATGGGGCTCGATAAAAGAAATATCGCTTTTTGGACACCCCCCATAATGTTAACTTCAAATGGGACGAGGGGTGTAAATTGGTTTCCCCATCATTAATCTGGGCATGGAAAATCATGGCCATCAAAAAATTTTATTTGCATATTACAAAAAGACAAAACATAAAATCATCTCTCGGCGTAAAAGCAAAACTCAATTTTAATGCTTATTACATGGTGCTAATCATGTTTAAATGACATGATTAGTTTATTTTTTTAATAAAATAAATCAATCAAAGCATGATTAATAATTCTAAAGATGCATTTGATCAAGCATGCCCTATTTATTTCCTAAAGTAACTCTTAACCCTATTCTAGTGCATAAAATGCAATTAACCAAGATTAAATGCTTTAGTCACCTTTTCTTGTAATCTATCCTATCTTCTAATTTCAACAAAGATTAAATAGTTTGGTTGAATTATTTTCTAATCCTAAAACATAAATTTAAACATGTTTGATCATAATTATACTATATGATTGAAACAATATTTATTTCCAGTGGCATTTGAGCTTGCTCACTTATGCACTTATTTTTCTTTTGATGGGGCTTCTTTTCATATTTTTCAACAAATTTTCGTATTTTCATTTTTTTGTTGTATTTTTTGTTTTTTCTATTTTTTATACCCTCTTTTATAAATATATAACTTATCAAAACCATTTATGTTACAACATCGGCTCCAACTAGGGACTACTTCCTCCTTAAAGATGCAGAGAACTTGTAGATCCATGTGCCTTCTCGTTGAGCTAATGGGGTTTGTGTTGAAAACAACCACACACTGCATGTAAAAATAAAAACAATATGGTGTTGTACAAATGATGAATGAATGAAGGAATCCCAATATTGGATATAATGCTTCAAATATTTCCCATTGATAGACAATGAGGAATATTGTCCTTCCAAGTTTTGCAAGATAAAATTATTGTTGCCTTTAACCTCTGCAATGTAAAAAGGTCGAAACTAGATATTATCAAACTTTGCATCTTTTCCTTTATCTTCCCTTCTTACATCTCGTCTTAATACTAAATATCCTTCTTTAAAATCTCTTTCTCTAGCCTTTCTATCAAACATAATTTTCATTTTGTTCTGATATTTCCAAAGCTTATAATGAACTTAATCTCTATTTTCATTAAGTTCTATAATATGATTGATTCTCCTAAAAAATTCATCAGGTTCTTCATTCTCTTCTTGTAAAAACCTCATGACAGGAAAAACTAGATGGTAGGAAATATAGCTTCCTTACCATAAACAAGTTGAAATGGAGATTTACGTGTTGACCTCTTTGGAGATATCCTGTTTGTCAAAACTGCATATATGAGATGCCTGTCCCACTTGTGGTCTTCCAGTATTTTCTTAATGACCGTAACCAGGCTCTTGTTTGAGGACTCTGTTAGTCCATTTCCTTGTGGATAGTAGGGGCTAGAATGATGCAACAAATTTTCGTATTTCTGACAAAATTAAATCATTTTGACACTACTAAATGCTACTGCATTGTCTATAACTATCTTTTGGGGGCATCCAAACCTAGATAGTATATTCTCTTCAATAAATTCAATAACTATAGTGTCAGTTGCATTTCTAACTGGAATTTCCTCTACCCATTTAGTAAAGCAATCTATGGTAGTCAATATCCATCTATGCTGGCTGCTTGATGCTTGATGAATTTCCCCAATGAAATCCAATCCCCATTGTAGGAAAGATGCTTGAACTAGTACTGGAACTAGAGGAAGTGCTTCTAATATCTTTTTTCCAGCAAACAACTAGCACTGGGTACAAGTTATAACCTTTCCTCATACTTATGCAAACAATGCGGGCCAATAAAATTGCTCTCTTAAAATATTATATGTTGTAGCTCTCCAAGAATAGTGTCTTTCAAAAATACCTAGATGAAATTGATCAATAATTCCTTTTGTCTCACTTTCTGTCAATAAAAGTAAAAGGATGTTGAGTGGGTCCTTCCAATATAGATTTGCATTGATGATACAATATTTTATGGCCTTCAAAATCAGTGTTTTACATTGATTCTTTATAAATTCACATGGACACTCAAAATATCTAAGAAAATGTACAATATAAGTGTACCATTCAAATAACAAAATATTCTCATCAATATGAATAGGATTTCATTGGATTGCTGAAGATTGAGAAGGTTCTTCTGGATTCTTCTCTGCTGAATATTTAGAAGGTTGTTGTGGATTCTTCTCTGCTAAAGGTTTAAAAGGTTCTTGTAGATTCTACTCTGCTGAAATTTCAAAAATAGAATTTATTCCAAAGACTTTACAATTTCACTCAGCTAAGAGTTTATCTAAGCATTGACCCTTTAGCAACTTTGTATTTTTGATAATGAGATCAAATTCTAATATCTTAGTAATCCATCTTCCTCTTCTTCCAACGGTATCAGGTTGAGTCAACACAGTTTCAACAACACTATTGGCAACATAGGCAATAATGGAAGAATGAAGGAAATAGACTCTAAAAGCTTTTAGTGTTTGAACTAAGGAATAGGCCTCTTTTTTAATAATAGCATATTTGAGTTCAGCATCTCTCATACATTTACTAAAACGACAATAGGCTAGTCATCTCCATTCTCATTATTTTGCAAAATAAAAACAACTAAGGTGGTTTCAGAGGCAAAGGAAAAGATGATAAATGGTTCAAAATAGTTTGGAGTGGTTAGTATTGGGTCTTTTGAAATAGATTTTTTAATCTGGTCAAAATAATATCTTGTTGGAATTTTCCATTTAACTTCATGATATTTCTTCAACATGTCAATGATATATTTAACTATTTCAACATAATTATGTACAAATCTTCTTAAAAAGTTTATTTTTCCAAGAAAAGCTTGAATTTCCTTCTTATTCCTTGGTAATTAAAGTGATTGGATAGCCGAAAATCTTATGGGATCAATGACCACTCCTTCCTTAGAAATAATATGGCCAGGCAATTTTCCTTCTTTGATTGCAAATAGGTCCTTTTTGGGATTAAGTGAAATCCCAAACTTCCTACACCTGTCAAAAAATTTCTTCAAGTGCTTTAAATGTTTTTTATCAGAGTTAGAAAATACGGTCAAATCATCAAGATAAATGACAAGAAATTTATTTTTCTTACCAACAAAAGCTAAATCCATATCTCTTTGAAAGGTAGCTTGAGCATTAGTTAATCCGAAAGGCATCCTTGCATACATAAATGTATCCCAAGGAGTTGGGAATGTTGTCTTTTATCTATCTTATGAGTTCACCATGGTCTGATTGTATCCAGAAAAACCCATCTAACATAGAAATTCTATTAGCACCTAAAACTTTTTGAATTAATTGGTCCATCTTGGGTAATGGATAATTATCTTTCAAATATGATTCATTTAAGTTCCTAAAATCAAGACACAATCTAGTTTCACCATTCTTCTTTCTTACTAGAACTAAACTAGCTACCCAATCAGAATATCTCAACGGAACTATGATCTTGGCATCAAGTAGATTTTTAACTTATTTTTCAATGGCAAGAAGAAGGATATGATTTATTCTGACTAACCTTTTCTTAAAGGGTTTAACTTCTAGTTTTAAAGGAATTTTATGTTCAATGAGTGTTGTATCATATATCTTCAACTCACTATAAGACCAAGAAAAGATATATTTATAAGCTTTAAGGAGAGCTAGTATTTATCTTTCACTTCCATTGGAAAAGATGCAGAGATTTTAATATTTCTGATTTCTTCTAAGGTTCCAATATTACATTCTTCTATTTCTTCTTGAGGTGAATTTGATAATGGATTTTTAAGAATGTCATTGTGGTCAATCAACTTTTCAAGAGGGACCAAGCCCTTCCGAATGAAATTGTTAGATAACTAAATGATACTATGACCCCCAATTCTTGAATCAAATTGTGAAGTTTGATTTTCCTTATTCAACTCATTATTACCCAGTTGTTCTTCTTCAATTTGTAAGCGTGAAAATTCATCAATTACTTGCAAAAAGGATTTCAACTTCTCATCATCAACAAATATTTTCCAATGTTTAATATTGTCAGGAACTGAAGGCCTATATTTAACTTGGATTTTATATTTCACAAGCATTTGATTGGGAATTTTAAAAGAGCTAGTTGAAACAGCTAAAGGGACTGCATGAATATTTTCGTCTCTTGGAATAGAAGTGATGTTAAATGCTTGGAAGAAATTATCCACTGAGTCCCATACCTCATTTCTATATGATCTAAGTCTAGGATGTTTTATTTGATAATGATTCCTTACATGTTTTACAATGAGCTGTGAGTGACTTAATACACTTGATTTTCACTTTAATACTTTTGGCGAACTCCAATCCTAGAAGGAAGGCTTCATATTCAACTACATTGTTTGTCACATCAAATTCAAGCTTATAGGACTGAGTTATGTTCTCTCTGTCTAGTGAAACTAGTATAATACCATCTCCAATTCCTTCCTTTTAGCAAGAACCATTAAAGTATAACCTCCAAATATCAGTCTTAATGGTCTTTGGTTTTTCTATAATGTTTTCAATGATAAGTTGAGTGTTTTGTAAGTTATTTGATGATAATTCAAAACATCCAAAGTCTTAATATATTGCATAAATGGGATGATTTATTGCCTGATTTGATTTGCAAACTGTATTCATGAATCTTACTTCTTTGTATAATCTGAGATGCTCACCCCCATATACAAGAGTGGTAGCATAAGACATGTCCATTTGAAGACTTCCTCCTAATTTCGCACAACATTATCTTGATAATAGCATGCCAAATTTAGGAGGAATATTAGTAACTACAATGTCTAATACCACACTCTTAATATATATATATATATATATATATATATATATATAGATATATATAGATATATATATATATGTGATGCTAAAGGTAATCATGGACCAACTTCAATTAGAGGTTACCCAAACTTATGATGATCTATATACTTTTGATTCCAAGAAATTACCCTGTCTTTTACTTATAAAATATCAAGTGGTCATTTTAGCTCAAATCCATATATATATATATATATATATATATATATATATATTATATATATATATATATATATATATATATATATATATATATAATATATATATATATATATATATATATATATATATATATATATTAATTTATTTTTATTTTTTCTGGGTAAAGACTAATTCTATTAGAAGGAAATAAGAATAAAATTACAAAGAGGCAGAAGCCTCAGCTGAGAGCAACTGGGTGTCTTCATCACACCAAAACTGTCCCAAAATTGGGAAAACCAGTTATAGAGAAAAAAAAACCTTACATAGGAGTGAGACTACATCGACAAAACCAAAATTACAGAAATGTTGTACACACCAACAAAAGAAACCACAGACTGCCAATCCACAAAAAATTTAACCAAAACCATCAGACCAAGAACAACCAAACCTAACCAGCGATCAGTGAAACAAAACACTCTAAGAAGTCGCGAGGGGGTCCAGGTGGCATCACATGGGGATGTCCGGGTCCAGAGACTCCTCAACAACAGGGCAAGCATTACCATACCAGATTTCACCATCCCGCGCCATGTCACCAGCTCTGCTGTCTCCTCGAGTAACCATCGTAGGGTGGGTGCCGCTTGAGCTGCCCGCAATGTCCACCGGAATAGTGGCGCCATGAGAACTGCCACTAGGTGGCCGCGTGTCATCTGGAATGTCACCCTCCTCATGCTAACTCCCACGCTCATCCGCCTTACCTTCTTTAGCCAGGTTCTGCACCGATCCATGCATGCCTGCAATTCTATGAGTGCCCTGAGAGAGCTCTACCGAGATACACGCAGGAGCGTGAGGCTGGGCCTCTTCTTTAGAGAAAATGATGGTGATGTTGGCCCTGATAATGGGCTTGTTCAAGTTACTCTGAAACTTAAAATGAGTCTACTGGAAAGCATTGAGGGGGAAGGGTCTGCGAGATGGACTGGACGAGGGAGAATTGGCACAAGATGAAGGTGGAGAAGCAGGGAGGGGAGGCTAGTCAATGGACTGAGGAGCTTGAGAATGTGTGTGGCCACCACGACTCCCACCATGGCGGCTTCTCATACGGTGCCAAACCATGGCAAGGCTGCACAGAGGATGCTCGGAGAAATGGGATTCTTTGACAGGAGGATGAGAGAGCACAAAGGGAGCCTGATCAGGCTTCAACAAGCAAGACTGGTGAGGGAAGAAGGAGACCCAATTTCACATTCCAAAGCCAACAGGAGCAAATAGCAGGTGCCAAAAAACGTTCTACTACAAGGGATTTTGGTAAAGGGTGGACAAAGGCTAGAGGACGGGTGCGAACATTGAAGTTGAGGGCCGAATGTGCCATGCTTAAACCAGTAGACGCCTTGTCTCGGCCGGAGTGTGCTTTTAATTCAATCTGCAGGTGGACTTGCTCTCACCTAAGGTGAGCCATCAAGGGCCGAGTCGTGACATTGAAATAAGCGCAAGCTAGTAGCTGGCAGGGCCGAGCACTGCCATTCCCAATATGACACCATTAATGAACTTGACAGTCACCCACATCCAGTTGCGCTTCTCCGTCCTATTTCATTTCATTCTTCACATTGTTTTGGTATTCCATGAGTTGAATTTCAGAAGCTAGTCTAGAAATTGAGCCTGTGTGAAGATCCAAACCACAATCAACACCAATATTAGCTAGTAGGTGAGCCACTTTATTCCCTTCTCTGTGGATGTGCTTGAGAGTGATCACCCTATGAGAAGACAACAATGCTTCAATGAGTTCAAGCCGCTTCACCATTCTCCAACTATTGCTCACTTTGCTAGAAGGAGTACCATGCAAAATTTTGATGACCATATTTATTATGATCTGAGAGTCACCTTCTATTATGAGCAAAACGAATCCCTTGTTTTGAGCTAGCACAAGACCCTGCCAAAGACCTTCCATTTCGGCCGAGTTGGTATCCCATCCTTTTGATCCTAAGAAGGTTAGAAGAGGAGCACCCTTAAAATCTCTGAATATCCCTCCAAATCCTGAATTACCTGGATTACCTTTGGAGGCTCCATCAAAGTTTAACTTGAACATATTCTTGGGAGGAGGGAGCCACTTTTCAGGTGAACTGACCCTTCGATGAGTCGTTCCTTTGGATATTGGTTCTTGATTCCACCGAAGGTTCCAATTATTCCATATATTTTGTTCATGGGGGAGAGAGGGAAAGTCCTCCTCATACCAGGTATGGAGAAGTAAGGTTTCCTTGATGTTTTGGTAGATAATTTTCCAAAGCTTCTCCATGGGCACAGACTGATCTTTGAAGATTCTCCGATTTCTCTCCTTCCAGATAGTCCACATGAGGAAACCCGGAATTTTCTTCCATAATAAGTTTAATATTTTGCATTGATATGGGTTCCTGTCCTAGTTGCGAGTAGTGGCTATGACGTCTCCATGTATTCTTCCTTCCTTTTGGCATCGAAACTGACTTTTTCCCAAAGCTTGCACGCTAGATGACAAGAGTGCATAAGATGCTTTATGGATTCCTCTTCTTGTGTACAATTTGGGCACAGTGAGACCCCATGATAGTTCCTTTTCCTGAGATTGTCCCATGTGAGGACTTTGTTGTGATGTAAAAGCCAGAGAAAGGTTGAGATTTTTGGCCAGATGGTAGGTTCCCAGAATTTTCTCCAGAGAGGGTCTTTGACCATATGTTCCTTGATAATGATATTATAAGCCTCCTTCGAAGTGAAGGTACCTTTCTCTTCATAGCCCCATCTAAGGATATCCCTTTCGTCTGAGTGCTGTATTTTCCTCTTCATTAATTTTGTATCAAGAACTTGTTGAACTTGTTCTGTACCAGGTCTTAAGATTTGATCTGCCTCCATTTCCTGTATCCTTGAGTTGTAGAGGGATTCCAAAAGTTTTAACCTTGTCATAGGTCTATAAATCCTACTCCAGAAGTTGCAAGGGAGAGAATAGGTCCTTTAGCTTGGGCTGCTGCTCCGGGAATCTTCCCAAAATCTAGATATGTTGTCGTCCTTAATTTCCCAAAAACTATGCTACTAAATTAGTCTTCTGTGTTGCTTGGCCGAATTCCAAATTAGGAGCCCATGCTAACATTAGCCATTCGTATTAGCTCTTTTGTTGGGCGATTGCTAGCATATTTTGTTGTCCATAAAGTGGCCCAGGGGGAGTTTGGAATGGTAAGCCATTTCCACCAAATTCGAGCACCCATGACCTCGTTACTATGATGGGGATCCCTCAATCTAGTTCCACCTGTGCATTTTGGAAGGAAAACTGTGTCCCATTTGACAAGATCCCATTTGCGTATTTGACCTGTATTGCCCCATAAGAAGGAACGCTGGAGATGCTTAATTTCTTTAAGAATCCATTTGGGAACCGCAAGGATCGAGAATAGGTACAGCGGTAAAGATTGAAGAACAACTTTTATAAGAACTAACTGACTCGCCGTATTGAGGGCCCTGTGAGTCCAGGAGGAAAGGCAAGTTTCTAACTTCTCTAGGAGGATCTTCCATGAAGAATGCTTCAAGGCCGAGGCCATCATGGGAGCTCCTAAATATTTGGAAGGGAGGATAGCAATAGGGAATTCAAGAATGCAAGCAATGGCTACTTGGGTAGCGACTTGGGTATGAAAAAAGAAGATTTGGGATTTGGCTTTATTGATAGAAGCTCTGGAGGAAATCGATAAATCCGTCAGTAACATTTTTATCTGACGAGCTTCCTGGATAGAAGGATGACCAAAAAGCATGTTTTCATCCACAAATTTCTAGTGAGTAAAGGCTAATGACAAACCTCTTAGCAGCTATGATTGCTGAGCTTTTTTAATGCTCTGACCCAAGCCTTCTGCCATGATAACGAAAAGGAAGGGGAAGAGGGGGTCTCCCTGTCTAATTCTAGGAGAAGGATGAAAGGGGGAGGAGGGAATACCATTGATCAGTACAAAAAAGAAGGCAGAGGACATAAGGCTCATGACCCACCTTACCCAGGGAGGAGCAAAACCAAAAGAAAGAAGAGTTTTTTTGATATATTGCCAGCTTAAGCTATCAAATGCTTTTGAAAGATCTATTTTAAGGATCATACCTGGATTTTTTTCATGCTTTAGGGAATGAATAATTTCATGAGTTAAGATAATTCCATGCGTAATCTGCCTTCCTTCTACTATCCAGATTGCTCAGGCGAAATTATGAGAGGGAGGAGCAATTTGAGCCTGGAGGCAATGATTTTGGAGATAATCTTGTAGATTAAGTTGCACAGGGCAACAGGCCGAACATTATCAGGGATATTTGGTTGGGCTTCCTTGGGAATAAGGGAAATGAATGTAGCATTCATTCTTGGAAGCATCCATCTCAAGGTTCTTGATTCCTCAACTACTTGCCAAACTTCCATTTTTATCAGCTCCTAGAAATTGTGGAAAAAATTGGAGGCGAATTCGTCTGGACTAGGCACCTTCCCATTGTTCAGTTGATGAAATGCTATTTCCACCTCCTAGAAGTCAACAGGCCTGAGAAGGAGTTGGTCATGCTCCTCTGTTATAGCTTTTGGAATATTATTTGTAATTTTTTCTATGGCATGTAATCTATCTATTTGTGGCTCATGATGAGCTTGCTTGAAATAGCTTAGAAGTTCGCTTTCAATTTCTTCATGTGTTTCCTTCTTTTCCCCCTGCTCATTTTGAATATGAGTGATGTTGTTAATCATTCTACGTTGGATGGTGCTTTTGTGAAAAAATTTAGTGTTTTTTTCTCCTTCCCTAAGCCATCTTATTCTTGATTTTTGCCTCCATAGGGTTTCTTCCTATTTTTACCTCTCTAAGATTTGCGATTCAATAAGCTTTTCCTATTCTAACAGGTCCTCTATTCGGCCTTCTATTATAATCCTCTGCTACAGTCGCTTCATATTCAGATTGAGGGCACTCTGAGACTTAGAGAATATTGCCAAAAGAAGTACGATTCCATTACTTAATCTTACCTTTGAGGTGCTTAAGCTTCTACTGAAATTGAATCATTTTTGTTCCATTTAGAGGAGAAACATTGTTCCATTCTGAGTTGTTTAAGTTATTGAAATTTGGATGAGACATCCAGAAAGCTTTGAAGCGAAATGGTCTTCGGATTGTGTTACCAGGATGGGTCCATTGTAGAGAGATTGGCCAGTGATCTGAACCTGAGAGTGGCAATATAGAAGCAGTTAGGTCTCCACCTAAATGTATAGCATTGTCTAAAAGTAGGAATCTATCCAGACGAGAGGCAATCTGATGCGGCCCTGCTTTTTTGTTGTTCCAAGTAAAAATTCCATTGTCAAATGGCATGTCAATAAGCCAATTGTTTAGAATAAAATCTTTTAAGTGGATCCCTTCCTTATCCTCTTTGTTCATGCCTCCCCTTTTTTCTTCCACCTGGTTATCATGTTTAAATCACCCCCAGTGATCCACAGTGGATGCAGCCTGTCAGTGTTGATTGCTGAGAGGGAATTCTGGATTTCTATCTTATGCATGACCTCCTGGGGAAAATACACATTGGTTAGATGCCCGTGTATGTTGGTCCCTATGGTGTGAAAATTTGCTTGAATAAAATTCTTGTTAGCATGGATGTTATTGAGCACAATGGAATGAGCGTCCCATATGACTGCTTGTTAACGGGAAAAGTGTCTACTCAGAACGCCCCTATCCCACTAAGGTGTGACAGTACCTTAGAAACAAACAGAGAAAACTACTTTCATATTCTTCTTTATGAACTATAAACGAAGAGGAATAGGATGAACCAACCTGTGTCTTGCGCTAGTCCTTTGATCCAATCTCTCTCCTCTTTGACAGCTTCCAGCTACCTGCTCCCTTACTTGCCCAACTTCACCAAGTTCCTAGAAGATCACAGAAGAGGAAAACTACACAAAGACATGGATTTATATTCATAAATAGCTTAGGATCAGATTTAAGCTAAACATGCAAATATAACAAAACATCATTGATACACAAGCATGTAGGAGAAACTCAAATAGTTTTATTGATAGAACAAGAAGATCCAGGAGGAGTTACAACCGATGATTCCTGATCCAGCATCAACCCCCCAGCAAAGGAATCCCCTCTTCACCTCCAACAAAGCATAAATCACCCAATACATTGATCTCTATCTCAAAACCAACAGCAATTCTCTGCAATGTACAAAATTCCAGCCTCTGGATCTCTGGGATGAGGGATCCATATATAGATGTATGCAAAGAGGATGAGTCAGCTTATGATTTGACTAGTGGCTTCTCTCTGTCAGTTCTTGCTTCCACTTGGAGACTGAGAGCCTCTTACTCATCCTTGGTCGAACTCAGTGAGGCAAGTGTCATTGGGGAAGATTCTGGAAGCTTCCATTGTCTGTCCACCTCGCGGAATGACACTACCATTTGTCATTTCCCGCTCAGCGCACCCTGGTAGTGCATTTAGGTGTGTTGCAACACACCTAGATAGTGTACTTGGGTGCTATGCAATGCAGCTAGCTAGTGGAGCAGCTGAAATGATCCTGATTTGACTGATTCTGAGTAGTTTCTGGTGGAGAACTTCTGGGAGAAGCTGTAATTTGTTGACCTTGTTCCTCTAGGGGTCGGAACAACACTTTTAGGGACTTAGGATCCCTTGGTTTATGGACATTTCATGCTTAGAGCTGTAAGGCACAAAAATGTCTATAACAGTTGCCCCCTAAAGTATGAGGTCGTTTATCGGGTGAAATGGTTTATTAGGAGGATCTGAAGTTCTTTCAATGCTGGGAGGAGACCTATAATAAGATACAATACAATACATTATCTTCATATTGTTTTCATGATCTAGCTGAGGCGGGCATTCCCATGCTCAGCTTTATAAATTCATTTTCATGTACATAGGACAGACAATCGTCTGATGGTAGACTGATGATTCTGATAGAGCCATCATCCATTTGGTAGGATGATTATCTGTGCTGCAACGCTGTACATTTCAATGTCTTTATTCTCCTGAATATATATCGTAGCCCGGATGGATGAAACTAGATCCGGGGTCTTCAATCTCATCCGATCTTCACTCGAAGTACAAGTCGATCCATGTGAGAAATGTTTTGAAGTCGAACATGGAAAGACATCGCTTGATTACCAGTCAATGATGTAAACTATTAACAAGCGCGAGAGGAATCACCGATAATGATGATGACCCTCAAGGTATTGCAGTACAATTCACGTGGTGTGAATAAAGGACTTGGCGTCGAACACCACGCAAAATCTTTCGGTCGAAGGTCATTGATGTATACCTGTTGCTGGAAGTGAGAAACTTGCCATTGAGGCATGCAAGCTTCAAAGTATTGAATGGGGTGTTCCTAGATCAACTTCTTGGATAATGAGCTAATGTCGACAAGAAGAGATCCGTCAAAGGAGGGCCTTGATGAATCCCACATCAATGACATGGAACGGAGCAAATGATTTTGATGGAGGTGAAAACGATCTGATGATATATGGTTCAGGGTGGCAGTCATGAAAGAATGAAGTATAATGTATGGTAGTGGATGGGACACGGATGACTTCTCTGGATGACTTCTCTTGAACATGTCGGCGACACTTATGTGATGGATTGGTAGCATTTACCCCAAATGTGGATGGTATGGCATGACCATGGTGATGTGACCGGTGAATGAAACAACCCAACCTGACTCAGGCACGGAGTGGAAGTGTCATGTTCAAGAGTGACTTGCTACCAATAAAGATTCTTTGAGTTTCTTCCCAATTTTTCCCCGGTCATTGCTGACCAGTACCTCTTTATTTTTGTCAAGCTTGAGGAGGTGTTGATGCCTCAAAAATCGCTGCAAAAACATTGGGGAAACCACCCGGTCCGGACCTTAGTACAGCTCCTTTTCCTTTTGGAATAGTGGCTCCGACTGGGGATAATGGGACCAGTTTCCCAAAATAGATAAAATGGGATGGATGAGCGACTTATAGATTATGCTAGTGATAAGCAAATAACTAAAACTATCGGCAGGAATATAATAACTATAATCTACCCCGGGGGTTTATCGATCTCTAAAGTGTAGCGTTTGATGATCTGAGCTTTTAGACAGGCATATAGATGACTCTGTCTCTAAACATAGATATTAAATTATTCAAGATTGTTGTGCATAAATAGTTACACAAAGCGATAACAGCGAAATTACTACACTTTATCATTTATATCATTGTTACATGCATGATTAAAGGAAAAGGAAAATCGCAAAACATCCAATAGTGGACTGAGATAGAGATTTGCTGTTACAGCGCATACATGTATTCAACAATAGCAAGAATATATAACATAACAATTCATCTAAAAGGAATGACTTCAAACGTAGATAAAAGTACCATATGAGCTGCGGGACATTCCCAAATATCAATCGCTATTAGCAGTTCTTCCTCCAACACAGAAATCGTCCTCAACAAAGGCAATAGTGCACAATTGCATTAAAAAATTTGATGTCAAATTCAGAACAACTGGTCCAATTTCATAAAAGAATAGCGACTGAAGCACAGTAGTGCAAACTTCAGCCTATTAAGTCTGTTACAAAATTTTACGACCCTTTCCAAAACAATGAAAGGGTCTATAAATACTAATCTAATTTAAATATCTACTAAACATAAATCCTACTAAGCTGGTATCAATAACTCTTGATCCTGTTTTGGCTGGCGATCTTGCAAGCGGGAGGGTGACTCATTAAGTCGGCTACTTTCCTTTGAATCTGAGTTGATTTATTGCAAGCATTGGCTCAACTTCCGGGGGTTTGTTGAGGCACGAACTAAGCTATGCAGCGTAGGTGGCATCTTGGATATCGGGAATTATACACCCGATTGCGTCTGTAAGGCACTTTAGGGTAGATCTCTGTGTATGTGGCTTGATTAAAAAGAGCCAATATGCATCTGAGGTTAAGCTTTTAACTCCAGCGATTAATCTTCCTTTTTCCTCTAATTCAGGGTAGCATGTTTGCTCTAATGTATTTGTAGTTGTCATCTTTCCCGGTGTACATTGAGAAATCATATTGGCCAGGTAAAGAGTGTTATTGACTAGATCCACTAGATTGTTGGCGGTTGATTTACATCTTGAAGCCGCCCTTTCTGCTTTCATCACTTGAGTGTGCCATTCTGTGAAAAGTATATCTTTATGTGTTTCTATGATCCTGGGCAAATTTGCTGCTTTTCCTAAATCAGTATCTTGCCAGTCAAGATATGCAGTAATGGCTTCGTCCGCTTGATCTAGTTCAGTCCTGGCCTTTTCTACCTGCTGATTTATTGCTGTAGTTAGCTCACACAGTGGCTCAGCTTGAGTGATCTGTTGACATAAGAGTCTGACCTGAGATATCAACGCATTGTTTATCAATAATGCCTCTGATTTAAACTCTTTTACCTGCGATGCGCCCTTCATCTTTTCCAGCTGCGATGACATTTGAGCAATTTGCTCATCTTTGGTCTTTATCATTTGCTCATTCGCCGCTCTCAAATTTTCCAACGCCTCCGACAATTCTTTTTGTTTCTGGATCGCACCCTGATCAATCCTTTGCCTTTCTGCTTGCAATTGCTGAGTCAACTGATTGTTCTCTTGCTGTTGCGCCAGCAACTGTTCTTCTGCTTGTGCTGCCCTTTGCTTTGTTTCAACCAATTCTGCCTGTAACGCAAAGATTTCTTGGTCCTTATTCTTCAATAGAAGGCTCACCTCCGATGCTTTGTCAATTGTTGCCACCGAATAAGCGCTTGCATACTGTGATAGCTTTGTTAAGTCATCGGAGGGATCCAATTCCTCCTTCCATACTACATTACCCGTGACTGTTTGTTCTGGGAAGATAGAAGGTTGATCAATCCTTCGTCTCTTCCTTGATCGCTTTACAACTGCCCTGTGTCTTGGGCTGTAGAAAACATCCAATGGTGGAATATCTTCTATCTGTAGAATAATCTGGTCAGAGGGGTCTTTTGGAATAACTTCAACTTCCTTAGAACTTGGTGGGCCGCTGGTTCCACTTAGAACCTGAGGAGAGGTAACATCCTGTGTATCAGTTGTTTTGGAGGTGTCCATTTCTTTTGAACCTTCCTTTCCACTGATAATAAAGTCAAATTGCTTCCACTGTTGAAGCAATTCGGGATCAAAGGTGGTTTGTTTCTGTTTTTCGGCATGGGACTCGCTCCGTTCTTTTTCCTGCTCTTTCCTCTGCTGCTCCTCTTTTTCTCTCCTCTGTTTTTCTTCTTGTTCCTTTTTCTGCCTATCTGCCAGTTCTTTTTTCTGTTTCTCTTCTTGTTCCCTCTTCTGCTTTTCCTCTAGTTCTTTCTTCTTTCTCTCTTCTTGTTCCATTTGTGTTCTCTGCTGTTTCTCGGCTTGTTCTTTCTTTAGCCTCTCCGCCTGTTCTTTTCTCTGTCTTTCTGCCTGTTGCTTCTTCTGCCTCTCCTCCTGTTCCTTGAACTGTTCCTGAACAGGTCCGCTTGATGATGTCGCTGGGGTTGTTGCCAGTAAATCCAGAGGCAGAGTTTGCAACCTCTGTTCTCTGAGTTTATTGAACTCAGTTAATCCCTCATCATTATATCGCATCCTAGCGAGTTCTTTAGCATGACCTATTGATTCGGAGGCAACGAACAGGTCATCAAACATATCTTCCTGATGCTCAAACCTTGTTAATTTGGCCTGTTCTAATGCAGTGTAAGCAGTCTTTTTTGGGTCGAATGGTCTGTTTGGGATCGTGGCCAGAGTTAAAGACTGAAGCTTCGTGGCTTCCTTTTCTGCATGTTTAAGATCATGCAGAGTATAAACACCACATCTGAAGGGAAAAGATGGCCATCCCTTCTTCTTTTCTCTTTTGAGAGTCTGTGTAGTACTCTCAGCCATGATTTGATATGCAATTTCCCTTGCTAGCAGCTTATCTGGAACATATAGAGGAAGAACATGTGGGTCGGCTTCACTGCCGAAAACTCTGATATAGGTGAAATTTTCTTCTCCAAACCAACTTGCTACCGCTGGTAAAAAAAAGGAAGCTTGATAGGAAATTTTTGGAATGGGTTTATCAAAAATGGAATAGTAAATGGGCACCATAAAACCATTACAGATTTGATACAGGTGGTGTTTATAAGAAGACTTCCACAATTTTTGATGATATATATGAATGGGTGAAGGGTCCTGTGCAGTCCACCTCCACCCGAGAATCGGAAATTCGGAATTGAAACAAAGGGTGTCTAAGATATATGCACTATAGTAGAACGGGGGCATTTTCCTTTCTGAAACAACAGTCTGAGATCTAAAATCACGAACAGCTACTGCTAATTTATCCGAAAGAATAGTAGCCCAATCCATAATCCAACTGTTTACTGTTGCCTCCATTAAAGGAACCATTTCAATGGTAAAATTGGCAGAATCATGCAATCCCCACAGCCTACACATCATAATCCCCGCATAACAATAAGGAGAAGCCAAAGAATCGACCGAGTACTTACCGGAGGATTCGTGCTTGTGCTTGTTGGGATTTTGCCTCCAATCCTTGATAGGTTCAGATTCGATCTCATTCTCGCTTGCAAACTTCTCCAGGAAGGCCTTGTTATATATTTTCTCTGGCTCGGGCAAATGATACATTTGCCTTAGGTCATCTGGCTTGAATGATCCGAAAATCCTCCCATCTCTGGTATTAAAAGTTCTGTCCAAGATGGGGATTTCTTCAATCGCCCATCGCACAACGTCTGTATAGGGAAGAATCTGTTCTCTGGCCGCTATCCTGTGAAGGAAAGAGTCGGCCAAATCTTTGAGAGTTGCATCAGACTTCTTGAGTAAGTCCACACTAGCTTCTGTCACTGTCTTTTCTGGTTGCTCAGCTTCAATTAGGTTATAAGTGCCTTGCCAAGTAACTCTGGTGAGCCCCGTGCATGTAGTATCGGATATTAGGCCCTTCTTCTTGTTTGCGGCCGCTTGTCCTGCAATTGGTGTTGCGGAAGCACTTGCAGTCTTCTTGGACTTCTTTCCCATCTTCTCAGGCCTAGCTTCTATGAATGAATTCTGCACAAAGAGGCAATTGGGCGTAATACACAGAGATAGCAATGAAAAACTCTTAAGTGATACAGCACATATGAATAGATGCGTAACTGAAGGATTTAGCTTTTAAAATGGGCGCGGATACAATCCGTAAAAAGATTTTAGGACATGATCTTATTAATTAGCCGTTTTCAATCTGTCATTCCTTAAATGCCCATTATATCGTTATTTGGGTGAATGATTCACTTAAGCATGCAATGGACGTTTTGGCGGTTGAGCATAGATGAAGGATTGCGTGAGCGATCAAGCTTTTATTACAAATGAATTGTGCCATCCCATCACTTAACGGCTCTTCGTTGAAAACCGCGCTTTATCGGATCGCAATCGGGGGTATGATTAGTGCGCTTTAATGGTGTGTATTGGATATCACCGATCGCCGAATGCGATATCGCATCGGCGAAAAGCTTTGAGCGCAATAAGACTTGGGTGAGATTGTCGCCGATACCCGATTCCCGATTGCGCATCGCATCGGGACAAGTCTTTGGGAACATCACAACTGTTGTAGCGTGTCGCCGATCGCCGAATTCGCCGAATGCGTATCGCGTCGGGACTATTGGCATGGGGCATTATAACATGTACATGGAATATCGCCGATCGCCGAATGCGCCGAATGCGCATCGGCGGAAAGCTTTGGGGTGCTTAATTATAATTCATGTGTCATTGCGATATGCGATCTTGCGATCGCTTTATCGCAATGACAAATCATTACATGATTTCTTTTTAAGGGTTTGTCCAAAAAGTTTTATAAAGTGCATTTATTCATTTATTGGACTTTTTTGGATTATAATAGCATTGATACCAAATTAAATTCTAAAGGGACCCATTTCATACGTTAATATTTATAAGTAAAGATGATATGAAATGGGGGGTTGTTGTAGAGCACAACAATTGGCGATTCGCTGGAAGAACCAGTTATCTCTTTCAAAAATAGAAACATTTAAGCTTTTTCAGAAAATAGAGTTTCAATCAATGGGGAAATTTCTAATATAACTAGATTTCAATATATTCTGAGAAAAATGAAACTATTTTGTTGACTTCCTCTTTTCTAAAAAAATAAAAACATTTTAAGCTTTGAAATAGGTCTTTACTGGTTTGTAATGATAAAATAGAATACCTTTCCAAATCATCCTTTTATAGTAAACTCATCTGTCATAGGTAGAGCCTCTGCTGCCAGCAAACATCTATAGTTTCGACAGGGATACCTTTTAACCATGTGATTGTCCATTGTCCCATCCAATTAAGAGTGTGATTAACAGAATGAATTCAAAATATTTTTTCATATTTTGTATTTCATTTCCTTTTTCTTCTTTGTCATTGATAAGATAAAAAGCCATTGTCCTGGTTTGGTGGCCAGCTGTTGACAATGCCACTCACTGATAGTAGTTTAACTGAACAAGCTGGCTCGTGATGAGACCCCTTGTCTTGTAATTTCAAGCCATTACCCTGTTTTGGTTTGCAGTATTGGTAATGTCAGATAAACTATTTCTCTATGAACGTGGTAAGCAGGCTTGTAATAAGACCTCTTATCTTAAATATCTTATATTTTAGAATTACACTCTGAATAATCATAAACTTTAGTGAATGGGGTGAACAATCTTCTTCTTAAGAGTAATGGATGACAGAGTAAGAGTTGAAGATGCTGAGATTGGATTGATTCCTATCTTAGTATGGATAACCTTTAGAGACCAATTTAAAAAACAGAAAATGGTTTACAATATTTCTATGCTTTGAGAGGAGTTGACAAAATTTGAATTGTGATTTCAGAATACAAAGATATCTAATTTCCTAGAAATTATCCTTTTTGGTTAAAAGTTCTATCATTTTAAAAGCAAATGTTCATTCTCATTCTATGGGGACAACTTTTCAAACACATCAAAAGGTCAATGGGAGACATCTCACAACCTTATTTCTTAAAATCCTACAAACTATAAAATCCTACTGAAATGGAAGGAGAAGGGGTTACCTCCTCAGTGAAAGAATTTCTTCAAGACAAGGCCATTAACAGGGAGAGAATCTCTCAAACCTGATAAATCTTGCAATATAAAGGTTGAATGGCCTATCTTCTCACAGATCTGAAATGGTCCAAGCCACAACTTCTGGAACTTGGAGTGTTTACCCTTGTCTTCATGGGCTTTGTCCCATTTCAGAACTAAATCACCGACTTGGAATTGTTTTGAACCGGATGAGACTGAATCAAAAGCTGCTTTGATGACTTGCTGATGTTTGGCATGGATAACCTTGGCTTTTTCTCTTTCCTCTTCTAATTTTAGGATCTGGTCATGTCTAAACTGAATAGAAGAGGAAGGAGTTTCCTCAATAAACTGCACTAGGGCTAAAGAAGGAAGAATAAGATTTGTGGGTAAGATTGCTTCTTTTCCATAGACAAGATTAAATGGAGAAGTTCCAATAGAAGCTTTCTGTGTTATCCTATCAGCCCATAATGCGAACACTAAGGATTTGTGCCAATTCCTCTGATTTTGTTCGATAGTTCGCTTAATGATTTTAATCAGATTCTTATTAGTAGATTCTGCTAAACCATTTCCTTGGGGATAATAATTAGCAGAATATTTTAACTTAAATCCTCTTTTAATAGCTAAATCAAACATAGCATTGCCTGAAAAGTAAGATGCATTATCAAAAACAAGAGCATTTGGGACACCAAACCTGGTAATAATGAATTGGCCTATGAATTCAATGATTGCTTCAGAATTTGCTGTCTTTAAAGGGATTGCCTCAACCCACTTTGTAAAGTAATCGGTAGCAGTAAGGATATACTTATGCTGTTTGGAAGATGCTGGAGTAATCTCCCCAATGATATCCAGTCCCCATTGCTCAAATGGTTGTTCAATGTTGATTGGTTGCAGGGGGAAAGCTGATTTATGTTGTCTTCCGCTAGCAGTTTGACAATTTAGACATTTCCTTACGTACTCGTGAGCATCTTTAAACAAAGTAGGCCAATAGTAACCAGCATGAATAATTTTGTGAGCTGTTGTGTCAGCTCCGAAATGTCCTCCTGCTGGTCCGTCATGTAGCTCCTGCAAAACCTTTTGGGCTTCAGGTTTTTCAAGGCATCTTAACAAGATAGAATCATAATTCTATCTAAAAAGCACGTCATCAATGATTGTAAAATTCTTCGCTTTTAATCTAATGGCCCTTTTGTTTTTGTAAGACAAATTCGGAGGTGCATAACCATTCTTTAGATAAAAGATTAAATCTGCATATTGAGATCCAGAATCAGTAACACTTATCTGATTAATTTCTTGAGTTTGATCTGTATCGCTTGATTCTGGAATGTTGGATGCTCCTGCCAATATCCTGCAAAAACCTTGGCCCCTAACAATCTTTGCTGGCTTAATTTCTAGGTCATACTCTTGAAGCGCTGTGACCCAATTTGCCCTTTTTTCACCCAGCTCTTTTTGGATTAATAGTTGCCTAACTGCCGGGAAAGGAACTATTATTTTTGTATGGGTTTTTAAAAGAAAGGGTCTATAATGTTTGACCGCTTTAAATACAGCAAAGGCTTGTTTTTCTACATCGGAGTAATTTAATTCGGCACCCTGAAGATTTGAACTGAAGAATGATATGGGTGCTTCTAAATTGTGAGCATTTGGCTGCGTGAGAACTGCAGCATAAGACACATCGGACGCAATGGTATACAATGTAAAATGATTAGAAAAATTTGGAGTATTCAAGGCTGGGGCATTGATTATTGACTGCTTGATTACATCAGAAGCTTGCTTTTCTTCTGATCCCCACTTGAAGACTGAATTCTTCTTAATCATTGTCTGAAGTGGTAATATAATTTGAGAAAAATCTGGAACAAATCGTTTAACGAAATTAATCTGGCCTAAAAATGACTGCATCGATTTTTTATTGTGTGGGAAAGGGATTTCAGAAATCTCCTTGATCCGATCAGGATCGATATAAATGCCATCTTTGGATACAATAAAACCTAAGAGTTTTCCTTGATCAAGAGCAAAGAAAGACTTCTTTGGGTTCAGAGAAATACCATATCTTTTGCATCGCTGAAAGATTTGATTTAAGTCATGCAAATGATTATATCTCTTTTTAGAATATACAGTAATATCGTCTAGATAGATGACTACTGTTCGATTAATCAACCCTCTAAAGGCTATATCCATAGCTCTCTGGAATGTCGCTCCTGCATTTATGAGTCCAAAAGGCATTTTCTGATATGCATATGTTCCCCATTTTGTTCTGAATGTGGTTTTAAGTTGGTCATCAGGATGAACCAGAACTTGGTTATATCCTGAGAATCCATCAAGAAAGGACATCAATTCAGAGCCTGCTACTGATTGGAGGATTTGCTCCATAGTAGGTAATGGGAAGTTATCTTTCAAGCTCGCTTTGTTCAGGTTCCTGAAATCAATACAAATTCGAATGTCGCCATTTTTCTTTCTGACTGGCACCATATTAGAGACCCAGTTTGAGTGTCGGACCGGAAAAATAATCTTGGCTTTCAAGAGCTTGTTAAGTTCCGACTTTATCTGGCTCTCCAAATTTGGATGTATTTTTCTTAACTTTTGCTGAATCGGTTTCTGATCAGGAAGCATAGGAATGGTATGCTGGATAATAGATGTATCATATGTCTTCAAATCATCATACTTCCAAGCAAAAACCTGTTTGTTTTTTCTTAACAGTTTAATAAATGCTTCCTTTTCTTCCAAGGAAAGTCCTAATCCTAAATTGATGTTTTGAGGAGCATGATCAGTACCTAGATTTATCAATTCAAACCTAAGGGTAGAACTTTGAAGCTTTGCATTAATTACAGGTTTAAACCTGTCTTTGATATCATAAAGATCTTCGAGCTTTACTACTGGTTTAGGAATTGAATTTTCTTGAGGTGTTTCTTTCATCTGTAGATCATGGTCATTTTCCTCAATAATTTGATTGTCATAGGACTTTTCGGAAGTTAGAAATTGCAAGATATCTTCATCGTGGTTAAATACTCTCCAATTAGTGACATTGTCAGGAATTGAAGGCCTAAAAAGTAGTTCTACAGAAAATCTATCAAGGCTGTAGTCTTCAGAAGGTAGAAGCTTAGAAGCTACATTGGCTAGTAGGTCGGCTGCCGAGTTTTGCGACCTAGGAATGGAAGAAATGTTAAATGCTGAAAAGTGTGAGGTAAGATCCTGTACTAGCGATTGATAATGCTTGAGGTGACTTGAAAGACAATGAATTGCATTCCTCGCCTGTTTGACAATGATTTCCGAATCGCCGAATACTTTTAGATATTGCACTTTAAGGCCGATTGCTTTATATAATCCCTGGACTAAAGCTTCATATTCGGCTGTGTTGTTAGTGCAGTCAAATTCTAACCTACAAGACAGCATTGTCTTTTCTCCTTGTGGACTAACCAAAATGCAACCTGCTCCTGAGCCCTCGCTGGACTTAGAGCCATCAAAATATAAAGACCAAAATAAAGGAGTATTAACAAAAATATTTACATTTTCCTCAGCATCATTAAAACATCTGGACTTATCAGTTTGTGAAAAAATTTCAATCTGAGATGTAAAATGATTGACTGAAAAAGGAGATGGTTGGGCAACAAAGTTGCCAAAGAATGACTCTGATGAATAGTTCCCCAAAATGTTGTTGTTGAACGCTACAGGTTGGTTTTCTTGCTCAAATTCAGTAACTGTGTGGGTCATATGCTTCTCTCGATCGATCCTTATTTGATTTGGCTTTCCCTTGTAGGGAAGCCACATATGTGACCAATCTGTGGAAATATACCCATGCAGTTTTTCGGACCAATCTCTGCTCAAAATTAAACCGTAGAATTCAGGTATGTCAGCAATTAAGATATCAATCCTCTGTACAATCCTGGGATCGGCAGACAACCTGATGGTTACGGAATTAATTTCTCCCACAACCTGCACTTTGGTCCTGTCCAACTGTACAATATGAATAGAAGACTTCTGGGGTTCAATGTTCAGTTTAGAGCAAACTGAAGCTGGCATTATATTAGATGATGCCCCTGAATCAATTAAACAGTTGTGCAGGTTTCTGTTATAAATCTCATAGGTCAGCAGGAAGGGTGGAGTATGAGAATTCGATCTATCTCCAATTAGAACTGAATCGGTAGCTTCAACCATACCTGAAGGGGGTTGGCCTGAATCGTTGGCAGCTCTTGCACTGGGAAGGGGAGTAGAGGGAACATCATTCAATTCTTTAAGAAGTAATTTTTGCTGATGCTTTAATTTACTAGGCTCAAACATAGTTATGTTTGCCTTAGTTTTCTTCATGTCATCAACAATGTTATATTCCATTGAATCGGATACCACTAATGTCTTGGATGTTGAAGGAGAATTAGAAGTTGAAGGCTGGTTTTGGGGAACTACTACAGGCGACTTCTTTGGGGGAACTTTTTCCTTTGTTGTGGTAGCACCTGCGCTCCTTTTCTTTGAAGTTGCCTGGGCAGGTTCAGAAGTACTTTTACTTCTTGTAGTAACCGGAAAGGCTTCTTCTTCATTCTCGGTATCAGAGTTTGGGAGTATAAAATCCCACATTCCGTGGCATTCAGCTACTTCTTCTTCATCATCGGTTTGTGAGGTTGTTTCCTCTTCCTCTTCTTCTTGCTCTGAATCTGCGTTAGATATAACATTGGGTGGCTTTGTTTCAGTTTTCTTAAAAGTCCTAAATGGTCTTTTGTTTGAGGTTTCGGCCACCTGCTTCTTTATTTCAACCATTTCGTTAGACAACGTTTTAAGGACTTTTTGTAAACCCTCCATGTCGTACGGGTCCTTTGGGGTTTTCTTCTTGGAATCCTCTTTAAATGAGACTTTTTTAGCTTTTCTATCTTCCAAAGCAGCTTTCTTCTCTAGAGCATTGATGCGCTTTTCAACAGCAAGTGCTTCTCTCATGTTTTCAGCTAAGGTAGGTTTCCCAGCCCTATCCACAAAAATAGCTATGTTGGCAGGTAGAGCGGTAATATACCATTCGCTTCGAATTTGTTCACTTGGTTTAGAAGCTGTAGGGATTTTATTCAGGAGTTTATTAAATCTGGCATTAAACTCCTTTATTGGTTCCCTATGCTCTATTCTCAGATTGGAGAGGTCGTTTATTAAAGTAGCTAAGGACCTATCATCTCCATATTTGGTAAGAAACTGCTCTTGGCATGTGTTCCAACTGGTAATTGAACCAGAGGGTAAGGAAAAATACCAGGATCCTGCTGATCCTTGTAAGGTGTAGGGGAAGAGTCTTACAACAACATCTTGCTCTGTCACTCCTTTTAAGTTAACTGCTAACATAAAATTATTAATGTGTTCTTCAGCATGGGTCCCGTCATCTGGGTTAAATTTAGGCAGCCATTTTTCAGGAGCATCTGGTAGATCATGCAATGGTGCAGGCATGTTGACTGCACCTGGCCTAGTCCATGGGTCTGCCATTATAATAGCGACAGTGGTTGACACTACTGTTGGGATTCCAGATGTATGGGAAGGGATTAATGATGAGGAGTGAACAGGTTGGGATATTGAGGCTTCTAATCCCTGGTGAACGACAATTTGTAATGGGGGAGTGGATGGTTGACCTCGCAGAGGGGAAGATGCAATGGAGGACGTGGATGAAAGCTCTTCACTATCAGATCCTTCAGTAATTTTCTTCGCCTTTTTCCTTTTGGGTAAAGGGAACTCAGTGGGTTCAATACCGAGTTTTTCGCTCTGAAGTCTGGTGAGAGGATGAGTCAGATTGAACTGCGAAGTCGCACTGCTTTGTGATACCTCAGATTTCTGTGGTGAAATCGAGAAGCTCTGAAGTTTATGGATTAGAGACTGGACTTCAGGTGATTCAAGACTTAATTGTTCTGGGGTATGATGGGTTTGAGCAGTGGTAGTTGATTCCCCTTCTCCTTGTTTGGATATCGGCGAACCAGTGTGAAAATGGGAAGGTCGAGGGGATTCGGAGGGAGAATTACTCTTAGAATGGCTTATAGGTTTGGACTTATGTGCCATTCACAGTTGATGGCCCTCCTTCTAGCGCCAATTATGTTGATGCCTCGAAAATCGCTGCAACAACATTGGGGAAACCACCCGGTCCGGACCTTAGTACAGCTCCTTTTCCGTTTGGAATAGTGGCTCCGACTGGGGATAATGGGACCAGTTTCCCAGAAATAGATAAAATGGGATGGATGAGCGACTTATAGATTATGCTAGTGATAAGAAAATAACTAAAACTATCGGCAGGAATATAATAACTATAATCTACCCCGGAGGTTTATCGATCTCTAAAGTGTAGCGTTTGATGATCTGAGCTTTTAGACAGGCATATAGATGACTCTGTCTCTAAACATAGATATTAAATTATTCAAGATTGCTGTGCATAAATAGTTACACAAAGCGATAACAGCGAAATTACTACACTTTATCATTTATATCATTGTTACATGCATGATTAAAGGAAAAGGCAAATCGCAAAACATCCAATAGTGGACTGAGATAGAGATTTGTTGTTACAACGCATACATGTATTCAACAATAGCAAGAATATATAACATAAAATTTCATATAAAAGGAATGACTTCAGACGTAGATAAAAGTACCATATGAGCTGCGGGACATTCCCAAATATCAATCGCTATTAGCAGTTCTTCCTCCAACACAGAAATCGTCCTCAACAAAGGCAATAGTGCACAATTGCATTAAAAAATTTGATGTCAAATTCAGAACAACTGGTCCAATTTCATAAAAGAATAGCGACTGAAGCACAGTAGTGCAAACTTCAGCCTATTAAGTCTGTTACAAAATTTTACGACCCTTTCCAAAACAATGAAAGGGTCTATAAATACTAATCTAATTTAAATATCTACTAAACAGAAATCCTACTAAGCTGGTATCAATAACTCTTGATCCTGTTTTGGCTGGCGATCTGGCAAGCGGGAGGGTGACTCATTAAGTCGGCTGCTTTCCTTTGAATCTGAGCTGATTTATTGCAAGCATTGGCTCAACTTCCGGGGGTTTGTTGAGGCGCGAACTGAGCTGTGCAGCGTAGGTGGCATCTTGGATATCGGGAATTATACACCCGATTGCGTCTGTAAGGCACTTTAGGGCAGATCTCTGTGTATGTGGCTTGATTAAAAAGAGCCAATATGCATCTGAGGTTAAGCTTTTAACTCCAGCAATTAATCTTCCTTTTTCCTCTAATTCAGGGTAGCATGTTTGCTCTAATGTATTTGTAGTTGTCATCTTTCCCGGTGTACATTGAGAAATCATATTGGCCAGGTAAAGAGTGTTATTGACTAGATCCACTAGATTGCTGGCGGTTGATTTACATCTTGAAGCCGCCCTTTCTGCTTTCATCACTTGAGTGTGCCATTCTGTGAAAAGTATATCTTTATGTGTTTCTATGATCCTGGGCAAATTTGCTGCTTTTCCTAAATCAGTATCTTGCCAGTCAAGATATGCAGTAATGGCTTCGTCCGCTTGATCTAGTTCAGTCCTGGCCTTTTCTACCTGCTGATTTATTGTTGTAGTTAGCTCACACAGTGGCTCAGCTTGAGTGATCTGTTGACATAAGAGTCTGACCTGAGATATCAACGCATTGTTTATCAATAATGCCTCTGATTTAAACTCTTTTACCTGCGATGCGCCCTTCATCTTTTCCAGCTGCGATGACATTTGAGCAATTTGCTCATCTTTGGTCTTTATCATTTGCTCATTCGCCGCTCTCAAATTTTCCAACGCCTCCGACAATTCTTTTTGTTTCTGGATCGCACCCTGATCAATCCTTTGCCTTTCCGCTTGCAATTGCTGAGTCAACTGATTGTTCTCTTGTTGTTGCGCCAACAACTGTTCTTCTGCTTGTGCTGCCCTTTGCTTTGTTTCAACCAATTCTGCCTATAACGCAAAGATTTCTTGGTCCTTATTCTTCAATAGAAGGCTCACCTCCGATGCTTTGTCAATTGTTGCCGCCGAATAAGCGCCTGCATACTGTGATAGCTTTGTTAAGTCATCGGAGGGATCCAATTCCTCCTTCCATACTACATTGCCCGTGACTGTTTGTTCTGGGAAGATAGAAGGTTGATCAATCCTTCGTCTCTTCCTTGATCGCTTTACAACTGCCCTATGTCTTGGGCTGTAGAAAACATCCAATGGCGGAATATATTCTATCTATAAAATAATCTGGTCAGAGGGGTCTTTTGGAATAACTTCAACTTCCTTAGAACATGGTGGGCCGCTGGTTCCACTTAGAACCTGAGGAGAGGTAACATCCTGTGTATCAGTTGTTTTGGAGGTGTCCATTTCTTTTGAACCTTCCTTTCCACTGATAATAAAGTCAAATTGCTTCCACTGTTGAAGCAATTCAGGATCAAAGGTGGTTTGTTTCTGTTTTTTGGCATGGGACTCGCTCCGTTCTTTTTCCTGCTCTTTCCTCTGCTGCTCCTCTTTTTCTCTCCTCTGTTTTTCTTCTTGTTCCTTTTTCTGCCTATCTACCAGTTCTTTTTTCTGTTTCTCTTCTTGTTCCCTCTTCTGCTTTTCCTCTAGTTCTTTCTTCTTTCTCTCTTCTTGTTCCATTTGTGTTCTCTGCTGTTTCTCGGCTTGTTCTTTCTTTAGCCTCTCCGCCTGTTCTTTTCTCTGTCTTTCTGCCTGTTGCTTCTTCTGCCTCTCCTCCTGTTCCTTGAACTGTTCCTGAACAGGTCCGCTTGATGATGTCACTGGGGTTGTTGCCAGTAAATCCAGAGGCAGAGTTTGCAACCTCTGTTCTCTGAGTTTATTGAACTCAGTTAATCCCTCATCATTATATCGCATCCTAGCGAGTTCTTTAGCATGACCTATTGATTCGGAGGCAACGAACAGGTCATCAAACTTATCTTCCTGATGCTCAAACCTTGTTAATTTGGCCTGTTCTAATGCAGTGTAAGCAGTCTTTTTTGGGTCGAATGGTCTGTTTGGGATCGTGGCCAGAGTTAAAGACTGAAGCTTCGTGGCTTCCTTTTCTGCATGTTTAAGATCATGCAGAGTATAAACACCACATCTGAAGGGAAAAGATGGCCATCCCTTCTTCTTTTCTCTTTTGAGAGTCTGTGTAGTACTTTCAGCCATGATTTGATATGCAATTTCCCTTGCTAGCAGCTTATCTGGAACATATAGAGGAAGAACATGTGGGTCGGTTTCACTGCCGAAAACTCTGATATAGGTGAAATTTTCTTCTCCAAACCAACTTGCTACTGCTGGTAAAACAAAGGAAGCTTGATAGGAAATTTTTGGAATGGGTTTATCAAAAATGGAATAGTAAATAGGCACCATAAAACCATTACAAATTTGATACAGGTGGTGTTTATAAGAAGAGTTCCACAATTTTTGATGATATATATGAATGGGTGAAGGGTCCTGTGCAGTCCACCTCCACCCGAGAATCGGAAATTCGGAATTGAAACAAAGGGTGTCTAAGATATATGCACTATAGTAGAACGGGGGCATTTTCCTTTCTGAAACAACAGTCTGAGATCTAAAATCACGAACAGCTACTGCTAATTTATCCGAAAGAAAGCCCAATCCATAATCCAACTGTTTACTGCTGCCTCCATTAAAGGAACCATTTCAATGGTAAAATTGGCAGAATCATGCAATCCCCACAGCCTACACATCATAATCCCCGCATAAAAATAAGGAGAAGCCAAAGAATCGACCGAGTACTTACCGGAGGATTCGTGCTTGTGCTTGTTGGGATTTTGCCTCCAATCCTTGATAGGTTCAGATTCGATCTCATTCTCGCTTGCAAATTTCTCCAGGAAGGCCTTGTTATATATGTTCTTTGGCTCGGGCAAATGATATATTTGCCTTAGGTCATCTGGCTTGAATGATCCGAAAATCCTCCCATCTCTGGTATTAAAAGTTCTGTCCAAGATGGGGATTTCTTCAATCGCCCATCGCACAACGTCTGTATAGGGAAGAATTTATTCTCTGGCCGCTATCCTGTGAAGGAAAGAGTCGGCCAAATCTTTGAGAGTTGCATCAGACTTCTTGAGTAAGTCCACACTAGCTTCTGTCATTGTCTTTTCTGGTTGCTCAGCTTCAATTAGGTTATAAGTGCCTTGCCAAGTAACTCTGGTGAGCCCCGTGCATGTAGTATCGGATATTAGGCCCTTCTTCTTGTTTGCGGCTGCTTGTCCTGCAATTGGTGTTGCGGAAGCACTTGCAGTCTTCTTGGACTTCTTTCCCATCTTCTCAGGCCTAGCTTCTATGAATGAATTCTGCACAAAGAGGCAATTGGGCATAATACACAGAGATAGCGATGAAAAACTCTTAAGTGATACAGCACATATGAATAGATGCGTAACTGAAGGTTTTAGCTTTTAAAATGGGCGCAAATACAATCCGTAAAAAGATTTTAGGACATGATCTTATTAATTAGCCGTTTTCAATCTGTCATTCCTTAAATGCCCATTATATCGTTATTTTGGTGAACGATTCACTTAAGCATGCAATGGACGTTTTGGGGGTTGAGCATAGATGAAGGATTGCGTGAGCGATCAAGCTTTTATTACAAATGAATTGTGCCATCCCATCACTTAACGGCTCTTCGTTGAAAACCGCGCTTTATTGGATCGCAATCGGGGGTATGATTAGTGCGCTTTAATGGTGTGTATTGGATATCACCGATCACCAAATGCGATATCGCATCGGCGAAAAGCTTTGAGCGCAATAAGACTTGGGTGAGATTGTCGCCGATACCCGATTCCTGATTGTGCATCGCATCAGGACAAGTCTTTGGGAACATCACAACTGTTGTAGCGTGTCGCCGATCGCTGAATTCGCCGAATGCGTATCGCGTCGGGACTATTGGCATGGGGCATTATAACATGTACATGGAATATCGCCGATCGCCGAATGCGCCGAATGCGCATCGGCGGAAAGCTTTGGGGTGCTTAATTATAATTCATGTGTCATTGCGATATGCGATCTTGCGATCGCTTTATCGCAATGACAAATCATTACATGATTTCTTTTTAAGGGTTTGTCCAAAAAGTTTTATAAAGTGCATTTATTCATTTATTGGACTTTTTTGGATTATAATAGCATTGATACCAAATTAAATTCTAAAGGGACCCATTTCATACGTTAATATTTATAAGTAAAGATGATATGAAATGGGGGGTTGTTGTAGAGCACAACAGGAGGACAACATATGCTTGTTCTATAATTTGCCCTTCAGGCAAACCCATCGCTATGTTTTAACGAGCCTAGCGATAGTGAAACTCGTTCTCCTCTAAAGACAAGTTTGTCGCTATTAATCTTTTTAACGAGTTTAACGACAAAGATAACTTGGTCCTTTTCATTTTTAGAGAGTCTGAAAAGGTATGTAAAGGTAACTCCGAAATTCCTTTTTCATCATCTAATCCCTTAAGTCCGAAAAAGTATAAAACAATACAGAAGGGATGAATTTTCGATAGTTTTAACGAGCCGAACAAAACAAGCGCTCGATCTTTTTGTGCAATAATCCCTCAGGTCCAAAAAGATTAAAATCTAGAGGAGGGATAGCACTTCCGGTCGCTTTAACGAGCTGGAAGGCCAAAACTCGAAAATCTTTTCATATTTTATGAGTCAGTTGAAAAGAGCTTAAAGAAGACTCATCTTTTGAGGAACGAGTGATAAAATGGGTAGCAACTGATTCCAGGTAAGGGTTGGAATTTTCCAATCATGGCAGTGTTACAAGGATGGCTAGTGAAATCACTCTTCGCAGCTGTTCCTCAAAATGGGTAAACAATCAAATGGAGGTGAATGATCGGCCAATGGAAAAGTGGAGGTGACGGTGCAAACACGACCAAGGCTTTAATGGCTGAAATGCTTCATTCACGGTGGTTATTTACCGGGGAATAGTTCATTTTTTAACGAGCTTAAACGCGGGTGGAAACACTTGCTCATGTCTTATGTTTATTTTTTAACGAGCTTGAACTATGTGCTAAAAATGCTCGATTAATCCAGTCATATGATAAGAAATTCTCATATAAAAATGGAAATTTTTAGATTTTCGCCCCACATCCTTTCTTTATGCAAGTTAGGAAACGACTAATCCAAAAAAACAGATAATTAATCGCTCTTTTCTTGCACTCCAAAAGGTTTGCATGCCCCCAGGTATGAAATATGGTTTCAAGGTTACCCCTTCTTTAGTCCAATAAAACATTTGTTTTACCGGGAGAGGCCTACCTCTTACAGGTTACCCAAAGATTGTTCGATTCGCGGTGCGAACAAAACACTTCTTCGGCGATGTCTACCGAGATAAACAAAGGTGAGCGGTGATGCCCGCCAACTCACATAACTTTGACAAAAGAATCTTATTCTAGAATAACCCCTCTTCCAATCACGGACGGGGTACAGACTAGTCATATTCTCCCGCGAAAACCTACTCTATACCCGAAGTTTTCCTGCCGAAGCAAACCAAGACGCATGCCCCCTGGGTTTCAGTCATATCCCTCCGAATTACTCGCTCTCATCGGGAGGACGGACTGGGGATTGAGACATTTCTTGCATGAAGAGACCATTTAGGGATGGTATATGACTATTTGCTATGCGTGATCCGGGAAATGAAAGCTGGTCCACGAGCTTGACCACTCTTCCTTCGTGCGGAAAACACATTACTCTAAAGAGTGAGGAGACGATGGCTCCCATGCAATAAATATAGTTTCATCCAAGGAGTAGGTTATAATCCAAGGGTCCTTGAACTACCATTACATTCATTTTAACTGTCTTCCCTCTCAATGTTATGGGCACATTGGGAAGGATCCCTAAAGGTCGACTGGTTCCTTTATCAAAGCCTGTCAGATTTCTCATTTTAGGCAAAAGCGATGGCAAACCAAGCGCTCTCCAAGTAGTAGAGGAAAGGATACTCACAGAAGCCACCTCATCTATTACGGTACTAGCCATGACCATTCTATATATTCGAACGATAATTCGGAATGGTACGCTTGCTGGTAAACGGGGTCTGCCTAGTTGATTCCAGTTGAAGGAGACAACTAGGTTGCTTGGAGGTGGGACCGAGTAGATGGCCGGGTATGGCTCTGACGAACTTCCCTCCTGCGGTAAGGGAATGGGTAGATTGCCCCCATGTTCGTCGGAGTCTCTGTTGATGAAGAGAATTTGGATGGTGTCATCCTTGTTCTCTTCAGTGACTGTATCATCCGAAGATAAAACCTCTGAAGGCAAGACCGGGTCAACTGCTGCCTCGACCTTTTGACTTTCGTCTGGTATGGATTCAGTTGGTTTATCTTCGATGATAGGCGCTTCAGCCTACCACTTGAGCGGGCCAGCTAGATTCTCAACTAGCGACGGACTCGGCAAGAGTTTTTTATATCCAGGAGGAAGTCGTAATGGTGAAACTGGACGAACATCCAAAACTCTTTTCGCTTCATCTAAGAAGGGACAACGGTGGACGGCATGATTGCCTTCGCACAGTTTACAAGGAAATCTAGCTTTCCCTTTTTGTCCTGGGGCTTCACTTTCGCTAGTTGACGGTGTGCTTTCAACATGATCATCAGAGGTTGATGACACCAGATTGTGCAAAGTAGGAGACCAGTCCCTTAGTATCCGAGGGATGCAAGGACAATCTCTGTGAAAGTGATCTCCTTTGCAAATGACACATGGCGATTTAGGCTTGGTCGGTGCAGTGTGTGGATTTTCGTTAGACGACACTCGTTTTCCCCCATTCGCCTTTGGCTCCTTCTTCTTCTTCTCTTTCTTCTTCTTCTCCTTCTTCTCCTTAGGAACTTGACTTTTGGCTTTGCTAGCCCCATCAAGCGAAGAGGAAGGAGGAGAGGAAGAATTATAGGAAGTAGAAGGTTGGTGGGCAACTCTGGATTCGTCTAATTTTTGATTCGATTGTTCAGGAATAGTGGTCTTCTGAACGACATTGGTTGAGAAGAGCCATACTGGCAAGCCAATTGTCAATCCTGGAAGCGATAATGTGGCCATATGGGGTGCACCAACATCTCCCCAAGAGGAGAAGGGACTAGGATTTCCACCAAGGGGAATTCCTTGGTTGGTAGACTCCATTTTCTCAACCTAAGATCAACGTAGGAAAAGGGTATGAATATTCCGTTTAAAATAAATTTTAGACGCTTTGACACAACTGGTTTTTTCAGTTTTTAAGAGTCAAGAAAAAACAAAAGATGACTCTAGTCTCCTTCTATTTTTAATGAGCCTGAAGTGACAAGTGCTCAGATGGACCTTTTCCGTTAAGGAGTCTGAAAAGGAACGAAAGGGACTGCTCTGGAGATCTAGGTAGAGGGAGTACCAAACCAATAAAAAAACTACAGAATACTTTTTACGGTACGACAGTCAGTCTTCCCGAATGTTGTGTTCAGTGCATTGCGATCAGTAGGGCGACCGACACGGCTTCCTATGGATAAAAGGTTTTAAGCCTATAGGGGTCTCCCAATATATACCCGACGGTACGTGGGAGAACAAGTCCATACTGGCACTTATCGTCTCAAAGTGGAGGAATCACCCAACCATCAGTGAGGACAACAGTTACCAGGCTTTACGATGCCGGAATACGTCTCTATCCTAGACCTCTAAATGTTGTGCGTTAAGTTCCAAAGCGTTGTTAGATTCATTCAATTTATTTTAAGTTGATCTTTCTTATAATTTTGCCTTTTGGGATCACCACAAGATGTAGATGTAATTCCTAAAATGCAATCTAAATATGATAAGCAAACTTTTATCTCTTTTCAGCAATGAAAATCCTAGCTACAAGGGGAAAAGAAAGACACAATCTTTTTTCAAAGAGCAAGGAGCACACTGTAAATGCACTTTTCCTAAATCAAGCCAAGCAGACTATCAATATGAAAATGCACATATGCATGTATTTGTTTTCACTTTCTTAATATTGATGCCTAAAAAGAAAGTTGATGTACAAATCTGAATTTGCTTTCAAGTGACAAACACAAACAAGCTTCTTTTCGAAATCAGAAGGTAGAGAAGATTACGACACTTTATGATTCTGAAATAAACACTTGTTTCGACACTAGAAAGTCTCAAATTCAAACCAAAGGCAAAAGTAAAAGCATAATCGACTGTCAACAACAAATAAACTTTCTCTTAAGATCAAAATCGACACTTACGACAGATCCAAATCCAAGGACGACAGTATGACTATTCTACTCTTTCAATGGAAAACTGTAAATGATGTAACAAACACACAAAGAACATCTACAGTATTTTTGTAAAAAGGAGGCGGAATTAAGGCAAAGAAAAGGGGTTTTTAAACAGACACACACTGATCACAGGCTGCGAAAATCAGAGACAAAACTGAAAAAATGAAGCAAAGAACCTCAGCTGCACAGGGCTAGGCTGATCAGCGCACCTGTTACACAGAGAAACTGGATTGCAGTGCAGGTAGCCCTCTCGGGAACTACGTTGAAATGTAGAATCTCTTCACAGAGCCTGTGCTGGGGCAGAAACGAGAATTCTATCCGGGTTCTGGGTCACGGTTTGCAGTTTAATCTATGGTTTTTGGCCGAGTGAAAGCAATCGGTAATGCACAATCAGAGGGTGGATTTAAAAGAGGTCTAAGAGCTATCACAAAGGGTAATCAGATCATTTGTGAATCAACTGTTCAAATCATAAACAAATCCAGTGAATGGATTGAAGTAGCTGGTGTCTACTTTGCATTTGGTAATGGCAAATGCAGTTCGATTGCTACTTCTGTGCTTATAAAACAAACAACAAGAGAAACACAAACAAACTAACTAGACACATTCCCCAATGGAGTCGCCATTTTGTTAACGGGAAAAGTGTCTGCTCAGAGTGCCCCTATCCCACTAAGGTGTGACAGTACCTTAGAAACAAATAGAGAAAACTACTTTTGTACTCTTCTTTATGAACTATAAACGAAGAGGAATAGGATGAACCAACCTGTGTCTTGCGCTAGTCCTTTGATCCAATCTCTCTCCTCTTTGACAGCTTCCAGATACCTGCTCCCTTACTTGCCCAGCTTCACCAAGTTCCTGCAAGATCACAGAAGAGGAAAACTACACAAAGACATGGATTTATATTCATAAATAGCTTAGGATCAGATTTAAGCTAAACATGCAAATATAACAAAACATCATTGATACACAAGCATGTAGGAGAAACTCAAATAGTTTTATTGATATAACAAGAAGATCCAGGAGGAGTTACAACCGATGATTCCTGATCCAGAATCAACCACCTAGTAAAGGAATCCCCTCTTCACCTCCAACAAAGCATAAATCACCCAATACACTGATCTCTATCTCAAAACCAACAACAATTCTCTGCAATGTACAAAATTCCAGCCTCTCGATCTCTGGGATGAGGGATCCATATATAGATGTATGCAAAGAGGATGAGTCAGCTTATGATTTGACTAGTGGCTTCTCTCTGTCAGTTCTTGCTTCCACTTGGAGACTGAGAGCCTCTTACTCATCCTTGGTCGAACTCAGTGAGGCAAGTGTCATTGGGGAAGATTCTGGAAGCTTCCATTGTCTGTCCACCTCGCGGAATGACACTGCCATTTGCCATTTCCCGCTTAGTGCACCCTGGAAGTGCATTTAGGTGCGTTGCAACGCACCTAGCTAGTGTACTTGGCGCTATGCAACACAACTAGCTAGTGTAGCAGCTGAAATGATCCTGATTTGACTGATTCTGAGTAGTTTATGGTGGAGAACTTCTGGGAGAAGCTGTAATTTGTTGACCTTGTTCCTCTAGGGGTCGGAACAACACTTTTAGGGACTTAGGATCCCTTGGTTTATGGACATTTCATGCTTAGATCTGTAAGGCACAAAAATTTCTATAACACTGCTAAGCCTCCAGACGCCCCAGCGGCATCCACTGCAGCTGTGAGACCTCCTGGCCAAGTTTTTGCTGCAATTCTTTCTAACGCAATTGAATTGCATTTGGTTTCTTGCAAGAATAGGATTTGTGGTTTTTCTTGCATTATCATGTTTTTGAGTAATCTACCTTTCCCTAGGCCATTGAGCCCTCTAATATTCCATGATATTAACTTCATTGAGAGGTGTCGTCGAGGGAGTTGAAGTATTTAGTAAGCTTGGAGTACCTGCCTGACTCCACTAGCATTTCTCCTATTCGAGTTGTTTGTTGGAAATATGTTTTCCTTCAACTTTTTTTGTTATCTTTGGTAATAAGTCTCCCGTCCCACAGGCTACCAATCTGAATACCTAGTGATTTTTGCCTTTGTACCCTTGAGAGAATAACCTCTATATTCTCTAGTTGTTGAGCTAGAATCTTGTCATAAGTTTTTTCTTTGCATGCCTGCTTTAGGCTTAGAAAGTCTAGCTACCCAATGCCTATACATTCTGGTTCCTCCTCCATGTTTTGGGATTCATTTAGTTCTACTGTTGTCTCTCTTGATATTCTGGAATCATATTGTATGTTGTCTACCTCCATTCCTTGAAAATTCCATGCTGGGGCTGTATGCGTGGTAGAGGGAAAAGGGTCTTGGGGCAAAGGATCTTCCTGGAGTGACTTGGAGTATTCATGAATAGGTTGCTTGTCCTTCTTTGCCTCCCGCTCTTAGGAAGCGGGATATTCAGGGTTAAGATCATTTTTTCGGGCTAATGCTTCAAAGCTGTTGCTCGTGGAAGGCTTGGAAGAGCATGATTGAGGCTTCTTAGGATTTGAAGCTAGTATCTTGTGGCTTTTCCTGTGACTGACTACTTTGGTGAAGCCACCTAATGCAGGCTTATCAGGTACAAATGGGGATGAGGATTTTTTATTTAAAGGACAATCCCTAAATAAGTGACCCAGGGCATGACATCTTCTGCATCTGAACGGCACATGTTCATAGTCAATTAACTGAACCCATTCAACATCGTCATGGGAAATACTTACCTCATCCGGAAGAGCCTTGCTAAGGTGTATGTAGACATAGATTCATGCGTAAGAGGTGTATCTACGGAGTTTTGTTTCCTCTGCAACTTTGATAAATTCTCCCATAACATTTCCAATTTCTTGAAGAGATTCTTCTTCCCAGTATTCCATGGGAAGAGAGTAGAGTCATATCCAGACTGGAGCCCAGCTGAGGTCCTCTTTTTTAGGATTGAAGCATTCTACCCAACCCCTGAGATATAGGCCGACAACATTGAAGAAATAAGGACCTCCATCCAAAACCCTATTCAGGTCCTCTAAGCAGTTAAAAATGGCTATAAAAAACCCCTTAGGACCCAGCTGCAGGGTGATCATTTAGCTACAATCCAACCTCGCAATGCTCTCTCAGTCAGCCAAAGTCCTATGGACTTGCCTATCAGTGCATGGTCCCTCATAAACTGTATCTGAGCATTGATTATGTGACTTGGAAGTACTACCTTCGGAAGTTTGGTTGCCACTGGCTTGCATGTGGTTGAAGTGACTTTTGGTTGTTCTTTGTCATCCTTTTTAGCTTGTTGAGAATCCAGATCCATGCTGTCCTCAGTTTGATCTGCTAGTTTGTCGGCTTCCTCATTCCTTTTCCGCTCTTCATTTTCTTGTGGGGAAGGCGTTGCGTCCTCCCCCTGGGGGGGTTCATGATGATCAAGTCTGCTCTGTTGGATTCAAATGATCGTATTACTAATGTTACTGGCAGGTTTGCAGAGGTCTGAAACAAACTGTCGTTGCAGAGGATGCAGAAACCCTAGAACACTGTATGCAAAGTGTCGTGTTTTTCTTTTATTTGAGGACACTTTGTTTCCGTAATTGTTTCTGCAAGTTACATCTCTACAATGCTAGGGATACCATTCAATAAAATATTACATAAAGGGCTAACAAAAATACCTTTAGCATCATATTATGGGAGGCTCCAGAATCTAATATGTAGTTATATAATAAGAAATCATGAAATTTTAGAGTAACATAGAAAGGTTGTACATTTTCATCAATCATATCTGAGTTGAGACCAAAGACTACTGAAGGTTTTTCATCTTGTAAGATTATTACATATCCTTCAGCATCAACACTTGATGACTGGATCCATTTAAAAACTTTATTTTATATCCTATATTCTTTAAAAGTTCAGATAAAGGAACGGGTATTTTGACTCTTTCTAATTCTTTTTCAACATTGAAAGTGGTTAAAACAATTTTATCAAATGAATTTGTTTCATTTGACTGAATCAATGGTTGGATTGTTGTTGTTTGAGATTCAATTGATTTAATTTGTGGTTCATTTACAGTGGTATTTTTTGGAGGTCTACTAGGCCTTGACCTAGGTCTTGACTCATATCCCTTATTCAGTTTTGCAATTAAAAACTCAGAAAAGGCCTGATATTTTGAAAATTGTGAGTCTTATTAATCTTTCTAAGAAGAGTGATTTAAAGGAAGAGAGAAAATGACATTTTGTACAGATGAATAATAAAGATTATTTATATCCTCACTAATTGAAGGGATAGTGTCTTTAGGTTGTTGATCATTAATCATTAATGGTGGTTTAATTTGTCGATCAAAATTTGGTCTTTGCAAAATTTAGTGTTGGGAAGCTCTTATAAAATGAGCTTGAGGTCTAGCAATAATTTGTTGAATTGTTCTAGGTTGAGTTTCTAGTTTTGAAATTCTATTTGAAAAGTTTCTAAGAAATGAAGTGATTCCATCTATATTTTGATCTTCATTTTTAGTTTTCGAGGAAGAACTTTCTTCCTTATCTTTCACTTTCCTTTCATCTTTTTTCTGCCTTAGATTTAATTTTAGTTGATGCTAATCTATTGGATTCAAATTCTATGGAAATTTTTTTCATGTCTTCTAGGGTATGGGATGTCCTTTCCCTATGAATAACTGCAAAATTCTTCAAATGATTTAGAAAATCTAACTTTGGCTGCTACTATTTGTGGTTTATAGTTAGGTGGAATTTTATGATAAAGTTTATTAAATCTCTTTATGAAATCAAAGACTGGATCACCATGGTTTCTTTTCAGTTATTCGAATTCTATGATAAAGTAAACAAGATCCTTCTTAACTCCCCATTAATTCTTAAATATGGTAGTTAATTCATTCCAAGATCAGATAGAATTTGGTCTAAGTTATCTAAACCAAATTCTGACATTCCCTTCTGGTGATTGAACAAACAATCTCATATGCACATTTTCATGTTCGATGTTCATGTTATAAACAAAGTCCAATAAGGAAGCTAAATGGTCTTTAACATACAAACCTGTTTCTCCATTCAACCTAGGTAGGTGTTTCAAATACCCATTAAGAAAATTATTGAATATATGAGAAAGTTGTAAGGCAACATACCCAGCTTTAAAAATAGGTGGAAAAGAAGCCATACTTAAAGATGAAGATGAATCAGTAGAAGATGTGGTTGAAGAGGATGAAGTTGTAGGTGAAGATGGAGGTGTAAAAATGGGTGGAGGAGGAAAAGAAGGTGGAGGATTTCTTAAAGGTTTTAAAGTTGTTTTGATGACTAACTTCTGGACCTCTGTTTCAACTTCTTCCTTGTTTTCAATCAAAGAATTTTCTTATAGAGAAAAATAATTCTCGGGTTGGGCAGAAGTAGATGGAAAAGTATAATGAGTGGGAGAGATAAAATCTCTAGGTTTTTACTCAGGTAAATGTACATCCAATTCTTCTTTTTATTTAGGTGAATTTGAAGGTATTTCAGGAATCTGATATGATTCCAGTGAATGGAATAAAAGAGCTTATTACAGATCAACTCCTTTGGATAGTAGTTCTAAAACCCCAGGTGTTAAGTCAACCAAATCTAATGGAGATGGAACAAAAATAAAGGGATCATAGGCTGAAATATCCCTAAGTTGTAGTGGTACAAAAAAAAAGAGGAAAAAGCTTCAAGTCTTCTTCTTAAAGAGGCTTCTCTTACCAGTCTCTTTCGATTAGATAATGGAGAAACAATTTCAAAATCAGAATGAGACCTGGTGTGTCTTGAAGGAGCCAGTTTGGGTTTGTGAAGTCACTAGGTGAAATATTTTAACCTAATATTCCTTTATTCACCTTAAAGGAAAGGCTCTATTGTTGCCCTAGGGAAAAATAATTCAATTTTCGATTCTAGAGCAATGCCGCCAATCTCATGTTGTCCTCTGAGATAATTACAAGTTAATTAATCCTGCCATAGCATCTAAAATGTTTTTTTGTTTTAAATTTTTTTGGATGACCAATGTTATGAGCACATAAGGCATGTGCTAAAACCTTAATAATACTAAAAACTAAGAAAGGGTTGATTCTTTACCTATGAACAATAATTTTATTTTAAAATGTGTGGAAAGGTAGAAATATAAGAGAGTATGATTTACTAAATATTCAAACTAAATTTTTAGTCAATCGTAAGAAAGAATGCAAGTAAACAATGTTTACAACGAAACAAAAAATATTTAACCTTATGAAGATGGTGGACAATTTATAAATGTAGAGGAGCTTATAAAGACAAACAATCCAATAAACTAATCTCTAAAACAGATTATAACTTCAGAGGAGATTTAAGATAGACTGATATTCAGTTTTCTATTACCTAATTATCTTCATAAACCTTAAACATATGCAGAATAACAAACTGAAGTGGAGACATAAGACAAACTCACAAAGTGACAAGCTGTTTGAAGCAAATCCAGAATCCTTTCATTAATGTGAAGCAATTTCAGCCTATTACAATTATTCTTCGAAAGATCATCCAAGGGTTCAACCCTTAACACATCGAATCACTTCTTATTTATACAAAAATATAAGGTTCTGTAAACATATAACTAATTTAAAAGATAGTAAAAAATTGTAGGGATGCTTAAACTGCTAAGTTTGATGGCACTATCTTCAAGATAATCGTTGATGACTGGGCCCCAAAATATTGTCTTATTGTCTGTCTGTTGGAGGTAAAACATTTTTACTCAATGCTATCACATAACTCATCCCACCTTTAATCATTCGATATAGAAATATTTATTACATTTGTATAGACTTCATCTACTTCAGTTTACTTCTCGAAAGTTGGCTTGTTGATGAATATATGATTGATTTCATGTTTGATAGTTAAATAAAACTCTAATGCTTCAAAAAATGCTTTCCCTATGATATGTCCCTTAATTCCTACAAAATTTGATGTATTTCTTACAATGGTGTAAAGCTTTTCAGATTAATCTTCCAAGCTAATTAACCTGTTATTGGGTGATACTAACTGTGGCAATCCTCTTTGATTAAACAAATTGAACTTAGTATGAAATCTTTGGACATCATTTTCTAGAGCTTGACACTTAGTCTTCGACTAAGTCATTAAGTTCCTTTTCTACAATACCTTCTTGATCTCTAGGATTGTCTCTATCCTATCAACAATCTAATTTTTTTCTAACTCTGCTCTAGTCTTTGAGTTCAACACTTTAATCATAGATATAACCTTTGCTGGTTTTTGTCCTAGTGTTCTTTTGACTTGTTCAATTGTTTTCTGGAACTTGTAAATTAACTCTTCCTGTTCAAATATAATCTGAAGGGATGGCCAAACCTCGGTTATGGCATGATTGACACCTACCCAAATTCTTTCCTTAGCTTGGGCTAAGGTTTGAGCCATCAATGACTGGTTTTCTAATTAATTTATCTTCTTGGCAAGTTGATGAGGTTTTTTCATCTCTTCAAACAAGAGGGTGTCATTTTTTTTTGTTCTTCTAACTTCTTTATCTTATGCTATAGCTTATCATTTTCCTTTCTCTAAAGACGCAGGTCCTACACAACCTTGTTCAGTTCCTCTGGTGCTAATGTAGATTCCCCTGATATCCTTGCAACTTTAATAGATATGGTTGTTACTAGAGCTACAGTTATTTTTGTAACCTCTTATTTTTCTTTGAGTAGCCTATCTATTTGTTCCTCTATCTCTTTTATCTGAATATTTTTCTCCATGATAAATTTGAGCATATCTTCTTTATGATATTCACTTTGTTCTATCTCATTTGTTAATGGATCCTCTATAGAAGGTGATTTTAGTTGTTTCCTAAGTGATGCTATCTATGAATTCCTTTTCTTGATGATATCCTCCATTTCTTTGACATCACTTGGGTCATATCCCAACCTGATCACCAAATATTCTAATGTTTTGATTCTAGTGTCGTTTGCTAATGAAGAATTTTTTTCTAATTTTAATTGTGTCTGGAAATTTGCAAGAGATTTCTTTAACTTTGTCAATTCAATAGAATTATTTATCATGGTGGAAAAATTCATTTCTCCAGACTGTCTATGTATAGCCATTTGATCAATGGGATGTATAAGCTTTGCATCAAATGAGAAGATAGTCTTCTTGTAATTTGAAGGAGTTTTTGGAGATGGTACTTGGGCCTATAATAATGCCATTCGTATCCTTCATTTCTCACTATAAAATGTTGTTAATAACCTATGCTAGGAGGTGGAAGTATTCTTCCAAAATTGATCATATGTACTAGCTTCGAGTGTTTTATTCTTCTGCTTAATCTGCAAAAACTTACTGAAGATATTGGGATCATCATGTTCACACAATTCTGTTGACTGTAATTCTTCTTAAGGATTCTGTGAGGCCAAGGAGGATGGGGTGTCATGGATATTTTCCTATGACCCTGTGGAAAACTATAAACCACTCATAACAATGGCCTTTTGTTCTTCTTCATTCTGAATAGTGACATCTTTAAGATGTGTTTTCTACTTTTTCTACTGAATGATGAATTCTTAAAAACTTATTTCTGTAGAGGCTCGAGATGAAGTTTCTTCTCTTTACCTTTTCCCTTATTTATCTTGAGGTACTGGAGTGTGAAGGGTATATGTAGACATAATCTACTCTTCTGCTTCTTGAAGTGTATTCTCCTCCTACTAGTCTTCATTCATAAATTTCTAAATTTCTGGCCTGAGGGTATGATTATAAGGTGTGGTTCTGAGTTCCACCCTTAGATTAGAAATAATGCTGAATGGATCATATGACCAGGTGAAACTACGCTGAAAGTTGAATTTCTTGAGAATTGAATCTGCCTCATCACCTATTATTCTAGTATTTGATATAAATGGTCCTACATGAGTCTTGATCTTAAATTGTGATTTCCTTTTACCTGATACAAAATGAATCTCATCCATATTTTTCATCCTCCTTATATATTCCAGAGAGAAAATTCTCATTGGAACATACTTAGGCATCCTTTAATGAGCCAACACACATCCATATACTCTTATTTCTGTGTAATTCTGGTATAAATACCAGTCCCTAGTCTTTGTCTACTCACTCAAGTGCAAAACCCTTTTTATTTCTGAACTGATCTTGGGCTCACTTTGACTGCTAAGAATCCCCGCGGCTGTATAAACAAAATTGTTAATGAACTACGCAAAATTAAAATCTCTTGAATTTCTCTTCACTAATGAAGTCGACTATATCAGAAATTGATTGATGCCTTGATCATCTTCCTTGTGTCGATTTGTTGGAAACTTATCTCTACACTAAAAAATAAACATGTAGACTAGTACAGATGCATAATTAAATATGCCTTTTGTAGTAATCTTCATCATCTATTCATGCATATTATCAGCGAAAAATTGGCTAAAATTGTACATGAATGTTGGCTTGTGTTCGTTGGAGAAAATTGATAGAAATCCTAGAATAGGCTCATTTACCCAGTAGTCTGATGGATACCCTAAAAGGAAAGAAACTAAGGAAATTATTTTCTTGGTTTTATCTAGGAACATAGAAACTAGGTAAGGGATTTTTTTCTTAGGAGCTTTAGAGTCTTCTGGGACAAAAATCTCTAAAATTTGGGCTCTCTAAGGAAAGGTTAACTTAGGATACAGGTCCATTACAACAACTACAAAAAAATGGCTAACAGATTCATTTTGAGGAATAAACAACATGTAGTTTATGGTTACAGGTGTAATTGAAATCATAATGTCTCCATTTTGGGCCACGATGGTTTTGTGCAGTGGATTATATTTGGATTGATAACACATAACCATATCAGAGAAATAATGTGTTTGTGAAAAGACAAACATAGATAACAGGGAGTCCCAAAGATAAATTTCATCTTGTTGGTCTAGGTAATTTTTCTTTAGCCAGTGATGTAATTCCAATAGCTCGAATTCACACTTGATTTCAACAATCTTGAACTATTGGTTAGCTAATGGCATGAGATCTAGGTCTAGGGTAACATAGGTATTAGGGTTATCATCATATTTTGTTTTGCTGCTAGAAGATTGCGTTTTTCCCTTCGGTGCCATGACTAAGGATTTTGAGAAAAGAAATGATATCAGAGAATAGAATTTGGCTGGAATAGGTACCTGGATAAGAAAATAAATCTTTGTCAAGGGTATTTAGGCTTGGAATTGCCAAAATTGATAGGTGTTGAACAATAGGAGTGCGGAAACTAAAAACAATACTTGTAGTTTGAAAACAGTAATCAAAGTGGGTAAGGGAATCGTGCGAAATGATTCAAGGTCATTTTATAGGCCTTGATCGATTGTCATTGCGATGGAACCGTTACCAAATAGGATTAAGGTGTATTAATGGGTAATGGGAATATGGCAACGGATAAGCATGTGATGTGCAAATGATAATGGGAATAGATGTGAGCAAATGATAGATGGACATGTGGCGAGATGTGAATAGTGGAGGGAAATGCACGAGAGGTGACGTAGCGACCGTTGGTAGGAGTGGAGGAGAGACAACTGGATTTCGGATGTGGGGGTGATGGTAAGTGTTTTAGGATGAGGGGGTGCAAATTGATGAGTGAGTGCCACGTTGCATGGGGCCCAAGAAACAAAATACTGATTTGTGGACCCCCCTGGCGTTAACCTGAAATGGGATGAGGGGGTGCAAATTGGTTTCCTCATTGTTGATATCGGCAGGGAAAATCATGGGCATAAAAAAGCACCCTTTGGATATTACAAAACTAAAAAACATCAAATCATATCCCGATGTAAATGTAAAACTCAAGGTTAATGCTTATTACATTGCGCTAGTCATGTTTAAATGACATGATTAGTTTCTTTTTTAACTAAAATAAATCAATCAAAGAATGATTAATAAATCTAAAGGTGAATTTGATCAAGCATGCTCTATTTATTTCCTAAAGTAACTCTTAACCTTATTCTAGTGCATAAAATGCAATTAACCAAGATTAAATGCTTTGGTCACTTTTTCCTCTAACCTATCTTATCTTCTAATTTCAACCAAGATTAAACAATTTGGTTTAATTGTTTTCTAATCCTAAAACATAAATTTAAACATGTTTGATCATGATTATGCTATATGATTCAAACAAGATTTATTTCAAGTGGCATTTGAGCTTGCTCACTTGTGAACTTATTTTTCTTTTGATGGGGTTTCGTTTCATATTTTTTTTCAACAAATTTTAATTCTTTTATTATATTTTTTGTTTTTTCTATTTTTTATACCCCTTTTTATAAATATCTAACTTATCAAAACTATTTATGGTACAACACTCTCAACGTTGGACATCTGTGTAAGCATGTTCTAGTTGTTTGAAAAAGGAAAAGGAGTATTCCTATGAATAAGGGAGAGATTAAAATAAACTATTTTTTTCTTTTTTATTTTTCTTGTACAGAACGGAAAAAAATGCCATGGCCAATTGCAAGAATCTGAAGCCAACAAAAGAGAGTGACGCAGGATCTACCACCAACATCTAGAGAACATTCAAAGGCACACAAGATTTGCCACCGACATCTAGAGAAAATTTAAAGAGACACAATATCTTCCACCAACATATAGAAAACATTAAATTTTGGTGGTGCCAAGTTTTCTTATGAAGGACCATGGGATAAGCAATGATAAGCACTAATATTCAAAATTATAGTGACAACTCAAATCCATCCATCGATGTTGGGATCCATGTTTGAGGAAAGATCCCAACTTCCCCAAGAACGAACAAACTAAGCTAGGTTATAATAGCAGTAGAAACCACCTAAATTCCACTTTTATCATCATTTTCTTGGAATAAATAAATTGCTTGTCAATATAATATACTTACGAAGGGAACAAAGAACTTGGAAACACTGTCAAACAATAGAAATATCTCAAATAAGTTGAAATCAAATAACTTCCTTGAAAGGATTACCTTCCATATTCTATTGTACAAAACTTAAAATTAAGACTTGGTCAGTGCCGTAATCTAACCCTAGGGGAACTCTAGGCAACCATGAATACAATTAAGCAGAGCAAATGATAACCCAGATGCTGAGTAAACCCATTAAATTCTTCGAGAAGTTCAAAGGAGAAAGAGGAACCTGGAAATAAATTACATGACTGAGTAGTTGTATGTGGCAGGGGTTATGAAAAAAGCTAAGACCAATCACTGATGATTTACCTGAACAAAACAAAGCATATGAAGGCTCTGTCAATGAAACCGAGGGTTTCTAAAAAAAACATAAACATATAATCACAAAGAAAGGATAAAGAATACCAAATGTAATCAATTACCTGGCCAAAGAAAGAAATTCATTTTGTGTTTTGGTGTTGTCCAATACAGCAGGAGAATTTTCACACCAGTCATAGAAAACAGGACATTTATCTATGAAAAGTATGCACATATAACTAATTTAGAGAAAGTGCACTTTTAAAAGGAACACTGAGAAAACAAGCATCCCAGGTGAGGAACAAACCACCATATCGAGAGTCAACGAATAATATCAAAATGGAGTTGCAGGTCTGAGAGATTGGGTTGTGGAGATTCATTCCTTATGCATTAAATTTCGCTGCCAGTTTGATACCACTCATTGGGAATAATAGCTTGTCTATGCCAAAATTTATTAATAAATATTTTGTTGTGTGGTTTTGTGTTGAGAGTTGTAGAAATGGAGCATTTAAGTGTTAAGAATGGTAAAAATGGAGAAATCGGATAGGTTCCTGATCCACCCCAACCTAACCTTATTGTGCCTTAACAACGAGATGGGGGGTGAAGTAATGGTAAGTAAAATGGAGAAAGCCTAACAAGGTAGGTGGTTACCTAGTTACCCTAACCACGAAGGGAATCATCCGATGATAGGCAGTTCTTTAATCATATGAGAAGTGATTGGAGGGCGCAAGAGGGTACACATCGCATCTAAGGAAGTTATTTTTAGAGGGGAATGCCTTATGGCATAAATATAATATTTTTGTCTCTTTAGAGGACATGAAGAGAAAGCTAAGGAACCTATTTTTGGAGTCGATAAAATCGATGCCTGGATGATGCATGTGGAGAGTCACATAGCATGTGACTTAGATGGTGGGGATTAGTTGGGTCCCCCTGGATCTAGGGCAAGGGTTTCGGCCTATATTTCTTCCTTAGTAAATGAAAAGTGAGCATCGGTGGTTTATGGTGCATTTTGGGTCCCTCCTAAAGATTCTAGTTTTTTTCCTCAAAATTCCCTGTGGTGGTCTTCAACTATACATATAAGAGTGATATAGGTGGGTCACAACTATGTGTTTCTGATGTTTTCTTATGGTTTCCAGTTTTATTCTTTGAATTTTTTGTTCGTGTCTTTGGCTATAAGTTTATGGTGCTATGAAAATGCTATGTATTTTGTGGATGGATGGTTAGTTTTTGAGATGACATCAGTGGTTTCTCCTCCTTATGGTCGATGTTTTTATTTTCCTATAGTTTGTTGACTCTCTTGTCACATCGTTTTGGCTACTTCAATTTGTGTTCTTGGGGAAGTACTAGTGCGAGCGTGAGTCTGAAGTGCCCATATGTAACTTTACCTCTTGTTTCATTATTTAACATGTATGTGGTGGCTTCTAGGCCTATTATGGAAGTAGTGTATAAATTTTGAGTTTCAAAAGTTTATGTAAATTTTCATGGTGTCAAAGGTCGATATTTATGTGTTGTTTCTCCCTATGGGTGTCAGTTGTCTTTGATCTAATCTAGTTTTTTGAGGTAATATAAAGTATTTTAATTCAAAAAAAGGAAAATATGTATTTTTTTCATAAATTGATATATATTTTTTTATAACTTTTGATAAAGAAAGAATGGAAGGAAAAATAATATATCCATGACTTAGATATATATATATATATATATATATATATATATATATATATATATATATATATATATATATATATATATATATATATATATATATATATATATAGATAGATAGATAGATAGATAAATAGATAGATAGATAGATACACACAAGGAAACTTTTAGGGACAAAAGTTCACAAATGGGCTATTTTTTGGACATTTTTTAAAAAACGTATTCGCCAATTTCATTAAAAATTATCCTATTTGTTACATATATATGATTAAATGGATGAAATTTGCCAAAACATTGTCGAATATAACGGTAAATTACATGTTTCTTATTGAATATTCATCTACATTCTATATGTATCAATTTCCAAACGCAATTAGTCAACTATAATAATATATATACGAAAAATAGTAAATCCTTAAAAAAAACCATATATATATATATATATATATATATATATATATATAGGTAACTAAGACAGGCTCCTGACCGCTATCAAATTGTGTTTCCCCTAACATAGGTAAGTAGGGTCTCCCTTCCGATTGCTACAAAATCATGGGAAAGTTAAGCAAGTTTTATCTTCCAATGTGCCATGTTGAAACCCATGGCTATGAATAAGCAACCAAAGATTTTAACATCAAATTACTTATTCACATGTACTTTACATTTTCTTGATAATTTGTTAGAAAGATTTATGAGCATACAAGTAATTATAATATTTTTTCTTTTAAATTTAATCAAACAATTTTATAAAATTAAATTCAAATAAAATATTTATAAAATATTTTGTGTGAAATGAGAGATGGTTTTTGGGAGCGTTGTATTGATGAGCCATGGTATGGTAACAAAGCCTATTTACAAGTTAATAATATTGTTGGACACCTAATCCTCTAAGGGTCGGTGTGAAATGTGAGTGGTCAAAGGGAGTCCAAGAGACCTTGGAATATGGAATCCAACAGTCACTGCAATGTATTATAAATGTACATCTAAGTTAATAAGAAATGAATTTCACTATTCTATCATTCATATTCACATTCCATGTGTATTTAACATGGTACCAAAGCTGGTGAATTATTTCCCTGCTCCAATTTGAGCCATTGGTTTTGTGGCCTCTAGCTTTACATACCAGTTCTTCCATCAGTTTTGCATGACCTGTCAACTACCTTCTAACTAGAAATTCTGCCCAGTTCTGTAGTAGCTTTGAGAAATGCCAATGGTGACATATCAATTCACCTAAGTGCTTACAATAATTCTCAATCCTAGCATATGCTCAGTCCTTTCATTTCTCAGGTTTTCCATTACCTCATAATGCTCCACTAATTTGGCTTATGTCAAGAAATCTGTCTGTTTCCTCTCTATGCGACTGAGATAGGGATAACTAAAATTGATTTTGATTCTAGATAGTGTACATACTCAGTCCTCATTCTTTGTGCATCGATTCATATCCTTTGTGCAAAGTTTTGATCTGTTCGTGCGTTGGTTGAATTCCGTTGAGTGTATATTGTATCCATTAAATGCTTTCGGGCTTTAAAGAATGTAGTGTTGAAGTTGTGAGTCATTTGCGTTATGCACTGATGAATAGTTTGAGCGGTATGTGCATTTACCTATAAGTCAATTCTGAACCCAACCACCTTTCAACAATATATTAATTGCATCTTATTTTCCTAACAGAGCCTGTTGCAATAGATTTAAAACACCTCTACATGTCTGTCATTCTAGGTTCCCTGACATGTTAGATATTTTGTGACTTATTTCCTTGACTAGTAGTCCATTCTCTACACCTTGAAATGGAGGCACTATTGCTTCCCCTATTTTTGGTGTTACCCACTGAAATTGGTATTACTCAGTACTTGTAGCAACAATTCCCCTTTTTTGAAAACTAGAAAATTTGACAAGTGTGTATTAAACTACTCATTAGGGTTATGTGGGGACTATTAGGAAATAATTATCCAAATTTAAATAGGAATGCAACAAATTACAGATATAATCATAAATACAAAGATTCAATAAAAATAACACTTCATTTCATTGATATGAAATACTGAAATATGCTTACAAACAAAATGGAAATAAGACTAGCTCAGGCAATGGTAACTTATCTCTTAGAAGAGATGTGGTAGCTACATGCCTCCGAACTATGTTACAGTGAGGCTCAAAGTCCTATCTATCATTGAGAAACAATGGAAAACCTTGAACATCCAAAAACCTAACCCTAGGAGATGAAGCGCCAAAACTGTGGGCCTTGTTTGGGTAAATTGGTACGTCAACTTCCAAGGGTCGTATCTTTGGCATACGATCTCCATTTGGCTATCATAATACCTCGTTTCGAAGATCTCAAAGAGTAGGCCAAAAATAAGGAGGCAAGCTAGCTTGTTGTGTTTCCTATCTCTCTGTTTTCCCTAAAAACACCGTTTAGGGCCTCAAAACAACTCCAAAGTTCAGGACCAAAAAAACTGCCAAAAGTAGTAAATTGTGCTACAATTAAGGAAACCACAAAAATGAAAGAGACAGTGTTGGGAGTCCAAGTGGAATAGGTAGGTGGCCACCAATATACACCTGGATCATTCCTCCCCCCTTAGGAAGCAACGGTCCCCATTTCATTGTGTTACTCCATGAGATGAGGAAACTTCTATTGAAATTGGTCCCTAGTGAGCCACTTGCCTTGGTGAAGGAGTTGGCCTGCTTTGACAACTCGATATAGTCGGATCTTTTGCTGTCGAGTGTTCTTGATCTACATGTCCATGATCTGATTAGTGGTGGCTTGTTCCATGCAATCTATATTGAACTTTGTAGGTGTGAGTTGTTTTGCAATATCTGATGTGTCTAGCAATGGTGGGAAGTATGGTCGAAGGCAATCCTCATTGAACATTGGGTACAGGCCAAGGAATGGGGGAATGTTGAGCTCAAATGCATTGTCTCCCACCACCTCGTTAATGGTGTAAGGACCATATCAGAGTAGTCTGAGTTCCCAATAGGCTCCGGTAAGGCATTTCTTTTGCAAAAGAAACTAGACTTTGTCACCCACCTGAAACTTATGTGGCACTTGATGTTGATCATGTGGCTACTTGTACATGGTGTTTGATTTCTCCAAAATGTCATGGACCTATTGGAAGATATTTTGGATGTGCTCAATGAATTTTTACTTATTAGTTTCGGACTGGACCTCAGCCAAATATGCATGAGTAGCTCAAAATGGCATGGCCACATCAACAGGACATAGTGGCTAGAATCCCAAGCCCACCTAAAAAGGGCTGTGGCTAGTCGAGCTGTGGAGAGCCCAGTTATAGCTATGCTGGACATAGGGGAGGCTCTCATCCCATGTGTATGAATGCTTTGAGTTGTACATGCATAAAATGTGTATGATCATTATGTTGACGACCTTTACCTAACCATCAGTTTCGGGATGGAAAGTTGTGGACTTAGTGAGCTTGTTGTCCAGCATCGATGAGAGACTGGACCAAAATGTACTGAGGAACCTATTGTCCCAATCTGAGATGACAGACTGTGGGATCCCAAGTGTAGCCACACTCGTTCAAATAAGCGTTTAGCAGTGGCTTCCGCTATGATATTCTTCTTGCAGGCCGCCCTAATGGCCATCTTTGAGAATTTGTTCACGACTACGAAAACATAGTTGTTTCCATGCTTAGTCGAAGGAAGGCCCGACATGTCATCCATGGATATGCATTCCCAATGTTGACTAGGGGTAGGCAACAGAGTATAGAGGCCTTGCTTCTTGATGGTCGGTTTGGCAATGGCACAGGTAGTGTAGGATCTGATGTACTTCCCAACATCCTGTCGAAGATTCAGCTAATAGACATACTTCTATACTACTGCCACTATTTTCTCGACCTTGAATTGCCCAGTTTCATGACTGTAGTGTGCTTAAAAAATCATCTTGTCACGCTCTCTTGAAGGAACACAAAGATGTCCCAAGTGGCATAATAGGGCATCCTGTAGGTGAAAATCTGGAACTTGTTCACTCTCCAAGAGTATCTGGTGTGTGTGGCCGAATTCTAGGTTGCTTTTGTAGAGAAATGGCCAATCAAAAGTCTCTTTCCCACAAGAGTTGAGGACAGTGGTTAACGCCATGATCGTCAGTTGGCTGAGGCAATCTGCCACATTACTGTGATGCCCTTCTTATACTTGATATTCAAAAGGAACTATTGTAGGTATGTGGCCCACTTCCGATGACGATCGCTCTGCAACTTCCCTTGCATCTGTATGAACTGCAGGGGCCGATGGTCTATGCGGATGATCGTTTCCTTCCCCAAAATGTAATGCTTCCATTTTCGGCAAGTCTACACAATGGAATACATCTCTTTGTCATAAGTGGGATACTTCCAGACTGCGTCTGAAAGTGTCTCACTGTGATATGCCACTGGATGCCCCTGTTGAGTAAGGACTACCCCAATAGCATAGTTAGAGGCATCTCTCTTGATCTCAAATGGTTGTTGCATGTCTGGTAATGTGAGCACTAGTGCAGAGTAGAGGCAATGATTCAACTCTATGAATGCCTTCTATTGAGATTTAGACCAAAAGAATTTTTCTTTTGCTCCTCCCTTGGTGACTTGACTCAAGGGCCAAGTGATATGATAGAATCCCAACATGAACTTGTGGTAGAAATTGACAACACCCAGAAAGCCGCAGAGCTCTGTCAAAGTGGTTGGAGCTAGATAATCCCGAATGACTTGGATCTTGGCTGGATCCACATGCACCCACCATTCATCAATAATGTATCCCATATATTGAAACTGTGTCATGCCAAAAGTGCATTTCTCTAAATTGGGACATAGCTTGTGTTGCCGCAGTGTTTGGAGAATTTGTCAGATGTGGTGGAGCTGCTCCTCCCAACTCTGGCTAGAGATCAGGATGTCATATATGTATACCACTACAAATGAGTTGGTGAAGGATGCAAGATGTCATCCATCAGCCTCATGAAGGTTGCAGTAGCATTCGTCAACCTAAAAGGCATAACCAACCATTTGAGAAGGCCCTTTTTGGCTTTGAAGGCAGTCTTCCACACATCGGAGGGTTTGATTGGTACCTAGTGATATCCTGACTTTAAGTTGATCTCGCTGAAATATTTTTCCCCCTTTAGTTGGTCCAGAAGGTCATCAATCCATGGGATCAGGTACCTATTCCAGACAGTGTTCTTATTCAACACCTGATAGTCAATACAGAGTCTCCAAGTCCCATCCTTCTTCTATACCAACATGATTAGGCTCCCACAGGGTGATGAACTTGGTCGAATGTGACCTTTCTGTAGTAGCTCCTGAATCTACCTCTTGATTTCATCGTTCTCCAGAATGGAGCATCGATAGATTGGTCTATTAGGGAACGACGCACTTAGGGCCAGATCGATGGAGTCGTTGACTTGACAGTGTAGAGGCACCCCTGCGAAGGAGGTGAAGATGTCCTCATACTCCTCCATGACCTTGTCCAATTGTTGTTGTCACGTGGAGGGGCCCTGTCTGGAGGTCGTGGCCACCATATCCTTCTTTCCCTAAGGTCGTATCGTTAGGAAAACAAATTTCCCGGTTTTGGAAATGAGCTTACTGCATTGTTTTGCAGTAACCAAAGAGATTGTGATAGGCGGTGCTACCTCTAGTATCCTGTACAACTTATTTCCCAAAGTAACAATAACAACACGAGGCCTTGACTCATACATAGAATGTCACTTCCATAAGTATGATTAGCTTAATAATACATCACAAACATCAAGGGGAGAAACATCACATAAATCCTCATCTGTGAAGGGATTGATGTTGTATGGAAGGCGCCACTATTGGATCACACAAATATCTTATCCTTAGTGAAGACACCTGATGGTGTACGGATGTGGATGTGTTGTGGTTGGTAAGCTCAGTTTCTTCACGACCTCTGCTGAAATGAGGTTCCTTTGGCTCCCGCTGTCAATAATGAAATGTAGTGCGGAACCCTTTACCCACATCCAGGAGTGGAAGAGGCACTCCTCCTCCTCTGGATGTTCAGGTTCCTCCTTCTAGATCTTCGTGGTGGCAATAGTGGCATTGGGCTTTGGATCGATAATCTTCTTCCCTTTTTCATTCCCCTTATTGAGTTCTAACTCAGAGTCGAAACATGCATCTGATTTCGAAGCCTTTAGCTCAACCACCAGTGACTGCTTGGCCCTACACTCACTTGTGTTGTGAGTGGAGCTCTTATGGATCTCACACCACTTTCCTGGGTCCTTCTTTGGCTTCGCAGTGTTGTTATTTTCTTGCGGCTTTGGCAGGTTGTCCTTGGCCACCCCGCCTTGGCTTTGTCCTTTGTTTGTGGTTTTGGGGTACCTTTCCCTTGCTTCGGATTCGTAAATCCAAATTCTCGCTTCTTTAGTTTAAACTTTTGCTCAATCTTGACAGCATATCCGTATGTCATGCCGAACAAGGAGATGTTGAGGAACTCCATCTCCTAGATGTACCTGTGTAGTAAGTTGCGGTACTTGAGAACCAAATGGTCCTCAGAATCTTTGATACCCAACTTCGTGTGAAGGGTATGAAAAAAATTGGTAAACTCTGGTACATATTGATCCCTTGTCACAACGTTGTCCACTTTATGTATTTATCCTCATAGCTCCCAACAAGGTAGTACTACTCCTTGATGGCATCCCGGAATGAGTTCCAAGTGGGTGTGGCTGAAAACAGTGAGTTCGTACTTTCATCCTTCTGCTCACAGTAGGTTTCCCAACAGTCCTTGACATGGGGGGCTTCTTTGAGAAGTGCAAAAGTGATCTTTTCCCAGCTTGAAAAATCATGAATGGAAAAATAGCCTTTTACTAGATTTAACCATTTATCTACAACATCTGCATCAATCTGACCCTCAAATATGGGAATGTCAAAGTTAACATGTACCTTAAAGGGTGTGGTTCTTTCAGAGTTGCTACTAGAAGTAGATGCGTTGCCCTTGGGTAGCCGCTGAAGGATCTGGAAAAAATTGTCCATCATCGCATTCCTTTATTGCTCGAGGGCTTCTTAGAGCAAGATTTTGATACGATCTCCTACCCCCTTGTCTTTCTTTTCATCCGCCATGGGAGGCTATTGAGATTTGCGAGGCTGGTCTTGCGGAGGTTCAACCAGTTCAAGTCCTAACTCCTTATATCCCGACCTCGTTGGGGACATGCAAAGAAAAACATAGAATGAGCAGACCGCTCTGATACCACTGATCCAGATTTAAATAGGAACACCAAAAATTACAGATATAACCATAAGTACAAAGATGCACTAGAAATAACACTTCATTTCATTGATATCGAATACTGAAATATGCTTACAAAAGAAATGGAAATAAGACTAGCTCGGGCGATGGTAGCTTATCTCTGAGAAGAGATGTGGCGGCTACATACCTCTGAACTATGTTACAATGAGGCTCAAAGGCCTATTTATTATTGAGAAACAAAGGAAAACCCTAAACATCCAAAAACATAACCCTAGGAGATGAAGCGCCAAAATTGTGGGCCCCGTTTCGGTTAATTGGTACATCAACTTCCCAGGGTTGTAACTTTGGCATATGATCTCCGTTTGGCTAGCATAATACCTCGTATCGAAGATATTGAAGAGAAGGCCAAACGAAAATATGCAAGCCAATTTGGGACATTTCCGGTCTCTCAGTTTCCCTAAAAACACCGTTTAAGGCCTCAAAACGACTCCGAAAGTTCATGACCCGAAAAAATGCCAAAAATAATAAATTTTGCTATAATTAAGGAATCAATAAACTGAAAGAGATATTGTTGGGGGTCCAAGTGGAAAAGGAAGGTGGCCACCAATATCCACCTAGATCAAATAAAATCTGCATTATCAAAACCTTGGAGAGATTGATTGATCATTGAATCGACATCATAGGCATAGTATATGTACGCTTTCCTTTCGATGGATTCTGGTCGATGAAAAATTGTTTCCACTGTCACGAAAATTAATCAACAAGTGCAGTTTGAAATATAACTTGGTTCTTAGAATGCATTGCATGGACGTGGTGTTTGATTTTCTCTTCACATAGAGAACGACCACACAACTATCTTGCAAGTGGAAGTGAAATGTTTGTTCACAAGTGAGTGTGTTCAAACTTCAAAATCGTTGCACCTTTTTGTACAAGCTACTTGAAAGGACAGAGATTTCAAGTGAAATTTATTGAAGAAGTGAAATTGGGAGAATGGTTTTAACATCAAGTTTGAGTTTTTTAATGTTGTCGCCATGAACACCCATAATCTTGATGCACAACAACCATGTCTGAGCTTTGGAGTAGTGTGGCCAGATTTGGTGGTTTGTTTTGTTTATATGTGCATTGAGTTATGTATTGAACACTGAAGCTCTATGGATTGAGCCTTCAATACCGAAGCAGTGAGTGCTGCATTGGAGTTGGTTAAGTTCTTTTTATAATTTGTTGATTCTCATTTGTTTGTGCCTCCCGACTGCGTGTTAAATCTTGCTATGTGCATTTGATATCAACCATTTTTGAGTGTTGAACGGTGACATATATGCACTGAAAAGAGCATTGTATTTACTTATATATATGTTGTTGGTTGTTAAACATGTCATGGATTTTGGTCAAGGCCTTCATTGAATAGTTTAATTTTGTACCACATCATCAAGTGCAACATTTGGAGCCACTTTAAAAGTTGGAAAATGAAAAAAAACATACAAGTATGTTGATAGCAACCATTCTTCCAAGTGCCTGATAATGGTATTTGAATGCAAAGCTATTCTATTCCATTAGAGAAAATGGTTGTAACATGAGCTTTCCAGAAAATTTTTTGGTATTCTACAATAATGGTGTTACCTATAATGTCAAATAAGATCGAGTACAAATTGGCATATCATAGCTTCTATTTTATCTCTCTGCATTGTATATTTCTTTAACAAAAATAAGGATATTGGAGGTACAAAGATCAAGGTGAAGTCTTGGCATAAAATGACGTTGTTGCAGTTTGTACTTGAAGAAGATTTAAATTTTGTATTGCAGCTATCTAGCATTGAAAGACATTTGTCCTTTTGTATGTTTACTAGTGCATTTTCATTTGAAGCAAACATCTTTCATCTATTGAGTTTGTGTTGTTGAGCTTGAAAAATGGCAAAACTTGATCATTTGCTAAAGTTATTAAGAAATACAATCCTATCTACTAATGACAACATAGTCGAAATCGACAAAGACTCTCTCTTTGAAATTCAAATCTGTCTACAATATGCACAAGAAAAAATTGATTTTTTGTCGCTTGAATCTCAAATGTAGTTTGAATCTCAACTACAACAGGAAGAATTACAACAATGGAGTCATCATTTTGAACCTGTTTCTCTTCATAACATTGAAACAGAGTCCCATAAACAACAAGTCAATAATGTTACAGTTGATTCAAATCCAGTGCCAAATGAAGCAACAGAGTTACATGCAGATGCAAAAATTTAGCTTGAACTTCCCAATTCGGTCATCAATCCTTGGGAAAAGCTTGTCCATAAAAAACACAAAATATAGCTTGGATATTAAAAGGATGTGTCCTTTCATATTCCAAATTACATAAAGCCCATCCATTTTCAGAGTGCTATATTTCTTCATGACAATTCACCTTTAGTTGTTTCCGATTATGGTCCTCTTCCACACCAGGCACAAAAAATTGTTAAATACCAACATCGTGATAGAGTTGTCCATATGAAAGATCATTGTTTTGATCTTCATCCATTCAATCATTGTGGTCAGCATACTAATTCTTCACACAAATGCTTCAAAAACAAACCTCCTGCAATAACAAAGAGTTGTCGTGGATGGATCGTTTCTTGGCAATGGGGTTCAATAAACAAGAAGATATTTCACTCATACAACATGATTTGTTCTCTAAGATAAAAAATTCTTGCATTTGAGATCTCTCTGTCTTCTCACCTTATATCTGATAAGGGGGGTAGTGGTGGTCATCTACAAGTTTCAAAGCCACATCAATCGAGCATGAGCCACAATTTGAACCTGTTACCTAATTCAGAGTTGTAGCGAGACACAAATATGCCATTTAGCATGCCTTCGGTTTGGGGTTAGCCTTAAACCATCTATGCGGGGTTAATACTTCCCTTCAAATAATTGGGGACATTCCTCTAGCAGAATACTTCAACCTCTTGCCAATTTTGGAAGATTTCTATGAATTACATTAAGCATTCCAAAGTTGGTTGTCATCCTTAAACCACTGCAAGTTGTAGACCTCCCTTTCTTAGTTGGAAGGTCTCCCTCACCAAAGAATTGGGGACACTTCCTCTAGCAGAAGATTTCAGCTTCTTGCTAGACTTGGACGAGTTCTGAGAACTTCACAAAGTGGTCCAGTGTTGGTGGTCATCCTTAAACTACAACCTTATGCCAAAATTTCAGAGAGCACATTCAACCTAGTGCTTCCATGCATTTTTTTCACATTTTGTATTACAACTCTCTTCTTAGACTCATAAATACCCCTTCGGATTAACGGGGGTAATGTTGGACACCTAATCCTCTAAGGGTTGGTGTGAAATGTGAGCAGTCAAAGGGAATACAAGAGACCTTGGAATATGGAATCCAAAGGTCACTACAATGCATTATAAATGTACATCTAGGTTAATAAGAAATGAAATTCACTGTTCTATTATTCATCATTGTTCACATTCCATGTGTAGCTAAAAAATATCTACGGCAAAGCGGACATTAAACATATTTTTAGATTTTAAGTTTATGTGATTATTAATTAAATTTAAATATAGCTACATAATCATTATATTTTACAAGGTAAAATGGATCTTAACTTATTGTTGCTACTTATATATTCTAATGCAATATGTATATTATAATTATTTTAATCTAAAAATTATTTATAATTTTATTAATAAAAACAAGATTACAATGTAACAATTTTGAATATTATTATTTTGATTACTTTTAACATTTTACGGACACTACATCATCTCCCTTAGGATATAT